>CM076591.1:13265000-14465000 GCA_038430175.1 Ficus hirta | reverse complement strand
CATTTTCTTTTCTTCCATCTTTCACCTTTACTATACATAGCATTAGAGATAAAATAGAACCACAGAAGAGAAAACAAATAGAAATAGAACTAGAATTAAAGAGGAGGAAAAACGCATATAAATATTTATTCAGGAGCTATTATATGAAAAAAAAAAATGAACAGAAATGTCCTATTATTTATTGGCAAATCCTAAAGCAATTATATGTACTTTTTGGAAAAAAAAAAAAAAAAAAAGAGCGTATACTTGTGTAAATTACCCTGAACAAAATACTTCTTTTAAGATAATCTTTTAGGATAAAGATAATCATAACTAATGCATAACTTTAAATTCAATATATTAAAATAGACTATTCCTAATGCTATACGGAATCACTATTTGTAATCAATTGAGCTAATTGCATAGTAATAGCTTGTCAAGAAAATCACAAAGATACTTGGAGATCACTGAATCATGAGATTTGAGATCATTAATCTCCTCTTCATGAGCGGTTTGTGACTTGGTCCTGTTGAGGAAGACCAATATTTTGTCAAGTGATTATTATGTTTCTATATCTTTATTCTAAATACATATCCGTTCTATCCTTTAAAAAAATAATAATAAAATAAAACACATTCAAACCTAAAATACAATCATACAATCTTTGTTCACTACCTAACTTCATCACATACCCCCAATGTTCTTTACTGTTGGTATTTCTTTACCTAAGAATCCTTCTCCTAGTATTTTATTTTATTTTCTTCTACGTAATTGTTTTTTAAATATTTCATAGAACGTATCTAAATAGTAAACACACCTCTATCCCATCATCTATCTACTTTTATCAACCACGCTTTTAAACTTCTTTTAGCTAAGTTTTGTTGGGGGGGGGGGGGGGGGGGGGGGGGGGGGGGGGGGTGGGGGAGAGAACCTTACTATATCTATTACGTTATTTGTTTATGTTTTTTTTTTTTTTTTTGGGGTTAAGAACCCGCACTATTTTATTCTTGCTGTAGGTTGCTTTTCTCATATTTTTAACTTACGGCAACAAAGTTTTTTTTTTTAAACTGTCATTTGAAGTATTTTATATGTACTTTTGGAAAAAAAAAAAAAAAAAAAAAAAAAACCTCTATCTCATCTTCTTCCACTTCTGAATTTTCTTCAACTTGTTTTTTTTTTTTCCTTTTTTTTTTTGTTAATTTTGATTTTTTTTTTTGGGTTCCTTAGATTCCATTTATTATATACCTTATAGTGCAACAAATTAATGCTTTATCTCTCTTATCCATGTGTCTTTCCTTTTTCTTAAATTGATGTTGCATTTGATTTTAATTGTCTCTCCTCAGTCAGGAAAAATAAACTTGAACTTGTTTGCTTTTCCTTATGACATATAACTTTTTAAATTTTTCTATCATCATATTTCTTCTCCACAACTATAAATTATGCGGTTTTTTAGATACTATAGACCTGTATTTTTATTTTTATTTTTTTAAGTTTTTTTCCCACTTTCAACAGTGCACATACTGACTGCACCGTGGTAGAAGACCAAGAAGTTGTGGAAGTTTTTCTACATCAAGTTGACAGGTGATAATACTCAACCTGTCATGGTATGTTTTTGGTTATCCATTCTCTGACTGCCGTTACTAATGAGATGTGACTTGTTATATGCTTTGGCAGTGCTGCTGTTTTCCACAATGCAAGCACAAGATTTTGTGATGGTGCTCATTTTGGACTTGATGCAGAGGCATAATCGTGTGCAACAGTTACCACGAAACTCAGTATTCTCACTGTCATTGCTCTTTTATTGGATGAATCCTGAATTTTCGTACAGAAATAAGCAAAAGTCGAATTCATGCTCATGGTTCAGTCGGAGTGGAAGGATTGTTGACAACAAGATGGTATTAGTTTCTGATTCAACGACTTTTGATTACCCGTGTATTTATTAGTTAGCAATTAGCAGCAGAAGTAAGGAGCATATTGAATTTCATGTTTACTAATTGTTGAGAGTGGATATAAAAATGTGGATTTGAAAACTTCTGTATGCTGAGTAATAACAAAACACTGATCTGCTGAAAGTAACTAATGCCGAAATGCTGCAATTGCAGGATCCTCAAAGGAAGTGGGCAAGTAGTAGATGGTGATAAAGGGTTTGTCTACACCCACAAGGACCTCCCCCTTGAGTCCTGATTCAATAAAAATAGCTTACACCATTTTCTGTTGCATCATTGTCGTGATCTTGTTTTTTAAGACTGAATTTTATTTTCTTGTCCTACCCTTGAAATACTTTTCCAAGCTATACTAATCACACTGCCCATAGTAAGGGTGTTGGCAGTTGGTTTATACTAACCAAGCAAATTATAACATATATATGTATTTTAATTTAGTTTATATTGTTTTGAGAATGAATTTGCACATATGAATTTATCTCAACTAAAGTCGCCCAATCTTTCTTATTCCGCCTCTATTTCTCTCTCACTTTCACTAATTCTCTCTCTCTATTGACTGAAGTTTTCTATCCATTATTTAATCCAAATGATTTAGTTTTATCCTGAAGAGGGACGAAGAAGTGTTATGCTTGAGACACAGGTTGCAGACAGTTCAACTTTGGTGATAAAGTTATCTACAAGTAAAGATTTGGTGCCTTCATAATCCACTGATGGATTCAACAAGCAAGCCAACATGATGAAGCCTTTCAACAAGCAATCAAAAGACTCTCTGTGGTACAACTACTGTAAGAGACATTGCTACACGAAGGAAACCGGCTGGAAACTTAATGGCAGACCACCGAACATGAATCGGAATTTTTCTGATAGAAATTCAAATGAACGGGGACAAGCACGTGTGGCTAGTACTCATTCAAATAGCGAAGGGAGTTCACAGAGTTCAATTTCCGAATTGAATAGAGAGGAAATTGAGAAGTTGAAGAACTTGTTGGGCTATTGGCCATGTATTATAAGCCTACTGTACATGTAATATTTTCATATGAACGAATTTCAGTTTTTTACCAATCCTGACATATCTGATATTTTAATAACAAATCATCATTTTCTCAAAAAAAAAAAAAAAAAAAACTAATAAGGGTGTTAGGAAGGTTAACATCCACTATCCTTTCTTTTGACACAATGATATATCTAATAGTCACTTAGTTTATAAAGTGAAGCTATGTAAGCTTGTATAATAGAAGTGCGTGTACCATTTTTAAAAGATACATGAAAGTTTTGAAGGATTATGTTAAAAACCGAAATATGTCGGAGGGTGTTTCATAAAAAGTTACGTAATGGATAAATCTGTTGAATTTTGCTGGAAGAAACTTGCCTAATGCAGAAGTAGTAGTGTTGTCATGAACTGAAAACATGGAGCATAAAGAAAAATCGTCGGGTATTCCTTCATTAAGTCCTCGAGAACAATTTGTTGCTAAAACATTTCATGTCTATAGTATGGATTTCCCAAAGTGAAAATCTTTGCACCATGTTCTTTTCATAAAGCACATGATGCTAAATGTTGCTCGCACAATAAATTGGAGTGTTAAAAAAAAAAAAAAACAATAAGAGTAATCAAATGGAGATAATGCAATTCATAAAGGACGTTAGGAAGGTGAGCATACACTATCCAAATAATGATTTTATACAACGATGCCCTTAGTTTACAAAGTGATAAAACTATGTAGGCTGGTGTAACTGAAGTGGATGTACCCTTTGAAAGATACATGAAAGTTTTGAAGAGTTAAGTTGATAATCGATATAAGTCGAAGGATAACTCGTAGAAAGTTACATAGTGAAGGAATCCATTGAATTATGCTCCATATACTTATCTAATGCAAAAATAATAGGTTGTGATCAAAGACAATAACCATTGAGGCTAAATGAAAATCTTCTGGTAATCTTTAATCGGTTCATCGAGAACAGTTGACATGATTTTCATAAAAATGTCCTAATATTTGTAGTGTAAATTCCGAAATGGAAAACCTTAATACCACATTTTTTTTAAAGTGCATTCGACAATTGTTTTGTACAAAACCATCATCAAATATATATCGTTTAAGCTTGCTTTTTTTTTTTTAAGTTTCAATTTTGGAAATAGGATAAAGCTTTTCAAGGTCTTATATTGATAAGATGTTTGAATTTACTACGTTGATTAAAACTAGCATTTTTATGATTAGTGGTATACTGGATTAGTAACCGGTGAAAAAAAAATATAAAAAAAAAACAAGAGATTAATTATGTATGAAATCTCGAAAAGTCTACAATGATCTAGGCTTTGAGATTGGTTGAAAAGGGTTTGTATGATATGCACGACGTGGGAATTGAAATTGCTATGCTATAGGATTAATTTATTTGCAGCTTTTGTATCGGTTATGTAAAATGAATAAGTGACTCTAAAATACACAAGAAAAATAGGTTTGAAAATTACTGAAAAAGGGTAACAAATAACCCCTTATCTCATAAAAGAAACACTAATCGAAACAATCCGAAAATAGTGGAAAAGAGTGTAATTAAGACGACTAAAATGAAAACATTCTCATTTTGGACCAAAAAAGTTAAAATTATTAAATGACAGGTGTAGAAAAGTGTATCCTACCTAGGGGTGAAATGGTAACTTTATCTAGTTAGGGTAAAAGAGTAATCTAGAAGTATAAGGCAGTTTTTACTCCTGAGGATCATTATAAAATTGATCCATAGTAACTACAAGCCGCGAACTATTAAAAAAAAAATTAAGAACTAAAGGTTAAAACAGTCATTTGACTTCAAGAACCACCAACGAGTTATTTAAACCTTACTAATTGGCCAAATAGAGCTCAAGAAATGATCCTTAGTTTTTCTGTTCACGGAATGAAACGGGTCTTATGGGTCCAAAATTGTGAAAACGTTAAAATGCACCAAGTCATTAAAGAAAATTTATAACTAAACGAACTTGGTCAAATAAACCAACACTCGTAACAAATATGTTTATACATATACTCACACACACACACACACACACATTTATATATACATATTGCATATATTATACATCCATTACAAGTGAAATGGATCAAGGTCGCCAAGATGGATCTACGAGCCCGAAAACTGAAAAAAAAAAAAAAAAAAAAAAAAGTAAGAAAATTTAAATAAGCTAAAAAAATTATAATAAAAGTAAAATTAATTAATTTTAATTATAAATTGATAATTAATTAATTAAGAATTTAATGAATCTAACGATATAATTTTATGAATACAATAAATAGCAAGTAAAAACATTGGGATGGTATTAATGATTAAGAATAAGATCTGAACTTAATTGACAGTTACAAGAATAAAGTAAATTAAATTTTTGAAACCAAGAATGGCAATCAAGAGTTTATACTAGAGTCCAAATCAACAACTGTTGCACAGAATATCGCAAGTGTATGAGTTGCAAAATTAATAAGATTAATTTTATGAATACCCCATAGACTATGTACCCTATTTTATTTTGCCCTCTAAATTAAAACCATTCATTATACACCCTGAATTATATAAAATCATTCAGTTTGTCCATTTCCGTCTACTTCCGCTTATTTATTTAATAGAATGCTAACGTGACATATAATTAAAAATTAAACAAACATGTTTTAGAAAATAAATATTTATTATAAAAAAATAAATACGAAATTTTAATAAAAGTAAACATATAACTTTCATATAAATAATATTTTTTTTTCTCTCTCGTTCTCTTTTATACTATAAATCTCCTTCCTAACCCTTTGTAGTTAGCTTCTTAATTGTAATTTCCTCAGCTTGGGGGTGAAAGGAAGAGACAAATAGAGGAAAATTGATCGGACAAAGCGATTGTGGCAATGGTTTCAAGTGGGAGGGAGAGAAAGGAGAGAAAAAGACACTGAGACGGGAGGGAGGAGAGAAATGGGAGTGTTGTGGGGTTGTGGAGATGGAGGCAAAGATAGAGAGAGAGTGGAGCTGGAAACTTTGATTTTTTTTTTTGTTTTTGTTTTTGTTTTTTCTAATTAGGAATTAATATTTGTCTCATAATAAATATTTATATTTTAAAATAGATTTGTTTAATTTTTAAATTGTGTCACATCAGCATTCTGTTAAATAAATAAATAGAAGGGGACGAAATGGACAAATTGAATGATTTTCTATAGTTTAGAGGGCATAATGAACGGTTTTAATAATTCAGGAGGCAAAATGAATAAGGGTACATACTCCAGGGGGTATTTATAAAATTAATCCAAAGTAATAAAGTGATATGTAAGGTTATCGATCTCACATGGATTGCGTTTAATTTTAAGTTAATCACCGAAATTCGTTAGCACTATGATTATTTGAATGATCGATTAAGAATTAAAATAAATGTTAATTTAAATAAATAAAATAAACTAAATTGACAAAATAAAAACAAAGGGATAAAAAGATATGAACAAACAAGGTTCAAGGGATTTGACTTCACTCTATCCTTCCCATGTTCTTCCTATTTAGAAATTGCTAACTAGACTTAAGCAATTAATTAATTAATAGCTCAAAATTAACCTCACTACCTCTCCCAAGTGTCAAATGAGATTATATGCATAAGTGTTCAAATTGATATCCCTATCTAACTTGTTTACCTTCCTATTCATTTAGCACACTCTTATATTATTATCAAAGTGTCATAGGTCTTCCAAACTCAACAACAACTAAGATTGAATTTACCAAACCGATAAATGAATTAATCTCTTCCAAGCATTAAAATTCATAAATCAAATTAACTAATTCATTTCCCAACAAATTAAAAGCATTAAGCATAGAAAAACACAAATGAATTGAATAGAGACTTCATTAACAATAAACCAAATCATTAAAACATAGTTCAAGTAGAGCTATATCAAACCCTAAAACCAACAAACTACACAAGACTCATAAATGACATTAAACACAAAATTAAGCAAATCAAGAGTTTAAACATTCAAAAATTACAAAAATAAAAGAAATAAGAAAAATAGAATGAAAACCCAATGATTGTTTCCACACATCTTCAAGGTTTCTTCCAAATTCCTCCTCCTTCTCTTTGTCTTTCAAATGCCATCTCCCTAGAAATTTATTGAAAGTAAAAACCTAAAACTAAAAATAAAAAATTAAATCCTAAACCTAAAAATCACACATTACTCCTTTTTTTTTTTTGGCTTTTTTCTATTTTTTTTTTTCTTCTTTTTCTCTGGTTTTCGACCTTTGTTCCACGGCCTCTCAAACCCAGCTCGAAGAAAACCCCCCCAGCCAAATAAAAACCCCTCTCTTCTTTTATTTTTCTTTCTAATTTTTTTTTTCCCTTCTTTTCTCTTCATTTCCGTTGGTTCCAGCTGAAGTGAAAGCCCCTCCACTAGAGGTGGGAATTTGGTCCGGGCCAAACGGGCCGGCCCGCGGCCCGTAATTTTGGCCCGGTCGTTGGCCCGGCCCGGCCCGAATTCTCTAGGCCCGGTAAAAGCCCGGCCCGCCAGTAAGAGGCGGGCTGGGCTCTCCTTTTAGGCCCGGCGCGCCGGGCCGGTCCGGCCCGAAAATTTAAGCCCGTTAGGCCGGCCCGGCCCGTCCGTTATTTAAAAATTAAAATTATATATATATTATTTTTATTAAAATTTTAATTATTTTTAAAATTTTTATTAAAAAATTATATATATTATAATTTTATATTATATATATTATATATATATAAAGAAAAGAAAAAATAAAAAAAAATTAAATTAAATAAAAATTTAAAAAATTAGGCTCGGGCCGGGCCGGCCCGCTCCCGACCCGGCCCGCTCTAAGCCCGCGGGCCGGGCCGGGCTTATATTTCAAAAATTCGGGCCGGGTCACGCCGGCCCGTGTTTTCAAAGGGCCGGGCCGGGCCGGCCCGATTTTCTTAAAAAGCCCATCGGGCTCGGGCCGGGCCGGGCCGGGCGGCCCGAATTCCAACCCCTGCCCTCCACTGATACAGTTGGACATGCGGCTATAGACGAGATTTAGTGCGCTCCACGTAGCTGATTTCGGCTGGGAGCACGCGAGGGTGCACGAAAGAATCTTTGCGAGCGTGCGCACGAAACTGGCCTTTGCAGTAGTGGGACACGTGGCAATATCTGACTGGTGACAAAAACAATTTAAAATTTGGCCTTTCTTTTAGGCAATTTAATGACCGTTTTGCCCCCACTTTGAGCCCAAAATTCCCCTTTTGTCCATTTTCACCTAATTACCCTACACAAATGAGAAAGTTAATTATTTAGAGGGGTAAATTAATAACAATATATTTAAATTAATATTAACTAAACAAAATAAAAACAAATAAATTACACCAAAAGTAACATAAGTCAAAATCAAATAATCTAAATTAAAATTAGTAAAATTATACTTAATTAATTAAAAATAAATTAAATTGCTCAAGAACATAGTCATTTTTTATGCATAAAAATGATAAAATAACTCTATATATATTATAGAGTAATCAACAACAACAAGTTCTATAATTCACATGAGTACCAAAAGCACCATGTTAACTGTTGGACGTCGTTTTGATAGGGCACACAACCAACGCAAAGTATGGAAGGGGGTCAATAATGCAAGAAACTCCAATCTTAAATCTGCTATAAGTACAAATCTCATTACAACATGAACTATATTTGTTATGAAAAAGAATACATCTATTAAATTACTATGCATATGTGATGTTATTATGCCTACTTTATTTATGTCTCTTATTATGCGAATTGATTTTACGCATCTCTGACATGTCATATCTTCATGATCACTAAGAATATGAGGCAATCAAGAACGAAAATTAGCCGTCGTACCAATCTCCACTAAATGTGAGGTATTATGAACGATCTAGATATGACATTGGGATTAGTTAGGGGTCGCTCCCACAACTTCCCATTTGTTGCGCACACTCGATACGGACACACATGAGGCCCGATAAGATTTAATGAGCATAATTTGATGAACTGATCATAATTCATCATGCATATTTACTTGCATCGTGAGAAATGAGTTTGCACATGCTGAGCGAAAGCTCATTCAAGATGTTCATGCTGTAGAAGTCGCTAACTGAGAATGATGGGCTGGTGAAGCAAATGCGACAGCTATGAAGGTTATAGGTGAATGGATACTGTCACGCATAAATTCAGCAAAGTTAAAACTTTAATTTTAAATATAATAGATATGTCGTAAGTTCAAAAAAAAAAAAAAGATTAAGACTATCCATGGTTTTCAAATATTTGAATAGTTATTATTGTCAAAATCTTTAGTGCGTTCGATGTTATAAATGTTATATTGTATATCAATGATTATTCATATGTTTAAATATCTGCTACCATTATTATGTTCAAATATGCTTATTATCATCGTAGTATATGTGCGTGTAACGATAAGTATATTTATACAAGTATATTAAGAGTTTCCAAATTAAGCTTTTTTTTTTTTTGTATGTTTTTACAAGCGCCATAAAGTAAAATATATCATATGTCCAAAAAAAAAAGATTAATTATGAAAAATCCAACAAGTAATCACGTTTCAGACGGCTCGGTAACGCGAGTTGTCACAAATGTGGTCTTTATAAGTATATTATCAATTTAAACATTTGGGTAAATAAAAAAAAAAAGACATTTTTTAAATCATAGTCTTTAATTTAGACATTTAAATAACTGATGAATTTGGTTGGGGACTTACAAAATAATAATTACTCATTTTAAGTAGATGGATACCAACTTATTTGGTTTATTTGGTGTATGAGTTTGTGGCTGAAACTAAAGAAAGAGACCTATATAATTGAAAGTTGGTGCCCACAAGCAGATAACCTTTGTGTGTGTTTGTATGTATATATGAATATATATATATATATATATATATGGAGTATGTATACTGCCTATATGCTGTGCTATCCGTTCTTTTCAGAGCAGCAAACAAATTACTTACTTGCAAATTGGCTTGGAGATTGACAATGAAGTAAAGAGAGTGGTCATTTATTTACCAAAGAAAAAAAGAGTGGTCATTTGGAAAAGCTCATACACACGCACACACACGTTTCAATTAGAGTTTGTCGTTATATATTTTAATGTTACATAAACATTATTTTACGTTTTTAAAGTAAAGTTATGAATACATAATTTTTTTTTTGAGGGATTAAGAGTACAGACTTTGTTTTCTATAGCATTGAATGGTGGAGATTTTCTCAAACATCATCAAAACAAAGTCTGTACTCTGTTTTCTTCAAAACAAGAAAAAATTACAAACTTTGTTTTGATGATGTTTGAGAAAATCTCTGCCATTCAATGCTATAGAAAAAAAATGAGGGTGACATAAAATTGACTTCATATAAATATGTGGCCCAATTTCTACGTTTATTTAATGAAGAATATTTGCTTAGATTTATGCGAATGGCAAATTTACATGGGAGAAAGAGAGAGATAGCATATTTTATATATGAGATGGAAAATTATAGCATAATTTTTCAAGTAGTGAAAATTATAACATGTTTTGGAATTAGTTACAATAAAATACCAAAACTGCCTTCCTCTTCCTTCACTCACCCAGTCATCACCTCCATGCTCGCCAGACCTGAAAGCCTTGTTGGATTCACAGTTGCACCAAGAAGAGTCGGCTGCATCTTCCGTGCAACTTCTGGGAAGCAGGACTATCACGATTGTGGACCTCAATGTCGTCAGCTAGGACGACAATGTCAACCAGTCAATGTCGCCGTCGGAATCATGGTGAGCTCCTAGCGAACCTCTGGGATTTGTCGTCTCCGAGAGGAATGTTCGGGATTTTTGCTAGAAATTCCTGGATCCTAGTAAAATCCGACCACGGGAAGCACCCTCACTGTCGACGACAAACTCGTTTCGATGTGGGTCTCTCTCCGAAACACACGGTGATGCGATCTCCCACGCAATGGTGTCACCTCCTTCCGACGTCGACGACAGGTCCGACGTCTATCTCTGGTTGTCTCCGGTGAGATCTTGGGTGACATTGATTTGGTTTTTTTTTATAAATTTAATTTGGGTGTTAGGTTTTCTTATTTTTGGGGCTAATTTGTAATTTTTATAAATCTACATAACGTTTGGTAATACAAATAATATTTGGTAAATACAATGTTTACCAAATTGGGAAAACAATTTTATTGTTATTTTTTGTGTAAATTAAATATTTCTTAGGAAATCCATTTTTTACTGGTATATATATTAATTTGAAAAACAAAATCCAATATTTTCAAATAAATCCGGTATTTTCAAGTAAATCCAGTATTTTCAAATAAAAATCTTATAGATGTTTCATTAAAATATGGTATTTTCAAGTAAATCCGGTATTTCCAAATTATTTTTAATTTATTATATTTCATTAAAATATGGTATTTTCAAATAAAAATCTTTTTGATATTTCAATAAAATACGGTACCAAGTAAATCCGGTATTTTCAAAAGATATTTCCAATTAAAATATGGTATTTTTAGGTAAATTCGGTATTTCCAAGTAAATTTGACTTTTTCAAAATATTTCTAATTAATTAAATTTCCTTAAAATATGATATTTTCAAGTAGATCCGATATTTTTAAATTTTTTGATATTTCATTAAATACGTTATTTTCATGTAAATCTGATATTTTCAAAATATTTTCAGTTATTATATTTCATTATAATATGATATTTTTAAATAAATCCGGTATTTCTAAATAAAAATCCTTTTGATATTTTGATAACAAATGGTATTTCCAAAATATTTTCAATTAATTATGTTTCTTTAAAATGCGGTATTTTTAGGTAAATTCGGTATTTCCAATTAAATCTGGTATTTTCAAATACAAATCTTTTGGATATCTATATAAAATACGGTATTCCGAAGTAAATCCAATATTTCTAAAATTTCAAATTTTTCTTAATTTTATAAAGTAAATACATTAACCGATTACCCCTATATTTTTAAAATTTTCATAACAGCCCCTACCCAAAATCTAACCCAAAACCCTATATCTAACTTCTCTAAGCAATAGCCGCTGCCGCTGCGGCCACCGCCGCCGTACTTGCCAATCATCAAACTTGATCGATTTGCCAGCAGAGAAAGCGACCTCGTGACTTTCACTGCCACCAGCGCGATTACCCATCACCGGAGATTGCAATTCCATCGCGTGGAAAAATGCGATACCGTCGCTGGAAACTGTCACAAATCCAACCATACCTACAACGAAATACCAACAAAACCAAAGAAGAGATCCATAGCGGCGATCTCTCCGTAGTCTCATTGCTGGCCTCACGATCCTGATATCATCACTTGATCTGCCGGAGAGGCAACGGTCTCTCATCAGCGTAGTGTCCCGTGATCGAACAACAACGAGAGAGAGAGAGAGAGAGAGAGAGAGAGAGAGAGAGAGAGAACGATATCTTCGTCACCATTTTTGACACCGAGATGACAACGATCACTCCGTTGCCAGCGTGACGTCCAATCGCAATCAATGAGATAGAGAAAGAGAGAGAGAGACAGAGGAGAGAGAAGGGAAAAGAGAAAGAAGTGAGAGAAAAAGGATGTGGAGTATGTGAAGGGACACAAGGGTAGAATTGGAATTAAGAAATAATTAAAATTAAAATATGCTATTGTTTATCATCATTTTAAAAATATGCTATAATTTTCACAAATATCTTTTAAATATGTTATTTGTTATTATTTCCCAATTTAATTTATATGCCTACCTAGTATCCCTACGTAATTAAAATTGATGCAGACCCCCATTAAAAAATGTTGGTTTCAATGCCTTTCAAAGACATGGATCAAATTGACTCCTGCATCACAGTCAAGACAGAACGAGAAACTCGTGGTGGTGTTAGATATTGTTTTCATTTGCTTTAAAACTAGTTTATTATTAGTATGACAATAAAAATAAAAATTCCTTGATAATATATGATATAGGTATAATTTCTGAAATTTTGTTTGATTGTGTTTTTAAAATGAGTAGTTTGGGTATAAGATAAAAGTAAATCGTGTTTTGGTTTGTTTTTAAAAACATTTATAAAGTTATATAGCCTTAAAAATTACAAAGGAAATGAGAAAATGGCTCCAATCAGTTTTCATTTTCCTTCACAAAATCTATTCTCTCCGTTTCTTGTTTTCAAATTCATTTTCAAAGCATTTGCTAAACAAACACTGTTTAGAAAACATAAAATAAAACCAAACACCACCACCAAATTTCAAATCTAAGAGCTCTTACTCGCACTACTATCTTTGTACCTGTTGAGCTAGTCCCAATATATGGGTTCTCTTAATACTTCCTTCGCTTTTATATTTGTCCTTTTATCTTGTTTTCCTCATTTTATATATATATATATATATATCTTTTTTCCCTCCAAATATATAAATTTAGGTAGTAGTATATCTTAGTTGTTGTTTTATTAGAGTTTTAAATTTAATATATGTAGAAAGAAAATTTAAGTAGGGCAAAGCAGGTAACAATATTTATACCAAAATCAAGAGTGTAAATGAAATTTGTTAAAACATTCTGTATATAAAATCTTGATTTATAAAATATTAAAGGGACTTTCAAATCTCTTTTTAACAGATCTAATAAAATCTTAATAATTCTTAATAAGTTGTGAATATAGATTTGTTTCTGTATTAATTATGAACTAATTGAAAAAATGATCATTTTAATCGGAGATAAAATGAAAAAGTTATCAAATTTTAAAATTTAGAGCAATGAGAGAAAATTTTGAATCTAAAAATATTACTGTGCCAAATCTTGAAATGAAAATGAGTAGTGCAATAGTTGCTTCTAAAAAAGGAGATTTTTATTCCATCTCATTTTAAAAATAAGATGAGTTTTTAGATCCAAACAACTGATATTTTTGGTTTATTTCTAAACAAAATGAGCCAAACATGCGAAACAAACAACCTTTAAAACACTTGGGTTAGGTTTCTCTTGTATGGCGCAACTCCTTCCCTCTACATCTGGACGACTTAAATATTCAACAAAATGTGGGGCCTAGTTGATGTATATTCAAGCACCACGATCGAGTACAAATTATATGTGATCTAGAGAAAACCAAACGAATATTTATATGGAAAAAGTCTTGAATCCGATATCAGATATCATTTAAGACTTGTAACTTTCTTTTTAGAAACTTGTAACAATAAGTTAACTTATATGTAATTTCTTATTTAAAATCTTGAAATTTAGAATCTTTTCTCATGATACTTATTGAAAAAATGTTACATTAGAATTACCTAATTAATATAAAGTACCACGAAAAAAGTTAAACACGGCACGTATAGGGAGGGTGTTGGATGGCGGCTCCTCCCTACTTATATGTACTCATCACTTTTTTCCTCAACATAAGAGAGAGAGAGAGAGGGAGACGGAGAGGGAGAGAGAGAGTATGGCTTCTGTGGAAGAAATAGCAGCTTTTGGCTCACGTAAGCCTCACGCTGTGTGTATTCCTTTTCCAGTCCAAAGCCACATAAAAGCAATGCTCAAATTCTCAAAGTTACTTCACCGAAAGGGCTTTTCCATAACCTTTGTCAACACCGAGTTCAACCACAATCGCTTACTCAGAAGCACTTCTCCCGACCACCACCACCTCCTCTCCGCCGGCTTTTCTGATAATCACTTTCGTTTCGAAACAATTCCCGATGGCCTTCGACCTTCCGACCCGGATTCCACACAGGACATACTTTCTCTCTGTGATTCTACTAAGAAGAACTTTGCAGCTCCGTTTCTTCAGCTCCTCACGAAAATAAACGACAGTGCAAAAGAAGCTGGAGGTGGTATCGTTTCACTTTCACCTGTGACCTGCCTTGTTGCGGACGCATCTATGTCGTTTGCCATCGGATCAGCAGCTCAGCAGCTTGGAATTCCTCTGGTGATATTCTTCCCTGTTCCTGTATGTACCATTATGGGATTCAAACAGTTCAGACCTCTTCTTGAAAAAGGAATTCTACCATTAAAAGGTGAAGGTTGTTTTACGGGTCATTACTTCTATTTTTTATTTTTAATTGTTCTCCTACGTGTTCTTCAACTTTAGAATCATTTTCACTTTCAAACTTTAAAATCTTCCACTTTTTATGAATTTGAATTCATCCCACTTAATCCTATTTGTTAGTATTTCTATAAAAATTAAAAAGCAAACATAAAAAGAGGGACTACATGTTCTTAAAATTCTAACCAAAATAGTTAAGTATTCGATTAGTTCAAGTTAATTACAAGATTGACCAAATTGATCAAGGATAATGTATTCTTATGCTATTATAATGATTTTTTTTTTTTTTTCACACTTTAAGTCTAGTACGATTTTCCAAAAGGAGGTTTTTAACATCAAGATAAAAACATAGGAGATGAGTGTGACATTCTTTAGTGCTGCAGAAATCAACTAAAATCCAACTTTTAAACATCAACTAATATGACGGTGAGTTGTCACCTTTTTACTTGTAGATACTTGTCTTTTAAATTTTAAAGACTTATCAAAAAAATGACAACTCACATACTACATAGGTTGGTGTTCGAAAAATTGATAATAGAGTTGGTATTCTTAGTATTTTTCTTCCTAAAAACATTATGTAAAACATAATTCCATAAAACTCAAGTAAGTTTTTAGGTACTTAATTATTCCTATAAACAATTAACCCATCTAATAGTTGCGTTCTAAAAGATTAAGTTTATTTCAAGTATCTAAGGATGATATTCTCATGTTGAATTTTTTCTTACAGATGAAAGTAGTCTAACAAACGACTTTCTAGACACACTTATTGAGTGGCCAGTTAAAAAAACAAAAGGTGTAAGATTGAGGGATCTACCAAGCTTTTGGCGAATTACAGATTCCAATGATTTCCTCTTTAATTTTTGCATAGAAGTTCTAGAAAAAGCCTCTGAAGCTTCAGCTATTGTCATTCACACTTTTGATGCAATAGAAAGAGACCTTTTGGATGCTCTCTCATTGACACTCCCAAATATGTATGCAATCGGCCCTCTCCAACTTCTCCTCAATCGCTTAACAAAAGACCCTCTAGAACCTATTCAATACAGCCTGTGGAAAGAAGAAACCGAGTGCCTAGAGTGGCTCAATACCCAGAAGCCAAATTCCGTGATTTATGTGAATTTTGGAAGCATCACAGTGTTTACACCACAACAAGTGCTTGAATTTGGATGGGGACTTGCAAATAGTAGTCATCCATTTTTTTGGGTAATTAGGCCTGATTTGGTCATAGGCGAATCTGCTTGTTTGTCACCTGAGTTTTTGGCTGAAACTAAAGAGAGAAGTCTAATTGCAAGTTGGTGCCCACAAGAGGATGTCCTTAACCACCCATCAATTGGAGGATTCTTGACACACTGTGGTTGGAATTCAATTATTGAGAGCTTGTCATGTGGAGTGCCTATGTTGTGCTATCCTTTCTTTGCAGATCAACAAACAAATTGTAGGTTTGTTTGTAATGAGTGGGATGTTGGCTTAGAGATTGATAATGATGTAAAGAGAGGTCAAGTGGAAACTCTTGTTAGAGAGTTGATGGAGAAAGAGAAGGGTAAGAAAATGAAGAGTAAGGCCATGGAATGGAAGAAATTGGCAGAAGAGGCCACTGGCGCACAAGGCAGTTCATCCATGAACTTTGACAATTTGGTGAGCCAAGTCCTTTTGCCAAAAAACTTGCTAGATCTAGATATGAAAGGTTGATCATATTGTTCTTGCTATATTATTGTTCTTTGGTGTTTTAATCTCTTAAGCTTATGAGCTCTTGGAATTTGATTATTCAATATTAAAAATTTGATTTTTCGGTCTCCATACTTGCAAAAAGGTTGCTCTTTAAATCCTAAATGTTAGCAACTCCTCCGTTTCTTTGTTGAATAAAAAAATTCAATCACCCAAAATTTTTTGGCACTTAGGGTTCGCAACTTTGTTGATGAGGAACAAAAGGAAAAACTTACAAAACTACCTTACTCGCTTCGTGTAAATCGAGATATTGTATAGCTAGAATAAAGATGGCATATTTCATATTTATGAGTTATGAGTGAGAAATTAAGAAGGGAAAGATTTTCCAAATGAAACTATAAGAGAATAATCCAGACTTGTTTCTTGTCAAATTTAGAAAAAGTTAGGGAAATAACCATAAATTTGGCACCTTCTTATAATTTTGCCCTCTATAAGAGTAAAGTTGATAATTTTGTTTTTTCATAACATTTAATTAAATAATTAAAATTTGCCATTTCTTCTCTTTTTTAATTATCGGAATAGTTTTCATATATCTCTGATTTCGTTCGCCAGCTGGTCTCTGATCGTCGGCAGGTCACTAGTCACCAATTGTTGGCCGCTGACAGGTCACTAGTCATCGGCCGGTCACCGATAGAATGTAAAATGAATTCTTATAAAATACAAAATGAATTCTGATAGATTGCTAAATGAATTCTATCAGAATCCAAAAAGGTATTGGATTATATCAGAATCCGAGAAGGCAAAATGGATTCTGATAGAATGTAAAATGGATTCTGATAGAATGCAAAACGAATTATATCAGAGTGGATTCTATCATAATGTAAAAATGAATTCTACCAGAATTCAAGAAGACAAAACGGATTCTGATAAAATATAAAACAGATTCTGATATAATACAAAACATTGAATTTGTACCACTTTCAAGACAACCTCGTTATGGGCTGAAGTGCAATAATTATTATTACAACAACTTTCTTCATCCAACGAAGCCACCAAAAATAGAAGTATTTACATAAAATGACTATTTTAGAACACCAATTTTTAAAAGTGGACACAATTCAACTTATTTGTAAATTTAAATAAAATTTAGAATTTAATAAGTTTTTCATTCTAGATTTACCCTTTCACTTTCTAAAACTAACATTCTTTTTTCATGCGTCTGTTATTAACTTCATTTAACTTCACCTTTTTCCTTTTTTGGTGAGAGCCTACGTTTAATAATCTTATTTTTTATGTGAGAAATGTCCGGGTGTATCTGTTGATTCGGATATCCATTATTCATTCAAAAAATCTTACTTTTTAAATAGAATTTTAGTTCCTATTTTTGTGGGTTTAATTAATTAATTTTTATCTGTTTTATAGTTTAAATACTAAATTCTCTCTCATTTGGAATGTCATTTTATTTGGAAAAATTATTCCTTAAAAGACATCGGTTATTTTCATTTATAAAGAAGTTCCGATCACAATGCAGCCTATATTTAAGGAGGTTAGGTGTGGGTGTTGATCAACATTGTTTCCATATAGGAAGATTAGGCGGTTTGTACTCTCTCTCTCTCTCTCTTTTTATTTATTTTTTTTATTGTATAGAATTTCCACTTTAAATGGGATTTTGTGTCCATTTTCAGAGGGGTAACATCCTGTACAGTTTTTTTTTTTTAAATTCATTTTGCTAATATAATTGGTGTTATGCTTATAAATTATTATGCTAAGGAGCATGACCATGAAATGATTAATCAGTTAGATATGTTCTAAAAGAATTAGGACTTAATCAGGGTGTAATCATATATTCTTTCCCCATTTAAATTAGATCAAAGGATATATTTGTCAACACAATATGAGTAGTTTCAAAATTTGTTCAATTTTGTAAATAAATTGATATCCAAATATTTTTTAAATCTTTTTTTTTTTAAGAAAACTATCATTTAAATTAAAATTGAATACAAACACAATACCAAAAATGAAACAACCCTGTGATACAATAGACACAACCCTCGACTAAGATCGATTCCATCACTAAAATCTGATGAAGTTCAGTGAGAAAGATATAAGCCGAGACCCGATGATGGAAAAATTTATTTAATTTCTCGCAATCCTATAATCAAGCATGTACAAAGCTCTTTTTTTTTAAATATCGACAATTAATAGAATATATGCCACCAAATCATTCATATTATGGTACATGAAAATTTTAATTTGTGACTACAAAAAAAAAAAAAGAAAAAAAAGGCCAAGCTGTAAAAAATAAATCTGCAAATCTTTTAACTCAATAAAAAAGATAAGATTTAATTTGCAAAAAAAATATATATAAACGTAAATTTTCAAGTTTATTTACTTGGCCTATGTTTGGCATCCGGGTTTAATTCTAATTAAATTATACTTTTTCAACTTAATTTTTATCTTTTTCTGAAAAGTCAATAAAATTTATAATTAATTTTTAAAAAATTAATCAATTTAAATTTAAAAATTTCATCTTATCTCAAACTTAATCTAAACATCAAATGAACCCTCGGTAAAAACACAAGATTTTATTTGTAATATATAAAAATAAATTCGCATTTTTTAGTATGGAAAAATACCCCTAAGGACGAAAAATAATGTCTACTGGTTTTTTCCATTAAAGCGACTGAATTCATCTGCCTCCTACCTGTATTCATCGTCCTCAAATTTTTTTTCAAGGTTTTTAAATTGAGTCTGACATGTCTGGTATCCACCGTTTTGTCAACATCATCGTACACAAGCCTAAGCCTATGCATATAAATGAAAGTTGGTGCCCCCACAAGAAGAAGACCTTACTTTTAACAATTCAAGCGTGTCTTGTGCAGAATGCCCATTCACATGCTGTGCCATATTCATTGTATGCAGACATCGGTCATGTCATCTACGAAAAAGCTGTTATAAGAGGATTAAATTTGGTTGGATATTTAAATTTAAATTTAATTAACCTCATGGGATACATTGCAATAGTTTACAAGTTCATGTGACAAATTTTCAAAATTAGAAATGTAGAGGATAATAATTATTAAATAATAACAAATTTTGGAGTATCAATACTAAATACCCATTAAACAAATACAACCAGTAAAAACACATGGACGGTAGTACTTGGTAGGCTTCTCTGCCTAGTTGATGGTGCATAGAGAGTGAGACAGAGAGATGGATTAATTTTGTGGAAGATTTACCAAAACTGCTTTTCCGTAACCTTTCTTAACACCGAGTTCAACCTACTCAGAAGCACTTTTCCTGACTACCACAACTTCCTTGCCGATGGCTTTTCCAACTATCATTTTTCGGTTTCGAGACGATCCCGGATTGCCTTCCTTTTTTCTTGGATTAAAAAATCCAATTGTCCAAAATGTTTTTGGCATTTAGGTCCCTAACTTTGTTAACAAAGGAGTTAATGGAAAAAACTTATATAGCAACATCCTTTGAAAGTTTTGGGACTCCCAAATCAAGATTTCAAAATTAGAGACCCAAGTGCGAAGAGTTCAAAACTAGTTTGTTATATTTTTCCTTGTACTCATATTTATCTGTTTAATTATTTCTTAGTGAGACTTATGATAAAATTACCTTATTCGCTTCATTTGAATCCAGAAATTGTGTAGCTAGAATAAAAAAGATATATTTCATATTTATGAGTGAGAAACCAAGCATGAAAAAGATTTTCCAAATAAACAAATATTACTCTATGGAAGAAATAAAAAATAAAAAACCAAAGACAAAGACCCCGTTTGGTATTGTTTTTAGAAACGTTTTGGAAAGAACTCTCATTGTTTCAGGAGGGAAAAAAAAAGTTGTTTTAGAAAATGATAACATTTGTTTTATGTTACACAAAGTCATAAATAGAAACGGAAAAAAAAAAGTTTTCTTTTTTTTTTTTGTGTTAAGGAATGAGAAAATGAATGAAACTGTTTTCTCATTTCCGTTTTCATTTTCTAAGCCTTATACACTCAATAAATATTTTCATAAACATATCCAAAATACACAATTTTTCTTTTTCTTATTTTGAAATGAATTTACCTAGAAATACAATCAAACACAATTTCAAAAAATTTCTCAAATAAATTTTTAAAACATTCGCATTTCTATTTTATATACAAAACAAAATCATTCTTTAATTGCTCTCAAACGAGCTCGAGAGAGTCCTGATAAGTATATAAAAATGCACTTTTGTCATATTATTTATTAATAATTGACGTTTTGATTAGGTATTTTCATGATTTTAATTCATAATATTTTACTATTTAATATGATTTTATTTTATTTAATAATCTTTATATTTTGGGTTTATTTTCCCTTTCTTTTTTCTTTTTCTTCTTTTCTTTCTTCCGCTCTCTCTCCAGGTGCATCACTCAGCCGCCATGTGTCAGCCTCAGTGGTCCCCTGCGTGCGCAGCTCCAGCATCCCATTCTCCCGCCTGCGAGATTTGGGCCAAGCTTTCCTCCAAGCCCAATCCGAGCCATTTACTGTAGCTCCGGCCCGCGTGATCTCAGCCCCAAATCCTCAGCTCTAGCTCCAGTGATGAATTTTTGTATGTGGATTTTCATTTTGTTTTATAAGTCTATATGTTTTAGTGGATTAAATCTTTCCATCTCATTTTTATATTTTCATTCAAAATATTTTGTATCAATCTTTTAGATAAATTCAGTCATACTTTATTTATGTAATATTGTCACATTTTATTTTGATAAGATTTGTTTTATGTTACGCTTATCAATATATAACACGTTTAAGCATTGTTTATGTAATATAAAATGTTCGATTTATAACATATTATTTTTATTTATTAATGTTCAAGTTTCTTTTTCTTAAAAACATTTCCAAAACTTCCAAGTTTTATAAATATATTTTTACTAGCAACACTTTTTGCCCTTTCAAAATTTCTCCGAGTAGGGTGATGCTTTGAGAATTAGAAAATAAGATAAGAATTAAACATAAGTTATGTGGGAAAAACTATGTGAACCGTTAAACTGGATCACTCAAGACGATTTTTAGATGGTGCATCCAGTTATCACCATATAATATTATGAAATTTATAAATGGATGTCGGTTTTATTTATTTATTTATTTTATTCAAATGAGAGGATAGGTTAAGATCATACGTAGCTAGAAGAAAGATATATTTCATATTTTTGAGTGAGAAATCAAGCACGAAATAGATTTTCTAAGTAAACAAATATCACTCTAGCAAAAAAAAAAAGCAAAAACAAAAACAAAATCCAGATAGTGATTTGTTTTCAATTAAAATTAACACGTGACTAAACAATGAGAAGATCAACCCAAACTAAAAAATTTGGTTCTTTCATCTACCCGAAGAGGTCTATGGAAATACTGAACCACTGACACTAAACGGTCTATACAAATACTTGTTGAATGATCAAAATAAAAGCAGCACAAGTTGAAATTTCAAATTATTTCAAAAAATTTAAAAAGAAAAAAGAGAAGGTTGAAACTTCAAATATTACTGGTTGAAAAACAAACCATTATGAGAGCCGTGAGCGACTAGACGTTTTGGAGCTTGGAATTTAATCACATTAAGAGAAATTGGCTTGAAGAAACCCCTTATTGTATTAATGACTTTATAATGGCTCTTTGCCGTCAATAAAGTTTGTCTTAGTCTTTTACATTTTCATAACATATATATCTATTTTGGTCATTGAAACCTCTCACGGCAATTCAAACGTACGAAAATGCTTTTAGAATTAACTAGTTGGAACGCACATGGAAAGCGGGATAGACAAGCAAAACAAAATAAAACAATAGAGAAAAAGACAAAAAAAAAAAGAAAAGAAAATCCGCCACCTAACAAACACTTAAAGCGTCACATCACGTTCTAAGAGATGTAGACGAATGACGTTATAATTTGTTCTTTTATTATGTAATAATAGATAATAGATAATACATTTTGGCCATAACAAATCAAAAACAGACTTCGTATGCCAATGGAACGAAGAAAAGCTTCGCTAGCCAATGATTACCTAAGACTATAGGAGGCCTTACGCGAAAATTTCATGATAGGCCTATCAATATATAACACGTTTAAGCTATAGTTATGTAATATAAAATGTTCGATTTATATTATTTTTACTTGTTCAGGTTTCTTTTTCTTTAATATATATATATATATATATATATATATATCCAGTACTTCAAGTTGTATTAATATATTTTTACTAGCAAAACTTGTTTCCTTTTAAAATTTTCTCCGAGTTGGGTGGCTCTGATAATTGGAAAAAAGTTTTAAACAAAGTTAAGAGATAAGAAATAATTTAGTTTGTGTAGGAAAAACCGCAAACTGCTAAATCGGATCAATTCAGATAGTTTTTAGATGCTCGATCCAATTTTCATGTAAAAATTGTTAAAGACTGTTTGAAACGGATGACTGGATACCATTTATAAAAGGGAAAAGCACCTAAATAAGATAAACTTGAATATTACTTTACCAACATAACACAAAATTTAGTCACTTTATCAATATAACATAAAATAGTTCTAGTCAAATGTCAACTTAACATATTTTATCCAAATTGCCCTTCTTATTTAGAAAATCTACTATAATAACATATACATTATTTTGAATATTCTACTATAATATTTTCAGTTTTCAACATGGATGACTGGATGTCTCCGACTCCAGTCGACAGTTGTCAGTATGCATTATACTCTAGTAGAGTATAATGCATACTCTACTAGAATATTTTGGATATCTTACTAAAAAAATTTCAGTTTTCAATATGGATGGCCGAATATCTTCGGTTCCGACCACCGGAGATGGTCGTCGGCATACTCTAGTAGAGTATAATGCATAATATGCTATAATGTTTTGGATATTCTACTAGAATACTTTCAGTTTTCAATATGGATGGTTGGATATCTCCGGCTCCGACCGGCGGTGCCGGTTGCCGGAATACTCTAGTAGAGTACAAGCCATACTCTAGCAGAGTATAGTGTATACTTTACTAAAATATTTTAAGTTTTCAACATGGATAGCTGGATATCTCTGGCTCCAGCCGCCACGAACAATTGTTGAAAGACTCTTGTAGAGTATAGTTCATACTCAAGTAGAGTATAATGCATACTCTAGTAGAGTATTTTAAGTTTTCAATATGAATGACCGGATGTCTCTAGCTCCGGTCACCGGAATACTCTAGTAGAGTATATGTCACACTCTAGAAGAGTATGGTGCATACTTTATTAGGATGTTTTAAGTTTCTGATAGAATACAAAATTGGTTCTGAAATAAATTTTTTTTTCGTATTTCAATAAAGATGAATAGACATATTCGGCTCCTGTCACCAGTGCCAACCGGCCACTAGACATATTTTGTTAGAATCAATCAGTGTTCGACGTCTTTGTGTGGATAATAATGTCTCCGTTGAATTTTTCCCCAATTGTTTTGTTGTCAAGGATCTTTGTTCCAAACAAATCCTGCTCCAGGCAATCATGACAAAGGTCTCTATAAAGCCATTGCAAATTCTACTCTCCATGATGCAGTGGCTGCCCCTCCTATCAGCTTCATCTCTCACACCTCTAATGTCTCCAAGCTCTCCAACTTATGGCACTCATTTAGGACATCCAGCTTTTCCCATAGTGAACAAAGTACTTCAAAGTTGCAATCAAAAGAGTTTTCCAGTATCGCAATTTGATTTCTGTAATTCATGTCAATTTGGAAAGAGTCATAGGTTGCCCTTTGTTAATTCCTCCTCTCGAGCTGTACAACCTTTTGAACTCATTCATACAGATTTGTGGGGTACTTCCCCTATAGTTTCAGTTACTGGAATGAAATATTTTATTTTATTTATTGACGACTACTCTCGTTTTTCTTGGATTTACTTTCTCAAAGCTAAAAGTGATTTTTTCCCACCTTTATCAAATTCAAAGCTCTTATTGAAACTCAATTTGAAGCAAAAATTAAAACTGTACAAACTGATGATGGTGGTGAATATGCCACTCTCACTCATTTTCTCACAAATTTGGGAATTCTTCATCGCTTGTCATGTCCTATCACTTCCCAACAAAATAGCCGTGTGGAGCGAAAACATAGGCATGTAGTTGAAGTTGGATTATCAATGATGTCTTTTGCCTCCATGCCTCTCAAATACTGGTCATATGCCTTCCATATAACTATTTAACTTATAAATCGTCTTCCCACTATTCTTAACTCCTACAAATCTCCCTTTGAAGTGTTGTATAACAGAATTCCTTCTTATTCCATCCTCAAAGTCTTTGGCTGATCTTGCTTTCCTTGTCTTCGTCCATATAATAAACATAAACTGGAATATAGATCACAAGAATGCGTTTTTCTAGGCTATAGTTCTCAACACAAAGGCTATATTTGTCTTAACAAATTCACTGGCAGAATCTATATTTCCAGACATGTTGTGTTCAATGAGTTCTCCTTTCCCTTCTCCTCTGACTCTCCATCTACTAATCCTTCCTTTTCACCTATTATCCAATCTATTCCAGTTCCATTGTCAAAACCGTCATCTCATGACACACCATTTCCTTCTCCAACACCTACGCCACCACAAAACTCTGAGCCACCCTCTCAATCTTGTCCTCCCTCCACATCGAATTCTCAACTTAGTCATTTTTCCACACAGTCGTCTTCTACTATTCCATTGATTATTGATATAGCAAGAGACATGCACGACACTATCCACCCTTCCATACACCTCCCTCACCACCTCCCCCACCCCCACTACTTCCCCAAAATACTCATCCAATGAGAACAAGACTAAAAGCTGGCATTGTCAAACCTAAAATCCTACAAGCCTCTTCCACAATCCCAGATTTCCATGAACCTTCTACTTTTACCCAAGCTGCCAAACATAAACATTGGAACCAAGCTATGGTACTTGAATATGAGTCCTTAATAAAAAAATGGTACATGGAATTTGGTCCCTCCTCCTTGTTCTCATCAACCAGTGGGTTGTAAATGGGTATACAAAGTCAAATTAAAGCCCGATGGTAATATTGAGCGTTACAAAGCCAGATTAGTAGCAAAAGGCTACCATCAAACTGAGGGAATTGATTACTTTGAAACATTTAGTCCTGTAGTTAAGCCTACCACAATTAGACTTGTTCTTAGCTTATCTACATATCTCTCATGGAACATTCAACAGCTTGATATGCACAATGCATTCATCCATGGTAATCTCCAAGAGGAAGTTTACATGACCCAACCTCCTGGATTCATTCACCCTCAATTTCCTCACTATGTCTGCCAACTTAAAAAGGCTATATATGGGCTCAAACAGTCTCCCCGAGCATGGTTTACTAAACTAAGCTCTTGGCTTGTTGACTGGGGATTTATTGACTCCAAATCAGATACTTCCATGTTTGTCTACCACACTAATATTGATGTTCTCATAGTTCTTGTTTATGTTGATGATTTATTAGTGACTGGTAATAACACAAATCTGATTCAAAAACTCATTGGTACTCTAAACTCCACCTTCTCCCTCAAAGATTTGGGTGCATTAAACTATTTTCTTGGAATTGAAGCTTTCAGGACAAATGACAGTTTACACTTGAGCCAGTCTAAATACATTCATGATCTACTAGCACGGGTGGACTTTCTTGATTGCAAACCTTTGCCAACACCACTATTTCCAATAATTCCTGTATCACTTTATGATGGTGTTCCTCTCTCTAATCCTACTCAATATCGAAGTATTATTTTTGTTTTGCAATACTGTACTTTGACACGTCCTGATATTGCTTACTCTGTTAACAAACTATGTCAGTTTATGCATAACCCAGCTGCAAGTCATTGGCAAGCAGTCAAACTGGTTCTTCGATACCTCAAGGGTTCCCCTACCTTTGGTATTTCTTTTTCCACCAAATCAGACTTCACATTGACTTGTTATACAGATACCGATTGGGCTACATCCATTGATGATCGATGAAGCACAGGGGGCCATTGCTTGTTCTTGGGATCCAATCTTATTTCTTGGTCTTCCTCTGAACACAAAGTGGTGTCTCGCTCCAGTGCAGAATCTGAATATAGAGGTATTGCCAATGCTACTGCAAAAATTATATGGGTTGAATCACTCTTAAAGGAACTTGGTGTTTCACTATCATCCACTCCTCTCCTTTTGTGTGACAACATAAGCTCCACATACCTTGCTGCCAATCCAGTCTTTCATGCTCATACCAAACATATTGAGGTGGATTATCATTTCATCAGAGAACGAGTTATGCGGCAACAACTTGAAGTTCAGTTTGTACCATCATCTTATCAACTTGTAGATACCCTTACAAAAGCTCTTGGCACCACAGAGTTTCTCCTTTTTCGATCCAAACTCACTGTTCTTCCCAGATCAGTCAGTTTGAGGGGGGATGTTAAGAGAAATTAGAATTTGTAGTCCTTTGTATTTTTTTTGCGTAATTCATTATGTGTGTATGGTGATCCCATTTTCCTTTTTAACACATGTATAGGAGGTCACTCTTTGCTTTTGTCTCCTTTGTATATAGGCTGATGCATGCCTTTTTGTAATAGATACCGAAAATACCAAATATATAAGAAATTCTCGAAAAACCCTTTTCTGCAAATCTTCCTCTCTCATCTTCTTTCTTCTTTCCTCTTCTTCTATACTCTAATTTCTTAACTTACTTTATTTTCTATTAAAGGGGTCGGGATCAAGGGGTCAAGTAGCAATAAGGTTAAAGTTGGGTAGGATCTCTTTTTTTTTTTTTTTTAATTTTTATTGATGTCGACAGTGGCATTAATTAGCATTATTTATCAATATTTTAAAACCAATTTAGGTTCGCAATCATAATTTCCCTACTTTGATATTATCTTTGGTCTCATTTGCTAAAGTGTGAGAGAGCTAGCTCTATAATTGTGAGGAGAATTCTAGGTATATGCTATGCATTATACTCTACCAATATTTATATATTAAAACTATTAGATTTTCATCATATTTTTGTTAGTTTCGTATATTTTCAATTTGAAATTGATTTTGACTAAATCTATTAGGAAAGTCTCAACGTTCTATTGAATCCAAAAGAAAATACAACAATGAAAAACGTGAAGATAATATAGGGAATTCAAGGACCCCCAACCCTCCCAAGGCCCTCAGCCACTCAACAATAGACTATTCCTTCACATAACCCTCCCAGTAGCCCTTATCCCCTTTTATACTAACTCCTAATCAGCTACTGACATTAGGTCTTTAACAAAATCTAATACTTCAAAACAGATATTACTGCACGGAGTTAGTGGGGGCACAAACAAAGACAAACGTACAAAACTAATAAAATATGAAAATCAATAAATTTTAACATTTTTCACTGAAAAATATTAAGTAATGCAACAATGTAATTGTTCTCGACTCATTAATCAAGTTGTAATTTAGATTTCAAAACTAGTGAAGCAAAGAATAAAATAATTTGAAAAAATTGAAAACCAACGGAAAAGAATACAGAAAGAAGTAGAATAATATGCACACTTGATTAAAGAAAGAAGTAGAATAGTAAAACTTTACTTGTAAAAGAATGAGAGTCGAGAGAAAGAAATCAACAGAGAAGAAGAAAATAAAGTAGAGTAACAAAGCTAAATTAAAGAATATAGAAAGCATAGAAGAAAAAATAGTGATATTACGTGAAAACAATGTCAATTTTCCTTTTCGAAAAACAATGTGCAAAAAAATTTTTTTTTTTTTTTTGAAATTTCGAAATCGTAATTAATATTCCCAACAAAACCGGCTAAGAAAAGCCCAAAATGACATAAGTTTGGGGGCCGAAAGACTTTAATAGTGGGGCCATAGACCTTCTAAAATACCAAACTCAAAAATTATATATAATCAAACAAGGTTTTGTAGTTTATTCAGTGAGGGCACATGCCCTCATTATGCCTCTCCTCCATTCGCTCCAGTGACTGCATAGGTATATCTTGTCGTATAAGGTTCCTAACCGTAATACAAACATTAAAATACATGAACCAATACTAGGTTTTCTCTTTTAACCAGTAATTGGACGGATCAAATTATAGGATCCGGGTGATCATGCTGTCCTTGCTGCCGAACATATCTAATATATTTTATTTAGAAAAAAAAAAAAAAAGCAAATGTAGAGAAAGAGAAAGAAAGAGAGAGATGGATTCTGTGGAAGTAATGGCAGAGGGAGGGGGGGCTGGGGGGGCATGGTCCCCCCTAACTTTTTGTGAAATTTTTATATCGTGGGTTTTTTTTTTTTTTTTATTAATTTTAAAAAAATTGGTATGCGTATAGACTAAAGGTCCCCCATAAATTAAGGATTCTCTATATTTTATTAGACAAATAATTTAAATTTTAAAAATTAAAACAGAGTTATTAAATCTATTTATATTAGTAAGCCTAGTTGCTTGCTAATTATTTATACAAAAGAGCCATTTTTAGACATCCCTTTTAAAAAATGAACATTTTTAAACTTATTTATAAATATGAACAAAATTTGAATTGTCTTACATTTTTATTTCCTTGGTTACCCTTCCATCTTTTTTGCTGATTTTTGTGCTTTCTTATTTTAGGAATTTAAGAAATGCCCAAATTGACTAAATGTTTGGGGGCCGAAAAACTTTAGTAGCGGGGGCATAGACCTTCTAAAATACCAAACTCAGAAATTATATATAACCAAATAAGGTTTTGTAGCCTATTCAGTGTGTTGAGGCCTTAGGCTCGACCCTGACGCTATGCGCTCGGCCCGTAGGCTCGGATGCGACCTGTGGGCTCGGCAACAGGGCTGCAGCCCTGTTGCCGAGCCCACAGGTCGCATCCGAGCCTACGGGCCGAGCGCATAGCGCCAGGGTCGAGCCTAAAGCCTCAACACAGTGAGGGCATATGCGGGCCCCATCTCCCCCCCCCCCCCCACAACCCCCCACAATATGCCTCCCTTCCCTCCGTCCCAGTGACTGCATAGGTACATCCTGTTGTAAAAGGTTACAACCGTAATATTTTCGCTTTTAACAAGTAATTGGACGGATCAAATTATGAGATCCGGGTGATCATGTTGTCCTTGCTACCGAACATATATAATATATTTTATTTGGAAAAAAGCAAATGTAATGATATAGGTAAATCACTTTTCCTTTTCCAGAAAAAAATAAATAAATCACTTTTGCTTCGAACATTTTTGTTTCAAATATAAAAGTTTAACATTAACACATCTATTTGGCATTCTGTTATAGAGATGCTCTAGGCCTCTAACAAGGTGGCTGTTGCAACTCTGACCATCTGCAAAGAACCCGAACCTTTTATGGTAGGACATATACTTTTACACTATCGATAGAACAAGTAACTTTTATGTGGACTTTATGATCTAATGGGGAGAGATAAGAATGCCTTGTTAATATAATATTTCAACTTATATGGTAGTTTTTCTTTAAATCTAAAAATTATATATATATATATATATATTTTTTGAGAAAAATAAAAATTTAACCAAAACAAAAAAAAAAAACAAAAAAACAAATACAGAAGAAACCTAATTGAAACTCCACCGCACATGTGACCCGCCAACGAGATCCGTTCACAAACCCCACCTTCGATGACCTTAGATCCACCCTTGTGCACACCCCCTCAGCCTGGATTTTTTTTTTCCCCCTGAAGAAAGCTTTTTTTTATTTTTTATTTTTTATTTTTTTTATTTTAGATATCAAGTAAATCCTTTGGATTCATGAATATTTGCGCATACTTGGTGAATATTCATGTTTAGCGAAAAAAAAAAAAGTAAATAAAAAATTCTTTAAATATTAAAATTTTAATGGGTCTCACCCATAATAAGACCCACCCCAATATCACGTGAAAAGTTGAAAAAGGACCACCGAAGCAATAGCTTGTCTTTTACTGTATAATTGTGATCAAATAATGGTTTTTATTGCCCTACCGGTAGTACAAAAGCACACGTCTTATAATAATAATAATAATAATAATAATAATAATAATAATAATAATAATAAACACCCAAAACTTCACAGTTTTATTACTCATTTATACTGATCACAATATAATTCTAAACCCTAATAATTCATAATTAGTAAATTGAAAAAAAAAAAAAAAAACTCACTGGAGGCTGGGATTTCCACGTGACCGGAAAGATAAAGAGGATCCAACTCGGCTCACCATCTTGATCAGTTTTTACCCAAGTATGTGTGGCCCTCTGAAGTTGCTCAAATGCCCTAATAGTAATATATATCTACCCTGGAATTAATATCTCATGTCCAATTTTGATATTCTAAATGGTGTTAAACCAATAATATATTGACACATCATTGAAAAAAGTTAGATTTTAAAATATATATAATCAGTTATTTCAAACTTTTTAAAACGAGATGATATAATATAATTGGTTAGATACCATTTGAGACACCAAAAATTGAACAAAAGATTTGAATCCCCACCCACCTTGGCCACTTTTCTCAAAATGTTGTTCAATAATACAATTTTTTTTTTTTTTTTTTTTTTTGCTTTTCTGGAACTCAACAATGCATTTTAAAATTGCCACGTAAGACATTCTATTATTTTTTTATAATGGATGCGGACTTTATTAGCATTATTATTTTTTCTTTCTCAAGGACCAAGGTTAGAGGTTGGTCTTTTTTATTACTTATTTTAACCGACGCTGACAATATATTAATTTGCATTATATATCAATATTTTAAAACAAATTCAGATCCTTGATATTTCCAAATGCTTGCATTTATCTTCAGAAATTATAGCATATAGATATATTTTTTAAAACATTAGTCTTTGATCAAGAAAATCTGATAAATGTTTGTTTACCAATTCTTCTGAAAGCAATTATTTTAAGCTTTTGGGAGAATTGATAGACTAACAATTATTCTAAACTCCAGTGTCAAATTAACAAATAAGCATGCGTACAGAATGAGATGAACCCCCAAGCCAAAATTTGGTTCTACAGTTCTGCTTCTGTCCAACGATTGCTCTATATCAGTAGTACTGATAGTCAATTAACAAAAAGAAGTATATATGTAAGGTCATTCTCCAATTAGTATTTTAGTTTGTTCGATTTTTATCGAAATAGGAAAAGAAGTTTATAAGAAATTAAGAATACTAAATTTATATTAACAATCATCAAAAATATATATTATAAAAAAATTGCATTAGCAAAGTTAAAAATGGGTGTTGTAACTTATAACCAGTATAATTTCCAGCCAAAAAACAAAAAAAAAAACCTTATAACTAGGAAACTTCTACCAAAATTTATAACCATTAAATTCCTTGTTAGTTTAGCTGTTCTAATTTTAAATATTAATAGCTGAAAATTGTTGTATAGAACATTGATTATATCGAATTTCTTATTTGTTATGTTCTGAACATGTTTTTTCTTGCTTTTTTTCTTTTTTCTTTAACAACTTTTCACTTTAACAATTTTTTTTAATAATAGATTTTGAACTATATAAAAAATCAGTAAACAAGATAGATCTTTATTAAAAAAAAAAAAAAAAAAAGGCTTAAAGACAGTTATTTGCAATAATTGTCATGCAACATGCCTTTTCCTGCTGCATGTAAATATTAAAAAAAAAAAAACGAGATATAAGATTAATTTAATAGCTTCCATTGAGGTCACCATGCTTAAGTATGATATCGATTATGGAGGCCGCTGAATCTTTTTTTTTTTTTTTTTAAGTTATTGAGCCTGAGTAACCATTTTATTAATTTAAAAGAAATCCTTTCACATTATGAACCTAAGACCCATAAATCTAAGACCTAAAAACTCTAACATATTGCGTTTAGTAAGAGGGAAAGCAAAGAGGAGGAAGAGAAAACATATGACATAGAGAAAATGTGAGTGAGAGAACGAAAGTGGTTTTCTTTTATCTTTGTTCGATAAAATAGTCGCAATGAAAAAGAAGTTGGAGGTGGCGTCGTTTCTCCCGTGATTTGCTATAAGAATACTTAACCCTATTTATAGGGGATTAAATACCAAGAAAAGGAAAGTAAACTAACAAATAATATAAACTACCTAATTATCAATAGTACAGGAAACAAAACTAAAACTAGTTTTGAGAAATTTCCCAATTTAATACTTTAACAAAACTATGTGAACCATTAAATGGAGGTCATAATATTATCACCATATAATATTATGTCATTTATAAATGGACATCAGCTTTATTTATTTATTTATTTTTTCAATGGAGAGGATAATAAGTTGGCATAAGAAAGATTACTGTCGATAGGTCTGGTGTTTTTTTTTTTAAATTTTTATAAATCATTAAATCTATTAAATATTCTGAAAACTTTGTATATCATGAGTTTTTTTGTTAGCACTAGTTAAAAATCATGTGCGATGCACATTATAGGACATTTTTGATAAAATTTATCTGATTAAAAAAATATATAAGTAAAAAATAGGCAAAAAAAAATCAACAAAGTACTTGAAAAAAATATAAATAAATAAGGCATGAAAAAAAAAAAAAAAAAACAAGATAAAAGGACTAAAATGTTAAAAATAGACCAATATAATCAAGTGCCTCATTTACCGCCACATCAACATTAATCTTCCAAGTCCCATGTTCAGGTGGTTTCCAAAGAATCTTGACCACTTTTTGCTTGACCATCACGGATTTATCCAAGCCATTACAAAGGTGGAAATCACCCATGAGTTTCCCTGCCCAACTAACTAATTCGGCAGCACCCATCTTACTGCCTTCGAAGACTAACCTGTTGCGTCTTTCCCATAAACACCAGGCAATTGTGCAGAAGATATTAATATCAGACAGAGACCTTCTAGAAGCAAGAAACATGCATAAAGCACTAAAAGGACCACCAGGGAAAGTCTTCAATACTGTCCAAAGAGAAGTGTTTTGCCAAACCTCAACCGACTCTTGGCATGAACAAAGAGCATGCGTAACATCTTCCAGACCTCCGAAGCATACTGGACAGAGATTACTCCAAAGAGAAGTGTTTTGCCAAACGTCAACGGACTCTTGGCATGACCAAAAAGCATGTGTAACATCTTCCGGACCTCCGAAGCATACTGGACAGAGATTGCTCACCTTAACTCCCCGTTGGGACAGTTGGTAGCCGGTAGGTAGAGCATCAGAAAAGCCACGCCAAACATGGATCTTCATCTTATTTGGGGTTCGAGTTCCCCATAATTTCTTCCACCACACGAGATCGCCACCCTGCCCAGACCGGCTTCCAACGTTCCTACTATCCATTTCCACCTTATAGGCAGATCTTACCTAGAATTCGCCTCGCTTGTCATAGTGCCAAGCCCAATGGTCCATTCGCTGGAGCGAACTAAGAGTGATGCTCCAAATAAACTCCCTATCAATCGGCCAAAACAAATCTCCCAATTTATTTCGGTGCCAACCGGTTATGGAGAGAAAGTGATTGTTTTTCATTTATATATGTATATAAGCACATAAACATAGGGGATGGGGCAGTTCAAGGTGGAATCTGCAGAGGCAAGGGGGAAAAAGGAAAATTCCTTCTTCCTCAACAAGCCGTGGTTCCCCTTCTTTGATGTTCAAAAAAAAATTTGTTTCGAATTTCATCACTCAAATCCATCTTGAAGCAAGCTCTAGAGTAGAGTGTTCAAGAAAGGTAAAAAAATCACTTGGGTTTTGTTGACTTTTCTTGTGATTTTGCTTATGAAGTTAGGGTTCTTGTTAGTTTTAAAATCATGTTTTTCTAGCTTTAGAACAAGATTTTTCAAGTATTGAAATGGGTTTTGAAGAGGATTCTAGGTTGAGCAAGCTCACTTTACAAACTAGGTTATAAAACTCTTTCTTTGTGTTTTAATACTTCGATTTTGAGAATTGTTTCAAAAGGTTGATGGACTTGGCTATATGAACTATAGAATCACGATATTTACTGATGGTTATTTGTATTAGGGGCATGTGTGGTGATTTTGCTTCATGTTCATCAATCAGTTGAGAAAGTTCAAACGAGCAACTTTTTAGAGAAAAGTTTCAATTTTTGAAATAGGATAAAGCTTTTCAAGGCCTTATGTTGATAAGGTGTTTGAATTTACTACGTTGATTAAAACTAGCATTTTTATGATTAGTGGGATACTGGATTAGTAACCGGTGAAAAAAAATAAAATAAAAAAACAAGAGATTAATTATGTATGAAATCTCGAAAAGTCTACAATGATCTAGGCTTTGAGATTGGTTGAAAAGGGTTTGTATGATATGCACGACGTGGGAATTGAAATTGTTATGCTATGGGATTAATTTATTTGCAGCTTTTTGTATCGGTTGTGTGAAATGAATGAGTGACTCTAAAATACACAAGAAAAATAGATTTGAAAATTTCATGAAAAACGGTGACAAATAACCCTTTACCTCATAAAAGAAACACTAATCGAAACAATCCGAAAATAATGGAAAAGAGTGTAAGACGACTAAAATGAAAGCATCTCATTTTCGACCAAAAATGCTAAATGATAAAATGACAGGTGTAGAAAACTGTATCCAACCTAGGGGCGAAATGGTAACTTCACCTAGTTAAAATTGATCCATGGTAACTACAAGCCGCAAACTATTTAAAAAAAAATAAAAAATTTAAGAACTAAAGGTTAAAACAGTCATTTGACTTCAAGAACCACCAACGAGTTTAATGGGACAAACAGAGCTTAAGAAATGATCCTTAGTTATTATCTGTTCACGGAATGAATCGGATCTTATGGTCCCAAATTGTGAAAACGCTATAAAATGCACCAAGTCATTAAAGAAAATTTATAACTAAACGAACTTAGTCAAATAAACCACCAACACTCGTAAAAAATATGTTTATAGATATACTCACACACACACACACACACACACACACACACACACACATATATATATATATATATATTTCATATATTATACATCCATTACAAGTGAAATGGATCAAGGTCGCTAAGATGGATCTACGAGGCCGAAAAAAAAAAAAAAAAAAAAAAAAAGAGCAAACAAAATTTAAATAAGCTAAAAAAAATTATAATAATAAAAGTATAATTAATTAATTATAATTATAAATTGGTAATTAATTAATTAAGAATTTAATGAAAATAACGATATAATTTTATGCATACAATACATAGCAAGTAAAAACATTGGGATGCTATTAATGATTAAGAATAAGATCTGAACTTAATTGACAGTTACAAGAATAAAGTAAATTAATTTTTGAAACCAAGAATGGCGATCAAGAGTTTATACTAGAGTCCAAATCAACAACTGTTGCGTGAAATCTCGCAAGTATACGAATCGCAAAAGTAATAAGATTAATTTTATGAATATCACCTAGATTATGTACCCTATTTTATTTTACCCAATGAATTATTAAAACCGTTCTTATGCCACCTGAATCATATAAAATCATTTAGTTCACCTCTTTTCGTCTACTTCCGCTTATTTTTTTAACGGAATGCTGATGTGGCATGTAATTAAAAATTAAACAAATATATTTTAGAATATAAACTCTTATTATAAAGAAAAAAAAAACAAATATGAATTTTAAATAAAAGAAAATATATAACTTTCATATAAAAATAATTTTTTCTCTCTCGTTCTCTCTATACTATAAATCTCCTTCCTAACCCTTTGTAGTTAGCTTCTTAATTGTAATTTTTATAATATAAATCTCCTTCCTAACCCTCTGGTTGTCTTCGGCAAGAAAATTGATTTGGGTTTTTTTTTATTTTTTTATAATTTGGGGGTTAGGTTTTCTAATTTTTAGGGATAATTTATAATTTTTATAAATCTACTTAACATTTGGTAAACACAAATAATATTTGGTAAATACAATGTTTACCAAATTGGGAAAACAAATTTTTTTTTTGGGGTAAATTAAATATTTCTTAGGAAATCTTGGTATATATTTTAATCTATAAAACAAAATCTTGTATTTTTAAGTAAATCTAGTATTTTCAAATAAAAATATTTCAGATGTTTCATTAAAATATGGTATTTCCAAAATATTTTTCATTTATTATATTTCATTAAAAAAACAATATTTTCAAATAAATATGGTATTTTCAAATAAAAATCTTTTTGATATTTCAATAAAATACGGTACCAAGTAAATCCGGTATTTTCAAAATATTTTCAATTAAAATATGATATTTTTAGGTAAATCTGATATTTCCAAATAAATCTGATATTTTCAAATACAATATTATATGGTATTTCCAAGTAAATCTGATATTTCCAAAAAATTTCTAATTAATTATATTTCGTTAAAATATCATACTTTCAAGTAGATCCGATATTTTTAAATTTTTTGATATTTCATTAAATACGTTATTTTCATGTAAATCTGACATTTTCAAAATATTTTTAGTTGTTATATTTCATTGTAATATGGTATTTTTAAATAAATCCAGTATTTCCAAGTAAATCCGGTATTTTCAAATAAAAATATTTTTGATATTTCGATAAAATACGGTATTTCTAAGTAAATAAGTTATTTCCAAAATATTTTCAATTAATTATGTTTCAGTAAAATAAGATATTTTTAGGTAAATCCGGTATTTTCAGGTAAATTTGGTATTTTCAAATACAAATCTTTTGGATATCTACATAAAATATGGTATTTCCAATTAAATTTGATATTTCTAAAATTAAACATTTTTCTTAATTTTACAAAGTAAATACATTAACTAGTTACCCCTACATTTTTAAAATTTTCATAATAGCCCCTACGCAAAATCTAACCCAAAACCCTAGATCTAACTTCTCCAAGTAATAGCCGCCGCCGCCGCCGTCCTTGCCAATCGTCAAAGCTCGATCAATCTACCAACAGAGAAAGCGACCTCACGACCTTCACCGCCACCAGCACAATCGCCCATTGCTGGAGATTGCAACTTCGTCGTATAGAAAAACGCGATGCCGTTACTGGAAACTGTTACAAATCAACCATTTCTACAACAAAATACCAACAAAACTTGAGAACAGATCCATTGCGGTGATCTCTCCGAAGTCTCATTGTTGGCCTCACGATTCCGATATTGTTGCTTGATCTACCGGAGAGGCAACGGTCTCTCATCAGCGCGGCGTCCCATGATTGAACAACAACGAGAGAGAGAGAGAGAGAGAGAGAGAGAGAGAGAGAGAGAGAGAGAGAGAGAGAGAGAGAACGATATCTTCGCCACCATTCCGACACTGAGATCGCAATGATCACTCCGTCGCCAGCACGACATCCACCTGTAATCAATGAGAGAGAGAGAGAGAGGGGGGGGGGGGGGGAAAGAAAAAGAAGTGAGAGAAAAAAAATGGAGTATGTGAAGGGAGACAAGGGTAGAATTGGAATTAAGAAAAAATTAAAATTAAAATATACAATAATTATCATTATTTTAAAAAATATGCTATAATTTTCACAAATATCTTTCAAATGTGTTATTTGTTACTATTTCTCAATTTAATTATATACCTACCTACTGTCCCTACGTAATTAAAATTGTTGCAGACCCCATGAAAAAATGTCGGTTTCAATGCCTTTCAAAAACATGGATCAAACTGACTTCTGCATAGTCAAGAAAGAACGAGAAACTTGTGGCGGTGTTAGATAGTGTTTTCATTTGCTTTAAAAATAGTTTATTATAGAATGAAAATAAAAATAAAAATACCTTATTAAATATATATGATGCAGATATTATTTCTGAAATTATGTTTGATTGTGTTTTTAAAACAAGTGGTTTGGGTATAAGAAAAAAGTAAATCGTGTTTTGGTTTGTTTTTAAAAATATTTATTAAGTTATATAGCTTTAAAAATTAGAAAGGAAATGAGAAATGACTTCCAATGATTCTTTATTTCCTTCACAAAACATATTCTCTCCGTTTCTTGTTTTTGAATTCATTTTCAAAGCATTTGCTAAATAAACATTGTTTAAAAAATATAAAATAAAACCAAACACCACCACCAAGTTTCAAATCTAAGAGCTCTTAATAACACTAGCTACTCTCCTTGTACCCGATGAAGTAGTCCCAATAGACGGTTCTCTTTATACTTCTTTGGCTTTTATTATTTCTCCTTTTATCTTGTTTTCCTCATTATACATACATATATATATATATATATATATATATCTTTTTTCCCTCCAAATATATAAATCTAGGTAGTAGTGTCTCCTAGTTATTGTTTTATTTGAGTTTTAAATTTCATATATGTAGAAAGAAAATTTTGGTAGGGGCAACAGTATTTATACCAAAATCAAGAGTGTATATGAAATTTGTTAAAACATTTATACCAAAATCAAGAGTGTATATGAAATTTGTTAAAACATTCTCTATACAAAATCTTGGTTTATAAAAGTTTAAAGGGACTTTCAAATCGCTTTTTAACATATTTAATAAAATCTTAATAATTTTTAATAAGGTATGAATATAAATTTGTTTCTGTATTAATTATGAACTCATTGAAATAATGATCATTAAAATCGGAGATGAAACAAAAAAATTATGAAATTTTAAAATTTAGAGCAACTGAGAGAAAATTTTGAAATTAAAAATATTACTGTTTCAAATTAGTTTGAAATGAAAATGAGTAGTGCAATAGTTGCTTCTGAAAAAGGAAATTTTTTTCATCCTATTTTAAAAATAAGATGAGTTTTTAGATCCAAATAACTGATATTTTCGGTTTGTTTTTAAAATAAAATGAGCCAAACATGCGAAACAAACAACCCTTAAAACACTTGGGCTAGGTTTCTCTTGTATGACATAAGTCCTTCCATCTCATGTAGACGACTTAAATATTCAATAAAATGTGGGGCCTGGTTGATGCTATATTCAAGCACAACGAGCACAAATTATATGTGATCTAGAGAAAACCAAACGTAATATTTATATGGGAAAAGTCTAGTATCCGGTACTAGATATCATTTACATGCACCATGAAAAAAGTTACACACATGCCGTATAGGGAGGGTGCTGGATAGCGGCTCCTCCCTATTTATATGTACTCATCACTTTTTTCCTCAACATAAGAGAGAGAGAGAGAGAGAGAGAGAGAGAGAGAGAGAGAGAGAGAGAGAGAGAGAGAGAGAGAGAGAGAGAGAGAGAGTATGGCTTCTGTGGAAGAAATAGCAGCTTTTGGCTCACGTAAGCCTCACGCTGTCTGTATTCCTTTTCCAGTCCAAAGCCATATAAAGGCAATGCTCAAATTCTCAAAGCTACTTCACCGAAAGGGCTTTTCCATAACCTTTGTCAACACCGATTTCAACCACAATCGCTTACTCAGAAGCACTTCTCCCGACCACCACCACCTCCTCTCCGCCGGCTTTTCCGATAATCACTTTAGCTTCGAAACGATTCCCGATGGCCTTCCACCTTCCGACCCGGATTCCACACAGGACATACTTTCTCTCTGTGATTCTACTAAGAAGAACTTTGCGGCTCCGTTTCTTCAGCTCCTCACGAAAATAAACGACAGTGCAAAAGAAGCTGGCGGTGGTGTCGTTTCACTTTCACCTGTGACCTGCCTTGTTGCGGACGCATCTATGTCGTTTGCCATCGGATCAGCAGCTCAGCAGCTTGGAATTCCTCTGGTGATGTTCTTCCCTGTTGCTGCATGTACCATTATGGGATTCAAACAGTTCAGACCTCTTCTTGAAAAAGGAATTCTACCATTAAAAGGTGAAGGCTGTTTTACGGGTCATTACTTCTATTTTTTATTTTTAATTGTTCTCCTACGTGTTCTTCAACTTTAGAATCATTTTCATTTTTACACTTTAAAATCTTTCACTTTTTATGAAATTCATCCCACTTAATCCTCTTTGTTAGTATTTCTATATAAATTAAAAAGCAACCATAAAAAGAGGGACTAACTGCAGTCAATTCTTTTGTTTTTTAACAAAAATTCTAACCAAAATAGTTGAGTATTCGATTAGTACAATTTAATTACAAGATTGCCCAAATTGATCAAGTATAATGTATTCTTGTGCTATTATAATGATTTTTTTTTTTCACACTTTAAGTTTAGTACAATTTTCCAAAAGGAGGTTTATAACATAAAGATAAAAACATAGGAGATGAGTGTGACATTCTTCAAAGAGTACTGTTATGGAAATCAACTAAAATCTAACTTTTAAACATCAACTCATATGGTGGTGAGTTGTCACCTTTTTACTTATGGATACTTGTCTTTTAATTTTGAAGACTTGTTAATAAAAAAAAAATAACAACTCACTTACTACAGAGGTTGGTGCTCAAAAATTGATAATAGAGTTGGTATTCTTGGCATTTTTCTTCCTAAAAACATTATGTAAAACATAATTCCATAAAACTCAAGTAAGTTTTTTGGTACTTATTCCTATAAACAATTAACCAATCTAATAGTTGCGTTCTAAAAGATTAAGTTTATTTTAAGAAACTAAGGATAATATTCTCATGTTGAATTTTTTTTTTTACAGATGAAAGTAGTCTAACAAATGACTTTCTAGACACACTTATTGAGTGGCCGGTTCAAAAAACAAAAGGTGTAAGATTGAGGGATCTACCAAGCTTTTGGCGAATTACAGATTCCAATGATTTCCTCTTTAATATTTGCATAGAAATTGTAGAAAAAGCTTCTGAAGCTTCAGCTATTGTCATTCACACTTTTGATGCAATAGAAAGAGACCTTTTGGATGCTCTCTCATCGACACTCCCAAATATGTATGCAATTGGCCCTATCCAACTTCTCCTCAATCACTTAACAAAAGACCCTCTAGAACCTATTCAATACAGCCTGTGGAAAGAAGAAACAGAGTGCCTAGAGTGGCTCAACACCCAGAAGCCAAATTCCGTGATTTATGTGAATTTTGGAAGCATCACAGTGTTTACACCACAACAAGTGGTTGAATTTGGATGGGGACTTGCAAATAGTAGTCATCCATTTTTTTGGGTAATTAGGCCTGATTTGGTCATAGGCGAATCAGCTTGTTTGCCACCTGAGTTTTTGGTTGAAACTAAAGAGAGAAGTCTAATTGCAAGTTGGTGCCCACAAGAGGATGTCCTTAACCACCCATCAATTGGAGGATTCTTGACACACTGTGGTTGGAATTCAATTATTGAGAGCTTGTCATGTGGAGTGCCTATGTTGTGCTATCCTTTCTTTGCAGATCAGCAAACAAATTGTAGGTTTGTTTGTAATGAGTGGGATGTTGGCTTAGAGATTGATAATGATGTAAAGAGAGGTCAAGTGGAAACTCTTGTTAGAGAGTTGATGGAGAAAGAGAAGGGTAAGAAAATGAAGAGTAAGGCCATGGAATGGAAGAAATTGGCAGAAGAGGCCACTGGCGCACATGGCAGTTCATCCATGAACTTTGACAATTTGGTGAGCCAAGTCCTTTTGCCAAAAACTAGCTAGATCTTGATATGAAAGGTTTATCATATTGTTCTTGCTATATTATTGTTCTTTGGTGTTTTAATCTCTTAAGCTTATGAGCTCTTGGAATTTGATTATTCAATATTAAAAATTTGATTTTTCGGTCTCCATACTTGCAAAAAGGTTGCTCTTTAAATCCTAAATGTTAGCAACTCCTCCGTTTCTTTGTTGAATAAAAAAATTCAATCACCCAAAATTTTTGGGCACTTAGGTTTGCAACTTTGTTGATGAGGAACAAAAGGAAAAACTTACAAAATAACCTTACTCGCTTCGTATAAATCGAGATATTGTATAGCTAGAATAAAGATGGCATATTTCATATTTATGAGTTATGAGTGAGAAATTAAGAACGGAAAGATTTTCCAAATGAAAATATAAGAGACTAATCCAGACTTGTTTCTTGTCAAATTTAGAAAACAATTAGGAAAATAACCATAAATTTGGTACCTTCTTATAATTTTGCCATCTATAAGATTAAAGTTGATAATTTTGTTTTTTCATAACATTTAATTAAATAATTAAAATTTACCATTTCTTCTCTTTTTTAATTATTGGAATAGTTTTCATATATTTCTGATTTTGTTCGCCAGCTGGTCTCTGATCGTCGGCAAGTCACTAGTTGCCAATTGCTGGCCGCTGACAGGTCACTAGTCATCGGCCGGTCACCGATAGAATGCAAAATGGATTCTTATAATACAAAATGAATTCTGATAGATTGCTAAATGAATTCTATCAGAATCCAAAACGGTATTGGATTGTATCAGAATCCGAGAAGGCAAAATGGATTCTGATAGAATGCAAAACGAATTATATCAGAGTGGATTCTATCATAATGTAAAAATGGATTCTACCAGAATTCAAGAAGATAAAACGGATTCTGATAAAATATAAAACATATTCTGATATAATACAAAACATTGAATTTGTACCACTTTCAAGACAACCTCGTTATGAGCTGAAGTGCAATAATTATTATTATTATTTTTTTTTTGCTCGAAATTATTATAACTTTCTTCATCCAACGAAGCCACCAAAAATAGAAGTATTTACATAAAATGACTATTTTAGAACACCAGTTTTTAAAAATGGACACTATTCAACTTATTTGTAAATTTAAATAAAATTTAGAATTTAATATGTTTTTCATTCCAGATTTACCCTTTCACTTTCTAAAACTAACATTCTTTTTTCATGCATCTGTTATTAACTTCATTTAACTTCACCTTTTTCCTTTTTTGGTGAGAGCCTACGTTTAATAATCTTATTTTTTATGTGAGAAATGTCTAGGTGTATCTGTTGATTCGGATATCCATTATTCATTCAAAAAATCTTACTTTTTAGATAGAATTTTAGTTCCTATTTTTGTGGGTTTAATTAATTAATTTTTATCTGTTTTATAGTTTAAATACTAAATTCTCTCTCATTTGGAATGTCATTTTATTTGGAAAAATTATTCCTTAAAAGACATCGGTTATTTTCATTTATAAAGAAGTTCCGATCACAATGCAGCCTATATTTAAGGAGGTTAGGTGTGGGTGTTGATCAACATTGTTTCCATATAGGAAGATTAGGCGGTTTGTACTCTCTCTCTCTCTCTTTTTATTTATTTATTTTATTGTATAGAATTTCCACTTTAAATGGGATTTTGTGTCCATTTTCTGGGTAACATCCTGGACAGTTTTTTTTTTTTTAAAATTCATTTTGCTAATATAATTGGCGTTATGCTTATAAATTATTATGCTAAGGAGCATGGCCATGTAATGATTAATGAGTTAGATATGTTCTAAAAGAATTAGGACTTAATCAGGGTGTAATCATATATTCTTTTCCCATTTAAATTAGATCAAGGGATATATTTGTCAACACAATATGAGTAGTTTCAAAATTTGTTCAATTTTGTAAATAAATTGATATCCAAATATTTTTTAAATCTTTTTTTTTTAAGGAAAACTATCATTTAAATTAAAATTGAATACAAACACAATACTAAAAATAAAACAACCATGTGATACAATAGACACAACCATCGACTAAAATCGATTCCATCACTAAAATCTGATGAAGTTTAGTGAGAAAGATATAAACCGAGACCCGATGATGAAAAAATTCATTTAATTCCTCGACAAAAAAAAAAAGCCAAGCTGTAAAAAATAAATCTGCAAATCTTTTAACTCAATAAAAAGAAAAGATTTAATTTGCAAAAAAAAAAATGTAAACGTAAATTTTCAAGTTTATTTACTTGACCTATGTTTGGCATCCGGGTTTAACTTCATCTTAATTTTTATTTTTTTCTGAAAAGTCAATAAAATTTATAATTAATTTTTAAAAAATCAATCAACTTAAATTTAAAAATTTTATCTCATCTCAAATTCAACTTAAATATCAAATAAATTCTTGGTAAAAACACAAGATTTTATTTGTAATTTATAAAAATAAATTCGCATTTTTAAGTCTGTAAAAATACCCCTAAGGACGAAAAATAATGTCTACTGGTTTTTTCCATTAAAGCGACTGAATTCATCTGCCTCCTACCTGTATTCATCGTCCTTCTCAATTTTCTTTTCAAGGTTTTTAAATTGGGTCTGACATGTCTAGTATTCATGTGACCACAGTTTTGTCAACATCATCGTACACAAGCCTAAGCCTATGTATATAATTGAAAGTTGGTGCCCCACAAGAAGAAGACCTTACTTCTAACAATTCAAGCGTGTCTTGTGCAGAATGCCCATTCACATGCTGTGCTATATTCATTGTATGCAGAAATCGGTCATGTCATGTACGAAAAAGCGGTTATAAGAGAATTAGTTTTTGTCTGATATTTAAATTTTACTATAATTAAATTATATATTTTTTATTTTAATTATTATTTTTTTAAAAAAATTAATAAAAATTAATAATTAATTTTTAAAAAATTAGTTAATCTTAATTTAAAAATTTCGTCTATAATCAATGAATTAAACACAAACCTAATGATTAAGAAGAGAAGAGAAGTACAGAAAATACTAACTCTAACCTTTACTTTGATTAATTAAGATTAGTACTTTTGATGAAATCAAAGCTGTGCGCCTTTTTTTTTTATTTTTTTTATTTTTTATTTTAAGTGCTTTTTTGGGTGGGGAAGTGTATTGACAAAATTTCTTCGCACAAATTAACTTGTTTTGATGATTGGTTGCGGTTGGTGGGTGATTTTTGTCTTGTTTTATGAGCTGGTTTGGCGTCTTGTTTCATGGGACTGCAATGTCCTTCTTATCCTTTTGAAGAGTCATTGGCTCTTTTATAGTTTTGCGCTGTAATTTATGGGCTTTTTGACTTCTCGTGACGCTAAAGGGACTTGTTGAGAAATAGTGTAATTCTATTATTCACAAGAAGTAATTAAAAGATCCGTCGAGCGACGATATTATGTGGCTTGTCTTCTTGCTCGTTATGCTTTATATTTGAGTAGTAACTTCTTAATTTTTGGATTCATGAGATACCTTTGTGTGTTAACACTGCTGCAATATTTGGTTTTCGGTTCAATGTTAAGTAGTGAAGTCATTCTTTAAAAACAAAAAAACAAAAAACAAAAAACAAAAAACAAAAAAAAGAAAGAAGAGAAAAAGTTAAAATTTTAATTTATATATACGGATTTTTTTTTTTGGGGAAATTATTAGAAGAGGGATGTGACAAATAGTAATAAAAATTTAAAATTTTATTGATGAGTTTATTGACAAATAGTAATATAACGAAGGAAATTTAGATCCTTTGGTATTAATTCCTACGTCTTTGATCACCAATGTAAGTGAAAACATCGGCAATTGTAAGAAGAATTATAGTATACAGTAGGATATATATATATATATATATATATATAGAAACCTATTACTATAACTTGCTAGAACTATATCATATTATGTTTGTTTTATTTATATGTGTGTATATATATAATTTGTTTTGAATTCATTTTAACTAAATCTAATATTTTAAGACACATAAGGTATTTAGTATTGATATCCCCAAACTTGTTATCCTTTAACAACTTATAACTTACATTTTTTATTTTGATAATTTACCTTTTAAACTTGTTAAATTATTGTAATGTATGCCTTTTAATTAATTCTATATTAAATTGAAGATTTGAAATTAGAAAATTCTCATTAGGGTTTATATTAGGTTTGAAAATTTTTGGTTGAAATTAGGGTTCTCCGTCATCACATGAGGTATGTGTGAGCTTTTCATAACTCATGTAACAGAAAATTAACCTTATGGGATACATTACAATAGTTTACAAGTTCATGTGACAAATTTTCAAAATTAAAAATATAGAGGATAATAATTGTTAAAAAATAACAAATTTTAGAGTATCAGTACTAAATACCCATAAAACAAATACAACCAATAAAAACACATGGACGGTAGTACTTGGTAGGCTTATCTGCCTAGTTGATGGCACAGAGAGAGAGAGACAGAGAGATGGATTAATTATGTGGAAGATTAACCAAAACTTCTTTTTCGTAACTTTTGTCAGCACCGAGTTCAACCTACTTAGAAGCACTTCTCATAACTACCACAACTTCCTCGCCGATGGCTTTTCCAATTATCATTTTTCGCTTTCGAGACGATTCCGGATGGCCTTCCTTTTTTCTTGGATTAAAAAATCCAATTGTCCAAAATTTTTTTGGCATTTAGGTCCCTAACTTTGTTAACAAAGGAGTTAATGGAAAAAACTTATAAAGCAACATCCTTTGAAAGTTCTAGGATTCCCAAATCAAGATTTCAAAATTAGAGACCCAAGTGCGAAGAGTTCAAGACTAGTTTGTTATATTTTTCCTTGTACTCATATTTATCTGTTTAATTATTTCTTAGTGAGACTTGTGATAAAATTACCTTATTCGCTTCATTTAAATATGGATCTTGCGTAGCTAGAATAAAAAAGATATATTTCATATTTATGAATGAGAAACCAAGCACGAAAAAGATTTTCCAAATAAACAAATATTACTCTATGGAAGAAAACAAAAACAAAGACCCCGTTTGATATTGTTTTAGAAACGTTTTGAAAAGAACTCTCATTGTTTCAGGAGGGAAAAAAAAAAAAAAAAGGTGTCTTAGAAAATGGTAACATTTGTTTTGTGTTGCACAAAGTCATAAATAGAAACGAAAAAAAAAAAAAAAAAAAGTCTTGTTTTTTTCTTTTGTTGTTAAGGAATGAGAAAATGAATAAAACTGTTTTCTCATTTTCATTTTCATTTTCTAAGACTCATACACTCAATAAATATTTTCATAAATATATCCAAAATACACAATTTTACTTTTTCTTATATTGAAATAAATTTATCTAAAAAAACAATCAAACACAATTTCAAAAAATTTCTCAAATAAATTTTTAAAACATTTTCATTTCTATTTTATATACAAAACAAAATCATTTTTTAACCGCTCTCAAACGAGCTCGAGAGAGTTCTGATAAGTGTATAAATGCACTTTTGTCTTATTATTTATTAATAATTTACGTTTTGATTAGGTATTTCCATGATTTTAATTCATAAATATTATTTTATTTTATTTAATAATCTTTATATTTTGGGTTTATTTTCCCTTTCTTTTTTCTTTTTCTTCTTTTCTTTCTTCCGTTCCCTCTCCAGGTGCATCACTCAGCCGCCATGTGTCAGCCTCAGTGGTCCCCTGCGTGCGCAGCTCCAGCATCCCATTCTCCCGCCTGCGAGATTTGGGCCAAGCTTTCCTCCAAGCCCAATCCGAGCCATTTACTCTAGCTCCGGCCCGCGTGATCTCAGCCCCAAATCTTCAGTGATGAATTTATATGTGGAGTGATTCAATTTGTACGTAGATTTTCATTTTGTTTTGTGAGTCTATATATTTTAGTGAATTAAATCTCTCCATCTCATTTTTATATTTTCACTCAAAATATTTTGTATCAATCTTTTAGATAAATTCAGTCATACTTTGTTTATATAATATTATCACATCCTATTTTGACAAGATTTGTTATATGAGTTGTCTTTTACTGCAATTTGCTAAAAATAGTACTTTATTGAGTTTGGATAACTTATAACGATAAATCCGTTTAGTTCAACATAGAGACTTAATCCACCGAAACATATTTGTATATTTTTATTGGACTTTAATTACATATTTTCCGGTTGTTCGTTTGGGATGTGAAACGTGCAATGAGTCATAAATTGAAGATTATATTCAAATTGGAAAACAAAGCATATGAAGGATTCATGACACCTCGCCTTATTTATTATTGAATTTTCCTCCACCTAAACTTCTCTTTTTTATATTTTATTTATTTTCTTAATCACAAAAATCTTAAAAAATATATATATTCTCTTTTTGTTATTTTATTTCCTTACCTTTTTAACGTTTATTTCTACTAATATTATTTATTTTTATTTTTGTCTATCTACAAATACGACCGTCCGATCTATACTACAACCGACCACTTTACGAGTATATCTTTGAGCGTTAATCGAGTCTGAACTGTTTTTCTATCAAAATTAACACGTGACTAAACAATGAGAAGAGCCCAAACTAAAATTTGGTTCTTCATCTATCCGTATGGTCAAAATGGTCCAATAGAAAGTGTTTTTTTTTTTTTTGGTTGAAGGTCGAATATAAAGTTACATGTGTATAAATATATACATACTTGGTCGAATCAAATAAAAGCATCAAAAGTTGAAACAACTTTAGTGCAAAATGATTTACTGAAACTTCGAACACTAGAGGTAGAAAAATAAAGCATCTTGAAAGCCGTGAGCAAGTAGATGTTTTGGAGCCTCGAATTTGACCGTTTGTTGTCTTTGGCGATACAAAATGAACAGGTCAAAAAGCAGACTAGTATGCAAATAGAAGAAAGAAAGCTTTGCAAGCCAATGATTATGCCTAAAGACTATAGGAGGCGCCTTAAAACGAAAATTTCATGTTGCGCTTATCAATATATAACACGTTTAGGCATTATTTGTGTAATATAAAATGTTCGATTTATAACATATTATTTTTATTTATTAATGTTCAAGTTTCTTTTTCTTAAAAACATTTCCAATACTTTATGTTTTATAAATATATTTTTACTAGCAAAAATTTTTGCCCTTTCAAAATTTTTCCGAGTAGGGTGATGCTTTGAGAATTAGAAAATAAGTTAAGAGATAAGAATTAAATATAAATTACATGGGAAAATCTATGTGAACCGTTAAATTGGATCAATCAAGATGATTTTTAAATGATCCAGTTATCATCATATAATATTATGCCATTTATAAATGGACGATGGCTTTCTTTTGTATTATTTATTATTTATTATTTATTTTTTCAAAAGAGAGGATAAATTAGTATAAAAAAGATTACCGTGGATAAGTCTGGTATTTTTTTTAATTTATTATTTTTATAAATCGTTAAATCTATTAAATATTCTGAAAACTTTGTATATCATGCATTTTTTTTTAGCATGAATTTATTTTTTAACCAAATATAATATCTTAGGTTATGATTGGTTCACAAATTCATTTTGAATTAAACTGTACTTTTTTCATCATGTTTTTTATCTTTTCTGAAAATTTTTTTTATTTTTTCTGAAAAAGTCAACAAAAATTACTATTTAAACTTAAAAATCTCAACTTAACTTATTACATACACAAGCCTAAGCCTAAATATATAATTGAAAATCGGCGCCCCACAAGAGGAAGACCTGAACCACGTGCCCCGTTAGTTGGAGGATACTTTAACAATTCAAGCCTGCCTTGTGCAGAATGCCTGTGTACATGCTGTACTATATTCATTGTATGCAGAGATTGCAAACAAATTAATATAATTGCAATAAATGGGCGGTGGCTTGGAGACGGCTGACAACGAAGTAAAGAGAGATCGGTCATGTCATGTACGAAAAAGCTGTTGTAAGAGAATTATGTTTTGTCTTATATTTAAATTTAATTTCAATTAAAATATATATTTTTATCTTAATTATTATTTTTTTTAAAAAAATTAATAAAATTTATAATTAATTTTTAAAAAATCAATCAATATTAATTTAAAAATTTTATCTCTAATCGATAAACTAAATTAGAGGTGGGAATTTGGGCCGGGCCAAACGGGCCGGCCCGCGGCCCGTAATTTTGGCCCGGTCGTTGGCCCGGCCCGGCCCGAATTCTCTAGGCCCGGTAAAAGCCCGGCCCGCCAGTAAGAGGCGGGCTGGGCTCTCTTTTTAGGCCCGGTGGGCCGGGCCGGGCCGGGCCAAAAATTTAAGCCCGTTGGGCCGGCCTGGCCCGCCCGTTATTTAAAAATTAAAATTTTATATATATATTATTTTTATTAAAATTTTAATTATTTTTAAAATTTTTATTAAAAAATTATATATATTATATATATATAAAGAAAAGAAAAAACAAAAAAAAATTAAATTAAATAAAAATTTAAAAAATTAGGCTCGGGCCGGCCCGGCCCGCTCTAAGCCCGCGGGCCGGGCCGGGCTTATATTTCAAAAATTCGGCCCGGCCCGTGTTTTCAAAGGGCCGGGCCGGGCCGATTTTCTTAAAAAGCCCATCGGGCTCGGGCCGGGCCGGGCCGGTCGGCCCGAATTCCCACCACTGAACTAAATACAAACTTAATAATTGAGAAGAAAAGTACAGAAAATACTAACTCTAACATTCACATTGATTAATTAAGATTAGTACTTTTGATGAAATCAAAGCTGTGCGCCTTTTTTTATTTTTTATTTTTTATTTTTTAAGTGCTTTTTTGGGTGGGGAAGTGTATTGACAAAATTTCTTCGCGCAAGTCAACTTGTTTTGATGATTGGTTGCGGTTAGTGGGTGATTTTTGTCTTGTTTTATGAGCTGGTGTGGCGTCCTGTTTCATGGGACTTATTGTCCTTTTGAAGAGTCATTGGCTCTTTATAGTTTTGCGCTGTAATTTATGGGCTTTTTGACTTCTCGTGATGCTAAATGACTCATTGAGAAATAGTGTAATTCTATTATTCACAAGAAGTAATTAAAAGATCCGTCAACCGACGATATTATTTGGCTTATCTTCTTGCTCGTTATGCTTTATATTTGAGTAGTAACTTTTTAATTTTTGGATTCATGAGATACCCTTGTGTATTAACAATGCTGTAATGTTTGGTTTTCAGTTCAATATTTAAGTAGTGAAGTCATTCTTTAAAAAAACAAAAACAAAAACAAAAAACAAAACAAAACAAAAGAAAGGGGAAAATGTTAAAATTTTATATGTACGGATTTTTTTTTTGGGGGAATTATTAGAAGAGGGATGTGACAAATAGTAATAAAAATTTAAAATTTTATTGATGAGTTTATTGACAAATAGTAATATAACCAAGGAAATTTAGATCCTTTGGTATTAATTCCTACATCTTTGATCGCCAATGTAAGTGAAAACATCGGCAATTGTAAGAAGAATTATAGTATACAGTAGGATATATATTTATATATATATATATATTATTATAACTTGTTAGAACTATATCATATTATATTTGTTTTATTTATATGTGTGTATATATATATATAATTTGTTTTAAATTCATTTTAACTAAATATAATATTTTAAGACACATAGGGTAATTAGTAGTGATATCCCCAAACTAGTTATCTTTTAGCAACTTTAACTTACATTTTTTATTTTGACAATTTACCTTTTGAACTTATTAAATTATTGTAATGTATGCCTTTTAGTTAATTCTATATTAAATTAAAGATTTGAAATTAGAAAATTCTCATTAGGGTTTATATTAGGTTTGAAAATTTTTGGTTGAAATTAGAGTTCTCCGTCATCACATAAGGTGTGCGTGAGTTTTTCACGACTCATGTAATAGAAAATTAACCTTATGGGATACATTGCAATAGTTTACTAGCTCATGTGACAAATTTTCAAAATTAAAACTGTAGAGAATAATAATTGTTAAAAAATAACAAATTTTGGAGTATCAGTACTAAATATCCATGAAACAAATATAACTAGTAAAAACACATGGACGGTAGTACTTGGTAGGCTTCTCTGCCTGGTTGATGGCGCATAGAGAGAGACAGACAGAGAGATGGATTAATTCTGTGGAAGATTCACTAAAACTGCTTTTCCATAACCTTTGTCAACATCGAGTTCAACCTACTCAGAAGCACTTCTCCTGACTACCACAACTTCCTCGCCGATGGCTTTTCCAATTATCATTTTTCGCTTTTCAGATGATTCCGGATGGCCTTCCTTTTTTCTTGGATTAAAAAATCCAATTGTCCAAAATTTTTTTGGCATTTACGTCCCTAACTTTGTTAACGAAGGAGTTAATGGAAAAAACTTATAAAGCAATATCCTTTGAAAGTTGTGGGACTCCCAAATCAAGATTTCAAAATTAGAGACCCAAGTGCGAAGAGTTCAAAACCAGTTTGTTATATTTTTCCTTGTCCTCATATTTATCTGTTTAATAAAATATCTTGCTAGACTTATAATAAAATTATCTTATTCACTTCATTTGAATTCAGATCATACGTAATTAGAACAAAGATATATTTCATATTTTTGAGTGAGAAATCAAGCTCGCAATAGATTTTCCAAGTAAACAACTATAACTCTAGCAAAAAAACAAACAAAATCCAGATAGTGATCTGTTTTTAATCAATAAAAATCTTTTAGACGTTCCATTAAAATATGGTATTTCCAAATAAATCCGGTATTTCCAAAATATTTTTAATTTATTATATTTCATTAAAATACGGCATTTTCAAATAAGTATGGTATTTTCAAATAAAAATCGTTTTGATATTTCAATAAAATACGGTACCATGTAAATTTGGTATTTTCAAAATATTTCCAATTAAATTATGGTATTTTCAGGTAAGTCCAGTATTTCCAAGTAAATCTGGTATTTCAAATGCAAATATTTACATAAAATACGGTATTTCTAAGTAAATCTGATATTTTCAAAATATTTCTAATTAATTATATTTCATTAAAATATGATATTTTTAAGTATATCCGATATTTTAAATTTTTTAATATTTCATTAAATACGTTATTTTCATGTAAATATGATATTTTCAAAATATTTTTAGTTATTAAATTTCATTATAATACGGTATTTTCAAATAAAAATATTTTTGATATTTCGCTAAAAAATGACATTTCTAAGTAAATCTGGTATTTCTAAAATATTTTTAATTAATTATGTTTCTTTAAAATAATGTATTTTTAGATAAATCCGGTATTTTTAAGTAAATCTGGTATATTTAAATACAAATCTTACGGATATCTACATAAAATACGGTATTTCCAAGTAAATTCCATATTTCTAAAATTAGACATTTTTCTTAATTTTATAAAGTAAATACATTAACTAGTTACCCCTATATTTTTAAAATTTTCATAACAGCCCCTACCCAAATTCTAATCCAAAACCCTAGATCTAACTTCTCCAAGCACTAGCCGCCACTGCTGCCGCCATCGTACTTGCCAATCGTCAAACTCGATCGATTTGCTAACAGAGAAAATGACCTCGCGGCCTTCACTGCCACTAGCGCAATCGCCCTTCGCCAGAGATTGCAACTCTATTGCGTGGAAAAACGTGATACCGTTGCCAGAAACCGTCACAAATCCAACCATACCTACAACAAAATACCAACAAAACCAGATAAGAGATCCATCGTGGCGATGTCCACCTGCAATCAATGAGATAGAGAAAGAGAGAGAGACAGAGGAGAGAGAGGGGGAAAAGATAAAGAAGTGAGACAAAAAGGATATGGAGTATGTGAAGGGAGACAAGGGTAGAATTGAATTAAGAAAAAATTAAAATTAAAATATGCTATTGTTTATCATCATTTTAAAAATATGCTATAATTTTCACAAATACCTTTCAAATATGTTATTTGTTACTATTTCCCAATTTAATTTATATATCTGCCTACTATCCCTACGTAATTAAAATTGTTGCAGACCCCATGAAAAAATGTCAGTTTCGATGCCTTTCAAAGACATGGATCAAATTGACTCCTGCATCATAGTCAAGATAGAACGAGAAACTCGTGGTGGTGTTAGATATTGTTTTTGTTTGCTTTAAAAATAGTTTATTATTAGTATGAAAATAAAAATAAAAATAAAAATATCTTGATAATATATGATAACATATATCATTTTTGAAATTTTGTTTGATTGTATTTTTAAAATGAGTGGTTTGGGTATAAGAAAAAAGTAAATCATGTTTTGGTTTGTTTTTAAAAACATTTATTAAGTTATATAACCTTAAAAATTAGAAAGGAAATGAGAAAATGGATTCCAATCAGTTTTCATTTCCTTCACAAAATCTATTCTCTCCGTTTCTTGTTTTCGAATTCATTTTCAAAACATTTGCTAAACAAATACTGTTTAAAAAACAAAAAATAAAACCAAACACCACCGTCAATTCTCAATCGATGGAATATATGCCACCAAATCATTCATGTTACGGTATATGAAAATTTTAATTTGCAACTGCAAAAAAAAAAAAATGTAAACGTAAATTTTCAAATTTATTTACTTGGTAAAAACACAAGATTTTATTTGTAATCTATAAAAATAAATTCACAAATTTTTTTAGTATGTAAAAATACCCCTAAGGACGAAAAATAATGTCTACTGGTTTTTTCCACTAAAAAGCGACTGAATTCATCTGCCTCCTACCTGTATTCATCGTCCTTCTCAATTTTTTTTTTCAAGGTTTTTAAATTGGGTCTGACATGTCTTGTATCCTTGTGACCACCGTTTTGTAAACATCATTGTACACAAGCCTAAGCCTGCATATATAATTGAAAGTTGGTGCCCCCACAAGATCGTACACAAGCCTAAACCTACTCAGAAGCACTTCTCTTGTCTACCACAACTTCGTCGCCGATGGCTTTTCCAATTATCATTTTTCGCTTTCGAGACGATTCCGGATGGCCTTCCTTTTTTCTTGGATTAAAAAATCCAATTGTCCAAAATTTTTTGGCATTTAGGTCCCCAACTTTGTTAACAAAGGAGTTAATGGAAAAAACTTCTAAAGCAACATCCTTTGAAAGTTCTGGGACTCCCAAATCAAGATTTCAAAATTAGAGACCCAAGTGCGAAGAGTTCAAGACTAATTTGTTATATTTTTCCTTGTACTCATATTTATCTTTTTAATTATTTCTTAGTGAGACTTGTGATAAAATTACCTTATTCGCTTCATTTGAATTCGGATCTTGCGTAGCTAGAATAAAGAAGATATATTTCATATTTATGAGTGAGAAACCAAGCACGAAAAAGATTTTCCAAATAAACAAATATTACTCTATGGAAGAAAACAAAAAGAAAAAACCAAAAACAAAAACCCCGTTTGATATTGTTTTAGAAACGTTTTGGAAAGAACTCTCATTGTCTTAGGAGAAAAAAGAAAAAAAAGGTGTTTTAGAAAATGGTAACATTTGTTTTATGTTGCACAAAGTCATAAATAGAAATGGAAAAAAAAAAAAAAAAAAGTCTTCTTTTTTTCTTTTGTTGTTAAGGAATGAGAAAATGAATAAAACTGTTTTTTCATTTTCGTTTTCATTTTCTAAGGCTTATACACTCAATAAATATTTTCATAAATATATCCAAAATACACAATTTTACTTTTTCTTATATTGAAATGAGTTTACCTTGAAACACAATCAAACACAATTTCAAAAAATTTCTCAAATAAAATTTTAAAACATTGGCATTTCTATTTTATATATAAAACAAAATCATTCTTTAACTGCTCTCAAACGAGCTCGAGAGAGTCCTAATAAGTGTACAAAAACGCACTTTTGTCATATTATTTATTAATAATTTAAGTTTTGATTAGGTATTTCCATGATTTTAATTCATAATAATCTTTATATTAAGTTTTGTATATTTTTATTAGACTTTAATTACATAATTTCCGGTTGTTCATTTGGGATATGAAACGTGCAATGAGTCATAAATTGAAGATTAGGTTCAAATTGGAGAACAAAACATATGAAGGATTCATGATACCTCGCCTTATTTATTATTGAATTTTCCTCCACCTAAACTTCTCTTTTTCATATTTTATTTATTTTTTTTATCACAAAAATCCTTAAAAAAAAAATCTTCTTTTTTGTTATTTTATTTCCTTGCCTTTTTAACGTTTATTTTTACTAATATTATTTGTTTTTGTTTTTATCTCCTGTGAATATGACCGCTCGATCTATACTAAATTAACCATTTTACGAGTGCATCTTTGAGCATTAATCGAGTCTGAACTGGTTTTCTATCAAAATTAACATGTGACTAAACAATGAGAAGAGCCCAAACTAAAATTTGGTTCATCATCTATCCGTATGGTCAAAATGGTCCAATAGAAAGTGTTTTTTTTTTTTTTTTGGTTGAAGGTCGAATATAAAGTTACGTGTGTATAAATATATACATACTTGGTCGAATCAAATAAAAGCATCAAAAGTTGAAACAACTTTAGTGCAAAATGATTTACTGAAACTTCGAACACTAGAGGTAGAAAAATAAAGCATCTTGAAAGCCGTGAGCAAGTAGATGTTTTGGAGCCTCGAATTTGACCGTTTGTTGTCTTTGGCGATACAAAATGAACAAGTCAAAAAACAGACTAGTATGCAAATAGAAGAAAGAAAGCTTTGCAGCCAATGATTATGCCTACGACTATAGGAGGCGCCTTCAGACGAAAATTTCATGTTGCGCTTATCAATATATAACACGTTTAAGCATTGTTTGTGTAATATAAAATGTTCGGTTTATAACATATTATTTTTATTTATTAATGTTCAAGTTTTTTTTCTTAAAAACATTTCCAATACTTTATGTTTTGTAAATATATTTTTACTAGCAAAACTTTTTGCCTTTTCAAAATTTCTCCGAGTAGGGTGATGCTTTGAGAATTAGAAAATAAGTTAAGAGATAAGAATTAAACATAAATTACGTGGGAAAATCTAAGTGAATTGTTAAACTGGATCGATGATGATTTTTAGATGGTCCATCCAGTTGTCATCATATTTATAAATGGACGTCGGCTTTATTTTTTATTTTTTCAAAGGAGAGGATAAGTTGGTATTAGAAAGATTACCGTGGGTAGGTGTTTTTTTATTTTATTTTAATTATTAGTTTTATAAATCGTTAAATCTATTAAATATTCTGAAAACTTTGTATATCATGAGTTTTTTTTTTTAGCATGAATTTATTTTTTAACCAATATAATATCTTAATAAGAAGCATATATTACGTACGTGGTAGGTATATACACTACCCTAAAAAGCTCCGGACTGTAATAAATAGAACATCAAACACTTGGGACTGCACTAGGTTGATTTCTCTTCTACGACCCAACACTCCTTCAATCTACATCTGGACGGATTAAATATTTGTCAAAATGTGGCTCCTGGTTGATGCTATATATATCTTCCGCAACCAAACACAAATTATATATTTTTCCTCAACATATTTCCTTTCAAAGCCTCAATAGGGGAGAGAGAGAGAGAGAGAGAGAATATGGCTTCTTTGGAAGAAGTAGTGGCTTATGGCTCAAGTAAGCCTCACGCTGTGTTCATTCCTTTTCCAATCCAAAGCCACGTAAAGGCAATGCTCAAATTCTCAAAGCTACTTCACCAAAAAGGCTTTTCCATAACCTTTGTCAACACCGAATTCAACCACAATCGCTTACTTAAAAGCACTTCTCCCGACCACCACCACCTCCTCTCCGCCAGCTTTTCCGATCACCACTTTCGCTTCGAGACAATTCCCGATGGCCTTCCGCCTTCGGATCCGAATTCCACACAGGACTTAGCTTCTCTTAGTGATTCCACTATGAAGAACTTCTCGGCTCCATTTCTTCAGCTCCTCACTAAAATAAATGACAATGCAAAAGAAGCTGGAGGTGGTGTCGTTTCTCCCGTGACTTGCCTTGTTGCTGACGGGTTTATGTCGTTTGCCGTCGGATCAGCTGCTCAGCAGCTTGGAATTCCCATGGTGAAGTTCTTCTCCCTTGCTGCGTGTGGCTTGATGGGATATAAACAGTATCGTCCACTTCTTGAAAAAGGACTTGTACCATTAAAAGGTGAATATATTAATTTGTGTAATTTACTTCCATTTCAATCTTGATTGTGCTCTTATAAGGTCGAAAAAAGTTTTCTTCATTTAAAATACACTTGATGTATATTCCAAATACCAGTTACGTAGTGTTTCTTTCTTTCTTTATTTTTTTTAAAACCAATTTAAAGCCCATTTTGAACTTTGAAGATTCCTGTTTAAAAAAAAAATTCATTAATAGTACAATTTTTATATTTTTTTTTGTTCGTACTATAGATCTAATATTTTTTTTTTCCCTATGGATGTTACAGATGAGAGTAGTCTAACAAATGACTTTCTAAACACACTTGTAGACTGGGTTCCGGAAATGAAAGGTGTAAGATTGAGAGATCTACCAAGTTTATGGAAAATTACAGACTCCAATGATTTCTTGTTCAATTTTTGCATGAAAATAGCTGAAAAAGCTTCTGAAGCTTCGGCTGTTGTCATTCACTCTTTTGATGCACTAGAAAGAGACCTTTTGGGTGCCCTCTCATCTAAACTGCCAAATTTATATGCAATTGGCCCTCTCCAACTTCTCCTTAATCGCTTACCAAAAGATCCTCTAAAGCCTATTCAATATAGCTTGTGGAAAGAAGAAACCGAGTGTTTAAAGTGGCTCGACACCTATAAGCCAAATTCTGTGATATTTGTGAATTTTGGAAGCATCACAGTTTTGACACCGCAACAAGTGGTTGAACTGGGATGGGGCCTTGCAAATAGTGGTCATCCATTTTTTTGGGTAATTAGGCCTGATTTGGTTATAGGCGAATCAGCTTGTTTGTCACCCGAGTTTTTGGCTGAAATTAAAGAGAGAAGCCTGATTGCAAGTTGGTGCCCACAAGACGATGTCCTTAGCCATCCATCAATTGGAGGGTTCTTAACACATTGCGGTTGGAATTCAATCATTGAGAGCTTGTCATGTGGAGTGCCTATGTTGTGCTATCCTTTCTTTGCCGAGCAACAAACGAATTGTAGGTTTGTTTGTAATGAGTGGGACGTTGGTTTGGAGATTGATAATGATGTAAAGAGAGATCAAGTGGAAGATCTTGTCAGAGAGTTGATGGAGAAAGAGAAGGGTAAGAAAATGAAGAGTAAGGCCATGGAGTGGAAGAAATTGGCAGAAGAGGCCACTGGCCCACAAGGTAGTTCATCCATGAACTTTGACAATTTGGTGAGCCAAGTTCTTTTGCCAAAAAACTAGCCAGATCTCTGATATGAAAGGTTGATCAAATTGTAGTACTTGCTATATATTGTTGTTCTTTTTGTTGTTAGGCTCTTAAACTTTTGAGCTCTTGGAACTTGATTATTCGATGTTAAAATTTTGATTTTTAGGTCTCCATACTTACAACAAGGTTGCTCTGACTCCTCCGATAAACCCTTTTTTTGTAGAATCAAAAAATTCAATTGCCCAAAACTTTTTTGGCAGTTAGGTCCCCAACTTTGTTAACCAAGGAGTTAACAGAAAAAACTTGCAAAGCAGCATCCATTGAAATTCTGGGGACTCGCAAATCAAGATTTCAACATTGGAGACCCAAGTACGAAGAGTTCAAAACTAGTTTATTATTGTTTGTTATTTTTCCTTGTACTCATATTTATCTGTTTAATAAAATATCTTGGCTAGACTTATAATAAAAATTATCTTATTCTCTTCATTTGAATTCAGATCATACTTAGCTAGAAGAAAGATATATTTCATATTTTTCAGTGAGAAATCAAGCACTAAATAGATTTTTTCAAGTAAACAAATATTACTGTAGCAAAAAAAAAACAAAATCCAGATAGTGATCTGTTTTCAATCAAAATTAACACATTACTAAACAATGAGAAGATCGACCCAAACTTAAAAATTTGGTTCTTTCATCTACCCGAAGAGGTCTATGGAAATACTGAACCACTGACTCTGAATGGTCTATACAAATACTTGTTGAATGATCAAAATAAAAGCAGCACAAGTTGAAATTTCAAATTATTTTTAAAAATTTTAAAAGAAAAAAGAAAAGGTTGAGACTTCAAATATTCCCGGTTGAAAAACAAAGCATTTTGAGAGCCGTGAGCAACTAGATGTTTTGTAGCTTCGAATTTAATCACATTAAGAGAAATTGGCTTGAAGAAACCCCTTATTGTATTAATGACTTTATAATGGCTCTTTGCCGTCAATAAAGTTTGTCTTAGTCTTTTATATTTTCGTAACATATCTATTTTGATCATTGAAACCTCTCACGGCAATTCAAACGTACGAAAATAATTTTAGAATTAACTAGTTGGAGAGCACAAGGGAAGCGGAATAAGCAAGCAAAACAAAATAAAACAACAGAGAAAAAGACAAATAAAAAATAAAAAATAAAACCTATCATATAACAAACACTGAAAGCATCACATCACGTTCTAAGAGATGTGGACGAATGACGCTATAATTCGTTCTTTTATTACGTAATAATAGATAATAGATAATAGATAATACATTTTGGCGATGACAAATCAAAAACAGACTTCGTATGCCAATGGAAGGAAGAAAGCTTCGCTAGCCAATAATTACCTAAGACTATAGGAGGCCTTACGCGAAAATTTCATGATAGGCCTATCAATATATAACACGTTTAAGCTATAGTTATGTAATATAAAATGTTCGATTTATATTATTTTTACTTGTTCAAGTTTCTTTTTCTTAAATATATATATATATATATATATCCAATACTTCAAGTTGTATTAATATATTTTTACTAGCAAAACTTTTTTCCTTTTAAAATTTTCTCCGAGTTGGGTGGCTCTGATAATTGGAAAAAAGTTTTAAAAAAAGTTAAGAGATAAGAAATTAATTTAGTTTGTGTAGGAAAAACCGCAAACTGCTAAATCGGATCAATTCAGACAGCTTTTAAATAGTCGATCCAGTTTTCATGTAAAAATTGTTAAAGATTGTTTGAAACGGACCGGATACCGTTTATAAGAGGGAAAAGCACCTAAATAATAAAAACTTGAATACTACTTTACCAACATAACACAAAATTTAGTCACTTTGCCAATATAATATAAAATGGTTCTAGTCAAAGATCAACCTAACATGTTCTACCCATATTGCACTTATTATTTAGAAAATCTACTATAATAACATATACATTATTTTGAATATTCTACTATAATATTTTCAGTTCTCAACATGGATGACTGAATGTCTCTGGCTTCAGTTAACAGTCGCCGGTATGTATTATACTCTTGTAGAGTATAATACAAACTCTATTAGAATAATTTAGATATCTTACTAAAAAAATTTCGGTTTTCAATATAGATGGCCAGATATCTTCTGCTCCGACCGCCGGAGACGATCGTCAACATACTCTAGTAGCATATAATGCATACTATGCTATAATATTTTGGATATTCTACTAGAATACTTTCAATTTTCAACATGGATGGTTGGATATCTCCGGCTCCGATTACCGGCACAGGTAGCCAGGATACTCTAGTAGAGTACAAACCATACTCTAGTAAAGTATAGTGCATACTTTATTAAAATATTTTAAGTTTTTAACATGGATGGCTGGATATCTCCGGTTCCGGCCACCACGGACAATTGCTGAAATACTCTAGTAGAGTATAGTTCATACTCTAGTAGAGGCACATACTCTAGTAGAGTATTTTAAATTTCAACATAGATGGCCGAATATCTCTAGCTCCGGTCACCAGAATACTCTAGTAGAGTACATGCCATACTCTAGAAGAGTATAGTGCATACTTTACTAGGATGTTTTAAGTTTATGATAGAATACAAAATTGATTCTGAAATAAATTTTTTTTCGTATTTCAATAAAAATGACCATACATATTCGACTCCTATCACCGACGCCAACCAGTCACTTTTGTTAGTATCAAAAAATGGATTTTGATAGATTTCTTTTTAAAATTTCAACAAAGATGACCAGAAGTCTTCGACTTTGGTCACCAGTGCCGGTCGCCGAAAAGATTCTATTTCCAAAATGGATTCTAATAGATTATTTTTATTTCAACAAAGATGACCGGATGTATCCGGCTTTGATCACTACATCTGTCACAGAGAGATATATATTTTTTTGGATTTCAACAAAGATTGTCGGACATCTCCACCTCCGTTAGCTGAAGAGATTCTATTAGAATCCATCTAGGATTCTTACATTTTTTTTTTAATTATTATTTTCAATAAATATGGGTAAAAAAGACAAAATATAAATATAAAAATAAAACAATAGATTTCAGAAAATAGAAAAAATAGAAGTTGTGTTATGTTGGTAAAAATAGGGGATTTTGTGTTATATTAATCAATAATTGAAAAAAAAAAAAGTAATTGTTTAGGTAATTTTCTCTTTATAAAATGATCTACTCCAGTCTGGAAATTCTGATGGATGATCTTGACCAGACTAGACAGTTCTTCAATTATATGTACTTTTATCTTCATTATATATAAAATGTGTATATATATATATATATGATATCATAATGGATGTCTTTATATTTATGTATATTAAATAATATGATTATTTTTATTATTTTATTTAGTGTATCCTATGGTTTGATTTTTTTCATCATTGATTTTATCTTTCACATATTTTTACATTTCTCTAAACAAAAAAAAACAAAAAAAAATCAACCCCAACAAAAAATTTTCAACTCAATTTTATCTTTTCTGAAAAACAACAAAATTTTTAATTAATTTTTAAAAAAGCAATCAGTTCTAATCTAAATATTTCAACTCTAATCTACAAACCAAATCGATGTTTAAACTTTACGTTTGTAAAATATGAATTGACTTTTTAATCTTTAAAATTATATAACTTAAAAGAATCGAAAAGTAAAAAATAATAAAAGAACAAAAACCCAACAAAAAAGTCTGTTGGCCCGTTAAAAATTTGGTCTAAAACTAGGCTTAATGAAAAGACTCAAACGGCCGTTTAAATATGTATAAATCATTTTAAAACAGTCTTATCTGATCATGTACGTTGGCATAAAAAAAAATGAGAAATTATACTAAATAGCATTTTTTTTATGGGAGAATCTGTGGTAGAGACCTTTGTAAGGTCTCTACCGGTAAAGTCCTTTTTTAGACCGTTAAGATTTAATCGGACGGTTGAAACGTTGATGGTATATTATACTTATCGTGCACCTTACCTCACATAATCCTTCCCACCCAAAGTCTTCCCCGGCGCCGGCGATCTTCTCGCCGCCGGTGACCCACCCGGACGCCGGCGACCCACCTCCGGCCCCCCAACCCCGGCGACCCCATTTTCTCTCTCTTCTCTTCTCTCTCTCTTCCCCTTTCTCTCTCTTCCCCTCTCTCTCCCGCCGGCGACCCCCTCTCTCTCTTCCCCTTTCTCTCTCTTCTCTTCTCTCTCTCTTCCCCTCTCTCTCTTCCCCTTTCTCTCTCTTCTCCTCTCTCCCGCCGCCCCCCACCCCCGGCCCCCAGTCGGTCCCCCGGTGCGCCCCCCACCCCAGGCCCCCCTCCCTCGGCCTCCCCCCACCCCCCCGGCCCCCTCTTTCTCTTCCCCCTTCTCTCTCTTTTCCTCTCTTCTCTCTCTTCTCTCTCTTTGCCGTCGTCGGGGGGGGGGGGTGCCGGGGGGGTGGGGGGAGGCCGAGGTAGGGGGGCCTGGGGTAGGGGGCGCACCGGGGGACCGACTGGGGGCCGGGGGTGGGGGGCGGCGGGAGAGAGGAGAAGAGAGAGAAAGGAGAAGAGAGAGAGAAGAGGAGAGAGAAAGGGGAAGAGAGAGAGGGGATAGCCGACGGGAGAGAGAGGGGAAGAGAGAGAAAGGGGAAGAGAGAGAGAAGAGAAGAGAGAGAAAGGGGAAGAGAGAGAAAATGGGGTCGCCGGCGGCCGGGGCTGGGGGGCCGGAGGTGGGTCGCCGGCGTCGGGGTGGGTCACCGACGTGGGTTGCCGGCGCCGGGAAAGATTTTGGGTGGGAAGGATTATGTGAGGTAAGGTGCACGATAAGTATGATATACCATCAACGTTTCAACCGTCCGATTAAATCTCAACGGACTAAAAAAAGACTTTACCGATAGAGACCATACAAAGGTCTCTACCACATATTCATATGTAATTAGTGTAATATATAGCAGGTTTTTGAAAACATAATAAATTACAGTATATTTTTATTATCCTTTTTAAAAATTAATTATTGTTTTTCAATTTTATTCTTTATTTTTAGATCCAGATTTCCCTCCCACACAAATCATCATTCTCAGTCCTTCTTTCTCTCTCCTATGTCATTCTCTCTCCTCTCCCCCTCTCCTCTTTTCTCTCTCGTTAAACCACGCCGTTGCAAATCGCCGTCGGGAGAGCGCGATTGTCGCCGGGGTTGCTATGTCACCGTCATTTTGTCGCGCACTTTCATGATTCGGTGGTTGTCGATTTGCCGTTGTTTTGTCGCGCAAGATGTCGGAATATGCCGTTTGTTTCTTTTCTCTCGTTGTCGGCGACATTTGAGATCTGACTCGAGCAATGAAGATCGGCTCCGTTGACGTTGTTGTTATCGAGTTGCAGATCGTTGTTGGATTTATTTTTTCCTTTTGCAGGTACTTCTTCGAGGTTAGTGGCTGCTCCTCCCGTCGATGGGTGCTGTGTTAGTCGGTCTTGCTCCGTTGTCGGCGATGGTGGGCTAGCGGGATTTGAGTATTTAGGTTAGGATTTGGTAATTTGAGGCTGATTTTGGTTGTTTTGGGGTTTTTGAAATTTTTGAGTTAGTTTGTTATTAATTGTATGGATTTTTGTAAATATAAAATGTTTTGTTTTTTTATTGGAACAAATAATATTGGTATTTCTAAATTGTGAATAATTTAATGAAAATGTTAAATATTTACAAGTAGATATTGCATTTACATAGAGAATTAACATATTTATCATGTAAATTGAAAATTCGATAACAAAATAAATATCGTATTGAACGGTAAATGTATGTAGATTTACTTGATAGATCACACTCAATTAAAATTGATTATACCAGATAGTAAATGAATTTTCAATTGTTTGTATGGAAATATGAGGGGGTGTTTGGTGTATAAATTTGAGTTGAAATTGATAAATTTAAATAATAATTTTTGTTGATTTTTCAGAAAAGATAAAAAACTGATGTTCAAAAAAAGACAAAAATTGAATTGATCAGTGTAAATTTAAACTTACATCCCAAACAAAACTTGAGTTTTACTTTGGAATTATTGATATTTACGAAGTAATATGAAGATTTATAGATAAATAATTAGATTTACTGATTTTTTATCAATCATACTGATTTTATTTAATAAATCCATATTATTTACTATTTTTGATCAACTAAACATCACTATTTACTAGTAAATAATAAATTTATTACCTTTTATTGTAAGATTAACGGGTAAATTTATACCCAAGTAAATATTGGATTTAGTATTTTTTAAATCGAGTAATAGTAAATCCTTTGCAATATTTACGGGTAAATTTCCATATTATTAACGGGAAATCCATATTTAAGGGTAAATTTCCAAATTTTTAAAAATTATACCCCTGATTCGCATAGTAATAGGAAATCCATATTTACGAGTAAATTTCTAAAATTATACCCTTGATTCGCATAATTTCCAAAAACAAACCTTGTTGTTTGCTGTCTCGCCGTCGTCGGAGAAACAGTCCATTGTACGAGATCTGAGCGACGCCGTTTTCTGGGCGTCGTCGAAGTTGGGCTACACGAAATCACAAGGACCGCGGCGATAGGAGAAAACGCAAAGACGGAGCCGCAAAGATGCTCGCCAAATTTTTATACAAATCTGGGTCCGTCTTCGGAGAAGACCGAGAGGAAAACTGAGAAGAGGAAGCTGGAGAGGATCCTCAGGAGATTGATTTCACGGACGATCCGACGGAGATTACGAAGCTTCCGGGCAAGATCGCAAAGCTTCTGGTGACGGAGCTGAGCCGTCGTCGGTGACAGCGACAACGAAGAAACGAAGTCAGCGTCTGCAATGGCGGATTCTGGTCGACAATGATGTGTATTGCCGATGACGGTCTGCAGAGATAGAGAGAGGAGAGGAGGTTGGTTGGTTGATTTGAGGGTTTCCATTCAAGCATATTTTTGAGTTTTCATCTTTCTATTTTAAGCTAATTATGTTATTTGATTGTAATATTTTTATTTCTGTTATTATTTTAAAATCATGTAATCCATTATGCTATATTAACTCATTCTCCCAAAAAAAAAAAAAAAATTTGCGGCCGGTCTGTATTTTTTAGACTGCCAAAAACGGTCATGTATGCCAAATCCAATAATTTGGTACCGACACCCTTTTTTTTTTTTTTTTTTTTTTTGTGATAAATAGGGACCGAAAGGGACCTTGCACGCCCCTACATTATGTCTTGAAAAATATTCAAATAGAAATTACTTTGGTTTTGCTTTCGTTTTTACTTTTGTTTTTTTAAGAGTCCGTTTGACATTCAATCTCAAATCAAAATTTTCATCTTAACATTTATCTTTTTCTGAAAAAGTTTTATCTTTTTCTGAAAAACTTTTTTGTCTTTTCTGAAAAGTCAACAAAAATTATTATTGAAACTTAAATTTTTCAACTCAAACTCATTTACCAAACGGACCCTAAGTGTATGATGTTACCCTCTCTACCAAACACATTACTTTGACTTTAAAAAAAAAAATCCAAATTCTAAACATGCTGGTTTCAATGTGTCTATATAATCCTCCAAATTCTGAACCTTTTGAGCACGCTAAAAAACATAGGGAAAATTAAAGAGAGATATATTGAGAAATGGATTCCATAGAAGCTGTAGCTTGTGACTCACGTAAGCCTCACGCTGTGTGCATTCCTTTTCCAGCCCAAAGCCACATAAAGGCAATGCTCAAATTCTCAAAGCTTCTTCACCAAAAGGGCTTTTCCATAACCTTTGTCAACACCGAGTTCAACCACAACCGCTTCCTCAGAAGCACTTCTCCCGACCACCACCACTTCCTCTCGACCGGCTTTTCCGATAATCACTTTCGCTTCGAGACAATTCCCGATGGCCTTCCGCCTTCGGATCCGAATTCCACACAGGACCCAGTTTCTCTCTGTGACTCTACTATGAAGAACTTCTCGGCTCCGTTTCTTCATCTCCTCATGAAAATCAACAACAGTGCAAAAGAAGCTGGAAGTGGTGTCGTTTATCCCGTCACTTGCCTTGTTGCGGACGGATTCATGTCGTTTGCCGTTGGATCAGCTGCTCAGCAGCTTGGAATTCCTCTGGTGAAGTTCTTCCCTATTGCAGCGTGTGGCTTGATGGGATTTAAACAGTATCGTCCACTTCTGGAGAAAGGATTTATACCATTAAAAGGTGAAGATTAATATATATACATATATATATATATATATATAATAGAGTACTATTCTACTTGCATTTCAATATTGATTGTGCACTTATAATTATGTCGAAAAAAGTTTTCTAATTTATAAAAACACGTGATGTATATTCCAAATATCAGTTACTTATTATTAATATTTATTTTTTTTTTTTGGGTATTTTTTCAAACCAATTTAAAGACTCAATTTGAACTTTGTAGATTCCTATTTAAAAAAATAAGTATGTCATTAATAGTATAAATTTTTATCATCTTTTGTTGAACTATCATAGTAGATCTATAATATTTTTTTTCTTATGGGTATTACAGATGAGAGTAGTCTGACAAACGGCTTTCAAGACACACTTGTAGACTGGGTTCCTAAAATGAAAGGTGTAAGATTGAGGGATCTACCAAGTCATTGGCGAATTACAGACTCCCACGATCTATTGTTCAACTTTTGCATGCAAATAGCTGAAAAAGCTTTTGAAGCTTCGGCTGTTGTCATTCAATCTTTTGATGCATTAGAAAGAGACATTCTAGATGCTCTCTCATCTACACTCCCAAATTTGTATGCAATTGGCCCTCTCCAACTTCTCCTCAATCGTTTACCAAATGATCCTCTAAAACCTATTCAATACAGCCTGTGGAAAGAAGAAACCGAGTGCTTAAAGTGGCTCAACACCCAGAAGCCAAATTCTGTGATTTATGTGAATTTTGGAAGCATCACTGTGTTTACACCACAACAGATGGTTGAATTTGGATGGGGACTTGCAAATAGTAGTCATCCATTTTTTTGGGTAATTAGGCCTGATTTGGTTATAGGCGAATCAGCTTGTTTGTCACCCGAGTTTTTGGCTGAAATTAAAGAGAGAAGCCTGATTGCAAGTTGGTGCCCACAAGACGATGTCCTTAGCCATCCATCAATTGGAGGGTTCTTAACACATTGCGGTTGGAATTCAATCATTGAGAGCTTGTCATGTGGAGTGCCTATGTTGTGCTATCCTTTCTTTGGAGAGCAACAAACAAATTGTAGGTTTGTTTGTAATGAGTGGGATGTTGGCTTAGAGATTGATAATGATGTAAAGAGAGATCAAGTGGAAAATCTTGTTAGAGAGTTGATGGAGAAAGAAAAGGGAAAGAAAATGAGGATTAAGGCCATGGAATGGAAGAAATTGGCAGAAGAGGCTACTGGCACACAAGGCAGTTCATCCATTAACTTTGACAATTTGGTGAGCCAAGTTCTTTTGCCAACAAACTAGCTAGATCTTGATAAAATAAAATAAAATAAAGCAAAGATTGTTCAAATTGTAGTACTTGTTATTGTTTTGATTTGGTAAGTAGTGTCTCGTCGTTAAAGGAGTCTATTAAGTCTGTAAGTGGAATGTAGAGGATTCTGGTCATAGGCATTCAACAACTATCAACCCAAGGTTCAAAGAGTCCATGAACACATATATAGTGATCTATATATGTCAAGAGATAGACTTTTACGTGCAGCTGGACATGAACTTTGAATGGATAAAAGTGAAAGCTTCAAATAAAACATCATGACCACCATGTCACCACCGGCAGTGATATGTATTACTGCTTGCTATTATTAGCCTTTTCATTGTTGTTTTCTTCTTTTTTTTTTTTTTTTAATATTATTATTGTTTTGTCATTTTCCCTTGTATTTCATATTTAGCTGGGTGTTATATGTATATTTATTCTGCTGAAGTGTGTATTTGTATGATTATATCTTAATGAAACTTGTACGCCATAAAATAACCTTACTCGTTTTCTCTTAACTTGTACGTTTATTTATTTTTATTTTTTTAATTTTTCCAGCCTTGCATGACATGAACCACTAACAATTATCAGTATCATATATGGTCATTGACAAAGTTGAAATTAACAATACTAAATTAACATTAATGACAAAGTTGAAAATGACTATTCCAATTTTAAACACTAATCATTGATTGGTTTTGTATATAGACATCAATTTTATCGATTTCATAATTGTAATATATTGGACCATGTTTTCCTTGCTTTTTTTTTTTAAAAATTTTTTTTTCAGGAAGTTGTACGCTGCACCTAGCTTAAATCCATAGCTTACTTTCATAAAAATAAATAAGGTTTTAAAAAATAAAAAACCCATACCCTATAAGAATTTGTAATTTGTACATATTGCCAGTAAACTAATCCCAATAATCCTAGCAAATCTTTGACGTCATTAATTTTCAAAAGAAGTTAATTAAGGATTATAAAATGAGGTGTGTGGCCGTTGAAGTATTTAAAATGGATGTCGACTTTATTTTCTACTAAAGGGATCGGGATCAAGGGGTCAAGTAGAGATATGATTAAAGTTGGGTAGGATCTCTTTTTATTTTTTATTTTTATTGATGTCGACATTGGCATTAATTAGCAATATTTGTCAATATTTTAAAACCAATTTAGATTCGCAATCATAATTTCCCTACTTTGATATTATCTTTGGTCTCATTTGCTAAAGTAAGAGAGAGCTAGGTCTATAATTGTGAGGAGAATTCTAGGTATATGCTATGCATTATACTCTACCAATATTTCTATACTAAAACTATTAGATTTTCATGATATTTTTGTTAGTTTCGTATATTTTCAATTTGAAATTGATTTCGACTAAATCTATTAGGAAAATCTCAACGTTCTGTTGAATCCAAAAGAAACAACAATGAAAAATGTGAAGATAATATGGGGAATTCAAGGACCCCCAACCCTCCCAAGGCCCTCAGCTGCCACTCAACAATAGACTATTCCTCCACATAGCCCTCCCAATAGCCCTTATCCCCTTCTATACTAACTCCTAATCAGCTACTGACATTAGGTCCTTAACAAAATCTAATGCTTCAAAACATATACTACTGCACGGAGTTAATGGGGGCACAAATAAAGAAAAAATTATTAAACTAATAAAATATAAAAATCAATAAATTTTAACATTTTTCAGTGAAAAATATTAAGTAATGCAACAATTAATGTAACCGTTCTCGACTCATCGATCAAGTTGTAATTTAGATTTCAAACCTAGGGAAGCAAAGAATAAAACAATTTGAAAATATTGAAAACCAACGGAAAAGAATACAGAAAGAAGTAGAATAATATACACACTTGATCAAAGAAAGAAGTAGAATAGTAAAACATTACTTGTCAAAGAATGAGAACCGAGAGAAAGAAATCAACAGAGAAGGAAAAAAATAAAGTAGAGTAACAAAGCTAAATTAAAGAATTTAGAAAGCATACAAGAAAAATAGTGATATTACGTGAAAACAATGTCAATTTTCCTTTTTGAAAAACAATGTGAACAAACAAAAAAAATTTGAAATTTTGAAAAGGTAACTAATATTTCCAATACAATCGGCTAAGAAAAGCCCAAAATGATAATAGTTTGGGGCCGAAAGACTTTAGTAGTGGGGCCATTAACCTTCTATAATACCAAACTCAAAAATTATATATAACCAAACAAGGTTTTGTAGCCTATTCAGTGGGGGCACATACCCCCATCATGCCTCCCCTCCTTCCTTTCCGGTGACTGCGTAAGTATATCCTATCGTAACTCAATACTAGGTTTTCACTTTTAACAAGTAATTGGACGGATCAAATTATGGGATCCAGGTGATCATGTTGTCCTTGCTACCGAACATATATAATATATTTTATTTGGAAAATGATCTAGGTAAATCACTTTTCCTTTTCCAGAAACAAAAAAAAAAAAAAAAAAAAATCACTTTTGCTTCGAACATTTTTGTTTCAAAAGTCGAGAGAGAGAGAGATCAGAGATGGATTGTGTGGAAGAACACTAAATTAACATTGACAAAGTTGAAAATGGATTCTGTGGAAGAATACTAAATTAACATTGACAAAGTTGAAAATGATGAATATTCATGTTTAGCGGCGGCGGCGGTGGCGGCGGCGGCGGGGGGGGGGAGGAAGTAAGCAAAAAATTCTTTAAATATTAAAATTTTAATGGGTCTCACCCATAATAAGACCCCAATATCACGTGAAAAGTTGAAAAAGGACTACCGAAGCAATAGCTTTTCTTTAACTGTATAATTGTGATCAAATAATGGTTTTTATTGCCCTACCGGTAGTACAAAAGCACACATCTTATAATAATAATAATAATAATAATAATAATAATAAAACACCCAAAAATTCACAGTTTTATTACTCATTTATACTGATCACAATATAATTCTAAACCCTAATAATTCATAATTAATAAATTGAAAAAAAAATCACTGGAGGCTGGGATTTCAACGCGATCGGAAAGATGAAGAGGATCCACTCGGCTCAACATCTTGATCAGTTTTTACCCAAGTATGCGGGGCCCTTTGAAGTTGCTCAAATGCCCTAATAGTAATATATATCTACCCTGGAATTGATATCTCCCGTTCAATTTTGATGGTCTAAATGGTGGCTAATCAATAATATCTTGATACATCATTGAAAAAAGTTAAAGTTTAAGGTATAAAAAATCAGTTACAAAGTATTTCAAATCTTTTAAAATAAGGAAACATAATATTATTGGTTAAACATCATTTGAGATATCAAAAATTTAATAGAGGATTTGAATCCCCTACCCTGCCCACTTTTCTCAAAATGTTGTTCAATAATACGTTTTATTTTATTTGCTTTTCTGAAACTCAATAATACACTTTAAAATTGCCAGGCAAGACATTCTATTATTTTTTATAATGGATGTGGACTTTATTAGTCTTATTATTTTTTCTTTCCCAAGGACCAAGGTTAGAGGTTGGGTCTTTTTTATAACTAATTTTTACCGACGCCGACATTATATTAATTAGCTTTATTTATCAATATTTTAAAACAAATTCCGATCCTTGATATTTCCAATGCTCGCATTTATCTTCAGAAAATTATAGCATATAAATATATTTTTTAAAACATTAGTCTTTGATCAAGAAAATCTTATAATAAATATTAGTTTATCAATTCTCTCAGAAGTAATTATTTTAAGTTTTTAAGAAAATTGATAAACTAACAATTATTTTAAACTCCAGTTTCAAATTGACAAATAAACATGTGTAGAGAATGAGATGAACCCGAAGCCAAATTTTGGTTCTACCGTTCTTCTTCTGTCGAACGAACGATTGGTCTATATCCAAGTATACTTATTAACGAAAAGAAGTATGTATGTAAGGTCATTCTCCAATTAGTGTTTTAGATTGTTCGATTTTTATCGAAATAGTAAAAGAAGTTTATAAGAAATTAAGAATACTAAATTTAAATTAACAATCATCAAAAAAATATATATTATAAAAAAAATTACATTAACAAAGTTAAAAATGGCTGTTGTAACTTATAACCAGGATAATTTCCAGCCAAAAAAAAAAAAACTTATAACCAGTAAATTCCTTGTTAGTTACCTGTTCTAATTTTAAACACTAATCGTTGAAAATTGTTGCATAAAACATTGATTATATCGAATTTCTTATTTGTTACGTTCGGACCAATGTTTTTTCTTGCTTTTTTCTTTTTTCTTTAACAACTTTCCACTTTAACAAATTTTTTTTAATAATAGATTTTGAACTGTATAAAAAAATCAGTAGAAAAGATAGATCTTTATTTAAAAAAAAAAAAAAAACTAATGCCTTAAAGAAAGTTATTTGCAAATAATTGTTATGCAACATGCCTTTTCCTGCTGCATGTAAATATTAATTAAAAAAAAAAAACGAGGTATAAGATTTATTTAATAGCTTCCATTAAGATCACCATGCTTAAGTATGATATCTATTATGGAGGCCGCTGAATGCATTTTTAATTTTTTTTTTAATTTTTTTTAATATATTGAGCCTGAATAACCATTTTATTAATGTAAAAGAAAACCTTCAACATTATGAACCTAAGACCCATAAATCTAAGACCTAAAAACCCTAACAATCCGTTTAGTAAGAGGGAAAGAAAAGATGAGGAAGAGAAAACATATAACATAGAGAAAATGTGAGTGAGAGAAAGAAAGTTGATTTTCCTTTATCTTGCTTGATATGATAAGAGAGAGAAAATGTCGATTCTATTTCTTCAGCTCCTCATGAAAATAATTGACAATGAAAAAGAAGCTGGAGGTGGTGTCGTTTCTTCCGTGACTTGCCCTAATGCGGACGGATTCATGTCGTTTGCTGTCGGATCAGCTGCTCAGCAGCTTGGAATCCCTCTGGTGAACTTCTTCCCTATTCCCGCTGCTTGTGGCTTTTTGGCTTTGAAACAGTTGCGTCCGCTTCTTGGAAAAGGACTTATACAATTAAGTGTGTTAAGAGTTCCAAACTTTTTTATTATTGTTTGTTATTTTCCCTTGTACTTCACAAATTTATCTGTTTAATTCTATCTTAATGAAACTTGTAAAATAATTATCTTATAATTCGCTTCTTTTTAATCGGGGTCTTAGTTACCTAGAATAAAGATAATTCATTTCCTATTTATGAGAGAGAAATCAAGCACGAAAAATTAAGATTTTCCAAATAAACAAATATTACACCTCTAGAGAGTCCTGCCACGTTTTCTATCAAAAGTAACATGTGACAAAACAATGAGAAGAACCCAATCTAAATTTTGGTTCTAATTCATCTGTCCCCGAAGAGGTCTATGAAAGCACTTAAAGTAAGCAAAACATTTTGAGAGCCGTGAGCAAGTAGATGTTTTGGAGCTTCGAATTTTGCCGAATTTTGTCCTTTTAGATTATATATATATATATATATATATGTATATCGTACAAGTCAAAAACATACCAGTCTACTGCCGGAAAGGGTGAAAGATTTGCAAGGCAACGATTACGGAAGCCTTGGGACATACGTAATAAGTATTCACGTGGCCAGGACCTATTTGAGACTTATATAATATATATATATATATATATATATGTATATCGTACAAGTCAAAAACATACCAGTCTACTGCCGGAAAGGGTGAAAGATTTGCAAGGCAACGATTACGGAAGCCTTGGGACATACGTAATAAGTATTCACGTGGCCAGGACCTATTTGAGACTTATATAATATATATATATATATATATTATATTATATTTAGAGGTATATATGTAAGACAAAGTATACAATTTACGAAATTTTGTTTTTTCTTAACCAAAATTCAAGTTCTATCGATATATTTTTGCTAGCAAAACTTTTTTTTTTTCCTCCTTTAAATTTTTTTTTTTCCGGATTAGATCATGATGCTTTGAAAATAAGTACAAAAATGTAATCTTTTTTTTTTTTTTTTTGGCTTTTGGGGTAGTGAACAAAATAGTGAAGTTTCGAGATGAGAAATAAATATTGTAGTTGAGAATTGACAAAACCATTAGTTACTACTTTCAATTTTCAAGTTTGACCCGGATGGTTTATGTTTTTGCCTTGGGCTTTTCTTTTTGTCTTTTTCGCTTTGAGCTCCATTTGCCTTTCGGCGGATTTGTTGTTTTCGATATTCTTGGTTTCCTTTTTAATTTAATAATATCCATATGCAGAGTATCAAAATAATAATAATAATAATAATAATAATAATAATGATATCCAAATGCAGGATGAGGGGTGTTAATTACCTAATTGGGATGTTTTTCCTTTCTAAGATTATTTACCCATTCTCATCTTTTGTTCAAAGAAAGTTTACTTGAATTTTTGCTAGTTTACAAGTTTACACACACACACACACACATGCATGTATGATGTATCTATCCTATAAAGTTGCATGCAAAAGTTTTTGTTTTAAATAAATAAACTAATAAAAACATTTACATATTTTGCAGAAATGTATAAAATATATATTATGTTTATATATAGAAATTACTATGGTTTGGTTTAGTTTTTTTTTTTTTTTTTTTCTTTAATCAATTCTTGATTTAGTTTGCTTTAGATCTGATTTTTATTTTTTATTTTTATCCGACGTACCGTACTTGGTTTCTCTTCTGACTTCCAAGTCCTTCTATCCGCATTTTGGATGAATAAAAATGTGGGGCCTGAGTGATGTTGTCTTCCGCTATGTATGTCGATCAAACACATAAAATACATGTGTTCTAGAGAAAAACAAACAAACACTATATATATATATATATAGAGAGAGATGTTTTGAGTACACTAAATTATCAAGACACAAATTAAGAGCCAGAGAAATGAATTCCGTGGAAGAAGTAGTAGCGTCTGGCTCACATAAGCCTCACGCTGTGTGCATTCCTTTTCCAGCCCAAAGCCACATAAAGGCAATGCTCAAATTCTCAAAGCTACTTCACCGAAAGGGCTTCTCCATAACCTTTGTCAACACCGAATTCAACCACAATCGCTTACTCAGAAGCACTCCTCCCGACCCCCACCACTTCCTCTCGACCGGCTTTTCCGATAATCACTTTCGCTTCGAGACGATACCCGATGGCCTTCCGCCTTCGAATCCGAATTCCACACAGGACCCAGTTTCTCTCTGTGACTGTACTATGAAGAACTTCTCGGCTCCGTTTCTTCATCTCCTCATGAAAATCAACAACAGTGCAAAAGAAGCTGGAAGTGGTGTCGTTTATCCCGTCACTTGCCTTGTTGCGGACGGATTCATGTCGTTTGCCGTTGGATCAGCTGCTCAGCAGCTTGGAATTCCTCTGGTGAAGTTCTTCCCTATTGCAGCGTGTGGCTTGATGGGATTTAAACAGTATCGTCCACTTCTGGAAAAAGGATTTATACCATTAAAAGGTGAAGATTAATATATATACATATATATATATATATATAATAGAGTACTAATCTACTTGCATTTCAATATTGATTGTGCACTTATAATTATGTCGAAAAAAGTTTTCTAATTTATAATAACACGTGATGTATATTCCAAATATCAGTTACTCATTTTTATTTTTATTTTATTTTTTGGTATTTTTTTCAAACCAATTTAAAGACTCAATTTGAACTTCGTAGATTCCTATTTAAAAAAATAAGTATGTCATTAATAGTACAAATTTTTATCATCTTTTGTTGAACTATCATAGTAGATCTGTAATATTTTTTTTCTTATGGGTGTTACAGATGAGAGTAGTCTGACAAATGACTTTCTAGACATACTTGTAGACTGGGTTCCGGAAAAGAAAGGTGTAAGATTGAGGGATCTACCAAGTTTTTGGCGAATTACAGACTCCCACGATCTATTGTTCAATTTTTGCATGCAAATAGCTGAAAAAGCTTTTGAAGCTTCGGCTGTTGTCATTCAATCTTTTGATGCACTAGAAACAGACCTTCTGGATGCTCTCTCATCTACACACCCAAACTTGTATGCAATTGGCCCTCTCCAACTTCTCCTCAATCGTTTACCAAAAGACCCTTTAAAACCTATTCAATACAGCCTGTGGAAAGAAGAAACTGAATGCCTGAAGTGGCTCAACTCCCATAAGCCAAATTCTGTGATTTATGTGAATTTTGGAAGCATCACAGTGTTGACACCGCAACAAGTGGTTGAATTTGGATGGGGACTTGCAAATAGTGGTCATCCATTTTTTTGGGTGATTAGGCCTGATTTGGTCATAGGTGAATCAGCTTGTTTGTCACAGGAGTTCATGACTGAAACCAGAGAGAGAAGCTTAATTTCAAGTTGGTGCCCACAAGAGGATGTCCTTATCCACCCATCAATTGGGGGCTTCTTAACACATTGCGGATGGAATTCAATCATTGAGAGCTTGTCATGTGGAGTGCCTATGTTGTGCTATCCTCTCTTTGCCGAGCAACAAACAAATTGTAGGTTTGTTTGTAATGAGTGGGATGTTGGTTTGGAGATTGACAATGATGTAAAGAGAGGTCAAGTGGAAAATCTTGTTAGAGAGTTGATGGAGAAAGAGAAGGGTAAGAAAATGAAGAGTAAGGCCATGAAGTGGAAGAAATTGGCAGAAGAGGCCACTGGCCCAAAGGGTAGTTCATCATTGAACCTTGACAATTTGGTGAGCCAAGTTGTTTTGCCAAAAGCTAGCTAGATCTTAAGGTTAAAGTTGACCAAATTGTAGTACTATTGCTGTATTGTTGTTCTTTTGCCCTTCTCTTAAACTTTTGAGCTCTTGGCACTTCAGTTCAAGTTGACCAAAATTTTTTTGCCACTTAGGTCCCCAACTTTGTTAACAAAGGAGTTCACAGAAAAAGTTTACAAAGTAACGTCGTTTGGAAGTCTTGGGGACTCACAAGTCAAGATTTCAAAATTAGAGACCCCAAGTGCGAAGAGTTCAAAATCAGAACTAGCTAGTTTATTATTATTTGTCATTTTCCCTTGTACTAGTCATATTTATCAGTTCAGTTACAAATTATAGTTGTAATAAAATTACCTTCTTCATTTCATTCGAATAAGGGTCATACATAGAATAAAGATAATCTTGTGTCCTATATTTTATGAGTGAGAAATCAAACACGAAAAAATCTTTTCCAAATAAACTAATATTACACCTCAAGAGAATCCTGACTAAGCAATGTGAAGAGCCAGGTTACAATTTGGTTCTTCATCTGTCCCCGAAGAGGTCTTTTTTTTTTTTTAATTAAAAAAAAAAAACATTTTCAGCCAATACACATCTATAGACAATTACATATGGCAGATAATATTTTTCAAAAATATCAAATAATTAAACAGCTGGAAAAGTTGAAACAAATTTAGTGCAATTCCAATTCAGAAACTTCAAATAGGACCGATAACTACAAGTGGAAAACAAAACATTTTGAGAGCCGTGAACAAGTAGATGTTCATATTCAGAGCAAAAATAATAATAATAATAAGTAGACATTATTTTTTTTAATTTTTTTTTTTTTTTTTTTTAAGCGATAAGAATTCAACAAGTCAATTAAACAGAATAGTCTACCAAAGAAGCAAGAAAAGCTTTGCTAGCCAATGATTAAGGAAGCCTTATTGTGTTGGAGAATGAGAGAGAACAAGAACAATGGAGGCAAATAAAACTGAAAACAGAGATGGGTTGAGGTCTATTGAGAATACTTTCTTTTAAGATTTTATTTGCCCTCACTACTAAGTTTGTTAAAGAGTTTAACGGTAAATTATCCCTAAGATACAACAAACCCTTGAATACAATATCTAGCAATAATATTGTATTTCAGAACAAGATATGAAATCTGTAAATTTCTGAAATTTTTAAAAGTACAGAGATGTCTTTTCATGAACTGTTACTACAATGGTAATCTGTGTAACATTTTCCGAAAGGTGTCTCTCCATTACAAAAACATCTCTTTTAGTATTCATTCAATTATCATAACTGATATATCTGTTATTGATAATAATTCAGTTTGGTATAAAAATATACAACTAATAGACAAAATGGTTTGAAATAACTCAAAAAACACATTCAGAACATCTCATATCATGACATATTGCGCGGCCGCATATCTAACAAGCGCGGCCGCACGACCCTCTTAGTCCTATTATGTATTTTGATGTTATGTCAAATGAGAGACATATTACAATACCTCTCATGTATTGGTCTACAAAAAACAGACTACTCCAACTCATCAACTTTTCTCCCCCCACAAAATCTTCTTCGGATTGGGTGATCGTTGAAAATAAGAACAGAAAATTTGCAAAAGTTAAAAGATGAGAAACAAATACTAATTTAAATATAGATTATATATGTATTAAACAACTCAATTTATTATATATGCTGATGGAATATAATAAATTATTCATAGTATCGCCTCCGAAAGAATTGGAAACTTAAAAAGAGTGATTTTGATTCAATCATTAACTAAAAGGTTTTATTGGGAAATAAAACCATTAGTTATTAATATCAATTTTCAAGTTTGACCTGGTATGTTTTTGCCTACCTTCTTTAGGATTTTCTTTTTGGCTTTGAGCTTCATTGCCTTTTGGCGTATTTATTATTTTCTAATATTATTTATTTATTTAATTTATATATAATATCTGAATGCAATATCTGAGAAGGAATTTTAGTTGTGAATGACCTAATTGGGATTTTTTTTCCCCCCTTCCTCTAGGACTATTTATCCCTTATTGCCAATTTTTTAAAGAAAGTTTGCAAGTAATATTTAGTTGAAAGTTTTCAGTTTACTATAATTTTTGCTAGTTCAAAACGCACATATATGTATGTATCTATTCTGTAAAGCTGCATAGAAGTAGTTTTATAGTTACATAAAACGTTTGAGAGAATTTAACATAGATTTCAAACTTTTCCAATTTCTTATTTTCTTTTCAGATATCCATAATTTTTTTCTAAAGAAACTCATTAGGTTTGATTTAAAGCATGTGAACCAATATGTATATAGAAGGGACTGTATACGGCATTTCTTTTTATAAGGTATTTGTATATTTTTTTGTAATGTAATCACGTGATTCTAATGCATTATTATAATGTCATGTGATAAGATTTTAAATAAAAATTTATATATAAATTAATTAATTATTATAAGTTTTTAAATAAAAAATTAAAATAATTGCATGATATGTGAATGTGATATCATATATACGAGACACTTCTTAAATATGCATATATATATATATATACACACACACATATATGATATTGTGATGATTCATATTTACACTCAAACCTTATCAACTATTTATAATTTGTTTTTTGTTTGATTTGATTTTATGTGACGTTTTGATGCACATCCGATTGGACTTCTCTTCCTAGTCCTTTTATCCGAATTTGGACGGAATAAAATGTGGGGCCTTTGTGGTGTTATCTTCCGCTGCCAAACACGCAAAAATATTCGTAATATCTAGAGAAAAACGACACCAAATCTGTAAATATTAGATGTACTTTATTTACCCCATATATATATATATATATATATTTTTTTTTTTTTTTTGCTGAGGGATATGATATATATAGATGTACTTTACTTGTGTCCTCAACATATTTCTCTTTGATCAGTACACAATAAAGTACGACAAAAACATAAATTCAGAGAGAGAGATATGGCTTCTGTGGAAGTGGTAGCTTCTGGCTCATATAAGCCTCACGCTGTATTCATTCCCTTTCCACTCCAAAGCCACATAAAAGCAATGCTCAAATTCTCAAAGCTACTTCACCGAAAAGGCTTTTCCATAACCTTTGTCAACACCGAGTTCAACCACAACCGCTTCCTCAGAAGCACTTCTCCCGACCTCCACAGCTTCCTCTCCGGCGGCTTTTCCGATATTCATTTTCGCTTCGAAACGATTCCCGATGGCCTTCCGCCTTCCGACCCGGATTCCACACAGGACATACCTTCTCTCTGTGATTCCGCTTGGAAGAACATGTCGGCTCCGTTTCTTCAGCTGCTCAAGAAAATAAACGACAATGAAAAAGATGCTGGCTGTGGTGTCGTTTCTCCATTGACATGCATCGTTGCGGACGGATTCATGTCGTTTGCGGTCGGATCAGCTGCTCAGCAGCTTGGAATCCCTCTGGTGAAGTTCTTCTCTATTTCTGCGTGTGGCTTGCTGGCTTTGAAACAGTTGCGTCCAGCTCTTGAAAAAGGACTTGTACCATTGAAAGGTGAGCATTTTATTCTTATAGCTAGTACTAATTTACTTGTTCTTCAATATTGATTGTGTTCTTCTCAAGGTCGACGGACAAAAATAGTTAATTGGACAACACACGACATATATTTCAAACTACCTGTCAAGTAGTGAATTTATTTTTTTAAGCCAATTTAAAAAATATTCTTGAATTGATAGTATAAGTTTTTAGTTTTTTTTTTTTTAAGAGGATAAGTTTTTAGTATTTTCAGTGTAACTATCAGATTATTTATTAATTAGAGTAACTATCACAAGTCAGTGTAATGTCACTGTGAGTGACATTAATTTTAATCTTAATTTTTAAATATAATTTATATAATATGTGAATTGTTATTTTTTTTTATATTTATATTTAGAGTTCATTTGGTGAATGAGTTTGAGTTGAAAATTTTTGATGACTTTTTAGAAAAGATAAAAATTTTTTCAAAAAAAGATAAAAACTAAGATAAAAAAATACATTTTGAACTCATTACCAAACGAGGTCTTAATAAAATGTAAAAGGAATGCTAAATGGCTCCGGAAAAATTATAATTTTTGCATAAATCTGCTTACGTGGCGCAGCTCAACCTTTACAAACAAAACAACAAATTTGAGGTGGGGCCTACATAAACTGATAGAAACAAAACCAAGCCCACGCACATACTAGAAGATAGCAGAGTCCTCTATTATTTATTTATTTATTTATAAATAGACTTCTACAAATATATATATATACATGTACATATTGCTGTGGAATTAGACTTTTAATTGTTTTTTTTTTCTTTTTGGTAAATTAGACTTTTAATTGTCGTTTGATAGATGTATGGGTAGTTTTTAATATATCAAGTCAAGCATGTAGGGGTAGTTTTTAATGGGATGTAAAAACATACGTTTTGGAATAAATATTATTGGAAACCAAACGTCCTTTGTATCAACAAACAACGAAAATTTTCTTATTAAAAAAAAACAACGAAAAAGTATTTATTTCTAATAGAAAAATAAGAAAATACTTATTTACTATTAAGATTAAAATGACGTTTTACTTATAAGATATATTATTATTTATATTATTATTTCAGCAGAAAAAAATAATGTGATTTGTTTATTCTCTAACAAAAACATTTTCAAGATGCATATATATATAATATGTAGGAAAACAGTACAAAAAAGAAAACGACAATTACTTCTTGTTGGCGCGTGTAGGCACGTACAATTGGTGTCACTTGCAAGTACTATTTTTCTAATTCTTGTGATTATTACTGATAGACCTAGCGTAAGAACAAAATGAAAATAAAAATAAAAATCAGTATCCTCAACGAAATACTTTTTTTTGCGCGCTGAACCTTGCCTTTTGTTTTATCCAAATCTCACGATTTCTCCTATATTTTCATGAATGCTACTATCATAATTTTGTGATAAGATCCTCACTTTTGACAAAATTTGAACAATTGTTATGGTTCGATATAAGAAACATTTTAACCACAAATTTGACCAGATTAATTGAGTATAAGGGATATTCTGTGGTTGCTAAAATGATTTTTCCTTTAAGTTTGCAGAATTTGTCAAAAAAGAAAAAAGTTACTAACATAAAAATCGAAAAAAGATTAATTATGAAATTCCTAAAAACACAATATAAAACGTGACATTATCATTAAATTTAGAAAAAGGTTTAGGTACTTTTCCCTATGAAAAAGTGAACCCATCACCATCTCTACACCCCTATGTATAGAACTCAGCATGTGACCATGTGTGGCTGATTTGAAACACTAGAAATTTTTTAGAATTACGTCTAATGAATAGCATATTTAAGAAAATTAAAATAATTTAATGGTATATTTATTTAACTGTTAAAATAAGTAAGATATTAACTAGTAAATAAACTTATTTACTAATTTGTTTACTAAGTAAATAATTAATTCACTTTAGTATCAAACGCACTTACTGCTCCTAAATTGTGCTATTTACTTCAATAGTTTCATAGATATGCTAATATTTTTTTAACTTCTGTAAATATGCTATTTACTTCTTTTTCCTAAGTTTCTCTGCAAAGAAGTAGGAATATTATAAGTCTCTTTCAAGTAACTAAGGATGATATTATCGTATTTGATATATATATATATATATTTTTGTGGACGTTACAGGTGAGAGCAATCTAACAAATGACATTCTAGACACATTTATAGACTGGGTTCCGGGAATGAAAAGTGTAAGATTAAGAGATCTACCAGCGTTATCACAAATTACAGACTCTGACGATCTCATGTTTAACTTTGGCATGGAAATAGCTGAAAAAGCTTTTGAAACTTCAGCTGTTGTCATTCACACTTTTGATGCACTAGAAAGAGATATTCTAGACGTTCTTTCATCCACATTCCCAAATTTGTATGCAATTGGCCCATTCCAATTTCTTCTCAATCACTTACCAAAAGATCCTCTAAAGCCTATTCAATACAGCTTGTGGAAAGAAGAAACCGAGTGCCTAAAGTGGCTCAACACCCAGAAGCCAAATTCTGTGATTTATGTCAATTTTGGAAGCATCACGGTGTTGACGCCACAACAAGTGGTTGAATTTGGATGGGGACTTGCAAATAGTAGTTATCCATTTTTTTGGGTAATTAGGCCTGATTTGTTCATAGGTGAATCAGCTTGTTTGTCACAAGAGTTCATGGCAGAAACTAAAGAGAGAAGCCTAATTGCAAGTTGGTGCCCACAAGAGGATGTCCTTGACCACCCATCAATTGGAGGGTTCTTAACACATTGCGGTTGGAATTCGATCATTGAGAGTCTCTCTAGCGGAGTGCCTATGTTGTGCTATCCTTTCTTTGCAGAGCAACAAACAAATTGTAGGTTTGTTTGTAATGAGTGGGATGCTGGCTTGGAGATTGATAATGATGTACGGAGAGGTCAAGTGGAAAATCTTGTTAGAGAGTTGATGGAGAGAGAAAAGGGTAAGAACTTGAGGAGTAAGGCCATGGAGTGGAAGAAATTGGCAGAAGAGGCCACCGGTCCACAAGGTAGTTCATCTCTGAACTTCCACAGTTTGGTGAACCAAGTTCTTTTGGCCTAAAAGCCATCAAGATCTTGAGGTTAAAGATTGACCAAAATATTGTGGTACTTGCTATATTGTTGTCAAAACATTGTAGTACTTGCTCTATTGTTGTTCTTTTGCCTTTTAGGCTCTTAAACTTTTTGAGGTCTTGGCACTTGAATATTCAATTTTAAAATCTTGATTTCTCTGTCTCCATGCTTACAAAAGGGCTGCTCTGGTAGATCCTAAATTCAAGTGAGAAATCAACCACGAAAAAATCATTTCCCAATAAACTAATATTATACACTCCAGAGAGTCCTGACTTGTTTTCTGCCAAAACATGTGACTAAGCAATGTCATGAAGAACCAGGTTAAAATTTGGTTCTTCATCTGTCCCAAAAGATTTTTTATTTATTTATTTTTAATATATGCACTTTTAGGTGGTTGTCAATAATTAAAATAATAATAATTTCAGCCTTGACAAATACTGACACTAAATGTTCGAAGAGAATGGTACATATATATATATTTTCATCTTTATTTTTACTATACCATATATTAAAAAAATTAAAATATTATCTTATTCACTTGACATGTGATATTTTTTTTCTTTTCCTTTTCCTTTTCATTTTCTTTTTTCATTCTCTCATCTTTTTTCATTTTTTTAGTCATAATTGAAACTATTTTTCTCAAATATATCCATATCTAAATATTTTTTTTTTATAACCCAGATCAACTACTATTTTCTTATAACATCTTATCTCACAAATAATTTTCTATTTGATTTACTCTCATAACATCTTGGGTTGGACCCCGTCGAAATGGAGGTCGCAATTCCGTCGAGACAAAGACACGATTCCATTGCATCCCAGACGCGAATTCATCACAACCCAGATGCTATTCCGCTGAGTCTCAATCACGATTCTGTTGCGAATCTAACTTTGATTACAAAATATAGTTCTAGATCTTCTCGACCAAGTAAAAAATCGCTTGCGGCCTTCTCGAAGTTTCTGGCTTCGATTCTAATGGCGGCTCGTCGGAGAACTGCTTCACCGGAGTCGACGCCATTGAAATATCAGCTTGGACTACACTCAGCGATACAGATCATTGCTGAGTAATTTTTGTTTATATTGTGTGGGTCCACCAAAATACCATGTCATTGCCACATACGCATGCCAACTAGGGTGCTCACCGATGACCCTTAGCTTTACTCAATGTGGGGCCTAGGTTGTGTAATGCCACACAAAATTTATGTATTATCCAGAGAAAAACAACGCAAAATATAATAATAGAGACGTGCTTTTATTCTATTTTATTTATATTTTTGGCTAATGGAAATAATAGATGTACTTCACCTTTCTCCTCAGCATATTTCTCTTTGATCAGTACACACTAAGTTGCAAAATAGGCATAAATTGACAGAACGAGAGAGAAATGAATTCTGTGGAAGAAGAAGTAGGAGCTTATTCTGGCTCATGTAAGCCACACGCCGTGTGCCTTCCTTTTCCAGTCCAAAGCCACATAAAGGCAATGCTCAAATTCTCAAAGCTGCTTCACCAGAAAGGCTTTTCCATAACCTTTGTCAACACCGAATTCAACCACAATCGCTTACTCAAAAGCACTTCTCCCGACCACCACCACTTCCTCTCCGGCGGCTTTTCCGATAATCGCTTTCGCTTCGAAACGATTCCCGATGGCCTTCCGCCTTCCGACCCGGATTCCACACAGGACATGCCTTCTGTCCGTGATTCCGCCTGGAAGAACATGTCGGTTCCGTTTCTTCAGCTCCTCACGAAAATAAACGACAATGGAAAGGAAGCTGGAGATGGTGTCGTTTCTCCCGTGACTTGCCTTGTTGCTGACGGATTCATGTCGTTTGCCGTCGGATCAGCTGCTCAGCAACTTGGAATTCCTCTGGTGAGCTTCTTCTCTACTGCTGCGAGTGGCGTGTTGGCTCTGAAACAGTTGCGTCCGCTTCTTGAAAAAGGACTTGTACCATTAAAAGGTGTGGACTTTACATATTTAGCTACTACTTGTTTACTTATTCTTCAATATTGATTGTGTTCTCGTAAGGTCGAAAAAATATTAGTTATTTGAAACAACACATTGAATATATTTCAAACTCCCTGTTACAAAGTGTTTTCTTTTTTTTTTTTAGGCCAATTTAAGGACTCGTTTAAAAATTTCTCGATTCCTATTTAAAAAAATAGTATTGCATTAATAGTATAAATTTTGATTATTTTTTGTGTAACTATCAAATTATTTTAGTGATTGTAATAATTATTAGTAATTATTAAGTTAATACTGTGTCACAATGGCAATTTTAATAAGAAAAAATATTAGGGATACTAATTTTAATCATAATTTTTGAGTATCAACTTATATGATATGTGAGTTGTTATTTTTTATTAATAGATATGTAAAGGATTATTACATCAATCGATTATATTTAGGATTATTCTCATCTATGCCTCACGAATTTTAGAGTCACTCCAACTTTGTTAGGATTTTTGTTAAAATTAAACGAAAAAAGATCACATGACTGCACTTAACTCACTTTTTTTTATTAGTTTTTAACTGAAATTATGATAAAAGAAGTAAAGTAGATTACATTCAAAGTTCAAGGGGCAAAGTATGAGTGTTAAGAATACAATATGGGAGTGACCATAAAATTTAAGGGGCATAAATGAGAATAATCATTATATCTACCATTGAAAAGATTACAATACACCATCATGTGAGTTGATATTCAAAAATTGATATTAAAATTAATGTCTCTAGTATCACTCTTCTAATAGTGACTTGTGATTATTGTTGATAGACCTAGCATAAGAACCAAAAAAATCAAAATTCAAAAATCAAAAATCAAAAATCAAGAAATCAAAACCAATATTCTCAATGTAATATTTTTTGTGTGCTAAACCTTGTTTTGTTTTATCGAAATATCATGTTTTCTCCTATATTTTCATGAATGCTATTATATATCATCAACTTTGTTCTTAATTTTGTGTTGAGGCCCTATTTTTGACAAAATTTGAGCAAATGTTAAGGCTCGATATAAGAAACATTTTAACCACATACTTGACCAAATTAATAGAGTATAAGGGATATTCCGAGGTTGCTAAAATGATTTTTTGCGCTTAAAAGTTTGGCAAAATTTGTCAAAAAAGAAGTTTAAAAGCAAAAATAAGACAAAATAAAAGCATTATAGATTATAATTATAGACAAAAATAAGATTATAACTTATAAGCAAAAATAAGATTATAATTATAGATTTGAAACAATAAAAGCAAAAATGCAATATAAATTAAGTTTAAAACCAAAGATTATATAAACGAATAAAATTCTGAATATATGCAAATGAAATCTTAAATATAAAGCCATTAAAGGTCTCATCAAAATATTACAAACTCTAGGCCAACTCCAACTGGACTCTATTTTAGAGTATTACGTCAATTTAGAGTATGTGGGCATCTCCAACTCATACTCTATATCATACTTCAAATATGAAGTATGCACAGTGTACTTCATATTTGAAGTATCACTGTGCATACTCTAAACTACTTTTTTTTTTGTTTTTTAATTAAATTTTAAAGTAATATTTAGGTAAAAATTAAAATTATAAAGTTACCCTTAACTTAATTTTTCTTTCAAAATTACCCATTTTTCTATATATAAAGTATTTGTATGTTTAAATCTCAAGCTATATTTATTTTTTATACCTTTTTTATTTTATTATTTTGAATAAATTTTGTAGGATAGTAAATCAACATACAAGTTTTACATAAATGAAAAAGTTGAGAAGATATTCTAATTCATCAACAAACCATAAATAAGCATACATAAAAATATATTAAACAATTACATGTGATAAACCAAAAATAACACAAAATACATAATGTAAAGGCATAAAAATAGAAAACATAGAGATATTATGGTCGAAGAACAATGATTTAATAGTCTGGTATACCAGTACTGGATCCTCTAATATCATTGAAATATTGTTTGAATGCATTATTAGACCTATGCATATCATCTTGTTGTTCTTGTTGCTACTGTTATTGCAATCTTTTATATAAAATTCTTGATTGTTCATTTCGTGTGTATTCACGAATGGATGGGTTTGCAATTGAATTCAAGTCCATGTATGGATGGGTCTGTATATAAATAGATTGTATGGGGGCATAATTTGTAAAATACAACGATTATAGGGAATAAATATAAATTAATATCTAAATGATTATAAAAAAAATATAAATAGAATATTCCTTTTAGAGTATGATATAGAGTAAATGGGTTAGAGATGAAATAGTTATTTGAAGTGACAGATACTCTATTTTAGAGTTTCTGTACTCTAAAATAGAGTATTTGGGTTGGAGATGGCCTAAAAACTAAACTTTTATAAAACACTTAAGCTAAAAAATCTTGAAACCATAAAAAATAAACATAAAATTCTCATTCTTTATCTATTTGATATATATATATATATATATATATATAATCATACATGTATATATATGGGGACATAGGTGGGACAGGGAGTGGAGTACTTTTCCCGACCCCACTCCGCTTATTTTTGGGAATAAGATTTCATACACATATCCCTCCCCATCTTCAAATTTTATCTCCCTTCCCGGCTCCATTCAGGATGTATCCCTATAGGACGCCGTAATATTTCCATCCAGCCCTACTGGTAATATAGCCATCCCTACTAAAAACACATTATAAAACGCAACATTATGGTTAAATATTTAAAAAGTTATGTGCTTATCCCATGAAAAAAATGAACCCATCTAACAATCTGTGCACCTTATTGTATTTAGCATGTGGCCATATGCGATTGATTTGAAACACTAATGACATGGTTACTTATCTGTAATCGGAGTGATCATAAATCGGAGTGATCATGAATCGGAGTGGGTAGGATTCGGAGTGGGTTAGATTCGGAGTCAGAATATACTGTTGACTTGGATTCCAGGAATCGGAGTCGGAATCACTGTCAATCTCATTCATGCGTTTACTTAGAACAGTAATCGGAGCCAGTTACTGTAAATTTACTTGTATATCCCATTTTTTATTGTGTTTTCAAAAATTTAAAAATTGATTAATTTTTTTTATTTATTATCATATTATTAATCAAAAGTAAAATAACCATTATAATATTAAGACAATAAAATTAAATTGTGTAATTTTTTATTTAAAAAAATTTAAAAGAGTAAAAAAACTGAATTAAAATAAGTAAAGTATAAAAAATATAAAAATAGAAATATAATAATATATTGTGATAAAAAAAAGTTATTTATTTACTCTAATAATGTTAATAGTAATTAGGATAGTTATATAATATTAAGTTAATAAAAATATATTATATTTGGTTAATAAAAACAATTACTATATGTTATTATTATTTTTAAATTCATAGTAGAAGGAAAAGTGAATGAGTGTGAAAAAATTAGGGTTATTTCAATCTTTTACTTTTTCTTTTTAATCCTCAAATAAGAAAGTAAAATTGTGGGCAAAATAGTAACTTAACTTTAATATCAGGAGTGGGAGTGCTAATCCGATGTGGGGTTTGGGATTGCCAATCTCCTTATTCAATCCTAAATTAGTGTGGGCCCCACATAATTTCACTCCCATTCCAAGATAAAAATAGGTAAGTAAACAAGGGATTGATTCTCATTCCCTATTCCGATTCTCTATTCCTGAAAAGTAAACAAGCCATAAAAGTTATATTTTATTAAGCTAAGGAATATATAAAAAATAGTACATTTATGAAAGCTAAAAGTAAGTAAATAGTATATTTATTAAACTTTTGAAGTAAATAGCATATAAATTAGTAATTAAGTTTATTTATTAAGTAAACTGTTAATTTACTCTTAGTTTAAAACGTACTTACTTTTTTAATTCATAAAACGTACTTATTACTTGTAAATAGTTGTAAATATGCTATTAGTCTTTTTAACTTCTTGTAACTATGCTATTTATTTCTTTTTCCCATTAAGTTTTTCTGCAAAGAGAAGTAGGATTAAGTTTCTGTCTAGTAACTAAGGATGATATTATCGTATTTAATTTTTTTTTTTTTTTTTTTTTGTGTGGCCGTTACAGATAAGAGCAGTTTAACAAACGGCATTCTAGACACATTTATAGATTGGATTCCGGGAATGAAAAGTATCAGATTAAGAGATCTACCAATGTTATCACAAGTTACAGATTCCAACGATCTTACATTGAACTTTGTCATGGAAATGGTTGAAAAAGCTTCTGAAGCTTCAGCGACTGTCATTCACACTTTTGATGCACTTGAAAGAGATATTCTTGATGCTCTCTCATCCACACTCCCAAATTTGTATGCGATTGGCCCACTTCAATTTCTTCTCGATCGCATACCAAAAGATCCTCTAAAGCCGATTCAATACAGCTTGTGGAAAGAAGAAACCGAGTGCCTAAAGTGGCTCAACTTTCAGAAACCAAATTCTGTGATTTATGTGAATTTTGGAAGCATCGCGGTGTTGACACCAAAACAAGTGGTTGAATTTGGATGGGGACTTGCAAATAGCAATCATCCGTTTTTTTGGGTAATTAGGCCTGATTTGATCATAGGTAAATCAGGTTGCTTATCACATGAGTTCATGGCTGAATCTAAAGAGAGAAGCCTAATTTCAAGTTGGTGTCCACAAGAGGATGTCCTTAATCACCCATCAATTGGAGGATTTTTAACACATTGTGGTTGGAATTCAATCATAGAGAGTCTCTCTTGTGGAGTGCCTATGCTGTGCTATCCATTCTATGCGGATCAACCCACAAATTGTAGGTTTGCTTGTTGTGAGTGGGATGTTGGCTTGGAGATTGATAATGATGTAAAGAGAGGTCAAGTGGAAAATCTTGTTAGAGAGTTGATGGGGAAAGAGAAGGGCATGAAAATGAAGATTAAGGCCATGAAGTGGAAGAACTTAGCAGAAGTGGCCACTGGCCCACAAGGTAGTTCATCCATTAACCTTGACAATTTGGTGAGCCAAGTTCTTTTGCCAAAAAGCTCGCTATAGATCTTGATATAAACGGTTGATCAAAGTGTAGTACCTGCTATTTTTTTCGGTAAGAAAATTGGTTTTTATCTTTATCCAAGGAACTCTTGGTTCAAACTTTAACAGTTTATGTCAAGGAGTAAACTCATGCATATAGCATGATTCGAACCTTATTCGAGGGATAAAAGTATAACCTCCAAACAAGACTTCTCACCACCTTATTACCACTACCAACGTTGGTATGGTACGTACTTGCTATTGTTTGCTTTTCGTCTGTAGTTTTCTTTTTTTCTTTTTATTTTATTTATTTTTATTTTTTTGCTCTTTTATTATTATTATTATTATATATTATTGTTCTGTTTTCTCTTGTACTTCATATTTATCTGTGTGCTTCTTTTTTTTTTTTTTTTTTTTTGTGAAAGTATTTATTTATGTGATTATTTCTTAATGAAACTTGACAAAATTACCTCATTCGCTTTAATTGAATCGGTGTCTTGCGTAAAATAAAGAATTTTCAATTTTCTGAGTTATAAATCGAGCAGGAAAAAGATTGTTTTGGAGCATCGAATCGAACCATATTTTGTTTTTAGCGATACATGTATATTGTACCAAAAAAATAAAAAATAAAAAGAAAAAAAGACTAGTAGTCTACCAACAGAAGGAAGAAAGCTTTGCTGCTGATTAAGGAAATCCTTGGAATGGAGCATATGTACGTATGTTTCCTGTCCTCGAGTTAATAAACGTACAATGTACATACGAGTCTCTTATATTTAATAGTATATTTGATACATATTATTTTTATTTTTTCATATTCATATAACAACTAATTGATGACTACATGTAACATCACGATATTTTGAAACATTCACTATAAATGACAAGTATCAACAGAAAATATTGAACATTAATAAATTAGATATTAATCTTGATATTATAGGTATTGAATCATATGATGGTCGGATAAGAAATTTTGTCTATATATTCAAGTGATTCATATATCTAAATTTACAAATGATACAAATATCAAAAATTTATTCAGGAGATATTATATGTACTGGATTATAATTTTCCTTATTTTCTCTTTAAATAAATTTGAATGAAAATTTTAATCCTTTTTCTCTGTTCATATGAAACTATTATTTAGGGAAAAGTACATGAATGACACAAATTTAAAGACAATTGTACTAATATGGTATAAAAAATAAGCACTAGACTAACATATAACACAAAACTAAACTAAAATTAACTAAAATTTAAGTCATGTTGGTCAAGAATGAGAAATTTATATCATGTTGATCAATAGATAAAAAAAAGTAGTTATTTAGATAATTTTCTCTATTAAAAAAATTATTTATTAAACAGCTAGCCGTAATTGTTAAATATAATAATATACTGCAACATGTTTATTATTTATTAATGTTTGTTACTATTCCTTAAAAACATGTTCAAATTTGTATCGAGTAACCGATTGTTGAAAGGGGTACATGCCTCAATTTAAATTTAGAAACAAAATTTTAGTTATATCTCTATTTATAAAGAAAAATTATGATTTTTCTTGATTGAAAAAAAAGGTAATATATTATTTAGAATAAAATTATTAATAAATTTCTTTCACAATATCCCGTTTAAAAACTCTGCTAAGTTGGTGCTCTATATAAAAGGGAAATTGAAGGGAAGAAGCCAAAAATGAGGAATGAAAGCAAGGTTTTTGTTAGTTGGAGATCCAAATGCAAAGGTTTAAAAAGTTGGGGACCACAAGCGCAATTATTCCTAAAAGACATGCAAAGAAAAAACAAAAACAAAAGGGACTTCTACTGTGAGGGATGTATTTTTTCCTTCACCAATAAGGTAAAATTTGTTCACTGCTAGATTTGAATCCGGTAAGAAACATTGAAGGAATACCAAACTAAAATAAGGCGATCACATATGATTCCATTAAATTAAATTATTTACATAAAAAAAAAAAAAGGGACAGAAATTATTCTGTTAGTATTAAATTAAATTTAAATTAAATTATATTTTTTATATTAATTTTTATTTTTTAAAATTTAAAATCAGCAAAATATATAATTAATTTTTTAAAAAAATTATATTATTCTAATTAAAAATTTCATTTTTAACTAATTAAACTTCAATGCTGCTAGTAAAATTCGTCGAGGAGGCCGGAGGAGCTCGCGCTGCCGTGGGGAGGGGAAGTTGGACTCGCGTCGACGTCAGACGTCACCGAACGGCTTGGTGAAGCTCTCGCTAGATGCTGTGGGCGTAGATCTGGTTCCCGGCTATGGTGGTTGGACGAGAGACGGCACTGCGGCGGCAGATCTGATTTCACAGATCGCACATAGACGGGTGGGTTGCGACAAATCTGGTTGTTTGTCTTCGTGCTTGTTGAGGTGCCATCCAAGTTTGAGTTTTTGCTCACCGTTTGCCAAGAATTGTTCTTTGTTTTTCTTTTTGATAGATGCGATTTTTTTTTTCCCTGTGTTGTAATTATCGTTTTTGATGGATTCCTCCATGTTTTAATTTTGTTTTGAACTTGTGAATGATTATGGTAGACCCATGCCTCTATTAAATCTGAGAAAAAGAAGTTATTTCTTCATTAAATCGTATTATTGTCAGGTAAGAGCAGAATTGAGATCAAGGATTTGGTTTAAGTTCCAACACCAAATGGAAGCAGTATCCTGAAATATATATATATATATATATATATATATTAAGTTAATAGAGTGTGGAATCCTATTACAGCAACTCCACTTCTTTCTCAAGGGGTTAATTTCAAATCATTTGTTTAGGTTTTTTCAAGGAAAGAAAAATACGAGTTCATCTGTAGACGAAGAAAGAGGAGGAAAGAAAAAAGAGTTCATATTCGCACTGTCGGCACCGTTCGTCTGGAGTAGGTAGGCTTGCAATTCCAGTTGAAACCAAGAAATTAAAAAGAAAAAACTCATGAACATAATCGTGATTAAGAAAGGGGAAGAACAAAATTCTCTGTTTTTTTTTCTTCTTTTCTTTTTTCTTTTTTTCAAGTGTAATAATCACACGTAAGTGTTCTATGGTAATTTTGGTACGTCTATTCAATCTAGACCATTAAAAACTAGACGGAAAGTAGACAATTTTTACTCCATCGGTGGGGGGGAAAAAGTACGGAATCAGCCAAAACAAAAACAAAAAACAAAAGGGCGGGAAAGTATGTAGCGGTAATGAAACCAAAGCGGCGAAATTCAAATCTAAAATCAAACGAAATAAAAAGAAATCATTTTATTTTAGAGAGAGAGAGGAGAGAGAGAGGAGAGAGAGAACCATGAAGGTCGAAGCAAAGCGCTCCGTCATCGAGATCCAAGACGACGACGGCGACGGCGACGAAGACTTCTTCTCTCAGGTGGCCGCAGTGGAGGCCGCCGCGCTCGCCTCCTCCAAGCGCCCGCGAATTACGCCGTCGCTAAACGCCGTTGTCGTTCCGAAATCCCTTGCTGATATCTCCAACTCCAAGAAAGAGATCTCCGCCCCCGCCGCCGGTGACGCCGACGAGGGTTTGTACATGGCCGCCCTCAAGGGAAACCACAGCCTCGTACGTCAAGCAGCCGCCGCCAAAGGAAACGACGCCGTCTTCGGCGGCGGAGGCGGAGGAGATTCCTGCTTCAAGTGCGGGAAGTCCGGGCACTGGGCTCGTGACTGCGATTCGGCACCCGGAGGAGGCGGCGGCGGAGGTGGAGGGAATTATGGTAATTCTGATCATTCGATCCCTGAGAAGAGCTGTCCCTGTGGATTAGGGATTTGTACGGTTCTCACGGCCAATACTGAGAAGAATCGGGGTCGGAAGTTCTACAAATGCCCTCTCAGACAGGTTTTGTTCATCGATTAACTCGTTTTTAGGGTTCGATTTTCCGTTTCTAAGTTTCGATTTTTCTTTGTTTGGCAGGAAAATGGAGGGTGTGGTTTCTTCGAGTGGTGTGACAATGCTTCTGCTGAGAATAGTTATTCCATGGCGGGTGGGAATGGCAATTACACATCTGATTCTTCGTTTCCAGCGCTGCCTTGTCCCTGCGGTGCAGGTTTATGCCTCATCTTGACTGCAAAAACTGGAAAGAATATCGGCCGGCAATTCTATCGGTGCCCTGCCAACCAGGTAAATTTTTTTTCTTTTCTTTTAGCTAATGATTTTAATTTAGTTTATTGCAAACTACGTTGTTTGAATTTGCCACTTTTTGTTAGTTCTGTAAAATTTTCGCGTTAAACAGAAATAAATTGATATGGATGTTCAACTTATTGGCAAGGAGAAAAAAAAAGAATAAAAAGAATCATTACATTCTTTAGCTCAATAGCAAGTTAGCTTAATGGATGTTCAAAAAGTTGGATGCGATCGGTTAGCTTGGTATGCTATGTGCCCGAACATAAAATTTTTGGGGCTTTGCACGGCGTCAGCTCTGCAAGAGATAAGATGGACCTCACAAAGGTGGTTCCAATGGTGAGGATGAAGACCGCCTTGTATCTCTTAGAGTGAGCTCCGTGCAAAGTTGAATAGAATCACTTGTGTTTGAATGTGTGTTGTACTTGTATGCAAAAACTTTGGCTTTGAAGTAGAAAAGAGTGAAGGATGTGATTTAGTTGAAATGTATATGTTGGTTGAGTCCTACTTTATAGAGTAAGTTAGTTCTCACATTATCATGAGGAAGACTTTCAATTATTTGTGGTCTAGCAGAACCTGCAACATATCTATAATGATGCGAAGAAAAAAAAAAGTTCATTTTGTGGTTTATGGTTTCCGTCAATAGGGAAGTTCTTGTGGTTTCTTTAAGTGGTGCAATGAGAATACCACATCAGTTAGTGCTCCAGTCAGTACCCCGAAGGCCTTTTACAATTCCAGTGATGCTAACAACACAAGCTACACTGTCAGAACCGGGTCTTCTTGTTTCAAATGTGGTAAGGATGGGCATTGGGCGAGAGACTGTTCCGTTCCTTCATCGAATGCTCCTGCTGAGTCGGGAGGAAGATCTGCTTCTTCAGGCACATGCTATAAATGTGGTAAGGCTGGGCACTGGTCAAGGGACTGCTCTTCTTTTTAGACTCTGAAATGTGTGGTTGAAACACTTGATTTGACAGTTTGTGGACTACCGTTAACTTGATGGTGATTAATATGATAGTAGATCATCATCCCTAAAACCTTAGGAGGGGTTTCGGTTTTGGTAGATGGAGATTGTTGTTTGGAAGCTCTTTTTGTCTGACACGGTCCGCATCATGTGAGTTTTTCTTTGCAAGCTCGTTGGCCATGAACTGTTTTGGGTACATTTTGATGTTTAGCTGTGAAGTAAAGGGAAAAAAGATCGTGCAGTAGATCAACAAACTATGAAATGTTTGAAAGATAGACCAACCTTCTACTTTAGAATCTCTCTCGGTGTGTTAATATTTGTCCTGTTATGTTGTTAGCAAATGGAGAGAACAAAGACTTTAAACTTTGTTTGATCTAGTTATAACTGAATTTATTATGAATACTTTAGGAAATTCTCATCAAGCCGACACCGTTAATAGGGAGAAGTTAAAAAAAAAAAAAGGATATATAGTATCTTTCAATAATCCAATAAAGTTACAAACATGGAGTAATTAATTTTATTTTTCTGAGTCATAATTTCAGGCAAACAACAGGGTACTATGAACTTAATTCGTGTCGGCTCCAAAAGGAGCAATTTAGGGGTGGAATTTGCAGGCTGTTTTCAACTCTTCTCCGGGTTTGTCCCCTGCAAGTCCACTGTCCACCCATTTGGAATAGCCCCCTTCCATGTTGCTCACATGCTCAAAACCCTGCATTGAATTCCTTCATTTGTGAAACAACTTTTCTGCTAAAAGGAGGACTCGATGAATGAAAGAACTAGGGAGTTAAATTCGTTATGATGAGTTTGAAATTAGTAGAGAACTATACGGGTAAGAACAAGTTTAAAACAAGGTTGAAGCTCGACTTACAGCATTAAGCAAGTCGACGCAAGCACGTTGTCCTCTGCCCCCTCTATTGCAACTCTTCATACAACAGAATTTTCTCAGTCAGTTACGAAGTCAATACTCAGTCCACTCTGATTTCGTATCGGTTAATTCGCATATAATTTGTGTTTACATACATACAAATATGTAAAGAAAAATAGGAAATGCCATTGACAAGACTCAATTAGTAGTAGAATCTGGAAGTGCGCTAATTACCACGACTAAGTGATCATCCTTCTTGCAAATTGCCGAAACTTGGCTCAGAAAATCTGGATTTTCTACTCTACCTGATCATCGCCCAATCACAAAATAGAAAAAGTCGGATCTGATTGAATTTCGCTTGCAGGAATATTGATTTTTTTTCTTTTACATGCATCCTATCAAGTTAGATGAAATATGATTCTGATCAAAATGACTTAAATTTTACGGTATTGTTACCATCTTCGGTGAAGAACATGTAAGGGACGTTCAAAGCGCCATCGACGTGACTCTTATTGAATTCTTCAGGAGTTCTGCATATTGTTAAGTTTGAACAAAACTTTTTAAATTAGATTTAAACTAAGGTAATCAAAATTGTGAACTCAAGAATGAAATGAAAACCAAACTTCAGTACTAGTAGGGGGGAAAAAAAGAAAAAGAAAGAAAGAAAGATTAGACCATCACTAACCTGACGTCCAAATAACGGTGACCTATACTGAGAAGACCTTTGGCGGTGTACACATCGACGTTCACAACATCTTCGGCCCTAAAAAACACATGAAAATGATAATTTTGACTTCAGATTTTCAAAAAGATCATGTCACACACACATATATTTATATATATTTGTACATATGGTGTATATGAAAATCTATATACAAACAATAGAGAGCAAATCAATAATAATCGGAAGCTCACTTCTTGGCTTCAGCCATTGAACAGAAACTATTTCAAGCGATATAACTGGCTTTTGATTGTTCTGGTTCTTCAACTAGCAGTATAATTGGCTTCAGGCATATATATATACACATACATATATGTACACAAGTGCTTGTAAATATTTGTTCGTTGACTTTAGTGAAGTATTGCTCTTATCCCTTCAAGCGTTGACCTTCTCATTTAAAATTCATGATTATGTATGTGCAAGAGTTTGGTTCATAATTATGCATGTGTGTGTGTATATATATATATATATATATATATATATATATAAAACACATGTATATGACGTACGAGTAGTTGACTAGTTATTTTATATATTTTGTTTGGCATCATGACGTACCTGATTTTTGTTGAGTATATTTGAAGCTTTCTTTTAACTAGGCAAATAGATAGCATGATTAATTTTTTGTTAATTCCTTTTTTTTTTAATGTATATTGTATACCAATTCAGAATATTTTTACTCTTCGTCAAGTTATGCATGGCGACTATTATTTATTAATTTTTTTTTAAAAATAAAATAAAATAAAGAAAATGTTTTCTATTAACTAGTTGAAGCTTTTTGTAAATAGTCAGAAATAAGAATGTCTTCTCTTCGTGCTCTATTATTACGCAATTTAAGATCATGTGGGAGGATCATCTTAGTTTGTCAGCGTTTAAAAATACTTTGATTTTTCCCCATACCATTATTAAATTCACGGAAAAATTCAATAAACATGTTTGTGGTTGATAAGTGATTAGATTTCAACTATGAGAGAGACGGCAATTGACATTTCTTTATTATTATTTTTAATTCATAAGTAAGATGATTCAAACTAATTTACATCTTATCATTGGTGTCAGATATATCTACATCCCTATGTATTATTCTAGACGTATTAAAATCAATAAATTAATATGAGCACAAATTAATAATAAGCATATAATTGCTAATTCAAAACAAATTAAATAATATAAGCACAACTTTCTAAACAAATTAAATACTCGCATTATTTTTCAAAAACAAAGTAATTATAACTATTAATGCGAATCATATTCTTTCATTCTCTTCTTCTTCTCCTCCTCATTGTTCTTGTATTCCTGAATCCATATCCGTATCAACAGAAACGCGTGATCTAGGCTTATTTTCCAACTTAAAGCGCAACAGACATGAGTACTAGTACTCTTCAAAATCCCGGATTCAAGTGCTTTCCTGAGTCCAATGTATCTTTTATCCGCAAGGTATATACAATAATGTCACACCTGTTTTAACTTAAAATTTTTATTTTTGTTTATAAATTTTTCATTATTTTTCAGCTGTTATAATTAGGAATAAAAGAGTATCTATACAAAGAAATTAAAGATGCATACTTGCATACATCAATTTTTTAGTCAATGATGGAAGAATTTGAATTCTACACCTTTTAATATAATTTAATATAAAATTACCAATAGATTATATCTGCATGTGTCACTAAAAAAAAATGATGCATATTGTATTTTTCAGCTGTTTTGTTCACATATGCATTAATGAGTCGACGAAACTATATATATGTACATATATATTGCTCCTTTTCATTGCATATATATTTACACAGTTATAATGATGTTATGCCTTTCCAAAATAATTACAAATTTTTATGATATGCCTTCGTTTCAAAGGATTACTAGAATTTAATTGCTTTTCTCTTCTTTATTATATTAAAATTAGTAATACCATCAAGTGGTTCGTGTGTGCATATCACAAATTATTTCAAAATTAAGTAATAACTTTTTTTTATTATTATTTTATACCTCGATGATAAAAGAATTTGAATGCTACATTTTTTAAAATTATTTAATGTAAAATTATCATTCGATTATAACTACAATCATAAAACTCTAGGTTTGACAATACAGACTTATAAGATAACATTGTGATTATTCTATGCGGTGCTGCTGCTCGGAGCGGAGTTTGTGGGGACATTCATAATGGTATTTGCGGCAGCAGCGGCACCAATCGTGAACCAAAAGTACGACGGAGCTGAGACGTTGATCAGGAAAGCAGCAAGCGCGGGGCTGGCGGTGATGGTGGTGATTCTGTCGACGGGCCACATCTCCGGTGCGCACCTAAACCCTGCAGTCACCATCGCATTTCAGCGCTGCGGCACTTCCCTTGGTCCCAAGTTGTCCCTTACATTGCAGTACAGGTTTTAGCTTCGCTTTCCACCTCTTTCGCTCTCAAGGGTGTCTTTCATCCCTTCATGTCCGGCGGAGTTACGGTCCCTGAGGTAAGCCACGGCCAGGCTAGCTTTCGCCCTCGAGTTCATTGTCACCTTCATCCTCATGTTTATCATCACTGCTGTCGCCACAGACACCCGTGCGGTACGTTAAATGGAGTCTTGCGTAGCGCTACCCAATTTTCTTTATTACTTTTGAGTTTGTAAAACATATGGTTTTTTCCCTACTTTTATACACTATGATTTGAGTTTATAAAAAAAAAAAATTTTTAATTTACCATCTGTTTCTTTAGACGTGTTCCAAAGTTCAATATTATTTAAATACTTTTTTTTCCTTGATCAATAATTAATTTTTACTTATGGATCATAAATCTCTAACCGAACGTTAATTGATTAATTAATTATAAGGTTTGTAACAAATGGTGTCTTAGCGCTACACAATTTTCTTCACTTTGAGTTTGTAAAACACAAGGTTAATTTTCACTATTTTTATACACTATGATTGGAGTTTATTAAAAAAAAAAAAAAAAGAAGTTTTAATTTACACCATATATTTCTTTAAACGTGTTCCAAAGTTCAACGTTCTCTAATTTTCGTTTTCTTTTTCTTGATCAATAATTGATTTTGACTCATAAATTCGTGAATTCACCCTTTTCAACTTATGGATCATAAACCTCTAACCAAACATTAATTAACTAATAAACCTCTAACCAAACATTAATTAACTAATTTATAAGGCGTAGAATTCGATTTCTACATTTCCAAATTCAGAAAAAAGAAAAATAAAAAGAAAAAGAAATAGTAAGCAACTTATTTAAAGTACGAGCAAAATGCGATAACCCTTCTAAGTAAAGGGATTGCGGACATCACAAATAGAAGTTTGTGTGGCATGCTAAGGCCTAAGAGGGACCAGATGGTTAGAGTACCAACTCCTTATATAAATATACATGTTTTTATATATTGCCTTTTAGTTTGCTATTATGGTAGTTGAGAGGAAAGTCACGACGACAGTCTGGAGAATTGGCTGGCATAGCAATTGGAGCTACTGTTTTGCTTGACATTCTCATAGCAGGGTTAGTATATATTGTTGTGTAATATTCCTTTTCTTACGTACATTAAAATAATTCATATAACTAGCTTCAATTAACTTATATGAATCGATCGTGGACGCGTATAGTACTCGCCGTACAGGTCCAATAGAGCAATTTTGTCTTCCAGACTCACATAATAACGAATTGATCTATATGTATTATATATATAATGTTATATAATTTTGTATTACATTTTATATAAATACCAAGTATCAACAAAAAAAATGGTTACAAATTAATGAACTAGTAAGTTATAAGACATTAGTTATGATATTATATGTGCTGGATCATACGGGTATCGAATAAGAGATTTAGTATATATATATATATATATATATATATAACTACTAAGTATTAGGTATAACTAATAACAATGAAATGGCAGACCAACAACCGGTGCGTCAATGAATCCAGTGAGGACGTTGGGTCCGGCAGTCGCAGCTGGGAATTACAAAGGAGTGTGGATATACATGGTGGCTCCTCCACTTGGGCCCTTTGCTGGTGCTGCTACCTACACTGCACTCAAGCCTTCCCACATTAATAGACCACCAAATCGGGTATATTTTAATCATATTTAATTATATTACCAGTTTTTCTTCATTTAATATCAACATCGACAACTACGTATAACTACTCCATTTATATGTATGATGGCTTGTTTTACCTTTATCACTGTTTTAATTGTTTCATTAAAAAATAACTGTATAGACGGGATCTTATATTAAAAACTGAAAAAAGCGCATACGTAGAGTAGATATAAGAATGATCTAATCTAAGAATGTCCACTCAAGCTATAATTAATCACACATACACATATATATAATAACGTTTTTCATTTTTCAACTATCATTAAATGGATCACATATTTATCTATTAGTACGTAGTTGTTTTAACCATACGAAAATATGAATATGATAATCGTAATAAAATGGGTAATTTGTCAAAAATATTTATAACAGTTAATGAAATATATACGTATCTCTATTTATTGATAACTATTAAAGTGTATTAAAGTAAATATGAAATTCCGTCTATACTTAACAGCTATTTTAGATATTATATATACACACACATTCAAGTACTAATTGCTGAATTTGTGTGTTTTTTTGTCTTTTTGGCGATAGATACATGATGACTCTTTTCGTCAGGATGTCCCTTCATCAAATAATGGGCCTCCTTCCGCTCCTCCGGGTAAATAAGAAACAATCACTGCTATACATATATATATATATAGATATGATATATACGCATATATATGTGTGTGTGTGTGTGTGTGTGTGTGTGTAGACATTCGTATATGTATTCTAATACGTTCATTATGGCTTATATAGATGGATATTTATGTTATGGGTGTATATGATTGATAATTTTTTGATTCATGCAGATCAAATTCTTTAAGCTGGTATTGATCTCCTCAAGGCTAAGGAAAAAGGAGCAAACGTAACTAAATAAAGAGAGAGATCGTGACTTATATAAGATCACAATATCTATTGCTATATATAAGTACCTTGCACAACACCGCTTGTCTAAGGGGTGATCAATATTATATAGGTATCTAAGTTAAGCTTAGAAGATATCATGAGAAGAAAAGATCACTAGGGCGATTACTCAATACAGAGCCAGAGGTCTCCAAGATTGGTGTGTGTGTGTGCGTATATATATATATATATATATATATATATATTGCTCCCTTTATAGTCTTTGTTCCCCAACGGCTGACGTGCAACGTCTCTCTCTCTCTCTCTCTCTCTCTCTAAATTCTCCATTTGGTAAATGTATTATGTTTCTGTTGTGTCCTTATTATAACTTGTGTAGATTCACCTTACAACAAAAATTTAGATTTTATCTGACTCTTATTTGGTTGTCACCTTTTGATTTTAGCAGTGTCACCTCAAATTTTTTAAATAAATACACTTACCGGTCAGTCCTTTTTAAAAAATATACATATAAATATATATATGTGTATATATATATATATATATATATATTAACAAACTAAAAGTATCATCGTCTTTTTTTCTTTTTTTTTTTTTAGTGGGTTTAATTTCAACTTTCAAAAGAACGGACAATTGAGGTGTGATGTATTATACATAAGTGAAGATTCTCATGCCTCGCGCTACCAACCCCTTCGATTCCCATAATATTACCACACAAGGGAAGTTCAAAAATATTATAAACCACTTCTCTCTTTCATCTCTTTTTGATGTAGGATAAGATCATAAAGAAAAATCCTACAAAATTCGTTACCCAAGTTCTCTTGTATTCTAAAATTCAACAAGAATAAACAACACGCCCATTGAGCGAGACTCTAACAAAGATTTGAACCTCATCACATTTTTAAGAATCACAAGGCTTAGAGTAGGTTAGTTAGACCGAAGACGAAGACGAAGACGATACGGGGAGGCTATTGTATTAGGTTAGTTAGACCGAAGACGAAGGAGGCTTGGAGTAGGGTTTTGCATCTGAAAGCAAATACTTCCCTTCTTTTTCAGAGGGGATTCCATACGTCACTCGTTGGCTAAGCCTAGCTAGTATCATTTCTCCAAAATGCATCGGAGAAAAGTAAAAAAAGAAAAAGAAAAGAAACAACATATATATATATATATATATATTTTTTTTAAGTTTTACTCCAATATTCATTTGTTCTTCTGATAATTTGTTTTAATTTTATTTCTCATAAGTTCTTAAATTCAGGGATGTTAATACACGGTCTGTATATATATATATATATATATATATATATATATTTTTTTAAGGTGCTCAATAATGTTTAGTGGTTGGTGATTTGGTACCAACTACGTGGGGGATGGGAATGACTTTCTATACCTCTTAATATTTATTTCATTTTTTTAATATAAAGATAAAGAGTTTGCAGAGGCAATCAAAGAATATTCATAAGACTTTTCAAAACAAATTAATATAGTCCATATTGCTTTCAAAACAAATTAATCGTAAGCGCAATACTTTCAAACGAATTGATTATGAATTAATAATATTTATGCGTACCATCACCCATTTTTCTTCTTTCTCTACTTATAAATATATGTATGTGTATATATATATATGAATGGAATATATAACACATTCATACACACACACACACGCACACACACACACACACACATGTTAGGCAATGAGAAGGGACAATACTGATATTACTCTAGCTAGCTAGCTTGCTTAATTTATTTTCTAGATAAACAAATATACATGATCGATACGACAACTCTTCAAATGGCTGAAGGATTCAGATGCATGGGGGTTTTTCCTGATTGCAATTTCTCTCTTGTCAGCAAGGTAATGGTCTCTCTTTAACTTGATTTTTTTTTCCGGCTCAACTTTTCACTATTTCACTTCAGCTGTTATAAGGACTGCTAATTATGAAATTAAGGGTGTATTTACTTATGTGTAATCAAAGTGGGCATGAATGGAGTGAGTAATATTCAGAGTGGACATGATTCAGAATGAGAATTCAAATTCTGAATAAATTGTTTACTTGGTTTTAGGATTTGGAATCGACATCACTACGAATCTAATTCATGCGTTTATTTGAATCCAGAATCAGAACGAATTGTTGTAAATTTTCTTGTATATCCTTTCATTTATTGCGTTTTCAAAAATTAAAAAATGATTAATTTTTTTTATTTCTTACCATACTATTAATCAAACGTAAAATAATCATTTTGATATTAAGACAATAAAATATAGATTATGTAAATTTTTTTGTATAAAAAATAAAAAAGAGACAACAAATGAGTTAAAATAACTAAAATAAAAAATATATAAAAATAGATACATATTAATGTATTAATATAAAACAGGCTCTTGTTTATTCTAATAAAGTTAATAATAATTATGACAATCATATAATATTAAGTTAATAAAAAAAATATTATATTTAATTAATAAAATAATTAATATAATTTTGTAAGTAGATTAAGAATAAAATGGTAATTTAATGCTACTATCAGAATTGGGAGACAATCTGAAAAAGGGTATGGGATTGCTAATCTTATTATCTCAAATTGGTATTAGACCCACTATTTTCACTCTCTTTTTAAGAAAAAAATAAACAAGTAAACAAGAGATTGACTCTCGTTACCTATTCTTGATAAGTAAACATGCTATAGATGAGTTGTTAATAAATAAAGGAAGATGCTACTCAGTTTATAACAATCCAGTAACTATTTGGGATATGTACACAATCAAACACAAACAAATGATATAATACGTATATCCTTCCAAGTTATGTTTCAAGGACTAAATAGCATTGTTGTAATTTTTTTTAAAAATATATTACTGAAGAAGAAAACAATGCAATCTTTGAGCAGAAAATTGAAGTACACATATATCCGTCATTTAGTTGCTCTATTAATTATATGCAGAAAATTAACTTTTTACATATATACATGCAGCTTGGAGCAGAGTTTGTGGGGACATTCATAATGATATTTACAGCAGCAGCAGCACCCATCGCGAACCAAAAGTACCACAATGAGCCCGCAGCAACGCTAATTTGGAATGCGGCGGCTGCGGGGCTGTCGGTGATGGCGGTGATTCTGTCGACGGGCCACATCTCCGGCGCACACCTAAACCCCGCGGTCACCGTTGCATTTGCTACGCAGCGGCACTTCCCTTGGGCCCAAGTTCTCCCCTACATAGCAATCCAAGTTTCAGCTTCCATCTCCGCCTCTTTCGCTCTCAAGGAAGTTTTCGTTCCCTTCATGCCTGGCGGTGTCACGGTTCCCACCGTAAGCAACGGCAAAGCTCTCGCATTCGAGTTCATCGCCACCTTCATTCTCATGTTTGTTAACATGGCTATGGCTGATAAACGTGCGGTACGTACAGTTCCTACAATATCCTCTACCCAATTTCACTTTACTTTTTGAAACATGGCTGTTTTTGTGGTTGCATGATTTTGTGCACGAGTTCTGTAAAAATACTAATCATTGTTCAACATTAATGAATGTTAAATAATGTTCTAACAAAATATATTAAAAGAAAGTAATATCCATATCCCAAAATTAGATCTTTAAACATTTCACTGGAGTAATTCTACACGCCCTATTTGAAAATTGAAATATATATATATATATATATATATATGTGTGTGTGTGTGTGTGTGTGTGTGTGTGTGTGTGTGTGTGTGATATTTTGTAATGGATGAGAGTGCTGTATGACAGGTGAGAGAATTGGCGGCTCTAGCAGTTGGAGGTACCGTTCTGCTCAACAATCTCGTAGCCGGGTCAGTGTTTTTTTTTTTTATTTTTTATTTTTTATTTTTATTTTATTTGTAAATTGTAGGAATTAAAGTTGAAAAAGAAAAAGTTTAAGGGATTTTTTTTTTTTTAGGTTAAAAGTTTCAAAAGAAAATCGTCATTGGCATTTTTTTTTTTCCCCCTCTCACTAACCCCATTAGGACGTAGATAATTTTCCATAAAAGTTACCCGACTGTTTGGTGATACGATGGCAGGCCAGCAACAGGGGCCTCAATGAATCCTGTTCGGACTTTGGGTCCGGCAATCGCCTCAGGGAACTATAACGGATTGTGGATATATATGGTGGCGCCACCACTTGGGGCCTTAGCTGGGGCAGCTACCTACACTGCTGTGAAGATCCTGGACAGACCACCAAATCAGGTTTAACGCGCCTTGTCTTTTTTCCTAGTTTAGAACCAACAAGGTAACATTTAAAAAGACCAGAAGAAACTGATTGAAAATTATTCTTTCAATTTAGATTTGCTACCAAATGGCCTTTAATCTAAGCATGTAATCTGAGTTGGGTTGTTGAAACAGGATCATGATGACTACGACGGTCAGGATGACACTGCAGCAAGCTATGTGCCTCTTTTGCCTGCGCAGGGTAACTTTAGAAACTACCACTTGCTGGTTTATGTTCATGATTTAGGTTCTTACTGGTCCCACTTTATTCGAACACAATCCTAAACACTTAATATTTTGATTGCAGGTCACAATGTATGAGCTGGAGTTTTGCATAAACAAATAAATAAATAAATCGCTAATAAATCAAATTACCTTGGATTTTGGAATCAAGACTGCTTACCTACTTTATACTTAATTCCATATACGGAAACAGAGTTGATAAAAACGAGTTCCCGTAGAAATTGGCAACATCAATCAAAGATAAAATATTTACCAATATCAACAAAACAGAGCAGCAATGTGCTTAGATCACAGCATCCATTCGACAGAAGTGTTGGAGCCACCGAATAAGTGCTGTGCTCTCAACCAACCTGTAGAGGATATACGAGTGAGACGAACTAGCTGTAATAGCAAGCTGTCCATTCTTTCCCTCCGATGGTCTAAGTGGGAAAGGATATGAAACATAATGAATGATCTTTCTGTGGCCACCTTCCTCTTTAGCGTTTTCATGTCATTTGTTTGTGCTAGCCACAAGTCATGCGATGTGGATGGATGTTTCTACAATTTAGTAACTTGATCATGTATTTGTTGTCATCTTACTTGTGTATGTGGCTTCTGTAATCATCAAGTATTGTGAGGAATTTTGCGGCGCCTCCTGAATATTATAGACAACAATTGTATTGTAACAAGTCATTATCAAGATTGGTGTGAGAAATGAATGACATTTTGTTTTTGGTTTTGGCTTTTGTTTTGTTTTGTTTTGTTTTTTGTTTTTTGTTTTTTTTTTTAGATTCGAAATCTTCAAAATTCAAAGATGAACGGCCCCTTATGAGGAATGGCCGTCTCTCTTGATCATAACGGCCAAATAAGGAGTCCTATTCCATTAAATTTACAGCAGAAGAACTGCAACTGTGCCCACTGAGACTGAAATTTTAATAACTCACTTGATTTTTGGGTTGCTTCATTCACTTGGGATGTTGCACACTTTTCATTCCGCTTCGCCATCATCTTCACTGGCAAGACTAGCAGTTGTAGTTTCGTCGACAGCTGCTGCAGGATCTTCCGTGGCATGGTCATCTTGATCATCCGCATATGCTTGAGAGCTCACTTCCTGTCCTGTCAAGTCTTTATGCTTTAGGTTACCTGTCAAAAGAAGAACTGAATGTTGAGTGACCTTGAAACATCAAATGGAAAATGACAGAAAGCACAAAAATTAAGATGACATTAAACCCATTTCATAGCCATTAATTATCTCGTAATATTAAATAAGAATATGGTAGTGACCATAAAGTTGCCAATTTGATGACCTTTGAAAAAGTTTTAGAGACGTCCAAGAAATTAAATTACGTTATACAATTTGACCAAATTAATTAAGTTTGAGTCAAACTTGTGTCTGATTGAGTAAAAAGTACATGCTAGGAAGAACATATATTCTCTTTTCTCTGTCGTGAATATGACAGGCAGGCTTTTATCTAACTCGGCTATATATAGACATACACACACACACATGCTAGAAAGAGCATACAATTTACTTTCTAGATTAGAAAAATCTTTTTTTTTTTCCTCCAGAAATCATGCACTTCCAAAATAATAACAAGTTTCCTCAACTAATTTTCCTTTGGTGATGACGAGGAACGTTGAGAAGAAACTTTGTAGTAGGAAAGCTTTCATTTATATGCAAATATATGTGTACATATGTAAATAAACATAACCTAGACGATACTTACCCAGCCAAAATGTGCATCCACTTGATGTTGTATGAAGAAGCGCCTTGACATGGAATAAGTAGCGTTCCATAGACCTCTTTGTAGCAGGGATTTTGCTAGTTATAGCAGTTCGTTTCAAACCCTTCCAGAAATAAAGTAGAAGAATATCAAAAAGGAGATCTTAAATCTGTCTCAAAAAGTTCAGGGGAAAAGACACTGACCTTTGCTTCAGAACATAGGGTCTGTATAGTTCTTGTGGCTTTCTGAAGCTCTTTCACCTAATTGTTATGGAAAAGCATTAGATGGAACTCCCTTTTAGGATGTATTTCTACGCATCATAGCTTACCATTTGGATTATCGACTCCTTATGGACTTCAAATTGAGCACGCAAGAAGTCAAAAACTGGACAAGAAAAAAAAAAAAAAAAACCATAAAAACCTTATCAATTATATTCAAAGCACAGTTTGGGGTAAAAAGTTTCACGGGTTTACCCTTCAGGAAGGAATTAACAAACTTTCCACCATAGTTGACGGCCAGCGCATGCATGGTCATCTGTTCCATCATGGTGAAAGGTCAAGGTTAATTTGTCTTGAAAAGTTGAGGCCACCACTTGGCCCTATGACAGATCAAAGAAGTGTGGGGAAGCTCTCTTGAAAGAAATTAAAGCAAAATTAAATAAATAAAATATCATATGATGAACCAAAATGAAAAACAAAACAAATGTTACAAAACAACTCCCGAATCTCTTTAAGATAACCTTGTCGGAAGTCCTGCAAAGGGTAACTAATGATACCACCACAGTTACAGAATGGCGTAGTTTGATCAGTGTATCTTTGACGGTTTCATGTTGAGCATGAGCTCTAGGCTTCCCAAGGAGAAAGACTTCCTTGACCTAATGGAGAATATATAATCAGTTCTTATTCTTTGAACAAGCAGATACCCACTATCAACCACAATGATATTTGGATCAGAGACATATGTTCGACTCACCAATCTGTTAAGAACAGTCAAGTTCCTTTCATGCTGCAAATAATACCATATTCTATCAGCATCCCATAGAAGAAACTTAACCACGAAACATATTAAAGGAAAATCGAAGATGCCTTACCAGTACCCTGTACCATACAATAAATGTAGCAGAATTTAGTGTTGGAAAACTAGAGTTTTCTTCTTCCATTCCATTGCCTGAAAAAGCCTAATGAAAAAAGAAAAAAAATAATTAAAAAAGCAAACGCCATATAGCTTTTCAATATCTGGTTTAGACAAAAGCAATATACGTCAGCAGGTATACAACTATAGATAGACATTATTTAGCCCAAAAAATTAATTATTTAAAACTCAAGTCAAGTAAGAATTATCCTTAGGCTTTTTTGCATTGGTATACCCTAAACTTATCGTAGAGTTACAATTTACACTCTGAACTTTTAATTTTAAGAATTTGCACCCTGAACTTACAAATATGTAGCAATTTGCACCCAATTGACAATAATATTAATCTTTTGAGGGAAATTGAGATGTGATTTATACATGGATTGTTAACTCATGACATAAATAATCATTTTTATCTTTGCTAATTAACAATATATATGCAAGTGAAGTATCAATTTTCATAAAAAAAAATCAACATTGTTTATCAATGGGGTGCAAATTCCTACAAATTTGTAAGTTTAGGGTGCAAATTGCCAAAATTAAAAATTCAGGGTGTAAATTGCAACTCTATAATAAGTTTAGGGTACACTAATACAAAAAACCCTTATCCTTAAGCCAGAATTTGATAAGTTTCTTACTAATTCACACTCCCAAGAACCTAATAGAGGCCAACATACTGGTAATATAGAAAGAAGTAACCAAGAATCTAAGTCAAGTTAAGCCAAAAATAAAGTTTTATGAGATAATGACTTGGATATTAAACAATCAACGAGTAAAAAGAAAAAAAAAAAAAAAAGTTGAAACAACCATGCACCTGAGAAAAACTAGAGCGTGTTATCCTATCGAGCAAAGCAGAAGTGGGATCACTGTTTTCCAAGTAAAGGCGAAGTATCTTTTGAACCATGTCACCCTGAAAACATTGCAACTTCCAGAATCAAGACCATAAAATCAGGCACGCAACAGTCAATCATTTTCTAGTCAACGTAGAATTACTAAGAATGGGAGAGACAATCAAAAGTCATACTTTGTTCTTCCAACCATTCTCAAGGTTCTCAGCATCCCATCTATGCTTCAAAAGCTTCTCAGCAGAACTTCCAAGTTTGCCGCACAAGATAGGAAAAGCCGCCTTGATAAATTCCGAGTTCATCTGGTTACCATTGTCTTCCTTGAACTTATCAACGAATTTTTGGACTGAGGTTGCAATTGACTCCAGAGTAAGAAGAGATTCAGAGGCCAACATAAAGGAGAAAGAACATGCTGCCGGGATCAGATGTAATTACAACGGAGATTCGAGATAAGAATGAAATAAGTGAGATAAAAATACCAGGCGGCAGTATAGAATGCTATACCTTCATTCAGGACACTTTCCACATATAAATAAGCACCGGCATATAAGTACTCTGCAGTCCCAGGAGAAAGCTTCAACTGCACACCTGAAAAGAAATCGTCTGGTATCTTGACAGGCTGGAAGGCTTCAAGAAGGTTTAGAAGAATTGCTTTGTTCATCAGGATATCAGGTAAATTTATTATCTACATTCAAAAATCAGGATGAAAAGTTCATTAGTCTTGGATGGTAAACCACAGGATTACAATTAAGTAGATATGATGATTAATAATGGCGTGGAGTGCACACAGAGGAATTTGACCTCACGAAAACAATGAAGTATTTCTTTGAGGACCAAACTAGATACTGAAGATCTTGTAAGTTCAAACATGGGAATATCTGGGTTCCCAGCGGAAGCAGATTGAATATTCCATTGTTCGTGACAAGTTCCATTACCTGCATAGTATTTGTGGCGTGATTAAAACAGATATTGAATACTCTTCTGTTATTTGTTCAGCTAAATTGGTTCCTAATGGATTTTATTTTACCTTCTTTAATTAAACAAATAGCAGTATCCAAATGCCTCTTAAGACTTGGAAAAACTTGAGTAGCTTTGCTTAAAAATTGATTTACTGTCATCCTGGTGAACCCACTTGGAGCACTTGAAAATCTACCAGAGAATCGTTTGCTGGGTAGAGTGAAGTAATCCAGCTTGTAATGAAGATCGCGCAGAAGGTATAGAAAGAGTGGTAACTAGAACCCATTGAAGACAGAATTACTTTCAAATTTTGTTGTTTTTTTTTTTTTTTTTTGAAAACTGAAATGTAGAACAATCACTGGATCCACATCAAACAAATAGTTACCTCAGCAGCAGGATCAGAGCAACAAGAGTCCTGATGCTGTAGCAGAGAAGAAACATCAAGCAAATTACATCATTCTTCACGTAAAAACTTAATCGAATGTTTTTCTATCTAAAGGAAAGCTGGATGCATTATTTCTTTTACACAAATTCCTAAAACGTCAAATTGACAATGTTGGTAATATACCCTGTTCTACATAAATGGGGAATGAGAGGGTCCTTTCATGATAAATATTTGTTGTTTTGAAAGTTTCTGACATGATGAGTTTGGCCCATCCATACAAATCATATAAATGTATTGATTGAGCAAATCATACTTCGTTCAAGCACTGGATATACTTGTTGAAAATGCTATGTAGATTGCTGAGAAAGATAGCTATTAGTTTAGTTATACAGTACGTCACAAGCATAACTAACCTGTGATAGGGTCAAAATGGAAAGGCACTGAACCTGGAGACTCCTGAATTTGGATCTCTGACTTTCAAGAGCCTTGGCGGCTGCAGAAATCTCTATAACCATAGGCTCACTGAAGTCAGAGGGGTGCTGCTGTGATGGCTCAGCTGAACTTTCCTTTGAAGATAAAGTGGAAGAATTTTCATTGGGCACATCATGGCTTGTTACAGCTCCAGCTTTCCTCAATACATCCAATATTGTAGGCTGCCGGAGTTTGTCATTCAAATCTGAACTTAAGCACACCTTTGAGAGGTTCTTTCGTGTCCTCTTCTTGTCCGAAGAAGTGTTATCACTCGTTTTATTCTGCTCACTTTTCTTTTCCACGTGCTTCACATGATGGATTTGGTTTAACAGTGAAGACCCAGAGTGATCCACATAAATATGGAGCTCTGGAAGAGACAGAGTGCACCGGCCAATAGAATAGTTTAATAAGCTTTCAAGAAATCTACACATTTAGAGTAATTTCCATTAGTACTTTAGGTAAGAAAATTTCAAAATTTGGTGAATAATAGTAAAGTGAACAAAGCCAAAATTAAGGTGCCCTATGATCAATGTTTTAGCATGTCTTATGAAAATGCTTTGTAACAAAGTTTTCCGAGAAGTAGAAAACCCAGAACATACACAAGGTTCCTCAATCGCTTCAGTAGCTTTGCAATTATATCCGCTTTTGTAGCCTGACTTGTAAATTCAAATCCTCCAGCAATTTGTGTACAAAAGGCATTGAGCTGCATTTAGAAACAAAAAATAGCAATTGATCTCTGTGTAGTTGACATAATAATAACATTAAGCGCATTAAAAGATGAGGGTAACATTCTCAGTTCAATTAACTTACTAGTTCACGTATCCAGTTTGCTGCATAATAGATAGAGAGACAGACAACCTGTTTCTGTTTTCCAGTCAGAGACTTCCAGCCAGCTCCAATGAAGTACTGGGTAATGCATAAACAAAGTACATATCAGCACAAATTCATGCCCACTTGCATTGACAAGCTACACCAGTATAATAAGAAAATACAAATCAGAATATCTATTAACGTCGCTACAAATCGGTGTAAGACTAATGTTACACGAAACAGCAAAAGCAGAAAGGTTTCCGGAGAATCCAGTGCGACAAAGATACAAGTGAATTAACTCAGAAGTTCAATAGATGTAAAACGTGAAAAAAAATAAGATAGATAAGTGAACCAGATTTTTTTTATTAACAGAACATTACACTCCATCCAACCTTAGAAGAAGGAAGGTGCAAGGGGCAGCCAAGAAGAGCATCAATTCCTCCAAGAGATCCTTGATTTGTTAACCTCTCAATCTGAGAATTGACAGCAAATTAAAGGGCTATCGACTAACTTCAAATTATACTCGAGGCTTAAGGATCATGCACTTACAGCAGATAGTAAAAGGAAGTTAGCAGGAAGGACTTGTACAGAAGTGGACCTGCACACAATAGTCAAGACAATTTTCAAGCTTGTCAACAATAGAACAAAAATATAAATCAAAGCATGACTTAAGGGAAAGACAACAAATTTATTACTGCAAGGAAGAGGAAACCAATGGCAATATGTTGAGACAAATAGGTGAAATATCACCATCCAAGTTCATCCATAGTTCCCCTACGAAAAAAGCAAGAGATACTTTAATCCACTCTGTTTAACCCTTACATGGAATGATGTTGAACAGATGACGCAAATAGCAAACTATTAGAAAGCAGAAAGGCAAGTTATCACAAGATTCACCTTCTAAACCACAATATGACTCCTTCACAGGCAATTGTCCACCATCTATATCCGACAGAAACAAGGATTCAAATTCTCCTACATGCTTCCCAATCCTACAAGAAAGAGATTTTTTTTTTTTTTTTTTATTTGTTAAAACTTCCTAAACTGAGAACAAGAATTGAAATATAGGCCTCAAGCTATTAAAATCAACTGACCATTCCATAATAGTTGGATGAAGAGCTTTACAGTCCATCAATTCTGTCAGTTCATCATAAAACATGACCAACGCTAAGGGTAACTGTTTGCAAGAATCCAAAGACATTTTCAAGATTTCCAAAGCCTCCTCGCAATTTGATTTCTGTCGAAATGGCCATCAACAATCACAATGAACATTTTAGATCCGAAAAAATTCCTTATGATTGGGTGTTTGTGTCAAGAGGTCCAAGACTCTCTCTAGTAGTCAAACAAATTTCAAGACAAAAATAATTAGTGATTCAAATGACATGGTGTTCTACCTGAGACACCGATGGAGAGAGAGCATTGTTTGCGTCGCCAAAACAGGAAGCTATCTTTAGGGTGCCAATAAGTCCCATCTTCTTGAACTTGAGGTCTGTGTGACCAACCTGCATGATAGCAGAGCAAAACGAATCAACTTTTCACTTTTTAAGAGCAATTATGTCATCAGAGATACATGTTCCAAAGGTTAATTAAAAATTTTCATGTTAAAATAAATTTAAAAAAAAAACAAAACAAAACAAAAACAAAAACAAAAAAAGAAGAATTTCAACAGTCCATGTTACCTGTTTACGGACTATCATCAATAGTTCATTTGCAAAAGAAGACCTGTATGAATCAGTGCTAGATCGAGCAAATAGTGCCAGTTGGCTAAAAACCTCATAGACCTGCACTGTGGTAAAGCCAGTGAAAATGGTAGAATGAACATTTGTGTTTCTTAAACAATCACAAAGAAAAATAGTGCTACCTTGTGCAGATTTTCAACGTTAAATCCTTCCAAGTAATCTAATATACCTGATTGCAAAAGAAAAACACATTAAGAAGACCTTGGCAGAGAACTAGTCCATCTAAGTGCACATCAATCAAAAACAAATACAGTACCACTAATATGAGGAGAAAGAGGAATCAATTCTTGTGCATAATCGGAGACCAACAAACCCATCGTCTTCAAAGCAGAACTCACTGCATGGTTAACACCAGATCCCACAAGAGTAACTAGTGAACCAAGAACCTGCATAGGTACTCGAATAAAATATTTGAAAAGTACATCCTTTAGTTATCAACGTAAGAGATAGGAAAAAAAGAAAGTCTCAAGACCACTTACTTCTTGTCTTGAATAGGCATCAGTGAATTCTTTGAAGAGACTAGTGTACACACGGATGCCAAATTCCCTTGCTTTTTGTTCTTTGCATGCCAAAAGATACTCAGACAGAGAAATAAAAGATGGAAAATACTCCTGATTGATTGAGAAGATTAAAAAGTCAAACATAGTTTATAATTTATTATTAAAAAGAGAGAGAGAGAGAGAGAGAGAGAGAAAACAAACTAACAGAATTGCAATCTAAGAGGTTGTTAGAAGATACCTGTACCAATTCCTTGAGCCCGCAAATACATTGATCAAACATAGCATCCTGAATACAACCTTCAATGATTTTCTTCTTGAATATCTTTTCTACTCTCTTTTGCAGGGACTCTCCATTCATGTAAATGAGCATTAGCAGCCATATGTCAACGATTTTATGATCCCCAGGTTTCTGAAGCGAGTTCAGTTCTTTCAAAATCTCCTGGCAAAGCATCTACAAGGAAAAATATATATATATATATATATATAATAATAATAATAATAATAATAATAACACAATTTTAAAACTCTCTCATGGAAACAACAGGGAAGGGAAAACAATATACATTCTTAAATCGAAGACTTGATCTCAAGGCATCAAGAATCGAAGCCTCCGAGCCATCCACGTGAGATTTGCCTTTGAGTTTCTTCTGGTGCATTGCTCGAGAATTCGACAACCCAACAAACTTTAACTGTTCTCGGATCTGCGAGATTATTCTTCCGAAATTTGCTGGTGTTGCTGAAAGCAACAGAAATCTAAGCAGAAACGGCATGTGTTCCCCATCAATTGTTCTTATGCATGATAATGCTATAGTGATGACCTTAAAATAAAATAAAATAAATGTCTAAGAACTTTCATAATCTCAATCACTACCAGATTTAGTGAAAGAAATAAAAACAATCATTAAGAAATTAGTATATTAAGCAGAGAGCATAAACTGGATCACCATTTGAGCACCATAAATATCCTAAATCGGTTTTGACATAATAATTGTATTGCACTCTCGAGTCTCGAAATACCTGTTCTTGCAACCGATCGTCTAAATTAAGGTTCGAAAAAGAGTCGAGGACGGCAACAACAATGGCAGAATCCTCTTGAAGCATTTTTTCGAGCGATTCAACCACTACACTGTTGCTCTGATCGCCGATAATCTCCGGCAACGACCCGATGATCTCTTTCTTCAGATGCAGCGGGCAAATCGAAAGAACTTGCATCAGTTTGTCTGTGAAGGCATTAGGATCGACAATGAAATCGAGCCACCGGAAATGATTGACGATAAGCCTCGCAACGTCATCTTCAAGTGACAGCGATGACATTCCAGAATGTTGCGGATTAACGTCGAAATACTCCGGAAGTTTCTCCAGAAGCATGTTCTGAAGGTCGAGTTGAATGGACGGGACCAGCAGGAGGTGTCGGATCAAGCTCTCGCCAGCGGAACCTAAGCTGTCGCTCTTCGAAGGAGCAAGAATCCTGAAACGAAAAAAAAAAACCACAAACTCGGAATTATTTTTCTCGTATGTAGTTGAATTTTCTCGGGAACCAAACAGGGAGGGACCTGACTGACCTGCGGAGATTTCTGGGGGACTGGATGTAGGAGGAGAGGCCGGCGAGGAAATCGGCGCGAAGAGCAGGGGCGTTTTCGGCAAAGGAGAAGCCGTGGTGGAGGTGGCGGCGGAGCTTGTGGTGGTCGGAGGGGACGCAGGGCGGGCCAGAGGGGTTGACAAGAGTGCAGCCGGCCTCCGCCAGAATAGAGATCAGCTTGTCGGTCTCCGGATCTTCGACGGAGTCGTTTGGTGTGGCGGCGGCGGCGGAGGTGGAGGCGGCGGATTTGGGGATTTTTGGGGGAGGGAACGAAGAAGCGGAGGAGGGTCTTTTACGAAGAGGGTTTGGTTTTTGAAGAAACACCATTTTTTGTTGCCTTTGGAGTTTCGGATTTTCTTCGGTAGGAGAAGCTTCTTCTTTACGACGTCTGTCGGTGGGTGTTCCCTGAAAACTGGAGAGGAATCGAAAATGGCGAAAAATGGCGCCAAAATTTGAGTGCGGTGGGAGTGGTGAATTTTTTTTTTTTTTTTTTTGAAAATGAAAAGTCACTTATTTTAAAACGACAGGTCGTTGGAAGGAAGTTATGATTGAAACAGGATGTCGTTTATTAAAAAAAGAATGTCGTTCTCTCAAAATTAAACGACAGGTCGTTGGAAGGAAAGTTATGTCGTGAAACAGGATGTCGTTTAACAAAATAAACGACATTTTAGTTTGTGATTAAAATCAAAACGTATTATAATGAAGCCTTATCAGATTTGCTCGACATATAAGAGGGAAATGCGTAAATACCCTTTCAAGTACTTTTTTTATAAATATTTAAGGATTTCGTAAATTAGAAAAAGGGTAAATGAGTTAAATAGCATAAATTAATATCGGAATTTAATAAAATAGTAGATTCTTAAAAAGTGGAAAATTATAGTATATTTACTTTATTAAAATTTCAAAATTCCTTCCTAAAAAAAATTAAAAATTCAAGTTTTACCCCCAACCCTTATCTTCTCGACTTCTCCAGCCGAGTCAGATTTATATGCATCATCGGCAATAGCGATGACGAACATCATTGTCAATAGAAATCCTCTTCATCATCACCGTCGTCATCGTCAACAACCTATTTCAGATCGAAGGAGAATCTCGACGAAAATCATTGAAAAATTACGAATCTCCAGCCACGGCATGACTACGATGAGCACAAAAATCTCCGACCTCAGGCCACGACTCCTTCTCCGATGACAAATCTGCTGGAGGCGTCGACGGAACTGCTGGAGGCATCGACCGATCTACTGTAGGCGGCGATGGTTGTCAAGATCTGTTTTTCAGATCTAAAATTGGGGGATGAGTATATTTAGGGTTTTTAGAAATTTAGGGGTCTTTTTTTAAATTACAATAAATATGAAAAGAGTAAATAATTTTCTTTTCCTTCTCCCAATAAGAAAATACAAATATTTACTTCATCTTAAAAAAAAAAAAGAAGAAAAAAGAAAAGAAACATAGATAGATTTACTGATAACAAAAACAATAAATCTCACTCTTAAAAAATTTCTAGTAAAGTCTATATTTATTAAGTAAATCGCCACATATAGGTGATAAGTGCCATATTTGTCATGTAAAATTAAAAGTTAAAAATAAAAACTAACATCTAATTTACTAATAAATATCAATATTTACTAGTAGTAATATCAGATTAACAAATTAATATCGGATTTACTAGTAAATTCAGTATCTATCAAAAATAAGTAAATTACACATTTTCTAGTAAATCTTAGTATTTACTCGTAAATCTAATATTTACCATTAAATTCACTGTTTAATAATAAAAATAGCAAAGCAAGATATTTGTTTTTAAATCTAATATTTTACTAGTAAATCTAGTTATTTACATGTTAATAATGATAAGTACATAATTTCTTATGTATTTATATTTACCTATAAATAGTGATGTTTACAATAAATTGTGTTTGTTTTTTTTTAGTAAATCCTTTAGTTACCTTTTTTTTTAATGTTCATTTAGTTTGTTTAATAAATATGTTATTTACATATAAATCTAAATCTAAATATTTTATGATAACTCTATCAATCCTAAATTTATTTATTTGAAAATATAGTATTTACTTTGAGATAATATTTAATAGCAAATCCAGATAAATACATTATTTTATTTTTATTATTAGTAAATATTTAGATTTATTGTATATACACAACTTTATATAAATTTTTTGTAATTTATATGAACCAGATTTACTAGTTAATACCTATATTTTCCTTAAAAAAAAAAGTAAATACCCATATTTAACTTTATATAATTTTATATAATTTATATGAACTAGATTTACAACTAAATTCCCATATTTACCTCCTATATTTTCCTTTGAAAAAAAAAAGTAAATATCCATATTTAACTTTATATAATTTTATATAATTTATATGAACTAGATTTACAAGTAAATTCCCATATTTACCCCTTTAAAAAAAAAACCCCCCATATTTACTAGTAAATACTTGGATTTACTACATATTGAAAAAAACCCCAAATTTCCAAATCAAGTCACAAAACCCTAAGAAGATGGCGAGCTCGTCGCCTGAGAAAATGCAATCGTCTCCGCCGAAGTTGACACCAGAGCTCGTTGCTGGAGATCGTGACATCGTCTCATGGAAGAATGTCAGAGATTGAAATCGGGCTTGGGGAAACGGCGAGGCACCTGGAGAAGAAGTAAATGTCGCTCTCACCGCCACCGAAGGAACACCGACGGGGCACCTCCTGCCACTCAACCTCACCGCAATCGAAGCTGAACGCAGTGATCTCAGAGAATCACACAGAGAGACCTCTCGCTGTTCAGTCGCGAATCTCCTCTGTTTCAAGGGATTCGCCTGATTTCGCGCTCTCCACTTGCCATGGAAATCATCTTCCTATCGTCGGGGAGATTGCGCCATCAGTTGCCAGGAAGATCGTGAACCGCAAGTCACCGAGGAGATCGAGAACCTCCACTCGTCGGGGAGATCAGCAGTGTCTTTGGAGCAGTTTCCGTCACCGGAGAAGAACAGTTACTCTGGTGGAAGGCTGGGAAAGCAGGGGTAGAAATAGAATTTGAGGGAAAAAAAATGAGTGAATAAGCTATTTTGTTCATAACTTTTAAAATATTCTATAATTTTCAATTAGTGTTTCAAAATATGCTATTTAGTGCTATTTCCGTTAAAAAAAATGATATTTTTTTAATTGTGATTTGATGGATATAAATATATTTTTTCACTGATAAGTCACTAATCAATTATGATTATTCACTTATAACTAAATCATTTAGTCAATCATCAATTTAGGATCCGTTTGGATCTCATATTCATATTAAAGTTTTTCAAATTAATTATTATCTTTTTTTTTAAGTTAATAAAAATTATACTTGATATTTTTAAAAAATCAACCAACTTTAATATAAAAATTTTATTTCAAATTATTATTCCAAACGCAAAATTAATTTCCGCTGACTTTTTTTATATAAAAAAGTTCGGCCAATTATAATGTTCAAAATTAACTCCTATATATTTAGTTTTTCGGACATAAATTATTAAAAATTATCATAGGAGTTATTATATGAATGACCTGATAAAATTCTATTACATAAACTATGAAGACAATGTCGAACCTTTGTTTAAAATTAATAAACACAATAACTTGATTGGCCCTTGAAGCATTTAAACTTTTATATTCTTAAACACGAACCACCTTAATTGAAAACCGAGTTTAAATCTACTTTATCAGCATATAAAAAAGAAGAACAAGAAACTAAATTCTTTTACTGGCATAAATGTAGGTAGCAATCACAAGTTTTAACACACTTTTGTCATCTCATAAATCTGAATACATGATCACCATGGGAGCTACAAATCAGACATAAAAATCTTACAAATTAAAATAACATAGCCAAGCAGAAGTCACACCTCTTATTACAAAATTATTGTTTTATTGTTCCAGAGCACAACATTGATGTTTAGAGAGGGGGGGAAGAAGCCCACTTTTCAATATTTGAAAATTGAAAATTTTACAAACTTCCCAAGCTAGAACATTCATAATCAGCCAAACACACAACGTTTTTCATTTCTTGGTTTGCTAAAAGTGGACTATATATAGTATACAACACAAAGGATTCTACCTTGCAAAGGGAGAAGAAATTTCTGTATTCACATTCATAGAGATCAACTCAATCGAATCTTTTGATTCAGCAGCGTCATAGCCATCTCTTCTCCTAGCCACCTCTAATTCCAAACACTCCTTTAATTAAATCCATCACGACGTTTATCATGGTCGGCCTTCTAGCAGAGGTTGGGAGCACACAAGCCATTGCTATCTCCAATGCTTTCCAGGCCTGAGTTTGAACTGAAGTCTCCTTGTAGCCTTGGATCAACAATATCTTTGATTTCCCCATTTTGAAGCATGGAAGATACCCATTGAACTATATTGGACCGCTCGTTGGTTTGCACAAGCACACTCCGGCTTGTAACCATCTCTAGAAGAACAACTCCGAAGCTGTAGATGTTGCTTTTCTCGTTTAACCAGTTTGATACGTAGTACCTAGACATTGAAAAAAAATATATGTTAAACTTTTCGTAATGTTTTTTGGCATGGCTGGTCTCTGCCAATATATGAATACTGCATCCAGAGATATTTTAGTACGTTGCTCATATGGTGAGTAGAAAGTAGTTTCCATGACTGAAGATGGTGGGTAGAAAGTAGTGTGAGCGTTGGCGTCGACTATAAGCGAGGTGGTCAAGAGTTTCCACCCAATAAAGCTATAGGGCCACCATATTCGGTCATACAAATCGTCTTTGTACCTGAATTTGAGACATGTAACAAACAGTTAATGGCTCAACATTAATCGCCTATCGTCAAAGCTTAAAAAGGGGGGGAAAAGGTACCTGATTGTAGTATTGGTTGCAGAACCAATATCCATCCTTTTATAGAGAAGTAATGATGCATAAGGAGTTCTGTAAATAGAATTTTCCAAAGGCCTAAGCTCCAATGCTGATATGAAAGGCGTTCCATAGCCAGTTTTGACAAGGCATACAAATATGTAGTTCGAATATGGGATATGATATTGAATCATAGATTCATTGATCAACTTCACAGTATCCCATTTGTTACTCCAAGGTACAGGTCAAATATCGGCACTGTGCCGTTTTGATCATAATTTCCATACAAGAATGTTGCTCTGATCAAGTACTTGTTGCCCTTTGCTTGTGCAGGCTTTAGGGTGTAACAGTTTTTCAATCCATCAGGAAAGCTTCTGAGATTCCAAACTTGCTTGTCAACGAAACTTGTTCGGTATTCGGGCAATACACTCCTGCTTACACTACTGTCTATGTAAGATTCATCTGAAATATTGAGTAGAGGTTATATTTTTTGGTCAGTATATAGTTAGAATCCTCTGATATCCCACAATCCAAACTGATGAACCCTGCAAAATATTGAGTAGAGGTTATGTTTCTGTAGTAAGTATAGAACAAAACAAGTCTTGATTCAAATAACCTACATATATATAATATATAGGTATATGTAAATGCAACGATAATATATTTCTGTAAGAACCTGATTGATCCTGGGCATGAACAAAAACTATGAGGGCAAGAACACCAAAGTATGCAAAGTGGAAATGTTTCCACATCTTAGCCTCCAGTTCTAATTTTTCATGTAAGGAAACTATCATGTCTCGTGTTCTTGTATAAGCTGTTATGAAGTATTTGAGAAACTTAGTCAACCTTTATAGCTATCATAAACATCAAACAATTACTGGTGTAGATGTCATGCTGAGGCAGTATTCTTATTCCATCGAGTTTATTACACTATGCGGAATATATAGTAAATAGCAGAATCTAAAATAAGTATACGACATATTTACAAAATTGTTAAAATAAATAATACAGTTATTGTAGGCATAACCACCTAATTGTATCATGATGTATAAAGTTTGAATCCCCCAAATTCAAAATAATATATATATATATATATATATATATAAAATATACTTTGCCAATAACCACGTCTTTGTACCAAGAGTAAATATACCTAACTAGCTAATAACTTTATTTTCTTGTAAACATGCTATTTATTTGAAAATTAGTTTTATAAATATGTTATTTATTTCCTTTAGCTTCCGTAAATATGTCTCTTTCCCACTTGAATTAATTTGCGCCTTGAATTTGTCATTGCAAAGTTTAAGTTTGATTAACATAGATAAATAAAAAAAGCAATATCTATCTTAGAATAAAAAGTGCCAGATTCCATTTTTCTTGTTTATTTCCAAACTACTCTATTAAGTCAACCCTCTTCGGTTGACTATACAAATTATTTTTCCTTGTGGAACCACTTTTAATTAATTAACAATATGCATGTTTTTATAAGACACCTATAACTGTCATAGAGACGAAGAACCAGGCTTTGTGATCAAGATATATGTAGAATTTCCATGAAAGTGCCTAGCTAGAGTTTTTTTATTATTTGGTGGAGAACTTGTATGTCTTTATTCTCTTGATTACTCAACAGCCAGTTATTTATAAAACTTGGTGTTTTATTTAGATACTCAAAATAAAGTTTAGCCTAGAGCAGTTGGTGGACATACCGTTTACCAAAATATGTTTATTTTCAACAAAAAGCTACTTGTATTTGTAATTGTATGTAGTTCCAATTTAATGTTCAATCAATTTGAGATTTTAATTCGCACATTTTCAGTAATCCCATCCTCAAACGTGTAATAACCGAAATTTTTACGGACTCATGATTTTCTTGTATGAAAAGAAATTTAAGTCCGTGCTATGTGTTTATGTGATGTTTCATGAAAATTATGAATATCAATGTAAAATTTATAATTTTATCAGTATATGTTTGAGCTCTCGATTAATTAGCTATGAGACTTAATAATATATTGCTAGCCAAGCATAAGGCCTTTTAAACAAAAAGGTAGAATGAAAATTTATGATTTTATGTTGGTCAAAGTTTGATCAAGAAAAGTCAAAGGTATGATTATGACAGTACTGCAGTACGCAAGTAGTATGGAAAGTATACTGCAAAAAACCGTCATCACAGATGAAATAGTAAGAATAAGGACCGAAACCATTCTAGAAAAATCAAGCACATTATTTAAGATGATAACGGCTAAGTAGCTTTAAGTCCTAAGAAAAATCCACACGCAGTCCGGTTAAGCGCAGATAAATTCTGGACTGTAGTCCAATATAACTATACTGTTATTAGTTGAAAACAGTATTGGTAATATCTGCATTAGTATGAAGATAGACTGCATAAGTATATTAATGGATTTTTGGAATCAAGTGGATAATTACGTTTGAATTGGAAGCCAAGTGGTTCCACCATAGCCGGCCACCTATAGGGACTAAAGTGCAAATATTTTGTCCTTAGGGGCCAGAGTGCAATTTTAAGAAAAGTAAGCTTGATGAGGTAAGCTTGATGAGGTAAGTATAGTGAGGTAAGCAAGGCTTACTTGGCCTCCAATGCACCTCAATGGCCGGCCACCTCTTAGGGGTATTGAGCAAATATTTTGCTCTTAAGGACTAATATGCAATTTTGGGAATAAAAATAAATCCAAAAAGAAAATATTTTTCACCTATAAATAGGTGATTGGGGGGGTGGGTTTTTAGCTCATTTTATATGAATCTACCACAAAGCTCTGCCCAAATTCCAACCCACCATAGGAGCTGAACCCTAAAGAGAGGAAAAAAAAAAAAAAAAAAAAGAGAGAAGAAGAGGGATAGTGGCCGGTTGTGAGTGGAAGAAGAAAGGAAAGAAAATTTGTCTCAATCCAAGGTTTAGATCCACCTTTCAAGATCTAGAGGTAATCCTCTTAACTCCCTAAGTTTTCAATTAAGTTTTGATTCAAGATTTATGTGTATTTCAAGCATGGGATTGTAAGAGCATAAGCTCAATTTATTTCCTTATGCCATAGTTTAGATTTTTAGATTTGTGCTTGATTAGGTATTACGTGGTTTTAATTTATGATGTTATGCATGATTTTGTTGATATGGTTGCATGATCTTAGGGTTTGCATATATGTTTTTATGATGTTAGTTGTATGTCCTCATGTGCCTAAGAAGTTGTAGGTGTATGCATTGATGTATGTCGATGGGAATTTACGTTAGTAAGCGATGCATGTTTGTTGTAGGCTCACGGTTGTGACCGTTTGAGGTAGTGTGCGCGTAGAAATTTCGTAAAAACGGATTTAAGGAAAAACTGTCAGTTTCGTGTAAAACTAGATAGTTTACTAGAAAGGTGATTTTGAGACCCTTAGAAGCCGAATTTGGAGAAACTTAAAACATAAAAGTTGTAGAGAAGGGAAATTACTAGGAGACAACGTGAATAGTTTTCAAAAATAAGGCTTCAATGGTCTTTGTTTTTACAAAAATCCGAACCTGGTCATGCCCAGACTTTATGCACGGCCAGGCAGGTTCAACAAGGGAAATGAGTAGGTTAGACACCAAACTAGGTTTTGAGTAAAACACGAACGTTGTAGGGTTTTATAAGTTCTAAAACTTTTGTGAAGAAAACTTTTTCAGATTCAACACAGATTTTTTAAATAAAATTGGATTCCAAAAGCTGTGCATGAAACAAGAAATTCCTGCATAGGATTTTCAAAACACAGTACAAGAAAAGGAAATTTCTGCACAAACACTGATAATTGGCAGTATGAAACTATTCCAAAGACAGTTTTTAACTCTTAACAATTTTTACTATCCCTACTCAAAGAGTTACAATTTTGGTAAAAGAAAAAAAAGAGAAAGAAGATTTAGCATTAAACAAGGATTTTTGTACACAAAGAAAAATAAGTATATGGACCACAATTTGTCTTAATAACTTGATAACAGAATGATGACCAACGATAACCGGGTAGGACACCCAAGTTACTGGATTGGGCCCAGAGCCCAAGGTTACCTATAGTAACCCGATAGGATATAACTTAGGAATATTGGGCTTTGACAACCCAAAAAGATTGACCCAAGTTTGACTTAGGCTCACACCAAGGGTTACCCAATGTAACCTAACAAGATACTAAGTATGTCAGTTGGGCCTAAAACCTAGGGTTACATTTAGTAACCTAGTAAGTTGTCATAGGCATGTATGGGGGACACATAACTAAGATTTCTCAGGGATGTTGGTTAGGTTACCAATATTTTATAGGATCCTTACCCTATATTCTTTTAAATAACAGGAAGTAACCTGTTGTTGCAACCTGATTTGGAGTAACAAAACCTAAGACATAGCATACCAGGTAAGTACAAACCTCACCTACAGTATGGAAAATAGTAAACTATTTTCAAGTATATGACATGTTTTCATGCTATGTCAAGTCATGTTATGCCATGTTATGCCATGTTATGCTATGTCAAGTCATGTTATGCCATGTCAAGTCATGTTATGCCATGTTGTAATAAATAAACATACCACAAGTTATTTTATGCTTTTCATCTTTAAGTCATGCCATGTCTATGTATCACATGCATCATGACTAATAAGATCACATGTAAAGAATCTTAGTTTTGGTAAAGTAACAAGACTAAGACTAAACTAAGATAAGTAAAGTGTCGTACCAACCTCCCGCCAGATCGTGGAGGATTATACAAGTTTCAAGATACTAAGACCTTCCGCCAGATCGTGAAGGTTTATATGATTCTCAGAATTGTTAAGGACCTTGCAAATCCTAACTTTCTGTGGAATGCACGCATTTAGTACGTACACAAGGGGCCCACATGTTAAGCAAGATAATAAGTTCAAGTCCATAATTGATCATAAAAGATTTATAATTGAACATAATTGGTTCATGCATAAGTTGCACCATACTTGTTACGTTTTGTGAGATTGTGTTTGTACTTGCTGGGCGAAAGCTCATCAATATATTTCATACTGTAGGTAAAAAGCCTGCAGCTTAATTGGTGGGCCATGCGGACGATGTGGCAAGAGGATGGCGGTGTGGGATACCACTACGTAAATTTTTCCACAAGTTCTTTTAAATAAAGATATATGTATATATATATATATGTATTAGAATAAATTGTATTATACTGTACATATGAAGTATGAAAACTCAAGTTAAATATAAAGATTATGTATGACTTCTTATTATGATAAATAAGTAATATGTGTGCATGGAAAGCTTACTTATATCGACTAGTCTATTTATAAAAAAAAAAAAAAAAATTATTCTCAAATTTTCAAATAAGTTTAGTTTAAGTAAATATGGTAACGGCCCTACGTAGGTCGGGGCGTTACAAAACGAATCCACCATCATCAAAACCCCCTCTTGCAATGATCCATACGGATTCCATCCATCTTCCTCAAACTCTAGGAAGATCATATAGCTCCATCTAGATCTTCACTGTGTCAAGCCAGCCATATGTTATCATATCGGGTTTCTATCTCAAGAGTCAATTATGCACCACAATTTCTCCATCCTACCAATCTTTGTTCGATTTTTTTTCAAGAGTTCATCTTGTGAGTATACTTGGGTACATTTAGAATTTGGCTCTAATATCAATAGTACGGTTTTAGAGTTCTATCCCAATGTTAACATCTTGGGAAAAATACCCCACGTCCTTTAAAACCCATTTCTAATTTCATATGTAACTAATTTAAGACAATTAGTTCGCACACTCCCAATAAAATAATCTCTGTAATAATTTAAACTAATGTAGTGGAGAGAAAAGTATTTTCTTGTCTAACTTTTTTTTTCTCGTAATTAACGCAATTATATATAATGTCAAACCTATTAGCTTCTGTAATACATCAATTAAACAAGTGATAAATTCCTTCACTATGATAGAGGACTAAGCGTGCTTTTTGTTTGCCTATTGGAGATGAAATTTTTAAGTGTAGTTGGTTAACTTTTCAAAAACTAATTAGAAATTTTATTGATTTTTCAGAAAAAGATAAAAATTAAAATGAAAAAGTACAATTTAGTTGGAATTGAATTAAAATGTCAAACAGAGTCTAAGAATATTTTGGACCATCGCTTCTGTGACATCAACTTATGACGTTGCTCGCATCTCAAGTCAACTGTTTCAGATAACAACTTAACTTGCCATCTTGCTTAAAAAAAAAAAAAAAAAAATCCTTTAATCCTAGATATATAAAACTCGTTATTTTTGTCTACCATATATATATATATATGTACACATATATAGTTGTAGTCCCTCATAGAATGGATAATTTTGTAGTTAACGGGAGGTAACAAATCAAAATCAAAGGTATTTTAAACCTCTTTTCCTTCTTTGCTTTTTTCTTGTCTAGTAAGTTGATCATTATGAGCTCATCACGACTTACCAGGGATCAAGATAGCCAAGAGTTCCGGCCACAACTGTCGAGACATGACTACCACCTTCAGCGGGAAAAGCTCGAGAGAGCCTTTGCTAGTTTGGCTTGGAACTTTTCGTTCAACAAGATATTTGCGGGCTTCACATCTCTGTGGACTATCGGCGGCTTACAACCGTGATGTAGATACTCCAACCCTGCATTAGAACAAATTATGCTGCACATAGCTTTGCATCCACCGCTATTCGCATTCTGTCCTCCCAACTAAAGGTGGATGCACTTTTATCTGCAATCCAAATGTTCGAAAAATAATACTACTGTTAAGGCCTGTTCTGTTAGATTTTCTTTGATTAATGGTCAATTCAATAAGGAGCAAAAAAGAAATGTCCAATAATCTTTCTGTTTCTCGTTCTTCTTTCACTATTTTTTCTTCAGATTGTTTCCCTTGCCTTTGGAGAAAAACGAAAAAGTAAATAATGTAGAACTTAAAGAAATGAACCTGAAAGATGCCTCCCCGAGTTTCCATTATTAGGCATGTACTCATAGATAAGCCCCAAGTAGTCGTCTTCGTTGCGATACCCGATAAGGCTAGTCAGGTTTCTATATATGTTGAACTCTCATAAGAAGTTTTACCTGTAAATAATTGAATATAAACAAATATAAAGCATACATTCACATACAGATACATATTTGTTGCAGAGATGTACCTCAGCTTGAAACTCTTTGTAGCCCTGAGCCGGTGACTCGGAGAGCATCTTCACCGCCACTTGAGTGTCGTTTAAGGCGCCGTGATAAACAGTTCTAAATCCTCCTTTTCCAATGATTTTCTCAAAGTTGTTGGTAATAGTCATGATCTCGGAGTAAGTAAATTGATGGTTTGTTTGTTCTAGTGCTGATCCAATTTTTCTCGCGGATTTGGGTTTATGGCCATCCCCTGCTGCTCAGTTATAACAAGCTAATAACTTCATCAGAGGTTTTTTATTAATTGGTACATACGAAAAGTGTATTCTATTTATATGTAATGTAGTGTATATTTACCCTTTTTTCTTCTTTTAATCGATCTCCATCCGACGAGGAAAGCAATTACGAGGGCTAAAAGTTCAGCAACTGATGCAAAGATCTGGGTTTTTGTCAACACTAGAACAAAAAGAGTTCATGACAAAAAGGGATATGTGAAAAAATGAGCTAGAATAACTATATATAGCAGCTACATACATAGATAACATATATATATACACACACACATATATATAGTAACAGAATCTTTATGTATACTCCTATTGTAAAAACAAACCACCTAAATCAAAGAAGAAATTAAAAATAAAAAAGACCTTAGTAACAGTGAGCCGCTTTGGGATCTTTCGATAAGCTCAACTGGAACTGAACCAGTGAGATTGTTTCCACTCCAGACTCTGCAAAGCATGGCCAAAAAAAAAAAAAAAAAAGATTCTAATTTGCTTATCGATTAAAATATAAGTATTAGACATTAGTATAATTTATAAATGTCAACTATAGACAAAATAAAAATAAAAAGATGATATAAAAAATAAAAAGAAAAAAAAAAGCTTACCAAACTTTTAGGAATTGCAGTTTAGAAAGAAAATCAGGCACTGATCCAGATAGGCCGTTGTTGGATAAATCCCTGAAATGACCATGTATATTTTAACTGATTTTATTTAATTAAATTATAATTAAGGATAATCCTAGTGAAAATACTTGAAGGATAATGATTAACTGATTTTCAAGGGGCATTAAGCTTTTAGAGTTCATTATCATGATTCTAATCAACTTATCTATTTTCTACACATGCAGCATCTCAATATTTACCATTTTATCCATGTAGGATAATAAATATTTAACTCAAATCTTGATTCATTCGTTGCAAGTAAATCAAATTTACCACATTTTTTTTAAAATAACATTTCATGTGTTTAGAACTAGCTATTTACCAAGATCACTTATAAACAACTTCTAAACTTCATGAAGTTTAATTTGTAATTAAAATTTCTTACCCGATTGACTTTGAGCTTGAACTAAAATTGTGAAAGCTAGAATACAGCCAAGACATAAATAGAGTGAGTGTAACTTGAACAATTCTGTCATTCTCTAGTTTTTCTTTGTTTTGTAAATATAGAAGATAACTACATCATCTCGATGACTTGTATATTAATAGCATCTTCATAGCTATATATATATATATATATATATATATATATCATTTCAATTATTTATCACATGTCCACTTGGCTTTTGTTTACTTAAAATTGGGTGCTGTTCAACTCTATATATAGGTAATTTTTATTTGTACATATATAGTGTTATATGTATATATATACTTGTGTGTGTGTGTGTGTGTGTGTGTGTCCAGTTTTGAACGAGCAAGCACGTAGCTGACTTGCTATTTCTTATATTCCATTTTCATCATATAACATATAGACAAATTTCATGGATGAACCAACAAAAAGTCTTCTGAACATGACAAGAATTTAGTTGCCGTGAAAAAAGGTACTTGTCAGCATGTCAAAAATAATTTCCACAGTTCACAGTGAAGGGATTAAAAAAGGAATTATTTATTAATAATTAGAATTTTGATTTTATTTGTAGTAGTCTAATGTAGTTATTTTCATCATTTTAGGTGATTTGATTATATTAGAATCTTATTTAAATTATAGTTGCAGGTATAACCTTACAATAATATCTTAGTTTGTATATATATGAAGTTCATACTGATGTTAAATTTTTGTGTTCTATTTTATTTTTCTGCTTTCTTCTTTTATAAACTTACCGTTAACTTGCTGTCCGGCCGATCAATCTAGCCGGTCAGAGGTACACGGCTACCAGCTCTTTTGCACCGATCGTGAAAATGGGCCTACACGTTCACGGGTAACCCATTTACTAAAAAGTGGGTTTTTCATTGTCGGATGAATTGTACCATCAACAGGAGCCCCCTGAGCATTTCTGGGATGATCATACCGGGGATGTTTACAGATGTGCGGTAATGGTCAAGCAGGTGATTTTCGTGTTATCTCCAGGATTTGGTCGGATCCAATCCGAGCAACCCATAACAATACAGTTCATTGATGGCCTGCTCTAGTCTGGTCGGTTTCACATTTTACGAAAAAATCTGACACATGTCAGTGCTGCCACGTATCACGCCACGATTGATGGGTAGCCTGAACGAAACTCTCGATTTTCCCGCCTAAACCTATTCCTATAAATAGGGGGTTGGGGTTTCGATTTTTTTTTTATCGCTTGCAAAATGCTGCCGAAAGATGTCGACAACTTTCGAGAAGTTTCGATCAATTTTAGCAGCCTAAGAAGTTCAAGAAGTTCCGGGAAGGTAATTGTTCCACTCACTTTTTTGTTTTTTCTAACATGAGTGACTTTTCATCCGACTCCGAGAACGACAATCTCTCTGGGAAAGTCGACGTCACTGGTTCTTCGAGCACGGACTCCTCGGATTCCACCGATCGAACCGACGACGAGGTAGAGCAAGCGGCCAGGACACTAGATTACTTATCGAATGTATCCGACATACCTACCTCGAGAAGGGTAGTCACTGTGACAACCCCTCCCACTCCTGGGAGAGGAGCCGTCAGTTACGTACGTAAACTTAACTTGTATTACTTTCCAAAAATTCAGGAATTTTTTTTTTTTTTTTTATATTTGTTACTTGTTAACTTACTATCTATTAGATAACTATTCATAGAGTGTTAGAGAAAAAGCATAAGTAAAGTATCATAGTACCATATATTACAAACCCTTCATTTTTTTTAAGCTACGGAAATATAAATATATATATTTTTAGCGAAGTGATATCCATGAACCCTCTTCCTCCACTGTCACATCACCTATCTTGTCCATTCATCCATTCAGTTGATCACGGGTTTCTTACCCATATTATCTATAACATAAATTTCTTAAATGAGCTTTCCCCCAGTAAGTACAGATATAAATCTCACAACGCATGAATAATTAGCATGACATTTTAATCAATTCTAAAATCTTTTGCTTCTAAACTTATTGGGCCCCATTGTGTACGTACCAAGTGCGCGCGACCATTAGGTAGTTGGGGGAGCGACCCTCCAGTTGTACCTAAGATCATACATAAATCATTCATGAATTTTACCTCACCTGAGTGGAGGTTGGTACGACACTTTTCTAACATTTCATTTTCATTAGTCTCATGTAATTATGTGGGTGATCATGCAAATATGACATGTCACAATAAAAAAAATATTTGAATAATATAAACATTGAGGCATCGTAATCATATTCACATAATTGGCACATAATTCATCACATATGCACAGCAACACAACAAGCATTCATAGTTTTATGTTGTAGGTGAGATCTGTACTTACAGGAATTCAATAATCTGGGATTTTTCTGTCAGTCGACGTCGCTCTAGTACACCATCGGCACTGTGTCCTGATTTAAGCGACACCCGACAGTTAGAGCAGTATTTTAAACTGACCATTCTTCTTATGAATATTTCTTTTCTCTTTTAACTTCATTTTATCAATTTCTTTTTTTTTTTCAAAAAGTTCTCATCAAACACTTTTTTTTTTTTCACATGAAACTTGCACTAATCATTTTCCTATCACATGCATCTCTTGCAAGAATCCCAAGAGTCCAAAATAAGAATAGACTTCCATATTTATATACATACATCAAACTTTCTCACTAAAATCTATTCATGAGCAACACACCAACAAAAATTATCAATTTTTATTTATTAAACTACAAACTTTGTATAAAAAGTTTGTTTCTTGTACCATAACCATTCCAAACACATGATACTTCATTAGCTGTTGGCTAAAAAAAACAAATCACAACATCAACTAATCATACAAGCATGGAGAGATTTCACAACATACACATATTCATAATTCCCAACTAGTTCATTAAACCAAGTCCATCACCGAAATAGTTTACATACATATACATTCATCCCTTTACTATTATATATATATATATATATATATATATTTTTTTTTTTCTAAAATCACATAATCCAATTTTAAGAAAAGAACAAATTGGAGTATCTTACCTAGCTTCCTTCAAATTGATTTTTAGCTTATAGCACCTCCTTGAAAATCCTTTGATTTCTTGATAGAAACTAGACAATAAATTTCCAGTTCTTAGAATAGAAATTTCTCAAAATAATACTAAAAGAAAACATAAAATTTTACAAATTTATTACTTTTAAAGACTGCTAAACACTTTGATTTCTTGAATAAAAACTTACTAGAGGACCAAGCATGAAGATCTTGAGGGATTTTTTTTTTTCCTTCTCTGTCTCCAGACGTTTTTTTTTTCTCTTTCTCTTCTTCTTCTCTGTCTCCAGACGTGTTTTCTTGGAGATGAAGAAGCAATTGCTTCATTCTCTTTCCTTGTTTAATTTAAGTGGATGATAGCTTGCTTCTTCTTTCTTTTCTTTTTTTTTTCTTTTTTTTTTTCCTTCTCTCACCGTTCCTCTAACTTAGCTTAGAATAGGATAAATAACACTTCATTTCCAGCTTTTTACCATCATTGTAACCTGTCACTTCTTCTTCTTCTCTTCTTCTTCTTCTTTTTTTTTTAACTTATCCACTAAGTCATACTTGTCAAAGCATGGACCATTAGATTAAAATTCATATAATCTTAGCCCTTGATCCTTGAAGATAATTATAAACTGAATTCTTTATTTCTGCAGAAAATATCCATAAACACAAAGTATCCAAATGAAATGAAATAGTATCTAAATACAAACTCCCACTAAACTAGTATATCACAAAATAACTTTAATGGTCTTTCAACACCTTCCAAAATTCGCAGTCCAGTGAGAAAATTCCACAGCCATATTCCATGGTTAGATAACATGCTATAAACTGCACTGTCATGGTGGAATAAGCTATGAGTGTCTGCGTGGTGCTCTTCCAAGAAATAGCTCCTCCAGCCAGCAGATAGATATAGCCTGATGTGGATCTTTAACTGTCTTGGTATCCAGTAAAATTTGAATCAGAATATTCAATGATCTCCAACTGGTCTAATCTCCTATACGTGAGCATGTAATCCTTTGTTCTCTGTAAATACCTCATAACCCGTTTGGCTGCTTTCCAATGATCCATCCGAGGGTTACTCAAATATCTGCATAACATCCCAACAATATATGCTATATCTGGATGTGTACAAACCTGAGCACGCATTAGACTATCAACAATTGATGCATAGGGAATCTTCTGTATATCTTTAACTTCAAGGTCATTTTTAGGGCACTGATTAAGACTGAACTTGTCTCCCTTAGCAACAGAGGTGTCACCTGGTTTACAATTCGGCATGCCAAATCTCTTAAGTGCCTTTTCGGTATAGCCCTTTTATGATAACTCAAATATAGCCTAAGAACAATCTTGATGTACTTGTATGCCTAATACAAAAGAGGTGTCACCAAGGCCTTTCATTTCAAATTTCTTTGATAGAAATCTCTTGGTTTCGTGCAACAAGCCTATATGGTTGCTAGCAAGCAGTATGCTATCGACATATAGTATTAGAAGGATATGTTTACTCCCACTGAACTTGTGGTATACACAATCATCAGCTGCATTTATCTCAAAACCAAACGAGACTATTACTTGATGAAATTTGTAATACCATTGATGGGAAGCTTGCTTAAGTCCATAGATGGATTTCTTTAACTTGCAAACCATTCTCTTTAGGTCTCCTGACACAAAGTTTTCCGGTTGCACCATATAAATTGTTTCATCAATATCACCATTGAGAAACGACATCTTTACATCCATCTAATGTAACTCAAGATCAAAATGTACCACAAGTGCCATGATAGTCCTAAAAGAGTCTTTCGTTGAAACTAGAGAGAAAGTTTCTTTGAAGTCAATGCCTTCCTTTTGAGGAAAGCCCTTTGCAACAAGACGAGCCTTATATCTCTCTAAATTACCTATCGAATCCCTCTTGGTTTTAAATATCCATTTGCAAGCAATGTGCTTCGTACCTTTAGGCAATGGAACGAGATCCCAAACATCATTGTCTTTCATGGACTTCATCTCTTCATTCATGGCCTCAATCCACTTGTGAGAGTTAGAACTTTGTATGGCTTGAAGAAAGTTGATTGGATCATCTTCCATCACTCCAATGTCATCCTTATGTTCTTGGAAAAAGACAATGCAGTCATCTGGAATTGCATTTCTCCTTTCTCTTGTGGATCTCCTCAATGGTATTTGTTCTTGAGGTTGTTGAGTTTGCTCTTCAAGAACAATTACTTCATCTTGTGTGGGGAGTTGCTCAATATTGTCTTGATATTCTAGACTTGCTACTTGATCAATGTCAGGAAGGGAAACCTGATCATTGTCAAAAGCAATTGTAGAAATAGAAATAGATTCGTCTTCAAAGACAAATTATTTAACCTTATTTCTCCCCCAAAACTTAATATCCTCAAACAAATTTAGTAGTGGGATCATAAAACTTGTAACCCCTTGATCTCTCCGAGTATCCAACAAAGTAGCAGCTTATTATTATGGAATCCAGTTTCTTTTCATTTGGCCTATAAGGCCTTGCCTCAGCTGGACATCCGCAAATGTGAAATGCTTCAAACTAGGTTTCTTGCCCGTCTAAAGCTCATAAGGGGTTTTGGCTACCGCTTTAGTTGGTACTCTATTGAGAATATAAGCTACAATCTTTAGTGCTTCTCCCCAGAGAGATTCTGACAAGGTGGAATGACTAATCATACTCCTTATCATGTCTTCAAGTGTCCTATTTTGTCTCTCAGCTACACCATTCATGCTAGGGGATCCCGGCATGGTGTATTGTGGGACTATTCCATATTCCTCTAGGAATTTAGCAAAGGGCCATGGACATTGTTCACCTAATTCATCATATCTGCTATAGTACTCACCACCACGGTCAGATTTAACGCCTTTAATTTTTTTGTTGAGTTGGTTCTCAACTTCAGCTTTGTAAGCCTTGAACATATCCACTAACTGGGACTTCTCATGAATGAGATATAGGTAGACATAACGTGAGTAATTGTCTATGAACGAAATGAAATATTGTTGACCATTCCAAGAAGCCATAGGGATTGGTCCACAAATATCCATGTGAATTAGTTCTAAGACGTCCGAAGCTCTGTTAGCACCTAACTCCTTATGTTTGTCTGTTTTCCTTTAATACAATCAACACCAATCTCAAAATCTATGAAATCAAGGGAATCAAGAATCCCATCGGATACAAGTCTCTCAATTCTACTTTTTTGAGATATGACCTAAGCGCTAGTGCCATAATGATGCGGAATTCTTGTTGGCTAATTTACGTTTCATACCACGTGAATTCACATGCAAGGTTTCATTAAATGAGGCAACTGTGTCAAGCAAATATAGGCTATCATAAAGGGATAAAGAACCGGTACCAATAATATTAGAATTCAAAAAAAGACTAAACTGACTATTTCTAAAAGAACAAGAATAACTAAATTTGTCCAAAGCATAAATGGAAACCAAATTCTGTTTAAATGACAGTACAACATATGTCACTTTCAAATCCAAATAATATCCAGTCTTTAATAATAACCGAAAATTTCATATAGCCTCAACTTCCACCGATTTACCATCACCCACATAGATGAATCTTTTAGCATTATTTGGCTTTCGGCAACTCAAGCAACCCTACATAGACACATTTATGTGAGTAGCAGCACCAGAATCCATCCACCAAGTGTGTCTTGGTACTAAAGCTAAATTAACCTCAGAACAAACCAGAGTGAGAAGTGTACCTTTCTTTGCACGCGAAGCATGATATTTGGTACATTCCCTCTTCATGTATCCAGGTTTATGATAGAAGTAACAGCGAAATTCTTCATCTTGGTTTTTTTGCTTTTTTTTTTGAGCGGGACCACTTGTAGCTTCCTTATCCTTTTTCCTTTTCTTGTTCTTGTCCTTAGATGTACTTGCCAAGTGAGCACTTTCAGCTTTCTCTTGCTTTAGCCTTTCTTTCTCTTGCACATAACGAGAAATGAGCTCATTCAGAAACTATTTGTCCTTTTGGCAGTTATAATTGACCTTAAATTGACTGAATTGTGCAAGAAGCAAAATCAAAACTAAATGCCCGAGCAAATCCTCAGACAGCTCCAACTTTAGTGTCTTTAGTTTTGAAGCAAGATGAGACATCTCCATGATGTACTCCCTCATATTTCCATTTCCTTTATACCTCATTGAAATCAAGCTTGCCAAGAGCGTACTTGTTTCAACCTTATTGTTTTTAGCAAAACGCTTTTCAATTTCCTCAAGAAACTCCTTTGCAGTAGTAACCTTTTCAGCCACTGCCAACTTAAAGGCTTCCGGAATTCCATGCTTTATGATCATAAGACTCATGCGATTTGAACGGTCCCACCTCTCCAAGTCCCATTTTTCCTCAGTGGAATTTTTGTCCATAAGGTCAGCGGATCGTTCAATACTTAGCACAAGGTCTAGATCCATGGAGCCGAGAACGATCATAACGTTCTCTTTTCAATCCTTGAAGTTGGTCCCATTTAGCATGAGGATGGAATTGACATTAGCAAATATAGTAGAAGCAGATGCACTAGCTGAACAGAGAACAAAACAAGTAAAATAACATGTTCACATAAGAATCCATATCAAACGATCAATAAATTCAAATTATGGTGGGCCCCATCACAAGATACCTAATACAATATTAATATTTAGTCTTTGGACAGTAATATTATCTTATAAGTGATACTCTTGGTGTAGTAATCAAATATTGACAATAAGTCATGTCAAACAATAGGTCTATTTTTGGATCGACTTATTATTCACATGGAACACCTTATAATTGTCACATATTTATTACTACAAGTGTGCATGCAATTCGACCAAATATTAACCTTCCTTTAGGCCGGTCAATATCTGGACGAATTACATACACACAACCATCTTAATATTCCAAATAAATTAATCTACACAAGAGAGGTTACTTTGGTAACATGTTATTTCAATCAATCTATTTTAGAATATTAGACATCCAAAAGATATAATCAATAAATCAAAATTTGAATTTAATTGAGAGAAAAAAAATTTCGTGGGGGCTGTAATGCCCAAATATGGGGCTGCAGCACCCAGGCCACCACTGCAGGACTGGAAATCAGCACTGCAGCACCGTTTCGTAGCTTGGGTTCCGTACCTGGGCCGTACGGGCACGCTGTAGCGCCGAAATAGTACGCTGTAGCGCCGAAATAGTACGTTGTAGCGCCCATATGATCGTAGCAATTTTCAAAGTCCGAAATTCAAAATTTGGGGTTAAAAAATTCACATTCCAAAGCCTAATATGCGAATTTTTAACCCTAAAATTCTTCTTTAGTGTCCTTAATTCATAACAAAACATCAATATATCATCATATCACCATCAATAAGAGAAGATTCTGGAATTTTGGAATAACAAAATTAAAGAATCCATAACCATAACCGTTCTTAAATCCAACAAACCAAACCTAATTTAGAAGGAAAATTTAATTCTCAATGGTTTAACATGGAGAAGGCTCTGATACTACATGTTAGAATAAGAAACCAAAACTTTATGGAGAAAATCTAATTCATCCAAAATCCACCATGTCAAATCCTCGAGAGAATGAAAGTGGAAGCATACCTTGATCCATGGGAATGAGACGATTACGGGTTATAGATCTTCCAATCCAATACGATTTTCTTTTAGAGAATATTCTCTGTATTCTTACTGATGATGGGATGTCAGAGAGAATATGAATGAATATATCGTATGAATTAAGGACCATAACCATTTAAAATAACTACAGTATTTATACTTTTCATATTTCTATTTTAACCCATCATAAAATTAGAAATATGAAATTAGGTATCTACACATAATAAACCCATACTATATTTAATGCCTAATGTCTAATAAAATTAACCTTAGATAGATCACTTTAAATAGGCTGAACTTTAAGATAGTCTATAATACACATCTAATTACATATGTAGGCCCACATGTTCAATTATTTTCCAACAGAAAATGACATTAATATATATATAGTTGCATACATGAACTAACAATAATTGTATATATGATTTCATCACAAAATGTATATTAGAAAAAAAATTTTTGACCACATTTAAAATTAAACTTCAAAAACAATTTACGGTACCAAAATTTTACTGATATTCTATGGGGAAATTGTCATGAATTTTTTTATTTATGCTATGTCTTTTTTTCAATGAAAACCTATATTTTCGTTAAGATGACAATATTTATGGATATTTCCAAGGAAATTCATGATAATTTATGAAACAGATATTGGAATTTCTTTCGATTTCAATAGAGCGGAAACACGAAAATTTTCATGAAAATATGAGTGAAAATATCGACTTTTTAAACATTAATTGGGATCACATTATTATTCAGCTACTGTATATTTAATAAGACTTGAGACCTTTTGTCAACCTGGACAGAAAAATTCTTTAGTACGTACCATCAGCCGTAGACATCGAGCAACATGGCAAACGTAATAATTACTGTACTTTTTTTTTTTGATAAATTATTAATTACTGTACTTGATTTCGTTGTTGCAGTAAATGAACTTTTTTTGGTAAATGTTACAGTAAATGAACTTATTTCACCCGCTAATAATGCAACTTCTTTTTGCATCCTTGTGAGTTTTATTTTTATTTTTTTTTTATTTTTTGGGTGGAGATCCTACGCTAAATACATATAAGATCGATGACAAAGACCTTTAGAAGGAAGGAAATATAATAAACCAATAAAAAAACCTCACAGGAGAAATTCGTGACACTTACACAAACCACTTTGCAACCTCATTACCCAAAAAATTAAAAATTAAAAAAAATGGAGCTCTGTGTTTAACTCTTGAAATGATCAACGTCCCCTCTCTATTATATAGATACATGGTCAGAGCAAGAAAAAAAAATTATATACATACATAGGCTTAACTATTTACTTTTTTTTTTTTTTTGTGTATTATACTTTTCTAGTATCAATGTTACATTAAATAAATGCAATACTACATATTTTGTTTATTTTAATATGATATATTGAAATGATGATCCTTCCAATAAGATAAAAATTACGATAACATAAAAATATTTTTTCAAGCACCGGTGATATGATCAACTCGGTTTGACAGTTATAGAAAACCCGATAAGAAAACAAATGTAAGGACTAAAGAGAACAGGAAAAAATGAAGACATATTCACCGAGTCTGAAAAGTCCATCTTTGACAATAATAATAATAATAATAATAATAATAACATTAATATTAATATTAATATTAATATTAATAAACAATGAAAGCTGCAAGTAATCCTTCCGTCTTCAAAAAATAAAAATAAAAATAAAAAATAAAAAATTTCCGTTTGCCTTAACCTGTCAGCTAGGTGTCAATTTTTTTTTTAAAAAGAGTCAATAACTGAAGACAAACGGTGTATTCCTTTTTTTTTTTTTTTTTTAATATTCCATGTTAACTATATCAAAAATACTTTCTTCTTCACTCTCTTCCGTTCAATGTTAACTTCAAAAAAAATTCCCTTTTTAATTATTAAACTATATTTCAGTTATAAACAATTCCCTTAAATGAAAAATACCTTAATTCCATATAAGACGTTGATGAAAATTCTTAAAACCATTTCCAAAATCGACATAATTAATAGTATTCAACAATCAAATATTTCTTGTAAATATGAATCTTTAATATTTTCATGGACATACACTTCTCATTCGAACGTGGCAGGCAATTTCTTCAGGCAATTTCTTCCAAATACTATATCAATAATCTAAAATACTTAAATCCACATATACTTATAAAAAAAAATCCACACACACACACACACATATATATTCACATATATCCAACGGGAAGAGTTTTCAATGTACATATACATATATTCCCCCTCTCGATCTTAGTAGATCTTCTTCAATTTCTTTTTTCTTTTTTCTTCTTTCTTGTTTCTTCTTCTTCTTTTTTTTTTTTTTTTTTAAGTTGTTTGAGTGAGTTCGTACGTAAGATTTTTTTTTTAATGGTCATTCGGAGGTAAGTTTCAGTAGTACTGGTAGAGAAAAAAAAAAAAGAATAAAAAAGAAGGTGCTACATCCCTTTTTTATAAATTAAAAAAAATAAGAAAAATAAAAAAGAGAGAGACAGTCCTAGATTAATTATGGTCGAGTTTTGGCAGTTCTTATAGAGCTAGAGATAATTTGTTAATTTCCAAAAATCTTCCCCAACGTCTAACTATCATGGTTGTCAGAGTATGAGATTGGGAATCAATTGTGAAAATTAAGAATCTCGATAAAGACATGCATGAAAATTTAATTAGAATATAATATTTTATGGCACTATTTTTCTCGATCATATACCCTTTTAAGAATCTTCGAGATGTATATCTATATATATATATATATATGCATAATCAAGCCCAAATAGGATCTTTTATTATAACAACAACGAAAGAAAAAAAACCCAATTTGATGATCTAGACCACTAACTATGCTTTCGAGTTTCAAGATTATTTTCTCTGATGGCGTCGTGGCTATTTGTCCTACGCGGACAGACTCGACCTAAAAGGTCCAAATTTGTGCTCAACATATGTTAATTATCACCACCAAAAAAATAAATAAATAAAATTAAAAAATAAAGGTTTAAAAAAAAGAAAGAAAAAAAACAGTGGTCCAATAGTTAAAGATTTTTGTGATTGTAGCTCTAATTTTTATTGGTAATTATATATGTGATTTTGATTTGTTCAAATGTCAATTTTTTCTAAATGGTAAATGGTTTAACTTATATACAGGTCACGAGACTAATAATTGACGGCTAACGGTAAATTTTTCCGTTTTAACCACATGTGTGAATCAACCAACGAGCACAAATAATTAACATCATTAAAAAAGTTAGTATTTCAATTAAGAAAGTACTAAAACTACAATTTATGATAAGTTCATAATGGAATGTTGTATGTTTTAAGTTCTACAAGATAAAGTGAGACAACCTCTATTACTTAGGAATCTAAAATTTGAAATTAACCCAAGAAATATAATGTTTTTTCTGTTAAAAAAAAAAAGGGAAAATGTGAGATTTAAAATGAAAATTTTATAGTGGAAACTGTTTATTTACCGTTAGACACTATTGTTTTAACAATTTGATTAACTTTTCAATGATTTGATGCGCGAGTGTCCATGCTAACAATTTAGAGCGTACAAAGTTGTGAATTTGTCCCATATCATTAAGTTATTAGGTTGTTGGGAATTTATATATGAATTACTCATTTCTTGTCTTTAAGTTAATTTTGTCTTTTTGAAAATGATTTCTATTTAAACTCATTTAACAATAGGTTCTGTACATTAGAATTTAAAATATACAGTTCCTATGAATTTTTTTTTTTTCTAAAAACATATTTAAAAAAGGCCATGTTTGCACAAATTCATTTTTTCACTAGATAATTTACATTTACAAGGTAACGAATTAACTTTCTTGTATCTATTTCGCAATATTAAGGACAACTACCAAGATTATTTGGCAAGGTTCCAACAAAATGCTAAATTTGCTAGTCCTTCGCTTTCTAATTCTTCCTTGATATTAATTATAAAAATAAGGGGAAAAAAAAAAAAAAACTCAACAATCTTTGTGTACATTGCATATTCTCTCACATAGAGTAAAATAGTTCAAAGTTAAATGATCAGTAGGCATCCTTTTTGTAACTAAATTGCAAAGCCATCACTTCATTTGTGCCTGTTTATAGTAGCCCCTTAATCAAGCCAAATCAGTGGGATTCAAGGTCCCTCTCAAATCTCTCCTCGAAAGATTCTTGTACATTGTACTACATAGGTAGAGAGTCCTAGAAAAGGATCCCAAAAAATAAAATAAAATAAAATGAAACAAAATAAATGACAGTAACATGTCGAAGGAATGCGACAGCTGCATAATTAAAAAATAATAATAATAAAAACAAAAAATGTGGCTTTGTTGTGACGAACTATTTGTCCACGGGGATGTATCTCCATTAATGCCTCTCAAGACCACAACTTTCATGGGAGTGCCAAATATGTATCTTGACAAAAATCCAAAAACCATGCTTTTGACCTTGCATCAGCGTGACCTGCCCAAGCCACATGTACGTTACATGCATACATAGTTGTCGCCCCCTATTAATACCTTTATAAACTGATATTTATAACTTTTCTTTTACATTATATTTATTTTTTACACTTATATGTAGTTGTACTTAGTATTATCATGTTATTAAATTCTAAAAAGAAAGTTACATTTTCCTTAAAAAAAATAAAATAAAAGTTATATTAAATTAACTAGCTTGTAGTTACGAGATTTTAAATAAAAAAAATTACAATTGTCGGACTCGAGACAAGACATATTCTATAAGTTCATATATAAATTTTATGAAGCATTTTTAATTATTATGGTGCAAAGTAATGATACTGTCGTTTTTAGCATTATTTGTCTTTTTAGTATATCCTTAAATTCCTCTCTATAAATACGTGCCGATCGATGCTGCACAAGACCGGCCGTGAGAGACACAACAGCTATAACCTTTGAACATCTTTTCTCTTTTTTCTTTGAACTTTGATAAGACACAACAAATACACACTACACTAGTATTGTCGCAGTTAGGACTAGATATCGAGATGTACATCATGGCAACCGAGCTCTTGCGCATGAGCCCTGGATGCTTCTTCGCACACAAACTCTGTACATCACAAAGTGCACGCAGGCCTCTTCAAGGCATTGCCTCCACCACTTCCCGGCCCTCTCAGCTGGTCCGCTGTTCTGCCGGTCAAACCTCAGGTTTAACTGACAGACGACAGTCGGCTAATTACCAGCCGTCTTCTTGGAGCTACGATTTTCTGCAGTCCCTAGAAGCTAATTACCATGTATGATATGATCTCCTAAACATACTGTACTTCTTAAACTCTTTTTTCTTTTTCTTTTTTTTTAAAATTTTGGTAACTAGTTAAAACGTTAATTTTGTACGCAGGATCAAACATACGAGGAGAAAGTGGAGAAGTTAGAGAAAGAAGTGAAGCGCATGATTAACAAAGAGGACACTTCATTGATGACCACACTTGATTTGATTGATGACATCCAACGGCTGGGATTGGGGTACAGATTTGAGGAAGAAATAAGGAAAGCACTTGAAAGGATTTCCTCATTAGAAGGATTTAATTCCGGAATCGAGAAAAGCCTACACGCTACTGCTCTCGGTTTCAGGCTCCTTAGACAACATGGGTTTAACTATGTTTCTCAAGGTATTAATTTTTGGATCAAATTTTGTCCAAAATTTTCAAAACAAGATTCGTTCTAGAGAATTTTAGGGGGGCGAAAAAAAAAAAAAAAAAGGCCTCTAATGGCAAGCTTTTGATATAATAACCTTAAAAAAAGTTCACCTTAAAAAAATGAAGTTTATAATGCTTTCTTGGATTCCAAGTTTTCCAGTTAATTCAGCTGTCTTAAATATAACGGTCGACTTTAACCATCTTTTGAAAATTAGAAGAAATTTTTAATCTGTCATGTGGTATAGTTACATATAAATCTTTTAGCTGTAAGTCCGTAAATCTATACTTGAAAATAGTTTGACAAATAAGATTAATTAGATTTAGAACCTTCTTTTTTTATTTTTTTTTTAATATGCTTTTTTTCCAGCTGTTTTAGGTTGTGTTTGCAAGAGACAGGTGTTACGTGGCTTATGCACGGTCACATATCATTTTTTTTTTTTTTTGGTTCCCAAATCCTGATTTTCTTTTGAATAAGTATGACATAAAAATTAGAATATTTGACTTGTGTCTCGTACGATTGGCCGGACTGAAAAAGACAAAATCAAAGAAAGAGTACTTTTTTTTTTTAGCCAGAACAAAGAAAGAGTACTTACAAATTAAATATATAGACTGTTCTGTAATTAACTTTTTGTTTTTGTTTTTCTCTGTCTAAGTTCTGTAAAGAATAGCTTTTACTATTTAGAAACTAAGGAATTAAATTAAAGACAAAATCAAAGAAAGTATACTAACAGATCAAATAAATAAACTGCTCTGTAAATAATTTTTATTTATTTAGAACTTAAGGAATTAAATATTGTCTATCACTAAATATGGTACAGTCGCATAATAATTCTCACCAAAATTGTTAATAGAGTCGGTAGGCGATCATTTTTAACATCGGACTTTTAGAAAACTGTGGTTAAATAGGCGATCACTTTTTCTGTTATTATTATTATTATTATTATTATTTTACTAACATTTTTTTTTTTTAATCATTGCAATTTAAGAAGGGTTTGAAGGAAAGGAAAATAAAGAACGGAAAAAACATTTCAAAAAATAAATAAATATATAAACAGCCTTTAGCGTTAGAAAGAAGTTAAAGATGCTGAGTACCATACTATACTGATCAATCAATTTAATTATACTTAAGTTCAAGAAAAAAATCAATTTAATTATACTTGTCATATATATATATATATATATTTTTTGTGTGGTAAATATACTTGTTATACAAGTTAAACTAATAAAGATTGTGTTTGTTATGACTAAGACAGATATTTTCAAGATCATCAAAGATCAAAATGGCAGTTTCAAGGAATCCCTCTCCAAAGATGTCAAAGGCATGCTAAGTCTCTACGAGGCTTCGCATCTTGCTTTTCAAGGCGAGAGCCTCTTGGACGAGGCCAGGGAATTCACACGGACGCATCTCAATGACCTAATTAGATCTGATGATTTAAGCAAAGACGTCGCAGAGGAAATTAGGCAAGCATTGGAGCTTCCTTTGCACCACAGAATGAAAAGGCTGGAAGCTGGACGGTACATAGAAGAATATGCTAAAAGGTCTGACGCAAACCGAGTTCTACTCGAATTCGCCAAGTGGGATTTCAACATGGTGCAATCGACACTGCAGAACGATCTTAAAGACTTGTCAAGGTATGTAGATTTACAGTTTATTATGAAAAGAAAGCATGTGTGAAGTACATGTAGTACATAACTAGTCATGAAAATTAAGATGTTTCCGGTTAATTTTGTTAGCTAGTTTCACGTATCATGAATTTAACTATTGGGATTGACTTGAAATTTGAATTAGGTGGTGGAAAGATGTGGGATTGACAAACAAGTTGAGCTTTGCAAGAGACAGACTTGTGAGTCCTTTTTTTGGACCGTTGGGATGGTGTTTGAACCTCAACATAGCAGGCTCCGCAAAGAGTTAACGAAAGTGATTGCTTTCATGATAGTCATTGACGATGTCTATGATGTCTACGGTACTGTGGATGAACTAGAGCTGTTTACCGATGCCATTGAAAGGTTGGTGTTATGGTAACTTAAATCCCCACAAAAACATTTGTAAAATCAGAGAAAAAAAAAAATCATGATTAATTTTTGTTTAATTTTTTGAGATGTAATTTCAGATGGGAGGTCCAGGCTGTGCAGAATCTTCCAGACTACATGAGGATATGCTTCCTAGCTCTCTACAACACTATCAACGACTTGGTTTACGAAACTCTCAAAGAGCGAGACGAGTACATTCTTCCCTACCTCACAAAAGCTGTAAGAAACTAGCTATGTTCATATTTTACTCGAGCGAATTTTTGTAATTTTTCATTTTGAAAAAAAAGATTTTCAGATTAATTTCTGGCCGTGGGGTGACTTTGGAATTTATTTTGTTTTTTTGTTTTTTTTTATTTACTTTTAGTGGGCTGACATGTGCAAAGCTTTTCTACAAGAAAAGAAATGGACACAAAACAAGGAAACGCCAAGTTTTGAGGACTACCTTGAGAATGGGTGGATGTCATCATCAGGAGGACTCTTGTTGGTTAATGCATATCTGTTAATAAGCCAAGATATCACAAAGCAAGGGCTTGAGAGCTTGGAGAATTACCACAATCTCTTGCGATGGCCGTCTATCATTTTTCGGCTTGCCAATGATTTGGCAACTTCATCGGTATTATATGATCATGATCAGCGAATCTACTTTCCTTTATTTCACTTTTAGATATATGGCAAAATATGTAACATCAATTCTTTTTTTTTTCCTTTTCCTACTGTAAAAAATGCAGGCGGAACTCGAAAGAGGTGAAACTACCAACTCAATTTCGTGCATCATGAGCGACACTGGCCTTTCTGAGGAATCAGCTCGTCAACACCTAAGAAATTTGATTGAAGAAACATGGAAGCAGATGAACAAAGACGCAATGTCTGGCGAGTCTCCGTTCACAGAGCCTTTTCTGGAGACAGCAATTAACCTTGCTCGGATTGCGCAATGCCAATACCAGCATGGAGATGGGCTTGGAAATCCCGACACAAAATCAAAGAACCGAGTTTTTTCTCTTATAATTGACCCCATGTTTGATCCATGAAGTAACAAAACAATCTTTTCTTCTTCAAACTGTAATAATTCAGAATACGATGGTACCATATAATGATGTTAGAAATAGAAATAGAAATATTGAGCTAACAAATAGATAGGAACAGAACATACATATAAATGATATAATCAACATACCGGATACTATCTCCGGATATATATATATATATATATATATATCACATAATGTAAGTGTATGCTATGTAAATATTCCCTTTTGAAGGAAGTATATATAATTGATCCTTTTAGTCATTAAAGAAAGAACATATTTGTGTGCTAATTAATTCTTCTCTCTTTATCTAGCTAGTCATTTTTGCAAAAGTACGCAGATCAAAGCTATGATATTAGGTAGATCATTTCTTATTCTCTGTTTGAACGCAGTAAATATATCGAAAGTAAATTTTTTTGCAGTTTTAGGCCCAGTCTAGTGCAATCCAAATAAATCTTTGTAATTAAGCAAATAGAATTAGTCGACAGTGATCCAAAGCAAACGCATTCCACATCCTCCACCTTTACACGAGGCATTAATTGTTGCGTTCGTTCACATAAATTTTCTTATGAACCAAAACATCACAAAGCAAGGACCCGCCCTGTTTTGTTCCAGCAAGGTCGCCACTGCTTTGAGGATAGGGAAAAAATAAATAAGAGATCGAACAGCCATTTTCTACAAGTCTAGGATTAAATTGTAAATTTCTGCAAAAATAGTAAAATGTGATGTGCTCAGAGGAAGAAAACAAAGACCAACAACCCGAAAACTACTACAAAAGGGATTTCTAAAATCACTTTCAACTCAGTTGTGTTAATCAAGCGTGACAAATCATGCGTGACACCAATAGTGTCTCAGAGGAATTTGGTTACCAAAACACAAGGAATTTGCAGGTTGCTACAACTATTGGAAAAGGATGAACAAAGATGTACGTAGCTGAAGAGATTCTCCGTTTGCAAAGCGTTTTGTAGAACACATATGGATTTTAAATCTTGACAATCATTCAAGAAATTGAGAAACAACGATGAAACGCTAACATACTAAGAAACGACATGGGAAAAAAATAATAGCAATTAAGAAATGAAATGGAATTAATTTTTGTATTAAGCATTTTAAGGTCGTACCCTAATATCATTTTGGAGTATTGTGCAGTTATATTCCATGCATTTATGCTCAAATCTTATATTTTCTCATGCCAAAGGTCAATTTTGATATGAAAAGGAGGATCTAGATGTCCTTAAAAGAAACAATAATGATAATATGTCAACAGAGATTTAAAACTAGATAGTTACTAATTACAATTAAAAAAAAAAAGGACGAAAAATGGAAACAACAACAAAAACAACTGTCCTGAGTACAAAAAGGAATGTGACAATGTAAGAATACGGCTTAAGAAATCGAGAAGAAAACGATGAAATCCCAAGAAATAAAATACAAAATAAAAAATGTCGAAATATATATATTAAAAAAATAAACTATTAAAAACAAAACAATGACAAACGACATTGAAATAACATCAAAACCTTAAAACAAAGAAACCAATAACATCAAAACCTTAAAACAAAGAAACCAACGACAAACACTTTGAAGGGTGAATGTGGAATCCGAATATGCCAACACGTTTTCCACACATGAGCTCTAGAATTTCTCCTATATAGCAGGCATGGGACATGGTCCACCTCCTTATATTTAATATTATTTAGCTATTGAAGTAGAAATTTAATTAGGTCTGAGTGTCCAAATTTCCACGAGCAATTAAGATATCATTGTGTCTATTTAACTAAAAGATTTGTCCATGATGTGATTTCTCTCTCCATGAGCAAATTAAAACGTTTATTTATTTATTATTACTTTTTCTTTCTTTTTTTTTTTGGGTGTAATCTCTAATACCTTTCGAACTAATAAGAAAAAGGTGAATAAAGCCTAAATTAAGGTCAGTTCTACTCCACAAGTCAAAATTCAAGAAAATCTATTAACTACTAACGACATTGATAAACGCTTCATGGTCATCAGACATCAACTATACGTTGCTTCACCAGTAAATAATGTTCTTCTTAGTTACGCACAATTGACATTTAAACTTTATGTCGTTGATTTTAAGTATTACGTTTGTGGGTTTATGGAATTAGGTGTCAGCAGTAATTGTGATCTCCCAAAACCTTGAGTTAGCCTAACATTTGGGACTTTTATAAGAAATGTCATTTTCATAATGACCACCTGGTCAATTTCATTGTAACCTCTTCGCATACGGTGAAAGAAAAATATTTACAAAATGATGGAAAAACAAGTATTCTAAAACACACATAGGAGTTAGCATACGTTGTGTGTAAAAGAAACTTTTTTTAAAAAAAAGGAGTTAGCCTAACATTTGGGACTTTTATAAGAAATGTCATTTTCATAATGACCACCTGGTCAATTTCTTTTTGACCTCTGTGCGTACGGTGAAACAAAAATATTTACAAAGTGATGGAACAACAAGTATTCTAAAACACACATAGGATTAGCATACCTTGTGTGTAAAAGGAAAAACTTTAAAAAAAAAAAAAAAAAGAATTAGCCTAACATTTGGGACTTTTATAAGAAATGTCATTTTCATAATGACCACCTGGTCAATTTCTTTTTGACCTCTATGCCTATGGGAAACAAAAATATTTACAAAGTGATGGAACAACAAGTATTCTAAAACACAGATAGGAGTTAGCATACGTTGTGTGTAAAAGGAAAAACTTTAAAAAAAAATTAAAAAAAAATGAGTTAGCCTAACATTTGGGACTTTTATAGGAAAGGTCATTTTCATAATGACCACCTGGTCATTTTTTTTTTGACCTCTGTGCCTACGGTGAAACAAAAATATTTACAAAGTGATGGAACAATAAGTATTCTAAAACACACATAGGAGTTAGCATACGTTGTGTGTGTAAAAAAAAAAAAAAAAAAAAAAAAAAAAAAGTTAGCCTAACATTTGGGACTTTTATAGGAAAGGTCATTTTCAAAATGACCACATGGTCAATTTCTTTTTGACCTCTGTGCTTACGGTGAAACAAAAATATTTACAAAGTGATGGAATAACAAGTATTCTAAAACACACATAGGAGTTAGCATACGTTGTGTGTGTTAAAAAAAAAAAAAAAAAAAAGGAGTTAGCCTAACATTTGGGACTTTTATAGGAAATGTCATTTTCATAATGACTACCTGGTCAATTTCTTTTTAACCTCTGTGCCTATGGTCAAATTGTCATATTAACAATTATATGTTGCAACAAACAGACATATACAACTTTAAATATGTTCTACCATGAATAAAATAATGAGGCTATTTACAACATGGACATATAACAAGAATTATAAAAAAAAAAAAAAAAAAAAAAGGTTATTTATAAGTCTATCATATCCACCTCCTCATCACTGTTATAATTATCTTCAATTTTTCTCTTTGCATGACACCACATATAATGTTAACCACTCCCGAAACATATGCATGCATCCCTGAATAACCCAATAACGGACGTCCCTCCCTTCTATAAAGCATTCAGCACACTTAATAGTAAAGATTCCACAGTCACCCCTGTTTCACGAATGATAATTAATCACAAATCACATAATTATCACAGTTAATAAGGTCATATGAAAACATTATCAATACATTAACTCACCCATTTTCTTGTCAAGGGATATCTTGTATGATGGTGACAGGTATTGAGTACGTTCCCGGAGGGTCCCTTGGTTTGAATTCGAACAAACTGATCTTATCAGTCAGCATTGAAATAAACTTTGACATACAATCCAATGCTTCTAGGACCTTATAATTGTGAGGGCTTTCATGATGAAGAGAGTCATACACCTCAATTGTCCAATTCAGAAGATTGAGCTTTATTAATACCCAATGTTTCAAATCTTCTAAGTGTATTAGTATTAATAAAGTGTTCATCTCAAACCATGACAAACCACATCAAACACAGATACCAAGTATGATCTTCATTAAAGAATCACACAATCCCCAATCAAAATTATCTGGTGATTTCTTGTAGACACGCCACAATGCACTAATCTTGGCACTAAAAAACGTGTCTACCGTTGTGACCTTTCGTTGTACTAGTTCAGGGAACTGCATGATCTTCTTCCTCAAATAGTAGAATGGAACGTTAATGTGATAAATAAACAAACTAGAGGCAAATGGCAAAACAGTATGAGCCAGCACATATGATAAATCTTTACATAAGGTTAACAAAAATTTCGTACATGGATTCTAAACAAAAAAAATACTACTTACTTCATCTCATAGCCAGACAGGAGAGGTTACTAACTCATAAAATCAACTTTTTTTCTCAACTGCCATAAATCCGAGGTCGTAGGGTTTGTCTAATGTCTCATACTTAGCAATGTATCGGGGAGGCCATTTTCTTAAAATAAAAATAATTAAATTGGTAAGAACAATATATATCATTTTCAAAGCAAAAGAACATTTATTCGTTAGAACCAAATTACCCTTAAAGAGACCTCTTCAATAATCTTTTTTTTATCCACTCTCTGAACTCGTCTAGCTTCTTTCTAGGAGGTTCATCTGAGAGACCTGGTGGGAGGGTATAATTGGGCTTAGTCGGAGCATGGGATGGTGAGCCAATCTCAACCATAGGTTCGGACCGCTGTTGTCAAAGCCTTGAAAGTCTAGACCTCTTCTGCTTAGGGATCTATAAATGACAAATATCAAACAGGTAGGTAATAATCAACATGACTATGTTCATTTCTTACAGAAATTCGTAACACCCACATCACTTATGCTCTCCTCTTGTTAATTGACTGCTTCTTCATTCTTTCTATCCTCCTCTTCTCCCTTTGCTTCTTCATCCTCTTTTTCCTCTTCTTTTGCCTTTGCTGTGTCAGGCTTTATCTCCTCCTCCTTTCCCTTGCCGTTCTCAAATTTTTCGTCCTCATTTTCCTTGGCTTCTCCCTCCTCTCCTTCTTGGTACTCCTTATATTTTTCCTATGTAATTTCACAACAGGTCATAATTAAAATTACCAATTGACCATTACAATAATGACCATCTACATATAAGGTATACTCAACACACATTTTCAGGATTACCTCATCTTTTTCTCCCTTGTCATACTCAACTTCAGCAATTTCTTTCTCCTCATCTCCCTCTTCCTGCAAAAGGGGAACACAATAGCTGTCATTAACATTGGTTATTACATAAACGACCAAATAGTCATTACATAAATAGTAGTTGGTCATTAATATATCAATTAATTAATATGGGATCATCATAGAAATCACCGACAACTACAAATAATCACCTTATCAGAATTTAAGAACTCAATGGCTGCTTTCACACCCTTATCCGCAACTACACCGATGTCAGAGTCGATGAATACATCATCTTGATAGCCGAATCGGAGGTCATCAGAATCAGTCTTCAGGGCATCCAAGTCATTTGTCTGAACATTACTCTTGTGCCTGCTACTGACATGGTACGCAGTGGATGGGTTCCCCTCAACATTGTCATTGACGTTGTACAACAATTTGAGAACCCTATGCATGAGCTTCTTGGACTTCTTCTGTCTCTTTTTCAGATCCTCTAATTTTTTGTTCATTGAATCGACATGCCCTCGGATCTCTTTTTGAAACTTCCGCTACTCGGAGTTTGTCTCGGTGCTCGGTTGCGGGACAGGAGCCTTACGCGGTGGCTGAGGCACAACCGTAGGGTTCTTAAAATATAGTTGACCAACACTTAGGCCCTTCAACTCTTCGTCAGTTGCCTTCATCATAAAACACGTCGGCTGCATACATTTGATTTTCATAAAAATTAGTAAAGGATATAGTCATTAAGTAAATGACCAACACTGGTACTGACGCTAACAAAGATATGGTCATTATAGAAATTACCACACGGTCATGATATAAATGACCAATAATGGTATTGACGCTAATAAAGGTATGGTCAATACAGAAATTACCACTAGGTCATTACGTAAATGACCAATATTGGTATTGACGCTAACAAAGATATGGTGATTACAGAAATTATCACATGGTCATTACGTAAATGACCAATATTGGTATTGACACTAACAAAGGTATGGTCATTACATGAATTACTACACGGTCATTATATAAATGACCAACACTGGTATTGACGCTAACAAAGGTATGGTCATTACAGAAATTACCTCCCGGTCATTACGTAAATGACCAACATTGGTATTGACGCTAACAAAGGTATGGTCATTATAAAAATTACCACACGATCATTATGGAAATGACCAACACTTGTAAATGACCTCATCAGTAATAATAATATATTTAAAGTATAGAAATTACCTTTATCCCGCCAACAGCGGTTAAAGCCAACATCACATCATCAAACTTCACATTATCCACGGCCTCAACGTATGTACTTAGTGGTGAATTTACCTGCTATTGTTGGGATGCTCTCATATGCCCAAACGAGTAAGGCATGAGGAAAGCCCGCAATACTGTAATGTACTTTATCAGACTTCTTTAACGGTCTTCTTTTTGAAAACAGCCTGTTTTCAACTGCATTACATATTGCAGCTCGGGTTGCCTCCCATGAGAGCACGCCCCATGGAAAAGCATTGAACTCCTCCAAGTTATCGGCTAGGGCGAAATATTTCGGGTCAATCTTCACGGAATTTGCATTTGTAAGAGGAATGCAAAATATCATGTATAGTAAGCCAAGCTTGACAGTATCATCGTCGTTGTCAAATTTTGCATTCGACAGCTGCAACTCCAAATGTTCTCTTGACACACCTTGATAAGGACATGGCTAGCACAAGTGCATGGAATGCGGATCCTACTCAAGTTCTAGAAGAATCTAGCAAAGGCAAAGTTTAATTTTAGCGAAGTTAAATTGGGTTGTAAGGCTTGCATGCCAAGATATTTACTTTCCTTTATTTGTTTAGGCCTTTTTGACTTTTCTTGTGCGTTTATGGCTGATAATAAAGCCATTTAAAAATTTCCAACTTTCCTTTTCTAGTGAAGGTGTGAGATCAGCCAATTAAAGGGTATATTGTTTCCTTTTTCTTTTTTAGGCAAGTAAGAACTTTTAATTACCAGATTTTAGCCTTAATTAGTATAGTTATTTTAGGAACCTTTTTTGTAACATTCAGCCTATAAATAGGCGTCTTTGTAATAGTGAAAAGGGAAGTAATTATTCAGAAATGTGAGAATATTTTCTCTTTGGTTCTTTGAAGAATTATTCGAACTTATCGGAATTTTCCGTGGCATTCACTATCGACTTATCAAATGGATTTCCACCACCGTTTGTGGCGTCTTCCTTATACCGAGGTTCTTGTTTCGCATTAAACAATGGGTTGAGGTCAAATATACCAAGGTTCTTGTTTTTGTTGAAGCAACGGGTCGAGGTCTCCCATTCAAACCTGATCATAGAACGTTCTTAGGTTCCTCAAACCATAGAGCATCACCTATTCCTGAGTGATCCGTCAAACGCATTACAATGTTATGGAAGACCTGCCCAGCCCAACCAAGCATCTTTAACTTCATAAATTTCTTAATGCATGGCTGACGGATCACGCCCTCGTAATGTCGGGGTGACAACCACTCTTTCAAGTTATTACATGTCTCTGCAATGTTAATGAAAATATTTATTTTGGCCCGGGTAATTTTACTATTTGGTACGCATCGAGCATAGTGAACCTGTGGTAATGTCAATAGTATCATAAAATAGAAGTTATATTTATGACCAAGAAGTAATCATAAAAATGAGCAGCTAGAAAATAACAGAAATCTGAGTAATTAAACTGATGACTAGCAAGTCATCATAAAAATGACCAAAAAGTCATCATAAAAATGACCAGCTAGAAATAACAAGAAATCTGAGTAATTAAATTGATGACCAGCAAGTCATCATAAAAATGACCAGCTGGAAATAACAGAAATCTGAGTAATTTTTATAATGACTAACAAGTCATCATAAAAATGACATAAGGGTAAAATTACAAGATGATCTCAAATAAATAACCAGATAACCGCATTTTCTGATATCACCTACAATTAACCAAACATCAACAAAAACCCAAATACCTTCGGCAATCAAATATTTATATAAACCAATATACTCAATTTTCCTCTCAATATCCAAATCCCAAACAAACAAACTTTTAGTTTATGTCACAAAATCAAATAAAAATACAAACTCTACGTTTTTTTTTTTTGCAAAATTTTTTCAACAAATCAATTAGAAATGTAGAATCTCATCAAAAAAACATATAAAAATGCTAACTTTTTTTTTACATAATCAATAAAAAATACAAAAGTTCTCAAGTATGATGTACATTCGTTGCAACATTTTTACCTCTTCAGCTTCCGAGATCATCTTATCTTCTATGGCTCTTTTCGCCTTCTCCGATTCCTTAACTTCGATTTCCCCCTACTTTCTCTTCAACCCTTCCTCGGCCACCTTTCTCTTTCTCTCTGGTGCCGGTCTTTTAGAAATTTTCTCGACCGGTGGCTTTTTATCTGCCGAAGCCATTACTTGGAGAGATCTCTTTTTGGGTGTAATGTTTTTCTCCGCTAACTTTGTGGGTTTGGACATGGTTTGTTTTAAAAGATTGTTCGACGTTCACAGACTTGCAAAAGCTTTATAGAGGGCATTGGTGGTGGTTTCTGATGGTTTTCTAGCAGTTGAAGCGGTTTCCGACAGTTTTTGTGGGTGGTAGGAACTCTTTCTCTCTCTATATGAGAGTTTCTCTCTCTAAAACACTGTAAATGGTTTGAAATCAGGTTAGGACAGACGAGGGAGTTTTGGGCGGGTGGGAAGTGGGGGTAAACCAGGAATTGGACATCCCTTAAATGCTTATGGAACCCACATATCAGAAGATGTTGATGACGTGACAGTGCTAGTAATGAAGGGAAACAAAAGTAGTGCTGTTTTTAATAATATTTTTCTCACATGTGCTACTTTTGAAATTAACTAATAATAATGATAATAACAATAATAATAATACAATATTTTTCAACAGGTTTAGAAATGAAGATGATCACGTGATGCATGGTGGTTAGTACGAATAACATTTGTATATGTTTTTAAATCAATCAGTGTACAACTTGTTTGATTTTCTATATATATGGACATAAAAATGAATAATAAAACCGTCGAAAATGAACCGAAATGCCACATTGACTAGAGCTTCCCCCCCCCCCCCCCCTCTTCTCTCCCTCTCTCTATATGAAGAGAGAGAGAGAAGAAATAGTATTGCTTTCGATTCTCACACACGAATCTGCTGGCATAATCTACAATTACAAAGAGGAAAGAGAGAAAGGGTAAAAAAAAAGATGCAGAGAAAACTTATTATTAAAATAAACTAGCAGAGAGGGATTTATATAGTTAACCTTACAAACAAATACTTAAAATACCAATTTATCCTGCTAATAAAGAAAATAAATAATCCTAATCCAAAATATATATAACTCTAACAAAAACAAAAAAACAAAAAAAAAAAAGTCAATAAAATGGCAAATGTGGATGAGGCTCTTCCAAGGAGAAACTAATTATTGACTAGAATTGGTCGTTGAACTAATTACTTGGTACTTTCAGTGAACGAAAATTTTAACAATGTTTGTCTTCATTATTCTATGGCGATAAATTTGGTTGTCATTTTCTTCTCCTATTTTCCCGTCTTTATTTCAAATTAGTTGCTATTGATTATTTGGTCAATATTCTACAAATTAAACATTCAAATTTTCTATTATTTTTAAACCAATTGCCGTGAAGTAGATGATGGATAATGCTTTCAGACATTGCAATCGGTACGGACAGAGACAGGCTATGGATGACGAAACTCAGTCATTCCGGGCTGGACAGGGTTTAGGCGGGTGAGGCTGAAGAAAATCCATGCCCGAGATTATCAGATCAATACAAAACAGATCAAGAAGCTAAAATAACTCATCAACATCGAAAAGACCTCACAATAATAATCTAAGGGCATTATATTTCTTAGCCAATAAATCTTACACTGATACATACAGCATGATTATCTGTATTGAGTTTCATGTATGAGTTTTGAGAAAAGAAAAACCACAGATCTACGAGAAAGTCTGTAACATGGAATGGAGGGAAGACGATTTCTATGAATCCGAACTAGTGTGTCAAACTAGTGACGCTTTAGCTTTGATCTTTCTAAACCGGGCAGGTATTGGCAAGGTAATCACACCCTTCGTAGACTTCCAACCCGGGTTGGTCCAGCTCATCTTCTTTAAAGCAAGCGCATCGCTTGCTCATTTTCCCAGTCAAAGCGATTTCTACAGGCCTCTGCACTAACCTCGGGTAGCCAACATCACACCAGACCTAACCAAAAAACAAAACAAAAACAAAACAAAACAAAACAAAAGGAAAAACCTTGTGAGAACCGAAGTGCAACTTGATCAACAGTGGAAACGCTTACAAAACCTCCGCGGGCAGCGGGCGGTTGACTCATAATTTTTAGAACATTTTCAATGTTTTCTACGACAAGGCAGACACGTAAATTTCAAACTAGTGCTATGGTTTTATTTTTTTCCTTAAAAATTTATGCAAATATATACCTTCCCGCCCTCATTTTGACTCCACCTTGAATTGCAGCTTGGTAGCTTAGATTCTTCATTTTTCTGTTTCTCCAAAAGCTGTGTCCCTCTTGCTGCCTTTGCTTCGGCTCCTTTCAAATATTTTGTGGGATTTCCTTGGCTATCATAGTAACGACCCACTAGCTTGCCAACAAATCTAAATTAGGAGTTAAGCATACTAATCATCAAACACTGTAGTCACTTGAAGAAAATTTCAAATATACACTCGGCAAAGTGGAAAATTTCAAAAGAAAGGAGACTACTACTCACGTGTAACTTCTAAAGTAGAAATCCCGCCATTCAACAATGCTCTTAACCTGCACAAGAGAGAGAGAGAGAGAGAGTAATTAGCGCCGAATGTTTCCCAAACAACCAACAGCATGATTAGGTTCAGGGTGGCAAAACGTAAATCACGAGGAAGCATGAAACAAGGCACTCCTTGTAACCGGTTGCAAGTCAAAACAGTTCAAACTAGTCAACAGTGGCTTGGTTGCGCAGAACTTGGCATGCAGTAATGATTAAATGAGGCTGCCATCACCATAGAAGGAGAAAATATGTGCTGCACGCAATCTTTATTAGCATTTGACAAGGCAAGACATGCAAAGAAAAGAGGAGTTGCAGACTACTTGAGACAAATCATTGCATAGGACATTTAAGGCCAAAAGTGGAAGCACAATTCAATGTTTCGAGTAATGTCACGCAGCCACAATTCATAACCTGTCAAGGATCCTTTCCTCCTTATACTCCTTTTCTTTTTTATGCTTTCCTTTTTTCTCTTTTGGATAGGATGGTAGGGGAAGCGGGGTAACAGGAGCACTCAAGTCTCCAACTTATGTGACTTTTCCAATGAAAAATGTGGAAGGGAAAAGGGGAAAAAAGAAAACAAATTAAGGAGCAGGCGAAAAATCTATACCTCGGTGCTGGAAAGACCACGTAATGAGTCCGTAAGTCCATCGCCTGCATTAGGAACAAAGAACATAATTAATGGTACTAAGAAAAAATTATAAATTGAAGGTGAAAGACTTGGTTCAGATTCTCTGATTTCCAAAGGACTATTAGTCTCGATAAATGGTAATCAGAGAAAGACAAGGAAGTTCAATGATAAACAAAAGATCATTTCCAACCTTCAGTTTCATCGAACATATATAGGACTGTATGAATGTTCTAGACATCAAGACTTGTGCCCTTGGGCATAAGAGGCGGTCGTAACTAACAACTAACAAGTTCTACCAACTAGCCTAACTAGCAAAGTCTCACAACATGATATCCCAACAATGGGAATTATGAAGTTCCAGAGGCATATGCCCAACCCATTATCTTACACAACCAACTAGTGATGGAGCAATCTCCTATCTATAAGCCTGAAGAGTGTTTTATACTCCCAGCTTAATGAAAGATCGGAAATCAAAGAAGGACAAAAACCTGTAAGACTTTGTTTTCATAATGAAAGTCATATTCTGCAAAAGCTTCTAGAAAATAATGACTCTTTACGATATTGCCAGGAAGCTTGAGGCAGCTTAAGCTTTTTAATTTCTGTACAACCTGGCAACTTTAAACTACTATAACTACAGAGATAAGCATGTTGAACAATAAGACTTAGAGATTTAGTTGACAAAATACATTTGCAAACATCAAACTTTGAGTCTAGTTACAATCTAATAAGAAAAATACTGAGTGCTGTTATTACCTGTAAAGTTTCCTGAAACAAATGCACGGGAAGCATCTCTAGATTATATCCAAAGAAGAAAACAATAGTCAGTGTACGAGTCCATCGAATAACGAAGCACAAAAGTGCATAATCCATAATGTTGGTGAAATACGAACTATACTGATAAATTTAGAGTTGTTCATAAGAACCAGTCACTGACATATGGATTAATACTTTAACAAGGAATTTAGTATACATGTTAAGGACGTATGTTTTGCGGGAAAAAGAATTGAGATCTTAAACCATGTAGAGCAAACTAGTAGCAAAACATAGGGAGGGAGTTAAGTAGAGCTAACCTTCCAGCAAAATGATTGTAACCGCCTCCCTTGCCATAATGAGATTTCCCTTTCCTTACATCAAAGACAGACCTGATTCAACAAAATCTTAGCTACTTCATAAAATGTACCAATACAAATTGCTGGTTGTTGATTTTCCAACTCATTATCTGCTTTGAACTTCCGGTTTATATTTCTCCCATAAAAGGGTATTTCGCACATTTTCCCCTGAACTTTTCACGATAGGCAAGTCACCCGCTAAAATTTTTAATTTTGGAAAATCACCTCAGAATTTAACAAAGCGTTGCAGATTGCGCCCAGAAACGATGACAATTGTCAAAATTTGAATGTAAAACACCCTTGTACATGCTAACTGAGCTCGTTCGAAGGAAGAGACTTAAATTTCATATGACAACCAAAGCGCATCATGTCACGTTCAGAAGGGCGTTTTCTTTCAAATTTTAAGATCACTCATCAATCAGGGGACACTCTACAACATTAAAATTAAATTCAGGGGGTAATGGAAATCTGCCAAAGTTAAAAAGAATTCAGGGAGCAACTTGCCAATTCAATCAAATTTCGGGGAAAAAGCGCACAGAAAATCAATCAAAAGCATCAGCCTACACATAGACAAACTCACAAAGAGAGAGAGAGAGAGAGAGAGAGAGGGTACCCAAGAATTCCTAAAAGGATTGGCAAGCCCTCGTCAGTCCCATTGTACAAAGCAAGTTCTTCAACACTGAACAATCTCTACCAAATGCAACCAACATTAGCTACTTTATATCCAATCAACATAAACCTTCGTTTTTTAAGAAATGGGGTTTTTTTTTTTTTTTTTAACTCCATTTGATCGTCAAGATTCAGCAACCAAAAAGAACAAAACTTTTTTTTTTCTTTTTGATGGGTAATTATAATATTATTCCCAAAATTAACATCTGTAATGAACTAAAATGAACTTAAAGAGGAATTATAACACCGAACCCATTAAAGTAATTTTCTTTTCCTGGCTCAGAAAGCTCTTTCTTCATCAAAAAGAAGAATTTCAAAAAGGTTAAATAAAAAATAATAATAATTATAGAACTGAAAAGGGAAGAGAGAGAGAGAGTTTTCTGACCTGTTGAGGAAAGGGTTTAAGGTAAAATGTGAGGAGGAAAGCGAAAACAGTAACAATAACTGCAATCAGTACGGAACAAGGCGTTGCGAACCTCATTTACTCCTCTTCCACTCTCTGCCTTTGCATCTGCCGGAAGCAAAGTCAGAGTCTTCAAACGAGGCTTCTTATAATTCGCACTCTTCTTCGTCTTCTCCTTGTTTATTTATTTATTTATTTAAGATTAAGAGAAAAAAAAAATTGCTGACTGCCAACACCTTCTTCGCACCATCTATATGTGAATGTCAATTGTTGCAAAAGAAAATCGTAAAAATGTAAATTTAAGATTTTTATTTTATTTTATTTTATTTTTTGGTGTTCTAATGTTATTTTATTTATAAAAATAAACTTTTCCCTTAAAAAATAGTATATTTTAATTGAGGAATTTAGAGGTAAATAGGTTTTTTAAAGAAATTTTTAACAAATGGTGAAAGTTTTTAAATATAGTTAAAAGACTTTTTTTTTTAATGATCAATCAATTTTTTTATATGGTCAATAAGTGGTTGATCATATAGTAATATTAATTTAGTAAATCAGTGATTGATAGTAGTCAATTATTGATTGACCATAACATAAATCATCAATTCAAGTCAATTATTAATTGATCAAATCTGAAAATATGACAAACGATCATTTACTAAATAAAAAAAAAAGTTCGGTCATCTGTTACATTAGGTGACCAAATAAGCCACTCAACCTAATTTTTATTAATTGATCATGATCAATTACTGATTAACCAAATCTGACCAAAAACAAAAAGTCATTTTGTTAAATAAAAAAAAAAGTTCGGCTATCTATTAAATTAGGCGACCAAAATAAATCACCCCACCTAATTTTCCTAAATATATTTACAAGAATAAATAACATATTTTAAAAATATTTAAAGTAAAGATGTGTAAATAATAAATTTATAAGATAAATAGATTATTTACTTTAATAAATTTAATGATTAATTTTATAAATACCCCATAGACTATGTACTCTATTTCACTTTGTCACATATACTTTCAAAACTGGTCATTATACCCCTTGAACTATATAAAGCCACTCATTTTATCCTATGTGTACTTCCATTTATAAACTTAACGGAATTACTGATGTGACATATATCAAAGAATTAATTAAATATTTTTTAAAATTATAGACCCATATTTTGAAAAAAAAATATATATTAATAAAAAACAAATTAATCTTAATGAAAAATCAAATAAAAGTTTAAAACAACTAAAAATGAAATATATATACACACATATATATTTCACTCTCCCGTCATTTTCCACTCCGTCTCTCCCCCTCGAACGACCTCTAACGCACCTCATTTCGCGATCCAGCCACACGCATGACCCAGGCTCCGCCGCCCCCTCCCGGCACGATCCAACCTCCGCCGCCCCCTTCCACGTGATAACTAGCCTCTGCCGGCCCTAACCCTCGCGATCTAGCCTCCGCCGCCCCCTCCCCAACACAATCCCACCTTCGGCACCCCCCTCCCTGTGCGATCCAGCCTTTGTCGCCAACTCCCAGTGCGATTTGGCCTTTGCTGCTACCCCGATCCAACCTTTTCCACCATGGGTTCACCCTTCATGTTTTTGGGCATGGCTCTTTTTCTTATTATTTATTTTACAGATAAAAGAGAGTTTGGAAAATATTTCCTACATTTATTTTAGTTAATAATTGATATTATTTAGAGAATATTAAAATATTAAATTTTTTTTTTCAAAATATGGGTTCATATTTTTAGAAAATATTTGATTAATTCTTTAATGAATGCCACGTCAGTAATTTCGTTAAGTTCATAGACAGAAGTGAACGGAGGGGCAAATGAGTGGTTTTGTAAAGTTTATGGGGCATATTGATCGGTTTTGAAAGTCTAGGAGGCAAAGTGAAATAAGACACATAATTCAAGGGTATTCATAAAATTAATCCTAAATTTAATATTTACTATTATTTAATTCAAATATTTTAACATAATATTATTTATTTAAATTTAGTTTTGTGAAACATTTTTTTTTTTTTTTTTAAGAAAAAATCTGTCAGGGAGAAAACTAGTGCTGGGAATTTGGGCCGCCTGGCCCGGCCCGGCCCTAGCCCGATGGGCTTTTTAAGAAAATCGGGCCGGGCCGGCCCGGCCCTTTGAAAACACGGGCCGGTCCGAATTTTTGAAATATAAGCCCGGCCCGGCCCGCGGGCTTAGAGCGGGCCGAGAGCGGGCCGGGCCGGCCCGAGCCTAATTTTTTAATTTTATTTAATTTAATTTTTTTTGTTTTTTCTTTTCTTTATATATATATAATATATATAATATAAAATTATCATATATATAATTTTTTAATAAAAATTTTAATAAAAATAATATATATATAAAATTTTAATTTTTAAATAACGGGCGGGCCGGGCCGGCCCAACGGGCTTAAATTTTCGGGTCGGGTCGGGCCGGGCCGGCCCACCGGGCCTCAAAGGAGAGCCCGGCCCGCCTCTTACTGGCGGGCCGGGCTTTTACCAGGCCTAGAGAATTCGGGCCGGGCCGGGCCAACGACCGGACCAAAATTACGGGCCGCGGGCCAGGGGCCGGCCCGTTTGGCCCTGCCCAAATTCCCACCTCTAGAGAAAACCCGTCCTATCCTGTCAACTTAAACAGGTATGGGAGGAGCGGGGCTGGGGAGTATTTCTTCCGACAGGGTGGGTTGGCAAGAAACCCACCCGGACTGAACCCGCCTCATTGCCATCCACAGGTAACCAATTTTTTTCTATTAACTTCTTGAATGCCACGTGTCAATGGAAGAGTGGTTGAAAGAGCAAGAAAACCATGAGAACGCTCACATTTGAACCCCACCAAGGAGCAAGAGCAATAATTAATGACAATAATAGCCTACATTTTCGACTATGGTCTAAAAATTCAATCTTCTGTCATTCCGAGGCGATTCACACAGATTCTTCTTCTCTTTCCCTCCCTGTTTAGGTACCTCCTCTTTTTCTTCGATTTTATTTTATTTTATTTTTACTATGATTATCAACAATTTATCTTCTCTGTTTGTCCTTTCGATTTTCGATTTTGTGCCTTATTTATATTCTTTTTTTTTTTTTTGCCGTAATACGAGCTTGATTCGTAAATTTTCAATTTTTCTCTAAATTTTTCCCCTAGAATTGAAGTTTAATCTGGAGATTTTTTTCAAGAAAAGCTCGATCTTTCGGCCAGAATTCGATCGGAATTGACGAAATTTGTTGAATTTTATAACAATTTGACTCCTTTAGGTTGCGGATTGTCGAAATTTTCCGGCTTTTGTTTGTTTTTGAGTTTATTGGATTTGTAATGAGCTTGATTTTGGGTTTATGTTGGAATGGCGTTGAAGTGACAAGTTTAATAGACACAGATGGGTGTGAGACAGGCTTTAAAGAGCCTTGATGCGTTTCCCCGTGCTGAAGAGCACCTGTTGCAGAAGACACAATCCGGGGCACTCGGTAATTTAGCCTTTCTTCATCCGAAACCTTCTTGTTTCGTCGTAAATTTTTGTAGTTTTATCTGCATAAAGGGCTAGCTGAACGGGAAACATGAATTAAACACTTTGAATGAGAATGCAGTTTTCTTTATTGCTATTATTATTTTGTGCATGTAAATTAGCTTTCTATATGACAAAGTTGCATTCGTGGTTCGAATTTTCGATATATTGTGGAGAACATGCTTTGAGTGGAGATATTACGTTGTTGCACTCTTTAAAAGAAAAGTGAAAAATGAGTAAACGGGGAGATGAATGGTAGGGGTGTTAACTAATGTCCTTTTTAAAACTGTCACGTATGATTTGTCATCCTTCTATCGGAAGGTAACAACTTTACTCACTTTCTATGTCAATTCGCATTATAAGGTTGGAATAGGAGTTGAGACCCTTAGCATTGTTCAGTGCAAGAATAGCATCAACAATCAACATTTCTCTTTTGAACAATGTTTAAAGAATTTTCTCCTTTACTTCATTTTCTGTTGATGTGTGTTTAGCCTTTGAGTGCGAAATCACGTGTGTGTTTGTTGGATAGACATAAATCATGTATTCTTGTGGAAAAAGAATATGTTTATTTTTTAAATTGAATTTGACGTTGTTATTACTATTAATTAAGTAATAAATTTATTTTTTATTTATTTATTTTTGCAGTCTCCGTTGTTGGTCTACTCATAATGGCTATGTTGTTCATGCATGAGCTGAGATATTATCTTACGACTTACACTGTCCATCAGGTTTGTATTTTTGTATGATCTGTTTATTGTTCTACTTCTTACGTATAGTGGATTACTTATGATGAGTAGAAGTTTTTAGTGGGAGATTCCGAAATCTTGGGCATAAGAATAGGAAGCTTATATGACTATTTGATAAAGCAGGACTACATAGATAAAACTGTGGTTTGACGAGTTGTCTAACAATGTGCCTTATGCATTTGACAGATGTCTGTGGACTTGAAACGTGGTGAGACTCTGCCAATTCACATAAATATGACATTCCCTTCGTTACCATGTGATGGTTAGAACATTCCTTTCTTGCTTTGTCGGAGAAGTTTTTATGTTTTATACTTTTGCAGGTTTTTAATTGGTCCTTCCCTTTTTGGTTGCAGTCTTAAGTGTTGATGCAATTGATATGTCTGGAAAGCATGAAGTGGATCTTGATACAAACATTTGGAAGGTGATAAACTTTCTTAATTCTCTGATAAGAACCAAGAACACTCAAGAAAATATGTGGATTCTAACAAGCTAATTGAGAAGAATAATGGAGGATTTTCATGTGAAAACAAAGAACAATACAAGATAGATTCCCAGACATTCGAGAGGTCTGCTAGCTCTCCCAAGGGTTTCCCCAATTTCCCACTAATCAGTCCATACCCTTACTCTCTACCCATCCCCCTTTTATACTAAACTCACTACTAACAAACCTCACTAATTGGTTATGCTACTAACTAGCTAACTAATATCCAAATCCTATCATTCTCTTATGTTTTTCTTGTCAAAGTTAATATACAGACGTTCAAGTTATGCATGCTTGGCTAGCTGTGTGTTATACAAGAGATACTAGGATGGACTTAGTTTCTTTTTATCTTCCCCAAGTTGCTTTATTGTAGGAAAAGTTGGTTAGTTGAGTGTTTCCTTCATTGTGCTATTGTTTTTCTATGATCGTTAGTCAAAGATTAAAGCTTTCTTGTATGTGGACCTCGGTACCCTTCTTAACTTACTTAGGTTAACTCGCACTTTAGCTTAATGAAGGCATCATCTTATAAGCAGCAGGAACTGATTCATGAATTGCTCTTGAAAACACAAAAAAGATGCAACATGTGTGAGACTTCTGTTGCGTGTTGCCTTTTTTGGAAGACCAGAACAATATACTAGATAAGTGGTCTTGGATGCCTGTAATTGATATCTCCTCTTGGTATTTATATTCATTACGTGTTAGACTCTGATTTAGATCTTATTGTGTGCTTGACTATGCTCATCCGTGACTCTTTGCTGGAAAATCCAAGCTTGGAAAAGTGTTTAGTGGAAAGTTTCTCATCATCTGCTTCACTATTTGATCCTGACAGGCTGACACTTCTATCAGAAACCTAGTTACAACTTACACATGCTTAGTATGTGTAATTGATTCACATACAAAGAAAGGAAACAAAATGTTTGTAACGTCTAATGGCTGTTGTAGAACTGGGCAAGGTTTATTGTGTATTCATAATGAGTATCAATTTTCATAACTAGCATCTTGTGTTCTCTCTTCCCTCCCCTTAACACCCTCTTATATTACACTAACCATTATACATGGTCACTGCAGCTTCGCCTGAACAGTCATGGCCATATCATTGGCACTGAATATTTATCTGACCTTGTGGAAAAGGAACATGCAGCTCACAAGCATGGTAACCAAGATTGTACCCTTTACGAACTTGTTGATGTGCTCGAGTCAGTTATACTCGGTTTCTGGTTATTTTGATTAGCTATCTAATCTTGTTGTTTCATATTTTTCTCATGAACTAATAAAACCATGCTGCTCGAGAATTTGTTCACAATTTTCTTCATTTGTTTTGTATAATGATTGAAGCCAGTCACGCCTCTGCTATTTTGCAAGATTCTCCTTATTCTTTGATTTTACTGTTGAAATATCAAATATCTGATAGAGATCCTTGGCCAGATGATGATAAAGATCATCATGAGCACTCCCATGAAAATCATTTAGGAGGAGCCTTTGATCAAGCTGCTGAAGATATGATAAAAAAGGTGAAGCAAGCATTGTCAAATGGAGAAGGATGCCGGGTATTTCATCATGGAGCTCTCTGCTTGTTATGTTAAAGGTCTTTTTGAACTTTTAAATTCATGCTAAAACTGAATTTTTCTTTTACTTGCAGGTTTACGGGGTTTTAGACGTCCAGCGGGTTGCTGGGAACTTCCATATTTCTGTTCACGGATTAAATATTTATGTTGCCCAAATGGTTGGTTGGTTGTTGTTTTTTTTTTTTTTTTTTTTTTTTTTTTTTTTTTTTTAAACTTCATCTGCTTCCTCCTCCTCCTTTTATTTTCCCTTTCTGTTTCAAATAACTTTTTCTTTTGCCCCTATGTGCAGATTTTCGGAGGATCTAAGCATGTGAATGTCAGTCATATAATTCATGATTTGTCTTTTGGCCCAAAATATCCAGGAATTCACAACCCACTTGATGGGACAGAGAGAATTCTGCATGACACGAGTGGAGTATTTAAATATTATGTAAAGGTTTGAATTCATGGATCTTTCTTCTTTAAAATTTTGGGTTTAGTCTTTAACTGAGGTATATTGTATTATGCATGAGTGTGCTGAATTGGCTGTGTGAGGGTTTAATTCTCTCAGTTCGGAGTTTAATTATTTCTGAGGATTTTGGATTTCTTACTCTAGATAAGTTTTTATCTGTAGATTAATGCTGTTTATATTTCTGGTGCCAAATTTAGTTGAGGCATGAAAATTACACGTTGATTTTGAGATGCCAATATGGAAACTTTTTACTCCAAACTTTTTTTGCTGATTTGGAAATATTCTGGGTAACTTGTTTTCCTGTTTTTGTCATATCTTTATGTACTCCTTGTCCTATAACATAATATTCTATATACTTCTTCTGATAGTATTTGTTTTCTGTTCAAAATATGTGATTGACATATTGGCTGGCTACCTAAAGCAATAGACAACGTTACACGCAAAGAAAGGCGTTTCAATAAAATCTTTAAAACACCTAAAAAAAAAGAAAAGAAAAGAAAAGAAAGGAACCTGTCTGATTGCTTTAAATTCTAGTAGATATTTCTTGGAAATTTCCTTTCAAACTTATTTTTTCTAGACAGCTTGTATACAAATTCTATTCTTTTGAGATCATAATGATTCATGTATGTTATTGCAAGTTGCTTTTTTTTTTTTTTTTTTTTTAACTTGAGGATATGTAAGTTGTTTTCCTTTCCCATTTGCAGATCGTTCCAACTGAATATAAGTATATTTGGAAAGAGGTCTTGCCAACTAATCAGTTCTCTGTCACAGAGTATTTCTCACCGATGAAAGACTTTGATAGGTCATGGCCAGGTTGGTTGTTGTTATACTTATTTGACTTTGCCTTTTAGATTGGTTCTTGGCACCAATTAGCTGCCCTGGTTGTTCTATTTGCAGCTGTATACTTCTTGTATGATCTCTCACCTATTACTGTGACCATCAAAGAAGAACGCCGCAGTTTTCTCCATTTCATAACTCGGCTTTGTGCAGTTTTGGGTGGAACCTTTGCTTTGACAGGTTTGTCTGTTACGCTAACTCTGTACCTTTTGCATAAATCAGTATGGTTGCGATGGAAAATAGGATTCTCCAGATTATCAAAGAAGTTTGTGAATTCTTTTATCCAATCTTTCCATTTAAATATTTATGGGAACGTATGGGAACTTCAGTGACGCTGAAAGTTAATATAAGATTATGCTATAACTTGGCTTCATGAGGAACTACTCTAGAAAGTTCTTTTATTGTTGTTTTTATCATTATTATAATTTAGAAATGTTTGTGTGTTACTTTCACAAACATATTGCAGTTCAGCTGTTCGGTTGATTATAGTCTAATCAAACTGGCACAGTGTAAAATTGCAATAGGGAAGGCGTTATACGATTTCTTTATCTCATTGGTTTTGGATATATATTTACTTTTTATCTTGCATCAACAGGAATGTTGGATCGTTGGATGTTTAGGCTTCTTGAGGCACTGACTAAACCAAAGGCAAGAAGTGTATTGCGATAGACCTGAGAACTCTTTTGGATTATCGTTGATTCATTCGTATCTTTGAGGGAACTATTGAAGACCAATGTAGCAAGTGAAGATGGTTGGAAAATGCGGGGACAAGTCAAACTCACAACACTGAGTCCTGTAATCTTTTGGTGACCACTCTTCGAAGTCGCATCGTCATCTCTGTTATATCTTGTGTTATTCGGTTTCCAATAGCTTGAACAAGAGGGTTAAAGTAGAAGGTTGTCGTAGACTGTTGGCATTATACTTGACGGGATTCACAGGGGACTCCTAAATTTTGATTCATTTTGATCTAGATAGACCTGTTAGTTCCATTGTTCCGAGCTCGTGCTTGTCAATTTTCTTGATCATCTGGAATATGAAAGAATGAATGTTCGATTAAGTTAATAGAAATAAAGAGGCCCTTGATGAAGTTTTGAATGCCCATTTTTAATGGGATTGTGTTTTGACAAGCACCAATATGCACTTGTTCACATAATTAGCTTTTAATCGAGCACTTGTTCACATACTTATCTTTTAATCGACCGAGTCAATTCGTCTTCATTCGAAATATTGGCATCTATATACAATATGGGATCGAACTCATGCCTTCTAAAATATAAATACGGTTCTACCCTACTTTATGTCACTTGACCAAGTAGTTATTAGCAAGTTTGAGACCATTAATTGTGCATTTGGATGGCTTATTGTATTTGGAATTGTATTCAAACGAAATGTACATATTCTAATGTCTGTTTTGATCACATTTTCACATGTATTTTAATGAAATGCAAGTTGGGATTTGACGGTTTAGAATGCGCACAAGGATTTCAATGTTGGATCGCGCACAAGGATTTCAATGTTGGATCGCATGTGAAATTGAAGGTATGTTTTAAAAAGGTGTATTTATCTGTGTATTCAAAATGGTGAATATTGTTAGGAGTGGGGTTTGTTGAAAAAAGTTGTGTATTTAAATGTAAAACATTAAAAACCAAATAAGTATTGTATTACATTGAAAAATATTTTAACTAAATGGGACATTCAAACATATGTGATCATATAATTCGACCAACGCTGATATAGTGTGAGTGGTTAGGATCTGCAAAACTACTCTTATTTTGACCGAGTAAGATTGTGCTTGTGAAAAGACTGTTTAGCAAATAGAACCTGACTGGTTCTAGCATTGGCGTTTACTCCCGATAAAACTTTCGAAGAGTTTAAAAGATGTTGTTATTTCGGTGTTTGTAAACAATACATAGTTATTGGCATTCAAGTTCTTATGACTTCTGAAAGAGACGGAATATAATAATGGTTTTGGCCAAATGATCCACCAATGGCCAAACAACTTATCATTCAACGGTTGTTTTGAGCTATTTAACATGAAAAAACAAAGAAAAGAAAAAGCAAAAAAAAAAAAAAAAAAAACCAGAGAGCTAGGAATTCAATTGTTGAGGACCACATGATAAGGCAAAGGTATAAGGCACCGTTTCACCATCAATAGAATGATTTAACGATAAAAATGCGTCTATTTCTATACTCAATAATCTCAATTAGAGGTCTAATCTAACTAACCTAAAACTTTAAACAGCAACACTTCCCCTTCACATGTGAGCATAGCAGAATGCAAATATCTAACATGTGCCTAACATTAACAAAGAAAACAATAGAGACACAACGTGAAAAGTTCAAAAAAAAAATTGCTCTGATATCATGCTAACCTCTAATTCATTATTAAAAACTTTGAGTAGAATTGACCAATAATTTATTATTCTAACAACATTGAGTAGAATTGAGAAAGTCCCTTTTATATTGGTGAAGTCTGAGATTTTTTTATTTTTTTATTTTTATCGACAATGGGATGAGGGACATGACACCAATGCTATGCTTTTTTTTTTTTTTTCAAACAAAAAACAAAGACATTGTCATTCTAATCCTGGAAATTTTATTTTTCTTTTCTTTTACACAAGACCCATCCCCCCCCACCCCCCGCTAATCGGTCCATCCATTATTTATGTTAGCTTTCATGAATATGTCTAGTAGTACTTTTTCTATATAGTGTGTGTGTAACATGTGGATCAATTCCAACGAGCTTTTCAAACTAGTAGAATACACAAGTTTTTTTTTTTTTTTTTTTTTGATATAGAAAGTGTTGTTAGTTTAATCTCAGATTTTTTTTTTTGCCCCCTCAACTTCATGGGGTTTAACATCTGATAATTTTGTAGGCAAAAAACATAACATAATTTTTAAGATTATATTTCACATTTGTATTTTTTAAATCCAAACTTTGACGATCATTTCCTTTTTGTTTTATTATAAATTTTAAAAACTCTTACTTGACCTGTAAATTTTGAATATCTAGTCCCATTAATCCCTTGTATTAGAATTTTTATTTTTAAAAAAAAAAAGATTCTTGGGTATGGCCCAGTGGTATTTTTCCATTTGTATTTTTGAACGAAAATTAATTATGCCAGAAAGGTTAAGTGAGGTTAATTCTTTTTTTCCTTGTCTTTTCTAATAAAAATTCTGATAGATGGGAGATATATAAGTGTGATTAATTCCAAACTCAAAAGATAGAAGGAGAGTTTTCGAAATTCAATAAACAAAGCAAGAAATATACATCCTAAAGTTACGACCGCACGAGTGAGATTGAATATTTTTGTGCGCGCCCCCCCCCCCCCCCCCCCCCCCCCCCCCCCTCGTCTCCATCTTCATGGGGTTTTAGCATGGGACAGTTCTAACATACCTAAAAACTTCTTATTTTTATTTTCATATATCCATGAGAGCATCTGCCTGCTTTGGCTATGAGAACCGTGGTCTCCACGTCGCTGCCGGAGGCAAAGAACTATGGACCAGTGTAAAATGCGTTGGCGCCGCAAATCTTGCACCAAAAGCTTGCAGGGATGGGGATGCATATGTCATCGTCGAAATCGTTGATTACTGCCCGGGTTGCATTTCAACCATTAATCTTTCTCGAGACGCTTTCTCCCTAATTGCAGATCCTGATGCAGGAAAAATTAGGGTTCATTGGTAAGTATTTGTTTAACGTCCTCTACGTGCATGCATGCATCGTATGCATTATATATACGTTCCTCCTACACTTTTCGTAGTTTCTCACTTTAGTACCATACCTCTTTTTTCTTAAAAATTTAGTTCATGAGTTTTTGAAAAAAGATTAGATAGTAATTCTATTCTACTTGTTAATGAGACATAAATTTTAGGGAAATTTTGCGACTGACTAATAATTATTAGGGGTTGAAGTGTCAAATTACAAATAATTAAGGGGGCACAAGTGCTAAAAATGATTATTGTTATAATCTACCTATTATTTTTAATTTAAGGACAAAGTTGTAAAAATAAATAATTATAGTATACCAAAGTGTCAAAACATGAGAAGACAGACCCATCATTATTTTTTGGGCTATATGCAAGAATGCCGTAAACATCCTTACATTTATGTCCACCATAATATTAAAGTTGATAATTTTATTATTTCATAACACTAAAATTATCAATATTAATATTAGAGTGGACAAAATTATAAGAAAGTACTCAAAAATGGTTTTCCACCTAATTTTCTCTTTTTTCCTATTTTTAGGAGAAATAACATATTTACAATAAGTAAATAAATTATTTATCTGATAAATCTATAATTTACTAATATTTACTCTAACTACTTTTAAAACGGACTAATTACTTCAATTATTTTTGTAAAAATATTATTTGCTTCTTTCTCCCTTCTTTTAGACATTCTTTTCAAGTGTTTTTGGGATTACAGAAAATTCAAACTGATGTTGCTCGTGATTTTCTTAATTTTATTTTTTTGGTTTTGTTTTCCACTTTGGCTGTTAAACAGTGTTCTGCAAAACTAGATGTTGAAGACAAGACATGGTGAATTTGATTGTGAGAAATGTTTGTTTGAACTTCGAAGATATATAGAGAAGAATTGTGAAGTTATGTTGGTGTCGTTTGGTTGGAGGTGGTATCCTCTGTTGCCACTACTAGTTTGGCCCCTTTTATTTTGGGCATCTTTTGAATAATTACCTTTTCTTAGCGCGCAAAAAAAAAAAAAAAAAAAAAAAAAAAAAAACGAATTCTTTTGCTTTTTTAAAAATAAGTAGACCCAGACCTTTTTACAGAGGTATTCTTAAGTGGTTTACTTTTTCTGGTTAGCTAAAAAGCTGTTTTGTTTTGTTTTTGTTTTTGTGTTTTTGTTTTTTTGTTTTTTTTCCCCTTCCTACATAGGAAGAACCTTCAAACTATCTAAGGAACCAGAATCGGAAGGCAAACTTTGCAGCTCATAATCTTGCAAAGTGGTCTCAAATTTTGAATAGAGTTGGTGTTCTAGATTCGGCTTCTATCACTGTGTTTGTTTTTAAGAATGAGAGAGAGTGGCTTCTCATTTATTCCTTTTGAGGCCTCTCTCCTTTCTTTAGTTTTCTTCAGTTTCGTTTTGGTAGTCTTTTCGCTTTTCAGTTGGTGTCTTTGTCCTTGTTGTTCGTTTTGGTTTTTTCCTTTGTAGTTTCCTGTTTTCGAATGAAATTCCCCAAAAAAAAAAAAAAAAAAAAAGAACCAGAAAGCCATTCCCACTTTTTTCTCCCTCGTTTTTTTTTTTTGCTTCACATTTTTTGCTATTCTCTATTTGATTTCCACATCTCTATATCAAAATTCAAATGAATAGTACGTTCACCCATACAATCTCATCCTTTTTTGTTCATTCGTTGGTGCATTCAAGTTTCAGGCAATACATTAAAAGCAACTGTAGAAAAGTTTCAAAAATCCCAAAACCAAAAATGGGTCTCTATAGGTCCGGATTCAATAACAAGAAAAAAAAAAAAAAAAAAAGGAAAGAAAAAATGAAAATGGAAGAGATTGCAATTCGTAATGAACATAAGATCTAAAATGAAAGATCCTTTTATCCTTTCATATGATCTTCAATCTCTTTTTCCTCTTTTTCCCAATTGAACAAAAGAGAGAGAGAGAGAGAGAGAGAGAGAGAGAGAGAAGAAGAAGAAGAATAAGAAGAAACTCAACATTCATGAATGACTTTAAGGAGCTTCTGGCCACGTATTTCAAGTTGAAGCCTTCCAAAACAAACTTTGATATCAGATCTTAGGGGGTGTTTGGTGTTTGAGTTGAGTTTGAGTTGAAATTTTTAAGTTTAAATAGTAATTTTTATTGACTTTTTAGAAAAGATAAAAAACTTTTTCAGAAAAGACAAAAAATTTTTTCAAAAAAAGATAAAAATTTAAGTTTAAACCTCAAATTTGAGTTGGAGAGCCAAACTCCCCTTAATCTGTTCACTAATCAGTTGTCTAAAAAATAAGAGGAGGAAGAAGAAAAAGTAGAGGAAAGTAAAAGCTTCGAAGACAGAGAAAAAAGAAGAGAGAGAAAAAGCTGCATATATGAAGTGAAAATTGTATGTGCTCAATTCTAAATCAGATATACCTTATTTTATGACCATTTATTTCACCGCATCAACTTTTGGACCGTTGGATCAAACACTATGATAGTGCTCCTTAATTAAACTCTACCACAGCCATTCGTATTTTTTTTATTTCATAATTACAATGATATCATTTTAAATTATATAGAAAATCAAATTTAAATTATTTACAAGTTTCAAAGCTTCATAATTATAATAAAAAATAGATACCACATTTGAGATAATTCAATTCATATCCATTTTTGCCAATTATAACATTCGCATTCACATTGACAATATAGATGGATGGTGACATGTATCTATCAGTTTTTTTTTTTTTAATTGAAACAGCCATTTTTATTTCAACACCAAAAAAATTGGTGCCATTTTTATTTTAGCACAAAAAATGGCTTCAAAATAAAAATCTTCACTATTTCCTCAACTCACCTTAAAAATTTCTTCCAGGAACGAAGAATATAACTTTACTATAATTTTACAATGTGTTTAAAGATAATATTAATGTACATTTACAATCAGACAACTTAATCCCACAAACCTCACACTTCCCAACCTTCCAAAAATATAAATGATATTTTATAATAAAAACCTCAATAGGCCCAAACCTAATGAACTTGAGAACTGTTGAAAGTGGATCTTTTTCCCAACCTCAAAAAATCACACCAAAATTCTTTTCACTCCTAATAGAAAACCCAAATTGGTCAAACCTCACATGGTTTTGAAACCTTTTGGCCATGCTTCCAACGAAAATGCCAAAATGTTGAAAACCATGGGAATCCCGTAAGCCATTTTACCCGTTAAGAATCGTCCAATGAAACCAAACTGAATATACCTTCACCGACTATGTGGTCAGAATAACTTGCTGCCTGGAACTATGCGTAGGCCCCGCATTCGGGTCTTCAAGCAGTTGTTGCTGCTGCTGCTGCTGCTGTTGCAGATCTTCTGTCGAATGTTGCAGGCGATGGTGTTGATATTGCTCTTGCCGTTGTTGCCGCTGCTGGTCGTGATGAAGTTGTTGTTGCAATGCAATTTCAAGTTGTTGGCGGGTAGATCGGAGCTGCCTGCTGGTTCTCCATCTAAGGTACTCGACTAGAAGAGTATTTGTGCTGATTGCAATCCCAAAGCCGGTGAATGAGGAAAGGAGGACTGAAAGAATTGGGTTTACGTTAAGCTGCAAGATATAAGAACATGAGAAGATGATCCCTAATAAGCCCTTTTCTCCAATTAGAGAGAACACGACCACGCAGAGCATAGAAGGTCGCAAGGCAGAATATCGATTTTCTTACTATGGTGTAAAAAATGTGAGCAAACAGAATGACAATCGCGAACTGAAAAGAAGCATAAGCCCATATGTAACTCCTGCTCACTGCCACCATTAAATCTTTGTCAGATCCCTATCAATAACCATAATTCAGGAAATAAAAACCCACCTCTTAAATTTGTAGGATTGGGAAGGCATTGAGGCAAGCCTAAAATCGATTTTCTTTTTGGATAAGGGCAAAGCCAAAGTGTTTAGAGCGGGGGACGGCATTACGCAAGGCTAGAATGGTTTTTTCTTATCGGATAAGGGCACAGCCAAATGTTTATTGATATTTCACTTTTTTTTTTTTTTTTCCTTCCTTCGTTGATAGTGGAAACAGTGGGAGATCCCTTTCTATCCCACTGCTGAAATCTCTTTACACTATCTATTAGCTAACTTTGTTTATTAAAATGTGATATCATGAACCACCAACAATACAAATTTTAAAAAAGGACGTAGCAGAGCTCACCCATTGTGGAAGCAATCATGGATGAAAGGATACCCAAAACACAAGAGAACGGTAAAGAAATAGCAAGAGCTCGAGGACCCAGGTCAGATACCTGCTCAATTTGAAATTATGAATGTGCAAGTTACTTGAAACACGAACCACCAATGAAGAGCATATATAAATATCATATATAAAAGAGCAGCATATTGTTCAGGACTACGGGCAGAGAAGTTTCCAAAAGCATTAGCATTAGCTCCACAATTGACAAAGATACAGTTAAACCTGATTATCCCATCCACTTTGGCCCTACAGCCCGAGTAAAAAATGTAAAAATGATCTATTTCTCCATGTGTAAAATCTCAGAGAACGTATTTTGAAGCAAGACCAGCTCATAGATAGGTAATGACACTAAGCACCTAACCGTTGAACGGATCTATCAAATGATTCAAAACCAAATATGAAGTACATGAGAGACATGTTATTCTACTTCGGCAACTAATGGGATGAACCAGGCTCCTCCGTGACATTAAGACATATCACAACAAAGTAAGGGTTTATTGCAAACAAGCAAAGATATGTTACCAGAAGTTGCTCCAGAAAGCAGAAATACGCAAGCATGCTGACCATGACAAGAACTGGAACATCCTGCCAAATCCTGTCGAGCATGATACAAGAAAAATTCTAAAATAACATAAAAACTACCACGTATAGATTTGAACTTAATAGAAATTCAGTTGTTTTTTATTTGTTTGTTTTCTTCCCTTCCTAGGACTCCTTTGCCATAGAGGACAAAAAATAGAAAGATGGCCTTTTGTTTTACAGGACTCCTATGTGATGTCCTACATCGAGAATTTAGAGAATTGCACATCTTAAGTTAAAACTTAAAACAATAATTGATTGACTTGCCTGTAACGAGTAGTTTCCCTCTGCTGTGATGTCGCAGGAGGCCGTCTTAGAGTTTGAGAGTGGTGTATTTTTAACAATGTCACAGGCAGGTTTTTGACATCTTGCTTGCAAACATCGCAGGTCTTGTTGCCTTTAATGCTAAACCATTTCACTGCACACTCTTTGTGAGCAAGTGCCAGGTCTCCTTTGCAGCTGCACTCCATTTTTAGAGTATCACCACCTTCCCCAAGCTCAACCAAACAAATCCGGCAAACTGCTTCTTCCTCAGGAATATCTTCACCGGCATCTTCACTAGCTGAAAGTGAGAAAACAAATCACCAAATAAAGGCTTCACAATTCTGTCATTTATCCTAATTATTGATCATGCCATCAAAATATTTGTCACATATGTTAGATTAAACTCCATTCAGACAAACTTATCGATTACCACTTTCTATTGCATGGGCATCATTTGGGGAGGCGCTGTCAACTGGAGCAGGACGTGGGGTTGCTGAAATTACACGAATCATGCCTCCAGAATCCATTCGCCTTAAACTTCTAGCCTTAACATTTACCGGTACTGACAACGAGCGGGGCATATGATGCTTGACTTCAATTGTCTGTAGCAAATTCCACCATGAAGAGTACTAAAATATGCAAGAACCTAACCATCCACTACTAGAATTGCTAAAAGACATTAGTTCTGATATTAATAACACTTAGTATGAATAAACAGAGGTCACTTACAGAAAACTCAGACTGACTCTCCAATTGTCTATCCTGTATAGATTCAGGGCCGGAATTTGCCATTGGTGTAACTGGTAAAGAACTTGTCATTTTGAATGATGAAGAGAAGAAAACCTTATTAAGAGAAAAAGATCTTGAGGTAGTAGGCCTTTCTTGACAGCCATCTGAAGGGGGTGTATCTGGTATAATGAGGACGGTTCTCTCAGCATCTGGGGATGGATTTTTCACTTTAAGGCTCCTTTGAGGAAACAGATTCTTCATGGATGACCTGACCTTGGCTGAATTTGGCCTCGGGGGCAGTCCTGCTCTTGTGGAAGCAGGACTTGGCACCGAAGATAAGTCACTCCTCGCAAAAGCAGACAAAGAGTTTTCTAGAGATCTTGCAGGAATTTGCAATGATGATAGGTTAGGCCTTCTAGACTGTTGAACCAATGAGGTTTCTTCACATTTTTTCTCTTCATTACAGGTCTACAAAACCATCAAAAACTTCTTAATACACAGTTCAAGAATAGAATCCGAAAAAGTAAATTTGGTTTCATGATGTAGTTACTTACGCATACTAGATGGACATAAAAAATGAAATGTTGTTTTTCAAAATCGGTACATATTATGAACATTTTTCAAATATACCAGCAAGAAAATCCTAATATTGAGAAATTATTTTAATAGACCGAGTGTACCACATCATTGTACTTACGTGGTACACCCGTTCAATAAACAATTAACACCTTAGGTGATTTGCCCAGATACTAATTCACCTTCACTGTCTACAGCTGCCCACAAAAGATATATATGTATATGTGTAAATACATATTTAGACCTTCAGCATCACATTTTAAATTTCACATTGCCATATACGTCCCAAAAAAGAAAAACTAATTTAAGCCTCTCCGAAAAATTTGAATCGGTTTCATTTTTCACTCACTAAACCGAATTCTTTTTGTTCATATCTTTCTTTCAAATTAACAAGTGCTAATTCCTCGTTTTCCTAAGCAGGAAATAACGTAATGGAGAAGGGAAAACAAAAAAAAAAAATCTATTAATCAAAATTCAAAATGAAAACTTTCTTTTGTTTTCCTTGCCTTTTCCATTTGTATTTTTTTTTTCCGAGATTCTCGGAATGCAACAAAATTCATGAAGTACTAAAATTTCTCCAAAAAAACAAAACAAAACAAAAACCTAAAAACTCGATGTCTAAACGGTCAAAAAAAATTCAAAATTCCATCGAAGCAAAAAAAAAAAAAAAGAAATGAATATAGAATCACCTGGGACTGGAGAGTGGAATCCATGGACGATTCTTCAACCAGTTGAAGCTCGGAGCCCGAATTCTCCATGAAAACAGAGAAAAATCGAGAAAAGAAGAAGAATAGTATGAAGAAGAACCCTAATTTCTGGAGGAGAGATTGAAGAGAAGAAGCTATTAGGGAGCTGGTAAAGCTCCGTGTGTGTGGTTTTGCTTTTGCTTAGCTTACACTCACAAAAAGAAATAAAATTAAACTGAGGGAATTAAATTTATAATAATAATGATAATAAATTCGAAATTAGAAAGCTCAGTTGTACTAATGATGAAAACAACAATGCAATGGTTGGGCCTCAACCCATTATTAAATCATGTTTTGTTCTGTTTTCTATTCTCTTTCTTTCTTTCTTTCTTTCTTTAATGAATTTATATTCCTTTTTTCGATTTTATAATAATTTTACCCGCCAATTGCTTCCTCTCACTATTATTTAATTTTATTTATTTAATTTTAATAATTTCTCTTTCTCAGTACTATGCCGATATTGGACTGTATGTTTTCTGTTTTTTCTTCTTTTTTTTTTCATGTCAACTATTATAAGATTTTTTAAAAAATATACAAGAATAATCTTTATTTTGAATGAAAAGAAAGTTCTTTTCACATACCTAAAAAATGGATCAGAATTTGTTTTTAAGAGACTAGTTTTTCTAGTGGAACAATCGACAACGACGTTTTATTATCAATTTGGCACACGTGTTTTGTATACCGTCAATTAGTGGAATAAGAATGAAAGCGAAGTATTTTTTATTCTAGTAGTTGTAGCCATAAACTAGTAGAATAAAAATCAAAGAACAAAAGATAAATATATAAATAAAAGCGACAACTATAAAAAGGACATGTGCTTTCAACATTTGACGAACGACAATGTTTCACACGAGATACGGCATGTCGCTTAATTTTAAAAACAACAGCGCTCATTGTATAACCTAGTACAACAAAAAATGAAAAAAAAAAAAAATATATATATATATATATATATATATATATGACATCTTCTTTCATCATCGGATGAACGACAACAAAGAATTTTATTGCAGAAGACACGGCGTGTCGTCCAGGAAAAACGAATGACAATGCCAAAAAAACGACATGTCGTTGAAAGATAAGAACCTAAAAAAAAAAAAACTTTTTCTTAAAGGGAAAAAAAAAATACTTTCACAAATTCAACTTTTAAGACAGATTATTAAGATAGAATTTAACGGAATTTAAAAAAAAATTAAAACTTTTAAGACAGATTATTGAGCTACTAAAAAAATAGATCAATGAGAGAAAATTTAAAAGGAAACTTATATATTTAAATCACTTGAATTTATAAAAATTTTTAAGATTATTTTTGTAATTATAAAAATTTTACTTTATATTAACTTTTTGTTATAGTAATGTTAAAGTATGAAATTAGAGATATTTTTGTTAACAGTTTAAAATTTGAGAGATATTCTTGTTAATTATTTAAAATTTAAGGAATATAAATATCATTTTTAAAGTTACAAGGGGTAAAGTTATAAAAATGTTAAAGTTTAGGATCAATTTTCTTCATTTAACTGATGGAAAGAATAATATTTTATATATTAAGAAGTATTTCTATCAATTTTTAAAATTTAGGGAGTAAAATTAAAAGAGGTAAAAATGAAATTTGCCTTTTAAAAAAAACAAAATAACAAAACAAAACGGGTTCATCGTTTTCTCTTGTCCATCTTCGGTTCGACCCGTTTCTTAGCGCCACTGAATCCGAAAGCGTCGAAGACAGAAGAGAGAGAAACAGACAGAGAGAGAGAGAGGGACGAGCGCAAGCTCAAGCTCTCTCATCGTCTTGTTCGTCCTTCTCACCAAGAATTCTTCCTTCTTCATACTCACCAAATTGCCGTGGCTTCACCGACTTGGCAGATCTCCTTTTCCACTACACGATCGGTTTCGCATGTAACAAGATCTGAGAATCTTGTTCAGTGTATGTTAGAAAGCATTTTTTTCTGCGAATTTTGTGTTAAATCTCAAGAATCTCCTCAAGTTTACGTGTTTATAATGCGATGCTAATCTTACTGAACTTCCAGCTATGGAAATTCGAGGATTGCTGATTTAGTTGGATCCATTTCGCTGCGATTTGATGTCGTACTGATTTTGTGATGTTCCAGTACGATTTTGTGATCCCTTCGTAGATTGATCAGAGGACGGAACGTAGAGATTGTCGGTTTGGAAGAGCAATGGACAAGTCTAGCGCTTTGGAGTACATCAACCAGATGTTCCCCTCTGGTTTCTCTCTCTTTCCTTATACATATTTGTGTATTAATTAGTGTACTAGAAGTTCCCAAAGAGAACATAGAAGGAACCAAAAGAACTGAAAATGACCAGACGTACTAATGCCTTGCTAGATGTTTGATTCTTTCAAAAACAAGGCTAGAATCTTGTTCAATCTCCTCAAAAACCCTGTTATGGTCGTTTATTTTGTTTGTCTGTGATTCTTATTGTTTGTTGATCTCCAGAGGCATCTTTGACTGGGGTTGAACCACTTATGCAAAAGATTCATAACGAGATTCGGCGGGTGGATGCTGAAATCTTAGTAGCCGTTCGTCAGCAGGTAAAAGTTTTTGCCTTCTTAGGTTGTAATTGGTCCCTTGGCAGTACTTTGTTTTTTGATGGATCGGTCATTGTACTTCCAGAGTAATTCGGGAACTAAAGCGAAGGAAGATCTTGCTGCTGCTACACGTGCTGTTGAGGTATATTTTCGAATTTGACACAGTTATGAATGTGATTCTGCAAATGGAACTTCTTGTCTTATGTGGATTTCTTTTGTTGTTATTGTATTGTTTATTTCATCTTTGTGTAATGCAGGAACTCATGTATAAGATCCGGGAAATCAAAACCAAAGCTGAGCAAAGCGAGACAATGGTACAGGAAATATGTCGGGATATTAAGAAGCTGGACTTTGCAAAGAAGCATATAACAACAACTATTACTGCTCTTCATCGTCTTACCATGCTAGGTACCATTCTTATCCTTTGTTGGTTTTGCAATGAGTCTTGCAATGGCTATTTGCATTTTATGGTCACTGGTGGATTTGGTATTCAAGATTTCTAATCTAAACAAAAAAAAAATTTGAATCATCTAGTGAACGGTATAGGGTCCTCCATAGCATGCTATTATGTGATAAGTTATGAGTCTGAGTGGTATTGCTCGGTGCATGTCGGGATCCATACAAATGTCTTAGGGCAAAACAATAACACGCCAACAAATGTGCTAGAACTGCCTATAGAGTTTCATCCCACATCAACTGGATGATTTAGGCTTTATAGGTGGATGTCCTGACAATATTGCAATGGACCAGCTATGAAAGTTGTAGCTGTGAAGTTTGGCTTCAGAATAGCTAATTCTCTAAATGAACCTTAACTGGAAACTGAAAAGGGATCAATTTAACAGTGTGATTCTCCTGCTCGCTCTGTCCAATCAGCTGATTGGTTGCTACCAATTAGAAGACTGAAGGAACATACATATGTTTACAATACCCAAGTAACACCACTTTCATGTTCTGGCAGTCTCTGCTGTTGAGCAGCTCCAAGTAATGGCTTCAAAACGACAATACAAGGAGGCAGCTGCACAATTGGAGGTATTTTTTCTGCTGCTGATTAGTTGGAGTTAACGATTATGGCGTCATCATTTTTTGTAGATAAATGGAAGTTTTCTTCCCCTTCAATATCTTCTTGTCCTCGTACACTGTTGCTGATATTTAATGCATAAATAAAAAAATATATATGTTCATATGTTCATGCATATGCCGTATACTATAGGTTGCATAAAGTTTAACTACTCTTCATAAAAGTTGCTTCATTTGCTAATTCTTTGTTCATTATTATTTTTCAGGCTGTGAACCAACTATGTAGTCATTTTGAAGCCTATAGGGATATTCCAAAAATCACAGAGCTCCGAGAGAAATTTAAGAATATCAAGCAAATACTCAAGTCACATGTGTTTTCTGACTTCTCAAGGTATGGTGTCAAATAGGAATTCTGTAAATTGCCTACCAAATTCTATAATCCTTTCTCAGTAATTTAAAATATACTTATTTATTTATGATGGCTCAAGATGGATGCTCTCAAATTCGAACTGGAAACTGTCATGCTTAGTTGTGTTAGATGTGCACTTGATGCGCCTAATTCTGCCTTCAGTTTGGGGGATAACTTTAATTAGGGATGACCATGTTCTGTGACCTTTGTAGTAGACCCTTCCACTGAAATTGTTGAATTTCAGCTTTTTCGTTGACATCTCTGTAAAGACAAATTTAAATTCTGCCTTGTAAGCAGTTTTTTTATAGCAACTGGATCTTATTCACTTACAGGATTCCAAAAAGAAACACACCAAACTCACACAAGAACACTATAACCTTCTAACTCCACATTTGTCACTAATCACATACTAATCAACCCAAAAGACTCTATTTAACTGTCAGATCACATTATTTTCTGGTACTACTCTTCTATTCTTTCTCACATACGTGTACCTGACTTGGGGCCTATCGTTCACTTAGGTTGTTTCTCAATATTGAGATTGACAAATATCATGCACCTTGTTAACCAATTTGTAACCATAAGATCATCCGCATCGGTTTCTGCTTCCTAAGTAATTATTCTTTCACATTCATTCTCAGCTTAGGTACGGGAAAAGAGACAGAAGAAACTAATCTACTCCAGCAATTATCTGATGCTTGCTTAGTTGTTGATGCTTTAGAGCCATCTGTTAGAGAAGAGCTGGTAAATAATTTTTGCAGCAGGGAACTCACATCTTATGAACAGATCTTTGAAGGAGCAGGTTTGTCCAAGTTCCTATGTTGTCTTGTACAAATTAGTATCTGAGCTTTGTGTATCAAGAGTTTGCTTTAAACTTGGTGGATTTTGAGTTTCTTGATGTTTGTTATGCCTCTAGAACTTGCTAAGTTGGATAAAACCGAACGAAGATATGCATGGATCAAACGGCGAATAAGAACAAATGAAGAGATCTGGAAGATTTTTCCTCCTTCATGGCATGTTCCATATCGACTCTGTATTCAGTTCTGCAAAAAGACAAGGTACGTTCTTCTTGTCTTTATATCAATATACGGAAGCCAGAAATGGTTTTTATTTTTCTGAAGATTTGTTTGCAACTTAAAATATTCATTACATTGGTATAGTGACCTTGAAGAGTGGAAAGGTCTACATAAGTTCACAGTGTAAGAAATGGGACTTCTGTCATTATAACTTCTAAGGTGCTTTGTTTTCAGGAAACAACTGGAGGAAATCCTTAATAATCTGAAAGAGAAGCCAGATGTTGGGACTTTATTATTGGTAAGCCATATATCTCATTAATGTCTTTTTATCTACCTTTGATATTGTTTAATATTCTTAATGATTTTACATGCAAGTGAAAGTTGGCATATATTTCTTCCTTCAGATTAGTTTAATTTGATTGTTGCACGCCTACTTAATAGAACTACCCCCAAACAACATACAATCAGTAGTAGTCAGATTAACTTTGTAATGCATGTGGATTTTGTTTGAATGGACCATCGTCCTTTCACCCTAATCGTTTTAATTTTGCCCCCCATCCCCACCATCTCGTATTTTAGTTCTTCCTGCAACTCTGTTTCTCTTGCCATGAGTTAGCATCCATATTCACTGCACTTCTTTTGGTCCTTTATTTCATGTTGGATTTAGTTTCTAAGCATGCATCCCTCTTAGAAAGTTTGAAAACGTGTGAACTTAGGCAAAGAAGCTGTTGATTGAAAATTGCAAGTTTCTGTACTTTCCATCTTCATCCCTTTATGTGTTGTGCAGGCTTTGCAGCGAACTCTAGAATTTGAGGATGAATTGGCAGAGAAATTTGGGGGTGGCACTCAAGGCAAAGAGACCGGGAATGATATTGAAGAAATTGGTAGAGGGGAAAGTACTGGTCAAAATGTGTCAGATATCCGCAAAAAGTATGAAAAAAAGCTTGCAGCGTATCAGGAAAACAATGCTGAGGTATGCATATCAACAATTGTTTATATGGTTTGGTATTTGGCATAGTGCTAAGCTAACTGATCAATTATGAAGTCTCCCATTTTCACCTTGTTATTTTATGTTCACAGGAAAAGGATGGCAACAAAGAACTGTCAGCGCCTGGTGCTGGGGTACTTTTTTTAAATTCTGAGTGTTTCCGTATTATGTGCTACAGTGGACATGAATTCTTTAAAATAATGACCTCTCTGGTGTGTCTTTTGCTGTATGATCTTTGCATCAAGAAACTAATGTTAGAATAAATCCTACATAACTCTCTCTCTCTCTCTCTCTCTCACACACACACACACGCTTATGTATATATTGTTGAGATAGGTACATATAGCTTGTGTATGTTCATTTGTCTGTGACATCTCTCTCTCTCTCTCTCTCTCTCTCTCTCTCTCTCTCTCTCTCTCTCTCTCTCTCTCTCACGCACACATATATAAATATTTTTGAGATATGTACATATTGATTGTGTATGTTCATTTGTCTGTGACATCAGAATTTAATGAATGATGTCTCCAGCAGGACATACTTACGATCTCACATAAATTAAAGCCATGTTGTGTGTACTGTTTAAACATTATTGTAGGAATGTTTTTGTAATTGCTTCTTTTTACTTCTCCACTTGAAAAAATGAATGCTATAATGACCAAAATACCATGAAGTGCAGGAGTACTACATGTTGAGTATGGAAATGTTAAGAATGTACCATTTTTAGAGTTCTTTATGATGACTTATTCCAAACACAAGATTATTGATAAAGTATAACTTGTACTGTTTTATTTGGCAGTTCAACTTTCGCGGAATTATTTCATCTTGTTTTGAACGTCACTTGACTGTATATATAGAGCTAGAAGAGAAGACGCTAATGGAAAATTTAGAGAAACTTGTTCAGGTAGATTGTTCTAGTCATTATAAATTCTCAGAATTTGGCTCCCTTCTTTTCCTTCTCGAATCACCTTTACTGTATGACAGGAGGAGACATGGGATATCGAGGAGGGAAATCAAAATAATGTTTTATCAAGCAGCATGCAGGTAAGCATCTAGAGATTCTCTCTTTCCTGTCATTATCATTTGAATGTATGCCCAAGAATTCTAAGTACGTCTTGAAAACTCTTATTTCCAAATTTTCATGAAACATTTGAATTGAAGTAGAAGAATTCTTATTTTCCATTTTGCATCTTATTATGCTTTTGCAATCTTAAAGTGGCTCCAAGTAGAAGATTCAGGCACCCTGCATGACCAGATTTTTTTTTTCTCAGCTGAGGCTCAATCTTTCTTGTTCACTGCTTACTTAGTTTACATGTTTTGCAGTTGTTCCTTATAATCAAGAGAAGTTTGAAGAGATGCACTGCTTTAACGAAGAACCAGACATTGCTTAATTTGTTCAGGGTGCGTTCTTTAAACTTTTTATTAGTTCTCTTTTATTTTGCGTAGTGTACTGTGGTCTTAGACCCACGGTTATTGTACTTTATGTTTTTGTTTCTTAAATCCTTGTAAATGGGTCTAAATGACGGTCTTATGTGTGTTGTTTTCATAAAATAAATAAATGGGTATAAATGACACTTAAGCTTGAAAGCAACTTTAGTATCTGTAAATATTGTACAATTCTCCTGTTTGTGCCGTGCAACCTCATATAGCTTGCCACCATCAGGTATTTCAAAGAATTCTCAAGGCATATGCTACAAAGCTTTTTGCAAGACTACCTAAGGGTGGCACAGGAATTGTTGCAGCAGCAACGGGCATGGATGGACAGATAAAGGTAACACCAAAGAATTTTTTCAGAACTGTTCTGAGATATGTTATACTTTTTATCTACGATAGAGAAACTAATTTTGTTCCTTTGCATCTCTTTGACAACTTTAACAGACATCTGATAGAGATGAAAGGGTGATCTGCTATATAGTCAATTCAGCAGAGTATTGCCATACGACGGTGAGTTTTGTGGATTTGTTGCACTTATATGTGACTTAACTTTGTGTGAATGCACATGGCTTGTAAGTTCCAACATGTTGCGAGTTGAATCTTTTGAGAAAATAAGGACTAGATGACTTTCTTGGTATCAGGTTTACTTTGCATTTAGCCCATGCAAATAATATTTTAATGTGTAGCATGTAACATGCTTACACTAAAATTTAAACTTATCTACAGCCTAAGTGACGAGGGTTTAACTTTTGACAGTCTGGTGAACTGGCTGAAAGCGTGTCCAAAATAATTGACTCACATTTAGCACAGATGGTGGATATGTCAGAAGTTCAGGTATTAGCTAAAAAATTGAATAAAATCTAAACCATGTCAATTTGCTTCCTCCATTTTTAAGTTGCTCAAGTGTATGTGCAGGATGAATTTTCAGCAGTTATAACTAAATCTTTAGTAACCCTAGTGCACGGCCTGGAGACAAAATTTGATGCCGAAATGGCTGCAATGACTCGTGTTCCATGGAGTACGCTTGAGAATGTTGGAGACCAATCAGAGTAAGTTACATTCACTTTATAATTGAAATTTCAGCTCCAATCTTAGGCATTTTCTGAAAATAATCCTGTCAAACTTTTGCAGATATGTTAATGGCATAAATATGATTCTTACTACTAGTATTCCTGCGCTTGGTCGCCTCCTTTCGCCAGTTTATTTCCAGTTCTTCTTGGACAAGGTAATTACAATATAACCCTTTTCTTGCAATATGGTTCTTATTATGGATCTTGTTCCTGATCTTTGCTGTTCATAATTTTATTTTTTTTGTTTTCTTTACTTTTCAATTTGTTTTAGTTATACACCATGCTTAGATTCCACAACACTTTTTATGTCTTCAGTAGCATTAACCTTGAGCTCAGTTTTCAAGACCAGCCTCATTAAGATATCCGACATACTCCCAGGCTTTTGTTACATTTTTTTGCAAACGAACGGAGATATTATTTGTTCTCACGTTGCACCGTATGTCAGTATCTAAGTTATGTGTTCACCTGCTATCCATTGCATATTCTCATCCAAGTTATTATTTTGCTGATTGCAAATTTACTTTTTAAACATGTTCAAGTGGACCTTTTCTCCCCCAGAAAATGTCACCTGCTAATGAATTTTAGTGATAATATCAGAGTAATACCACTACACTTGACAATCTACCTCGTAATATTGAACTACCGCCGCACAATTATCATATAAAAGATGACATTTTTTAGCATAATGAGAGATCTGTGGGGGCATGTTTGGTTGTGCAATCTGTTTATTCTTAATACCCTGTCAAGCAAATGAATTGGTCTGCTTTCGGGATGATCGCACTTTTACGTCTTCTACCGATGACACCATTGGTGATGTCTATCCCATAATATATAAAGCTTGTTTATTGTGTTATTCGATGGATAGCAATTCAATTCAATTGCACTTTTTATGTATATTGTGTTATCTTGTGCAATCTGTTTATTCTTAATACCCCCGCCAAGCAAATGAATTGGTCTGCTTTCGGGAAGTTCGCTCTTTTTACGTCTTCTACCGATGACACAATAGGTGATGTCTATTCCTTAATATATAAAGCTTGTATGCTAACACTCGTGGAATTCAATTCTTATGTGTGTTTTGTTATCTTATTGGCATCATAGCATGGACCATAGTGATAAGTTACACTCAATGAGGCCAAAATGAGATAAAGTGAAACCTTTTTCAAGGGATTATGCTGATAAAGATAGACGATAAAGCTCTATTAATTTTAAAGTCCCCTATATTTAACACATCTAAGAGCTCATTCAACAATTATTGGTCCACAGTTGTTTTTGCCATGGTTAATCATGCAAGGTCATTTTGTCCGTGTCAAAACTTTTAGCCTTCATAAACTGTTGAGCAATATACTGAGGTGGTTAAGTGATGAAAACTCTGCTGGGAAGCTTCCTTCAAGTTTAATGTGATCTCTTCACACTAATTATTCTTATTATCATTTGCAGCTTGCTTCTTCTCTTGGCCCACGCTTCTATGCAAACATTTTCAAATGCAAGCAGATATCGGAAACTGGAGCACAACAAGTATGGACTGTTTGAACATTTTTATAGTTCTTTTACTCTCTTTTCTTTTTCATTTACAAGCAACATGTACCTTGGTAATAAAAAGTCACTAGTAAGGACAACTTGAAATTTACAACCAGGAGCTTGTTTCAAGATGTCTTGAAGGAACGTCCATGATGACAGGTTGAAACAAAAATTTTAAGAATTTAGCAAGGCTTTCCTTTATGAAGAATATATATATATATATATATACACACACATATGAATGTTCAATTTAAGGTCTGTTACGTGGCTTAAAAAGCAATTTTTCACGACTATTCAACTTGAGGTCTGTTATTTCTAGAATATCTTCCTCATTTCTAAAATTAATGCAGATTTGTTCATTACGTTCCCACATTGATTTTTATATTTATTTTCCTCATCAAGTTACTTTAAGTATGTTGGTAACCAGACTGCTACTGTCGATCAGCTGAAAACGATCTGATTTACATTTGGTTGAGACTCTTTGCTATTGATCGTCGTTTGATAAATCTATTTTGTGTGTTGTATCATTTGATATTGATTCATCAAGTTTAGGTATAAAGGAGTTTTTTTATGTTATTATCAGATGTTATTGGATACTCAAGCCGTAAAGACGATTCTTTTAGAAATACCTTCCCTTGGTCGACAGGTGAGTAGACGACATTCATCAATATAACCTTAACATTACAAACTTTATTGTTTCACAATATCCCATCAATAATGTTTCATAAAGGCGGCCTCCTTCAATTGTAAGGTATAAACTAGTACTGCCTAGTTTGAAGTAATTTAAATTGCCATCTTTTCTTCAAAGCAAGAGCTGTAGTTATTTATTCATATGAGGGGGTTCAGGAATTAGAATTTTGGAGTTTGGACCTTGACATTAGTCATATATTACTCTTTCTTTGTCCTAGATTTGAAATTAAATTCATTATTCAATTATTTTTTGTATCCCGTAACAGACATCAGGTGCTGCTAGCTATTCAAAGTTTGTAAGCCGTGAGATGAGTAAAGCTGAAGCACTTTTGAAGGTTGGTCATCGTCTCTTGGAAATTTTCAGACAGCTGAAGTGTGTGTCTTCGGAGAGTTTATACAACCCTTTTTTCCTGATACAGGTTATATTATCGCCAATTGATTCTGTAGCGGATACATATAGAGCATTGCTACCAGAAGGAACGCCGATGGAATTTCAGCGGATTCTGGAGCTCAAGGTTGTAGTCAACTATTTGCCTTGTTTCTGTTTCGCTTTTATTTTTAGTACTGAATCCTGTCAGTTGTTTCAAAATGGAAGCTCGCACTTTGCTCTCAGTGGTGCCGAGCTGGGGCTTAATTTGATCTCTTTCTGTGTTTAATTTGATGATGGTTATACAGGGCCTTAAAAAAGCTGATCAACAAACTATACTGGATGATTTCAACAAACATGGACCAGGGATTACGCAACCTTCTATTACACAATCAGTCGTCACCACTGTCCAATCATCCCCAGCTGCTGCTGTAGCTTCTGTAATCCCCAGCTCTGCTTCACTCGGACTCATCACTTCCAGAGAGGACGTGCTAGCACGAGCAGCTGCGCTTGGACGAGGTGCTGCTACAACAGGGTTCAAGAGGTTCCTTGCTCTCACTGAAGCTGCAAAAGACCGGAAGGACGGACCTTTCAGGAAGCTCTTCAATGCATGACAGCGTAAGATTCAAAACTGTAAACCATTTTTCCTTGGTTCTTTTTGGAAATTTTGTGCTTTTTTTTTTTTTTTTTTCCTGGTGGATTTTGGATACAAAAGAATTAGATTGTTGTATATTATTCCCTCAATAGTTAAATAAAAAATCTCTTTATCCTTTTGTTCCCTGTACCATCAACACTTTTCTATTGTATCATCTAGCCGACTTTTCTTGAAGAGTCTGAAATAGCTAAAATATTTATATTCAACCAAGTCCATTTACAATCATTTTAGAGACAGCGGAAGAGCAAAGTTGATTATGAAAACTTGGAAGTTTCGTTATTTTTTGTCAAGTAATTGTCGGACCAATTTATTGGGTCGTTACCTTATATACATATATATATACATATATATATTGTTAAAAATATTTAGTTAGTTATTAGTTTCCTTAATTTTCTCCTTATTTCCGGATTTGTTATCTTGGGATTAATTAGGCTGTTTAAATTTTATTTTTTTCTCTCTCTTAAGTTAGTTAAGATATCTAGAGAGGGAAGCATCTATATATATGTGTAATCTTTCTGATATCAATTAAGGAATTATTCAGTTTTTATCCTTCCAAACTACATGGTATTAGAGCCATCACTTTTTTACCCATCATGGTAAAAACGGCCGGACCAAAAACAGCCATGACTGGCGTTGGTGCTCCCACCTCTTTCTCTGAAGTTGTTTCTGGCCATTCCGGGGGACAGACCAGTTCAGCAGTTGGCAGCGGCAGTGTTGATCCTTCATCCTCGGGCTCTTCTCTCCAAATAACCATTCACAAATTGAATGGCAAAAGTTATTTGAAGTGGTCCTAATCGGTCAAACTAGCCATTGATGGCCGTGGAAAGCTAGGATACTAACCGATGAAGTCCCAAAACCGGCAGCAACTGATCCAAGTTTCAGATTTTGGCACTCCGAAAACTCCCTTGTCACGGCATGGCTCCTCAACTCCATGGAGGTTGCAATAGCAAAACCGAATTTGTTCCTTCCGACGGCCAAAGATGTTTGGGATTCGGTTTGAGAGACTTACTCCGATCTAGAGAATTCTTCTCAGATATTCGAACTAAAGTCCAAACTTTGGCAACACAAGCAAGGGGATCGGGAGGTTACCATCTATTACAACGAGATGGTGACCTTGTGGCAAGAATTAGATCAATGTTATGATGATGTTTGGGAAAATCCAAATGATTGTGCCCGATATATGAAAAGGGAGGAGAATGATCGGGTTTACATGTTCTTGGCCGGTGTCAACCGGAGTCTAGATGACGTAAAGGAACGGATTCTCAGCCACAAGCCTCTCCCATCTATACGTGAGGTTTTCTCAGAAGTGCGGCAGGAGGAATGCCGCAAGCGGATTATGTTGGGAGATTCTACAACCAATTCCAGAAGTGATCCCGAAAGCTCTGCTCTCGTCTCGAAGATCTCGGAGTCGACCATAAGAAGAAGCCGTGGTGTGAACACTGCAAGAAGCCGTGGCACACAAGAGAAACTTGCTGAAAGATCCATGGAAAGCCACCACACCTTAAGAAACGTTTCGATGGTCGTGCTCTACAAACTATGGCTGAATCTTCTCAAGAGCCTCAAACTACTTCAGGCATGAATTCTTTCACAAAGAATCAATTAGAGCAACTTTTAATCTCTTCCACTCTTCCCAATTCAATGCTAGTTCTTGTTCTTTAGCACAGTCAGGTAATATCCCACCTAAAGTGTTTTCTAGTTTCAAAACCACTCCTTATGATTAATGGATTATCGATTCTGAGGCAACTGACCATATGACAGGTTGCTCTAAATTTTTTTCGTCCTATACTCCAAGTGCAGGAAATCAGAAAATCAAAATCGTTGATGGTTCTTTTTCGGCAGTCGCCAGAACAGGGTCAATTTATATTTCCTCCTCCTTAGTACTGAAAAATGTTATTCATGTCCCAAACTTATCCTGTAGTCTGTTGTATATAAGCAAAATTACTCGTGACAACAATTGTGTGGCTAAATTCTTTCCATCTCTTTGTGAGTTTCAGGAAACGGGTTCGGGGAGGACGATTGGCACTGCTAGAGAATATGGGGGACTTTATTTCTTCGAAGATGGAACCGACTCAAGTAATTCAGTCCAACAAACCTGTTTCAAATCTATTTCTATTTCTAGTGATAGGGAAATCTTGTTGTGGCATTTTAGATTGGGCCACCCTAGTTTTTATTACTTGAAATTCTTGTTTCCAAATTTATTTAAAAATAAAAGTCCATCTTTGTTTCAATGTGAAATTTGTGCTTTAGCAAAACACCATCGAGTTCCATATCCTCCTACTCCCTATAAACCCTCAACTCCGTTTTCTTTAATTCATTGTGATGTATGGGGTCCCTCACGAATTTCTTCTATTTCCGGAAAAAGATGGTTTGTTACATTCATTGATGACCACACTAAAACTAGTTGGGTTTATCTTCTTAAGGAAAAATCGGAAGTAGAAGATATTTTTAAAAAATTTTACACCATGGTTTACACTCAATTTCAAGTACAAATCAAAATCTTTCGAAGTGACAATGGAAGAGAGTATTTTAATCAATTTTTGGGAAAAATTTTTTCACAAAAGGGCATTATACATCAAAGTTCTTGTACCGACACCCCACAACAAAATGGCGTGGCCGAACGAAAAATAAACATCTTTTAGAAGTTGTCCGCGCTCTACTTTTTACAACCGATGTTCCTAAATATTTTTGGGGTGAAGTGGTACTCATGGCTACTCATTTGATTAATCGTATGCCATCCAAAGTCTTAGGTTTTAAGTCTCCCTTACATGTCCTTCAAAATTTTTTCCCTGACTCTAAAATTTCCTCTTCCTCACCTTTAAAAATTTTTGGCTGCACTGTCTTTATTCGCAATGCTGACACCAGCCGTGGGAAATTAGATCCTAGAGCTAAAAAATGTGTTTTTGTTGGTTTTGCTTCAACCAAAAAAGGGTATAAGTGTTATGATCCTGTTTCAAAAAAATTGTTTGTAACCATGGATGTTTCTTTTTTTGAAAATACCCCATATTTTCACTCTCATCTTCAGGGGGAGAGAGGTAAGGAAGATTCGGTGGATGATGATGGTAATCTTTTTCATGATGGATTTTTTAAACAAAATTTGAATTTTTTCCAACAAAGGCCGGATTTTCTTGAAACAAAAAAAAAACTGATCAGAATTTTCCTCCCAAAGAAGATTCGACTGAAGCAAATCAAAGGGAAGATTTAGAGTTTTTTTTTCAAATTTCAAAGAAAAGTCAAACCAAGATGATTTGGCTGTTGAAAAATCTCCAAATTCAAATTTACAAAAGGAGGTCAATGAACCTGGTCAGGGTATTGAAAAAACTGATCAGGGAAAATATGTTTTTGAAAAAACTGATCATGGATAATCTTTTTTTGAAAAATCTGATCTGGGAAAATCTTTTGAAAAATCTGATCTGGGAAAATTTTTTGAAAAATCTGATCACTCTCAACAAGTAGAGAAAACCGATTCTAAACAGCCACAGCAAAAAAAAAAAAAAAATTCCTAGTACCATAAATAGTGAAGAATCGGGTTTGAAAAATCTCTATGGGCTGGTTTATAACAGGAAGTATCCGGATCAAGGAAAAAAGTCCAATTCTCTACCTAGTCAAACGTCCAATCCGGGTTCAATCCAGAAGCTGCAAGAAAAAACAGGAAAGTCCAAAACTGTTTTAGAAAAATCTTCTCAGCCTAAAACAGACTCTCCAAACTTGCCCTTAGAAGATCTAGATATTCCCATAGCTGTTAGGAAAAGTAGTAGGTCATGTACAAGTCGTCCATTATACCCAACATCCAAATTTGTGTCTTATAGGAGTCTTTCATCCTCTTTTTCTGCTTTCACCTCTCAACTTTCATGTGTAGAGATTCCAAAAACAGTTCAAGATGCTCTAAAGGTTCCTGAATGGAAGGAGGCCGTGCTTGAAGAAATGAGGGCACTTGAGAAGAATCATACATGGGATGTTGAAGTGCTACCAAAGGGAAAAAAGGCGGTTGGTTGTAAATGGGTGTTCACCACCAAGTTTAAGTCGGATGGGACTCTAGATCGGTACAAGGCAAGACTGGTTGCTAAAGGCTTCATGCAAATGTATGGTATCGACTACTCAGAGACTTTTGCACATGTGGCAAAACTGAATACCATCCGTGTGCTATTATCACTTGCAGCAACTCTCGACTGGCCTTTGCAACAACTAGATGTCAAGAACGCTTTTTTGAACGAAGACCTAGAAGAGGAAGTATACATAGATCCTCCCCCAGGTTTTGAACAAAGGTTCGGATCGAAGGTATATAAGTTGAAGAAATCTCTGTATGGTCTTAAACAATCACCGAGAGCTTGGTTCGAGAAGTTCACTCGGTCAGTAGAGAAACAGGGTTACAATCAGGCTCAAACCGATCACACCATGTTCATTAAGCATTCGGGAGATGGGAGAGTGACAGTGTTGATTGTCTACGTGGATGATATCATTCTTACCGGAGATGACTTAAAGGAAATGAACCGGTTAAAGGCTAGTATCACGACAGAATTCGAGATTAAGGATCTAGGACTTCTCAGATACTTTCTTGGAATGGAAGTTGCCCGGTCCAAGGAAGGTATCGTGGTCTCACAATGAAAGTACATCCTAGACCTTCTCAAGGAGACAGGAATGAGTGGTTGCAAGTCGATTGAAACACCGATTGACCCGAACAAAAAACTTGGGGATAGTAAGCAGGGAGTACCGGTTGATGTAAGCCAACACCAAAGACTGGTAGGGAAATTGATTTATTTGTGACACACAAGACCCGACATCGGCTTCGCGGTTAGTTTGGTGAGTTAGTTCATGCATGCCCCATGCAAGGAGCACCTCGATGCCACGTATAGAATTTTGAGCTACCTGAAGAGTTCTCCAGGGAAAGGATTGCTATTCAAGAAGGGGAGACAGAAGACAATTGAAGTCTATACAGATGCAGACTGGGCAGGGTCTATAACAGATAGAAAATCTACCACGGGTTATTGCACATATGTATGGGGAAATCTTGTTACATGGAGGAGCAAGAAGCAGAACGCGGTGGCCGGAGCAGTGCAGAAGCCGAGTACCATGCAATGGCGAATGGAGTTTGTGAGACCCTATGGATACAACGAATTTTGGAGGAGTTGAGGAAACCCATGGAGGCTCCAATGAGGTTGTATTGTGACAACAAAGCGGCAATAAGTATTGCACACAACGCCGTGCAACATGACCGAACCAAACATGTGGAGATTGACAGACACTTCGTTAAAGAGAAATTGGAGGCATGAGTTATTTGCATGCCATATGTTCCTACCACACAACAGACAGTAGATATCCTAATCAAAGGGTTGTTCAAACCCAATTTCGATCTTCTTATAAGCAAGTTGGGCATGATAGATATCTATGTTTCAACTTGAGGGGGAGTGTTAAAAATATTTAGTTAGTTATTAGTTTCCTTAATTTTCTCCTTATTTCCGGATTTGTTATCTTGGGATTAATTAGGCTGTTTAAATTTTATTTTTTTCTCTCTCTTAAGTTAGTTAGGATATCTAGAGAGGGAAGTTTCTATATATATGTGTAATCTTTCTGATATCAATTAAAGAATTATTCAGTTTTTATCCTTCCAAACTACATATATATATATACACGTTTGTTCTCAATTACTCGTACTTTGTCGAGGCCTAAAGCCCTCTCAATCCCTCAAATATAGTGGTTCATGATTTATTAAGGATTATGACAATTTGTTTCTTAATTTTTTTATTCAGTCTAACTGTATGTCTATAATAGATACATATTGTAAGGTTTATCCCCAAATTACTCGTACTTTGTCAAGGCCTAAAGCCCTCTCAATCCCTCAATTATGGTGGTTCATGATTTATTAAGGATTATGACAATTTGTTTCTTAATTTTTTTATTCAATCAAACTGTACGTCTATAATAGATACATATTGTAAGGTTTATCCCCAACTATAAAATAAACTACGAGAACTTGTATATATATATATATATATATATATATATAATATCGTTATTATGCTTAAAAACGTAAGAAAATTATAATCTTTTTTTTTAACCTAATGAAACTATTTGAATAAAGTGTCTTGTCATAAGGTAATGCGCTTATAACTACCCCCTTCAAAAGTGTATCTTGAAGTTAAAGGTTAGGGATCAAAAATTAGGATTAGTTCACAAATGACTTCAAACACGTATCAGGATGAACTTCACAAATGCTCCCAAGCTTTTACACTTGTCCCACTTTGACATATGACTCGCACTTTTATGAGTGACCAAGATATGTCTTTCTATGGGTTCCATTAAGACGAGCAAAAATAATAATAATAAACTCTCTCTCACTTTCACTTGAAAAACATAATAATAAATAAAACAAAAATAAATAAAAGCAAACAAAGAATTAAGGGAATCAAAAGCAAAAGCAAAATCTCAGATCAAAATAAAAAAATAAAAAAATAAAAGCAAAAACAAAATATTTCCTGCGAATCTCATTTGTCCTCTATTGTAAATATTTTACTGCTTACACTTCATTTTGCAAATAACTAAATAATTTATATCGTGACTATTATTTCTACACATTTTTTTTAACCGGTTAATCTTGAACTGTCAAAATTTTTGAGAGTCTTGATTCCTATCATTTAAAGTGAAAATATGTTATATTTATTTATTAAAAAAAATACGTTGTATAATTAAAAAGCTAGTTGCCTGTTTATTTTATAAAAACCTCAATTAAAATGTTATCAATTCAAGTTTTTTTTTTTTTTTTTTTTTGAGGTAGTTTTCTAGAGTAGCGAAGACAATATTTCGCTCATAAAATTTTAAGTGATCACACGATTAATAATTTATTAACCCGATTAAAATTTTAAAACTATGGTCAATTTTATGGTTATGAAGTAAAATAAACAAATAAACCCCTCGGAAACGTATGGGCCAAAAACAAATTAAGAACAAAACTTCGTTTTCACCCACATATCAAAGAACTACTTAGAGTAGTCTAAATTGTGAATCTTATTGAGTGTCTTACCGTTAAGATACTTTTTTTTTTAAACCCAACTTACCCATGATTCTCTAAGTCTAAATTGTGAATCTTGTGAGTGTCATACATTTTTTTTAAAACCCAACTTACACATGATTTCTCAAAACAAAACAAAACAAAACAAAAAACATGTAACGACAAATTATCACGGAATGAGTTTATCGTTATATTTCATCATAAATAGAATAATACTTTTTCCAGAACGTTGAAATTGCTGAACCCATCAAAAATCAGCATTATATATTTGGCAACCTAACCTAGTAATAAACATTTAGAGACCTAAAAACATGATTCTCATAGAGCTTAGCTTTATAAATATTCAAATGCTGGTTAAACCGGTAAATAAGGATGGTAACAAAAGAATTTAAGACCACAAGAAAGTGCCTCTAATATATATTTGACGACGAAAAAAAATACTTACAACTAGCAAATTTTAGACGGGTCTCCTTCTAGACCCTAGTGTTTTTCACTATTGCCGGCCCTGACGTCACCAAAGCAGCCAAGCTACCGGAAAGACTAGTGTAAGAATCCCTAAAACCATCACTGCTTTAGATTAGGAAGATTCACACCGGATCCGATAGGGCAGCTGGAGCCAAAACACCAGAAATCAGATCAATCTGAAAGTCCAAAATCCCCGAAACCACCTGAACGACTGACAGATCCACCAAAGTTCCCGGTACGGTCTTTACTGGGCCCACCAAATCCGCTTCCAGATCGACCACGTTCCCCAAAGGAACCGCCAAATCCACTTCCAAATCTATCACTGTCACCAAACCCACCCCCTGATTGGCCACGGTCACCAAAGGAACTGCCAAATCCACCTCCTGATCGACCGCGATCACCAAAGGAACTGCCAAATCCACCTCCTGACCGACCACGGTCACCGAAGGAACCAAAACTGCCAGACTTAGATCCACGAGCAGAATCACCAAATCCGTCAGAACGACCAAATCTGGAACGCCCTGGCCCACCAGAACGGCCAAAACCGCCATCAGATCGACGATCCCTCGTGCCTCCAAATGAACTAAATCGACCACCACCACCACTGTCCCCAAACATGTCTACATTTGGATCACCTGCAACCTTAGGAAGCTGACAACCAGGAAGTAAAAGCAATCAGTCTCACATAGAGCCCAATTATGGCATCTGAAGAAAACTATAACAACATAGGAATCAAAAGAAGCCGAATAAGACATGACTATCTAAACAAGTTTGCTCCATAAATTCAGAAATACGCTAAGAAATCACATGCATAATTGCTCGTGCATCTCCCAAGCAACTAGTCTGAGCAAAACAAACAGTAATTAACAGGCACAAGGTCAAGCCATTTTTCTTCCTTTTAGTTCCGGAGGCTAATAAACAGAAATGGTTATTTTATATATACTTAGAGCTCCTAATACCCCAAGACTAGACGCACGAACTCTCAGCTAATCATCATCATTACGCATACAGCACCATGTCCAGACGGGTATACTTCCAAAACATCATACTGGGAACATAACTTCCAAAATATAAAATCTATCAGCAACTAACCGCATCAAGAAATGAAATCCAAATACCCAAAAAAAAAAAAAAAAACAAATTCTCGCATTATTTCGAGTCTAGAATCATCATGATACACACTGAACCTACTTCACCCAATAATCTTCGTCTTAACTAGTCAAAAACAGCATGGATTTAACAAACAAATAGAAGAGAATTTAAAATGGTAAGAGAGAGTGATTGTAACCTCAGTAAATCTGCATCCCACATCTCTCTCGATCACCCTTACTGCCCTGGTTTCGTCTCTAGTGTAAATAAGAATAGCAGTTCCTTTCTTTCCTGCCCGACCTGTCCGGCCTGATCTATGAACAAATATCTCTGAATTATTTGGAAGCTCATAATGTATTACCTGTTACAGAGAGATGTACAAAATGAAAAAGGTCAACAAGATCACAGCAAAACCTGCACATGTAACCCACAGATGCCCTTCCGACCATTTAAAACACACATCCCCCAGAAAGTTTACTGAAATTTAACGTCTTTGTTACATGAGAGTTGTATTGCTAAGTTAATTGCTTCCAGAATGACTACATTAGTGTTTACAGCAGCTACACCTTTCAGTGCTAGACCTTATGTCGCATTTAACCAAAAGCTCCAATTTTTTCCTCGCAACTTCTACTAAAATAATATCAAAAACCCTAAGACGTGAAAACAGCTTATTTATAGAAGGTGTGAATGATAACTTGCATTTTAGGAAACTAAAGAACTCTTCATTTATTAATAGGTAGATTATCATGAAATCAATTACCAAGAGATATAGGCTGATTATCGTGAAATTGATTAATTAAGACAGATTGTCAAGTAACCTTACCAGATCAACATTTGGTATATCAAGTCCACGAGCAGCGACATCAGTGGCTACTAGAATATTGAAATGTCCCTCACGGAAGCCTGAAAGCGTTCTTTCCCTCTGACTTTGAGAGATATCACCATGCAAAGCCTCACATCTATAGCTTCTCGCCATTGCATATGCCAGTCGATCGGCATCACGTTTAGTTTGGGTGAAAACGATACACTTGCCTCCTTTAGCATGCTCCTGATAATACAATACATATCCAGGAGTTGGAATTTCAAAAAGGATAAAGACAGATAATTCCAGAATTTCTCTAGTATCCAACCTTGGAAAAGGCGAAAAAATAACCATTTGAAGCAATAAATAGAAAGTAAATTCTCAATTCTTACCGTAATAAGTGGCCCAATGATTGATGCTTTTGCATGCGTATCTGATGCAACTGAGTACAAAGAAATACCATCTGCCAGTTTCTGGTCAGAGTCTCCAACCTACAGCACAGACTAGCCGTTGATTAGCTTGCACCACAGGAACTATTTGTCATGTTCATAATACTCTATATGTTGTGTTATATCTACAAAGAGGATAGTTTCCTACCCCATGTCTCCCCTAGTCATTAACAAGCATGAGCCCACACAAAAATGTGCAATCCCCTGAGCTTCCATGCAGCTCTAATTCTATCTAAACATTATTCAGCCACCTTGTCCTGTAATACAGGATGTCCCAAATGAAACATGGTATCAAAAACAAACCTAAAACCTGAGGCCTCGGCTCCATCAGGTACTAAGTCATTTTCGAAATGGGAAAACAAATTAAGCTTGCACTTTTGTGAAGTCACTCCCTATGTTATGATACCGTCCTATGAACCAGAAAATCCAATGAAAAAATAACCAAGCTTAAGCATGATGAAATCATAAATTAAACACACAGTAATAGTATAATACGGAGAAAGGAGTTGTGAAAACAATAATATGAATAGTCGAAGGAAAAGAGACTGAGAGGAATTGCAAACTCACAAGATCAATATTTTCTGGGCTATTTAAATAATTTCGAACAAGTTGTCTAATCCATTGTGGCATGGTTGCAGAGAACATCATTGTCTGACGCTTCTGAGGCATTCTCTCTAAGATCTTCTCCACATCCTCCTGAAATCCCACTTGAAGCATCTGATCAGCTTCGTCAAGAACAAGAAACTGAACTTCTGACAGATTTAGAGCACCCCTGTTAAGAAGATCAATAATACGACCGGGTGTTCCCACAGCTATATCTACACCATAGTCAAGCTGCCTCATTTGTCGTGAGATTGGTGTGCCACCATAGACACAGATTGAATCCAAACTGGGTGCAGACTCTTGGAACTCCTTCTCAACTTGTCGTGCTAGTTCCCTTGTTGGAGCCAAAACCAACGCCAATGGATTCTTTCCACGCCTGTCAAATTTATCACACAAGGCATCAAAATAAAAGCAGCAGATTCACCTTCACCATCTTCGCCCACAAGCGCACACATTTCAAATCCCCCACGAAATTAACAGAATACATTTTTTTTTTTTTTTTACTAATTAAAAGATTACATTTCAATCATAAAAGTTGTAGTACTAAAAAGATAAAAGTAGGATTTCAAGACACACCCATGTTTAGCATTGAATTGAATGATTTTATCCAAGATGGGGATTCCAAAAGCAAGAGTCTTCCCAGTTCCCGTTCTAGCTCGGCCAACCATATCGCGCCCTTGCATTGCCGGTTCCAGCACAGCTCTCTGTCCAAAAATGAAGCCCAAATATATCATATTTACATAACACCATCTCAGACAACAAGATACCAAATGTGTGTGTACATAAATATATATTATAATGATAACAATAATTATAAAATAACATGGAATAAAAACCGATCACTTCACTTTCCATTGATAAATTATCATCCCGGTACCTTATAGTTTTCGGATTTATCATGTCCGTACCCAAAAAGACGGCCTTTTTGTACCGAAAGGTATTCAATTGGACAATCCGACAAAATAAAAATAATTTCCCTTTTTCCATCAAGTTTTCGGCGATTAAACAAGAACTCAATCCTCAAAGATTACAAATTCACCTGTATGGGAAAGAGCCTAGTGATACCCTTCTTAGCCAAAGCCGATATAATCTCCGGCGAAATCCCGAGCTTCGCGATCTCCAGCCCTTCATCGTTACTGCTCGCTTTCGACGAATCCTCGTACGAATCGACATCAACAGCGTACTCGGCCTGCAAAGCCGACGAGGCGCGATAATTCAACGGCCCAGATTTCGCGTGAAAGCTCCTAACTTGGAACCCCAACGAGCTCTCCCATTGAAGAACCCTGAAATCGGAGGACTTGGCCTCACCGCCATGGCCATGATTTCTCGAAGCAACAGCGTCGCCGGCGGCGGCGGCGATCGAGTAGGGGCGGCGGTGGAGCAGGGTCTCGATGGCGGCGAGAGTCCGCCTCCGGAGGACGGCGGTCATCATGGCGGGTCCAATTTGGGGGGCTAGGGTTTGGGGCGGAGGACAGAGGAGAGAGAAAGTGGGGTGAAAATGGAGAGGTTGTTAGGGTTTTAGGGGTTTTTGGGGAGACGAGAGGCGGAGAGGCAGATTGTGAAAACCTCGAAGACAAGGGTTTAAGGGTCTCTAGTTGAAAAAGTTGGGGGTGAGGAAGATATCTAAGGGTTGTGATCCTCTGTGGTTGATCTTATGTTTGATATCTTACATCATGTCCATTGTCCAATATAAATTCAACTCTAGTGGCTGTTTAATCATATTAATATTCCTTCAATAAATCATAACATGTGGCCATTTGACGCTAAGATTTGAATCGTAGAATTTAGATTTAGATTAATTATACGTTTATCGAGATATTTGAATTGTTTGAGTTAAAATGTATTCGGAAAAAAAAAAATCAATTTAGAACTTGTTTCGTTTTTCTCGAAATTATATGTAATTTTTTAAAAAAATCATCTTGTTTGAACTTGTCTATGTAAAGTTATGAATTTTTAAAGTTTGAGTTATAAAATTATGTAAATAGTAAAACTGAAAAAAAAAAGATAAAAATTAAATTATAGAAGTATGATTTGGATTGGAAGTTTAAACACTCTCTTGGAAAGTTCTATTTTAGAGGAAAAAAATAAAAGTTTAATTTTAATTAAATATTATGTCACATTAATTTTAAAAAATAAAAAGACTATATTAGATAGATGAGTGTCATGACCATATTAAAGGAGAACATATAAGGTGATAAAAATAAAGAGACATATAAGCTAATTTCATCCAATACAATGTCAAATTCATAAGTCAAAACTATGTTTTTAGCATCTGATTAGAAAATCGCTTTTTACTATTATATTAGTTTTGATATTAAATTTGATAACTATGATTTTTTTAGGGAAAGACAATTATTATACTTTGTGACAAATTATCACTAAATATTACAAAAGGTCAAAATTGACATTAACTTTTATTGATTGATGCATTAAAATTTTCACTTAATTATTAAAATATTATTTTCAATTTACTTTTAAAAAAAAAAGTTCATCATTTATTCAAGTTTCAAACCTTAATAATCATGACAAAAAATAAACATAGTATTTGAAAAGTTTAAACATATAGTAAAATGTATGATGGTATTGAAATATAACAAGTATTTTAGAGTGTTTTACAAATAATAAAAAACCGACATCATTATAATAATCACAATGTAATTATGTAGCATAATACATAATTATATTACAAAAGGTCAAAATTGACATTAACTTTTATTGACTTATGCATTAAAATTTTCACGTAATTATTAAAATAGCATTATTTTCAATTTAATTTAAAAAATAAAAGCTCATCATTTCTTCAAGTTTCAAATACCTTAATAAGAATGACAAAAACTAAATATAGTATTTAAAAAGTTTAAACATAGAGTAAAATGTATGATGATATTGAAATATATCAAGTATTTTAGAGTGTTTTGCAAATAATAAAAAACCGACATCATTATAAAAATCACAACGTAATTATGTAGCATAATACGTAATTATATTATTTCTGAAATGTTCATAAAAAAAGCTGCTATGTATTATAGTGTTATTTGGATAATTATTGATAGAATAGTGCTTGAGACATGGTTTTAATCACAATTTTTTTAATATTAACTTACAAGACGGTAAGTTATCATCTTTTTAATGGTAAATACAATTAATTGATGTGAAAATTTTTCGAATACTAATTACTGAAAAAATGACGACTCATATATCATATAAATTAAAATTTAAAATTGAGATTATAATTTATATCCCTAACATTTTTTTTATTAATAGTGATGTTAAAATGGAGCCCATTAGAGTAAAAGGTGTGATAATTGGCACTTGTTTTTCAACTTGTGATGTTGTAAGTGTTTCATGTCGTTTACTTTTGAAGAAACGACATGTAGTGTTTTGGTTGAGAAAACGACATGTAGTTTTCTGGGAAGTAAAACAACGATGGAATGACCTGTGAGCTTCCTCCCGTAATAAAACGGCATGACACTTTGACCGAAGTCGATAACTTTTAGAGTAATTGATTCAAATGATCTCTGAATTTTTTATAAGGTGATGATTTAGTCTCTGTTTTTTTAATTTTTACTGAGACAATCCTAAATTATCCAAATGTTAGCAATTTCCATCCAATTCCGTTAAGTTTCTAACGTTTGAGAGGATATTTTAGTAATTTAACAGTAAATTTAATTTAACAAAAATAAAAAATAAAAAAACTCGTAAAAAAAATCATAATTTCTTCTCTCTCTCCTCTCTCCTCCCTCCCCCCTCCCTCTCTTTATTCATTTCTTCCCGTTCGATCTAAAGCAGCAACCCCAGATCGACGAGGGGGGCAAACCCAAATCGAAAACGACCGGAGGGGGCGAACCCAAATCGAAAACGGGAAGGAGGGGGACCTAGATCGCAAACATGAGGGAAAGGTAGAGCCTCAATTTCGACAGTGGGGCAGAGGGATTGGGCCTCGGTTTCGACAGCGAGGGAGGGGGGTTTAGGCCTCGGTTTCAACGGCGGGGGAAGGGGGCCGAACCCAGATAAAAAACGTGGGGGGGTGGTGAAGCCTTGGTTTCGACGGTGAAAAGCGCAGTTGGTTGTTGTGGGGGACGGGAGGGGGGGCAAACCTAGATCAAAAATGCAAGGGAAGGGGAGCTTCGGTTTTGACGACCGGGGGCGGGGGAGGGATGGAGTTGGTCGTTGTTGGGGGGGGCGGGGGAAACCGAAATAAAAAACGCGGGGGAAAGGGGTGAACCCAAGTAAAAGACGTAGGGGTAGAGCCTTGATTTCGACGGCAAGGGGGGGTGGCGAACCCAAATCGAAAAGAGCCAGAGTTCGTCGCGTGGTTAGGGGTGGTTGTGGGGTTGGGGGAGATCTCGGCAATGGAGAAGAGAGAGGGGGGGGCTGGCATCACCGGAAATGAAAGCTGTCGCCAGAGATAGAGGCTGTCGCCAGAGGTAGAGAAAGAAAGAGATGAAGAGCAAGGATTTTCGGGAGAGTGTAGGGGAAAGAGAAAATTGAAGGATATTTTGGTCTTTTTACTCTAAAAAATAATTGTTTGCTCAAGATTCCATCAGAAACTTGACAGAATTAGACGAAATGGACTAAAATTGCCAATATTTAGAGAGTTTAGGATCTTCTAGGCCAAAATTAAAAAAACAAGAACCAAATTATCACCTTCCAAAAAATTCATAGACCATTTAAGCCAATTACTCTAACTTTTATTTATTTCTTTCTTTCTTTTTAAACGTAAAATTCATCGGAAGTCAATACTAACTAGACAAAAATAGAAATTTGGGAAAGTCTAAGGTATAGCCTCATTTATATACGCTATAGGTAGAGTTCATTTTTAAATCATTAAGATGTAATTGAACGGCTGGAATGTTATTTGTGTATAATAATTATAGTGCATATTACCTTATATTAATATAGATTAATAAATTAAAAAAAGAAAATTAAAACAAACCTTTGGCAATTGGTAGGCCCCACCCTCCATGATGCGCGCGATGAGCCCAGCCCAACGACGCCAGAGACGGACCCCCCTCCCCTCCCCCAACCAAATCTATGCCCCCCACCCTTGACGTAGACAAAGAGGCCTCTCCCCAACACCGACGATGAGCCCACCCGCGCCCTCCCCCCAGATGCCAATGAAGACCACTTCCCACCCCACCCTCCCCCCCATCCCCGCTCCCCCCCAAAACACCGATCGCGTGCCCTCCCCCCCGACATCGACGAAGACCCCCTCCCAACCCCACCCCAACACGATGCTGGCGACGAGCTCCCCCCCCCCCCCCCCCCCCCACCCAAACAGATATACGTGCCCCCCCTTGCCCAAGCAAGATCCGTGCCCCTTCCCTCGCCTGCTGCTAGCCAAAAAATCAGCGACGAGCCCCCCGCCCCTACCCGCCCAGGAATTGGCAATGCCGCCCCCCCCCCCCCCCTCTGACGCCATCAATTGTAAATGATGTTAATTTTTTTATATAATTTTTTTAATTTATTAATTTATACTAATATGAGATAAGATGTATTATAATAATTATATATAAATAACATTTCAATTTTTCGATTACATCTTAACGGTTTAAAAATAAACTCTATCGATATGGTATATAAATGGGGCTCTACTACAACCTCTCCTTATATATTTATCTCACGGTATAAAAAAAAATGAAAATTCTTATAAATAAGTTTATTTTAAAAAATATATTAATTATGGGGTGTTTGAATCAACTTTTTCATTCAAATATTTGTTACACTACGGTACAATATTTTATTTAATTGTCAGTGTTTTGCATTTGAATAGATACTTTTTTTTTTGGTTTTTTTTCGAGTCCCTAGTACAAAGTATAAACATTGTCTTCCTACGTTGACATTGACTCCGACGAGTTTAAATGGAAAGTCATCATAAAGCGACAATCTAAAGCATAAAAAAATATTTAACGAAAACTTGGTATGTGATTGTAGAAATATCCTTACAGTAGAGAAAATTTGAAAATTCTAGATGGTTTTGATCACAATGGAAACTAAAATGGCTTGAATATATTTCCACGAGACATTCCTTGAGGATGATTGTACACCTAACAGCCAACTTTAGCGGCCAGATGACTATAAACTCCTTATTCAGTTATTTGGTTTCTTTCAATGTAGCATCAGCTGGGATCCTAGATTTCGTGAGCAAACATGTCTCTTTACTCGGGGCTGGTTGTATGTCTCTTATGGTCACATGGACTTAATAATTACATTAAAATTTTAAATTTTTACACAAAAGAACTACTTTAGAAACCTAATTTTTAAATATAAGTAAGGATATAGAAGAATTTATACAAAAATGATCATTTTAAAACACCTTAAAAAAAACGCACTTTCAAATTTATTCGTAAATTTGAATAAATTTTGGATTTTATATTTTTTGATTTCACGTTTACCCCTTTCGTATTTTTTTGGTTGCATTAAAAAGTTTTAAACAAAAAAAGATGGAAGTTTTAAACGTTTTAATATGGTGGTTATCTTTGTTTTTTTATATATACTTTTAAGGCAGGAAGTTATTTTTTTTTATTCAAAAAGAAAAAAATTACCACAACACGTTGTTGATAACATATCATTCTTATAATTACAGACACAGTCTAGCTATATCTGACTTTATCTAAAAGTGCAGAGTTTAAATCTCACTTCTAAATTTAAAAAAAAAAGTATCATTTTTTTTTTCTTATTTTCTTATTTTTTTTATTTTTAAGGCAGCAGATACTTTTTTTTTTTCTAAAAAAAAAAGAAGAAAAAAAATCCATAACCCGTTATTGACAATAGTTTGCCGAAACGTATCATTCTTTTGATTTTTACTGGTTATTCTTTTCATATTTTTCTGATTTATTTAAAAGGTTTTAAATAAATCAGTTATTTTAGCGCGCGCACACCACCCCCCCCCCCCCTCCACCCTTTTTTTTGGGGCTATTTCTAAGGCTGGTTGTAGTACAACAAAATAGCAGAAGTTCATGCGCATAGAATTCCATTACATAACTGGTTGCAGTTATGAATTAATGATAATTTCATCTTTAATTTAATCATAAAACGTTGAGTTTGAATCTCTCAATCTCCAAATTAAAAATAAAAAAGGAATTTTATTAATGGACTGGACGCTTGGTTAGTAACAAATACAATTCTCTCTCTATCATAATCTGACATTGCAAAACTACATCAGATTAATTCACAAATTATCAAGATTAATTCACAAATTATCAAGTAAAAGTAAGGCAATTGAAAAATATTTAAAAACAATATCGATATTGAACAATATTACAAATAAAAAGTGAGTATTACCTATGGGTTTTATACAAGGACGGATTTATTGATAACTAATTGAGAGCTTTCGTCCAAGTGAATGATATATATATATATATATAAAATTTCATTTTTAATTACTTTAAATTTTTATCATTTTGTCTCATTAAAAATTGATTATCCAGATTTGCTAAAAATCTTAGCAGTCCTAACAAAATAATAAGCTGATTGATTATACGTTGTAAACCCATTTTTTAGTAACAAAATAAATGATACTTAACATCATTGGTGTCGTTTAATACCGTTCAATGCAATAGTGTCCTTTCTCATCCAACCTTGATGAATCTCACTCCCAACTGCCACGTGGAGGGGAGAATCCAGAAATCAATATCAGGGTTCCAAGGCTATGCCAAAACACAAACAATATCTATCCCTTATCCGAGCTAAGGAAGAAGTGATGCCACGTGGAGATTGCCAGTTGGACAAGGAGATCCTGATCTAATCCCAAACTTGGGCCATCTCCAATATCCACCAGGAGTTCAACACCCTCCTTTGGGCCCATATCTGAGTCTTTTGTTATTTGCTTATGCGGGTGTGGATATCATTCTTTATCTGTGTCCAAATCTTTGGTTCCTGAATAAGCAGAAACCAAAGACAGGAAAGAGAAAAAGAGAAGAAGAAGAACGGAAAATGGCGACACAAGCGTTGGTGTCTTCATCGTCACTAACATCCTCGGTGGAGGCTGCAAGGCAGATTTTTGGAAGCCGATCGACCCAATCCACTAGGAGATCCGCTTCTTTCGTGGTCAAGGCCGCTGCCACTCCTCCCGTCAAGGTCTGTTTTTACCGTTACTTATCCTTCGCATCAAATAATTAACATGGAGACGAGAAATTCGAATTTTGTATTTTATCATAAAATTAGATATGAAATTATCGTTAGCTTATATTTCTAATTACGTGTTAAATAACTAAGATGGTTATCAAAATAAAAGAAAAGTAACTCATTTGGAATTGAAACACTTTTTTTTTTGGTCTCTGTGTTTGGATAATTCAGCAAGGAGCGGACAGACCCTTGTGGTTTGCATCCAAACAGAGCCTTTCTTACTTGGATGGCAGGTATTTCATGCATACAACTTAGCTCTCATTCTATTTGTTGGAATTGAATTATTATTTCCTTTAATGGGTGCCTTAGATTTAAAAAAAAAAAAAAAACATAATATTGATGGAACGGACTAAAAATGTCTTAAATTTGAGTAGTAATGTTTTTTTTAAAATTTTTTAATTTTTTAATTTTTAGAGAGAGATTAGTAATAGATTTTGCATAAACATTTTTATTTTTTTGAAAATCATAAACTATTTTTTAACTACGATTATTAGTTATCAAAATAAAACTAGTTTTGTTGTAAAAATTTGGATCTCATTATAGTCATATTATTTTTACTTTCTTAAAATAATTTAACAGAATTTAATGAAAATTAAAAATCGTATTCTATTGATCAGCTTACCAGGTGACTACGGATTCGATCCTTTGGGCCTGTCGGACCCGGAAGGCACAGGTGGGTTCATTGAGCCCAAATGGCTGGCCTACGGTGAGGTCATCAATGGGCGTTACGCCATGCTCGGAGTCGTCGGTGCCATCGCACCGGAGATTTTGGGTAGTGTTGGGCTCGTCCCACCGGAAACCGCCCTCCCCTGGTTCAAGACCGGAGTCATCCCACCGGCCGGGACATACGACTACTGGGCCGACCCATACACCCTCTTCGTCTTCGAGATGGCGCTAATGGGCTTTGCCGAGCACAGGCGGTTCCAAGACTGGTACAACCCGGGGTCCATGGGCAAGCAGTACTTTTTGGGCCTTGAGAAATACCTCGGCGGGTCCGGAGAGCCGGCTTACCCTGGCGGGCCGTTGTTCAACCCACTTGGGTTTGGGAAGGACGAGAAGTCCTTGAAGGATTTGAAGCTCAAGGAAGTGAAGAATGGAAGATTGGCTATGTTGGCAATCTGGGGCTTCTTTGTACAGGCCCTTGTGACAGGTGTTGGGCCTTATCAGAACCTGCTTGACCATTTAGCCGACCCGGTCCACAACAACATCTTGACTAGCCTCAAATTCCATTAAAAAAAAAAAAAAAAAAAAAAAAACAAGAAGAAGAAGAGGGAATTGTATTATATTTTAGTGTTGTGCCCTTTGTTGCTTGGGACACACCCTTTGGGGTCTGTTTCTTTTCTTCCTCTCATTTGTTACGTTATTATGTGAGAATCTTTATTGCTATCCTCTTTTTTTCTTTATGTAACTCTGTATGAAATGACTTGTTAAAAGAACTCATGAATACAGACATGCTAATGCTACTCTTTGGCTAGTCTTAGTCCTTAATTAAAGGGAGTAAAAAGGCAAAATAAAAAATAAAAAATAAAAAATAAAAAAGAGTGAGGGAGAAAATAGCATGGTTTTATTATTACTTGTGATCAAAATAATAAGAATGTATTTAGCACATAGGTTGGAATCCGATCAAATTAGAAAAATCCAATTCGATATGATAATTTAAATAGGATGGATGTTTGGAATAAACAAAAATGATAGTGATGTAGATTTTGAAAAAAAACTGAAAAATACAATTTGAATTGAAAAAATCCAATTCGAATTTATAAGTTTCGTATGATTTAATATTACCCTACAATATGTAAGCATATACATTATAGGATTTGGCTGATATTTCTTTTCCAATGAGGTAGTGAACACAGTAGTATCAGTTTAGATCATAAGTTCAAATTAAATGTATAATTCCAAATGTAGAATTTGAATTATTAATTTAATTGAATTTGTGTTTGAATAGTGTTGTTAAAATTAACATTTGAATAGAGAAAAGTAGAAAATGAGTATGATATAGATTTTTAAAAAATAAAAATTAGGATTTTGATTTGATTTGAATTGTTGTGAAAAGTGAAACCATTTAAATATATTTAATGTTTCACTATCAACCAAACACACATTGTATTTAAGTGTAAAAAATCCAAATTAAAATAGTGATGTAAATAAGGCCATAATTATGTACATGTTGCGGACACAAATATCATTTTTTTTTAAAGTAGTTTTGATATAATTTTATTCAAAAAATGAACTTAATAATTATTATTTCTAATGTAGGGCGAATATTAATAATTATTTGTCAATTACTAATTTATATATAAGAATTAGCCCTCTCTTATCAAAATTTATAACTTCGTCAATTTATGACTTCGTCATTGTTTATATATGGGTTACATTTTAACATTCTTCAAGCCAAATGTTCGAACATTTTTTGATCTGCATCTTATGGAAATAGAAATCAATTTGCTTAAAGATCTATTTTTTGTCCACATGTTCCACCCTCTATAAAAGACACGCGTAGTCCCCATCACATTCCAACTTGGTGATGCCACCGAAACATGTGATTGGCAAAAAGAATATAACATACCATCAAAAATTGATATTTAGTTTGTCGCTCAAAAAAATCAATATATAATTAGCATATTTTCATTATTTAAGTGTGCACCACATAAGTTAAAGAATTACGTTTGCTGTTAGGCACCTCTAAACAAGTTATTATTCGTTTCCAAATCTATTAGTAACGATAAATGCTAGATCTCCATATATATATATATATATATATATATATATACCTTAAAAATTTTGAATGAAAAAAATTAGATTAGATGGTCTATTTTGATCAGCCAATTTAATAGATTACTACATTTTTTTTATTTAACAATCTTTTTTTTTCTCAGATATAATCAATTAATGATTAACTTAAAAATTGATGATTTATTTTACAGTCAATAACTGATTTTCTAAATTAACGATATTACTTTGTCAATCACTTATTAATTATTTAAAAAAATTAATTAATATTTTTCTAAAAAAAGGGGCCTAACTAATTTTAAAAACTTTGACCGTTTGTTAAAAAATATCTTTAAGAAAAATGTTATCTACCTCTAAATCCCCGTTTTAATTTTGACAATTTCAACAAATATACTATATTGTTAGGTGTAAAAGTATAATTTCCAAGAATGGGGGGTAAATTTTGTAAATTCCCAATAAACTCACGTTATGCCAAAATTACCCTCGCCCGCTGAACAGTTGATGAGCAAGATTAGCATGAGAATCGTTTCCAAAACGTTCTACATCATTAAGTGTAAAACTAACGTTTTAGTATAGACGGTCGAGATCAGAGATCTAAACTAAAAAATATTCAAAATCGAACGGCAGAGGAGAGAGTTGTGGGGCCCATACGCACCAGATCTAATTCCCTCCGTCCCATCAAATCCCATCGCGTCCACTTGCATATATTTAATATTTTCCTCGCTTCGTTCACAAATGGCGTAAAGCGAACAAAAGCTCACATTTCTCCTCAGATCCTCTCTCTCTTTATCTGCCCAAACCGAAAACCGCGAGCAAAGGAAAGCGTTTCTTCGTCGGAGAAGACCAACGCAGACGAGAAATCGAGAATCCGTCGAGATCGGATCCGATCTACGGCGATCTGAATCGGTGCGTTTTCTATCTCTCTTCACCTTCGGATTTCGTTTTGTCGGTGTTGTAATTTGGTTTTCGTTTTTGTTCTGCGTAGATCTCTTTCTGGATTTCTTGAATCTGTGATTTCTGTTCTCGTTATTCTTATTAATTCGCCTTTTTTTTTGTTAGTAATTATTTATCTTCACTGAGGTTTTCCCTTTTGTTTGATTGTTTGTTCTTTTTGGATTAGATTTGCATGTTTGGCTTCTTTATTTTCTTGGATCTGTGTTTTGGTTCTAGAAAACTTGGATTTTAATTTCGTTATTTGTTGTAATTTTCTTTTTCTTTTTGTTTTGTTGGGTTGGAAATGAAATTCTAAGAGACTGACATGAAAAAATATGCTAATATGTTCTGTAGATTCGTTCAAATTGGATGTCTTTGTTAAGAGTAGCGTAGATCAACTGATCAGTACTTTCTTCAAACACCTGGTGTGCGTTCCTTTTGTGGGCTCCGATGGGGTTTTCGAGTCCGAGGTGGTCCTTAATCCGAAGGGCTTTTGTGATTTCGGTCCTGTTCGCCCACGCTTGTCATGGGTTTTATCTCCCAGGAAGCTACATGCACACATATTCCAAAGGTGATCCCATCTTTGCCAAAGTTAATTCCTTGACCTCCATTGAAACTGAGCTTCCATTTAGCTATTACAGTCTGCCTTACTGCCAGCCCAGCGAAGGGATCAAGAAAAGCGCGGAGAATCTTGGCGAACTTCTATTGGGAGACCAAATTGACAACTCCCCTTACCGTTTTCGAATGAACGTGAACGAGACTGTGTACCTCTGTACTACTAGCCCTTTGAATGAGAATGAGGTGAAGCTCCTGAAACAGAGAACCCGTGATTTGTACCAGGTCAATATGATCCTGGATAATCTGCCCGCAATGAGGTTCGCCCAGCAAAACGGCGTGAACATTCAGTGGACTGGGTTTCCTGTTGGGTACACTCCGCCGAACGGTAACGATGATTACATTATCAATCATCTGAGGTTCAGGGTCTTGATTCATGAGTATGAAGGGAGTGGTGTGGAGATAATTGGAACTGGGGAAGAAGGTATGGGTGTTATTTCTGAAGCTGACAAGTCGAAGGCATCTGGGTTCGAGATAGTGGGGTTTGAGGTCTTCCCCTGCAGTGTGAAATTCGACCCTGATACCATGTTGAAACTCCACAGGTATGACACCATTAAAAATGTAAACTGCCCTGGGGAGCTTGACAAGTCTCAAATAATTCGGGAGCAGGAAAGGGTATCGTTCACTTATGAGGTTGAATTCGTAAAAAGTGATATCAGATGGCCGTCAAGATGGGATGCTTATTTGAAGATGGAGGGTGCCCGTGTGCATTGGTTTTCTATTCTGAATTCACTGATGGTAATAACTTTCCTTGCTGGTATTGTTTTTGTTATTTTCTTGAGGACTGTGAGAAGAGATTTGACAAAGTATGAAGAATTGGACAAAGAAGCTCAAGCGCAGATGAACGAGGAGCTTTCCGGGTGGAAGCTTGTCGTGGGAGATGTTTTCAGAGAACCAGAGTGCTCAAAACTTCTCTGCGTGATGGTTGGGGATGGGGTTCAGATCACTGGGATGGCGGTTGTTACAATTATTTTTGCAGCCTTTGGTTTTATGTCACCAGCTTCACGAGGAATGCTATTGACAGGGATGATTGTTCTCTATCTTTTCCTGGGTATTGTTGCCGGTTATGTTGGTGTGCGGATGTGGCGAACTATGAAAGGAACTTCAGAGGGATGGAGGTCGGTTTCCTGGTCTGTTGCATGCTTCTTCCCCGGAATTGCCTTTGCAATCCTTACAGTACTCAACTTCCTACTCTGGGCTAACAACAGTACTGGTGCCATTCCCATTTCCTTGTACTTTGTGCTTTTTGTCCTGTGGTTCTGCATTTCAGTCCCCCTTACCTTACTGGGAGGATTCTTTGGCACACGGGCTGAGGAAATTTCGTATCCTGTGCGAACCAACCAGATTCCAAGGGAAATTCCTGCACGGAAATATCCGTCATGGATCCTTGTCCTCGGTGCAGGCACCCTTCCGTTTGGAACCCTCTTCATTGAACTTTTCTTCATCCTTTCCAGCATCTGGCTTGGGAGGTTCTACTACGTCTTCGGCTTCCTGTTGATAGTTCTTCTATTGCTGGTCATCGTCTGTGCCGAAGTGTCAGTGGTCCTCACCTACATGCATCTCTGTGTGGAGGATTGGCGCTGGTGGTGGAAGGCTTTCTTTGCTTCGGGTTCGGTCGCCCTTTACGTGTTCTTGTACTCCATCAACTACTTGGTGTTTGACCTGCAGAGTTTGAGCGGGCCTGTATCAGCTCTTCTTTACCTCGGCTATTCACTCTTGATGGCGGTTGCAATAATGTTGTCGACTGGTACCATTGGATTCCTTACGTCCTTCTACTTTGTTCACTACCTATTCTCGTCCGTGAAGATTGATTAGAAAGTCCCCCATTGCTATCCTTCATCAACCAGCTGGAGAATTCTCTCCCTGCATAGGAAGAAAGACTCTGAATCTTTCTTTTTCTTTTTCTTTTTTAGCTTTTTTTTAACTTTTGTTGCAACTGAAAGATAATTGTGCAAGGCATATTAGGAAGCTCTCAATGATACTTCTTTAGGGCCGATCATATGTTATATGCTTCTCGAGAGAACTTTGTTATTGTCATTTGTTGTCATGATCTTGCGGCATAATTTCACTCCCCACTTCACTATATCCCCATTTTTTTGGGTCTCTCTTCATAGCTAGTTTTGAGCCCCAATTGGTTTACGTTTTAAGTTGAAACGATTTGTTTTAGGAATTTGTACTTTTGCTCGAAAAAATTGCCTGTCTTCCAATTTTCAGTTAATCTGTTGGATAGTTGTAGAATATTGTTGGATTTGTATTTATAATTGGTTGCAACACTTTTACCCTCTAGAATTATGGAAATTGACATATCACCCCAAATTAAAAGTACATAAAGCTTTTGGGTTCCCATCTGTATTTCATTGCGAGCTTTGAGATTCCGAGATATCATAAAAGTATTCATGCTAGAAAAATATGACACAGTTGAGACAGATGGTTACACTGCATTGACACTCCCAAAATAATAATAATAATTATTAAAATAAAACCCTATGAATCTGCAGAAATAGTTTTAAAAGAAGAGAACACACATCAATGTTGATATTTGTTTGATACTTTGATTCACTCGGTTAGAGCACATTTTACTTCCTCACTTTATGGTTGTGTGTGCCATAAAAGTCAAACACCCCTTTGCTTTCCAGGCTCAGTATTATCCAAAATCAAGGATGTCTCTACGGGGTCTTCATCAAAAGTTTGCACTCTCTTCTTCCTTCCTTCAGCAAGCAAAGGGAAAGCTTCTGAAGACAAACTTGCATACGAAGTTTGAGAATCTTCGGCTGTTGGACGAGTCTCCCTCTCTGGCTGTAAACTACCAACCTGATGTTGAAAACCAAAAGCCGTATCAAACTGCATCAACGAGTAGTGATATGCAGGACATAGTTCTCGCTGGTAGAAAGGTGATACTAAACTCGTCAAAACGTCTCCGGTGCCTGCAGTTGCACTTGTAACATATAGATTAGCAAGCATCTTATAGGCGGTTTCTAATGCAGTGTTTAGGTATCTGCGTTCCACGTCTTGACACATTTGCAAGCGCCTTTCAGCCTGCAAATTATGAAATATGAAGGTGATATCACGACTTTACTATCTTAATGGCTTGTTAGGATGATAGTTAAAAGAAAAATTTGGCAGCGAAACTTGCCTTGATTTGCAGATGAAGTTTTGCTTGAATTTCCTTCAGTTCATAACCCCTACATGGTATCCCAAGTAGAAAATAACTTCCTTTTCAAATCATACAGCGCAAAGACCAGTGCAAAGAGAATATGGAAATCTTTTATAATCTTACTCAGCCTGATGAGACGGTAGGACGCCCAGAGAAGTAGTCCTCCCTATGATTTGATGCCATTAAAAACAGTATAAATAAGGTTTAAAAATAAATTGAAACTTTATCCTCATGAAAAGGAAATAAAAAGGAATAAGAATAAGGAGAAGGAGAGTTTTGCCGTAGACCTTATCGAAATGACGGAGTTAGGATTTTTATTTTTATTTTTATTTATGAGATACGAAAAAAGTAGAGTTTTTTATTGTATGGAAACTGAGTTGTATATTTAAATTATTGAGTGGGGGTACAGTTATTCTTCTGAAATAAAAACACAATTAAAACTCTTAAAAAATCTAGGGATAAAAATAGAAAATTTAAAGGTTAAGTGAGGACACGTGCCTCTATCAATTATAATATGGTTTCGTCACTGTCCTGTATGTAACTCACAATTTTGCGGTTAAATTTTAATTATGCATTTGCTTTCTTACTCATTTATATAATGCAATGCCTTACCTGATTTAATATATGGATAGTAGCATTTTCATCAATCTTACACACAGATTTCTCCTGTTTTCTTCTGCTAGGGAAATTGACTAGCGTTTGACAGGGGAGAAAGTTGCATTTTCTTTTCTAAGAAAATGATACGTACCCATCTTATCGGGCACTTGGCTCCACTCCTTGACTGAGTATTTACCAAGTCTGTATTTCTGCAAGAGGCCAAATGCACGAAATGAGTTAAAATTTGTTTCATTTTGTACTTTTGCTTGAAATTTTAACTAATATTTAAGTTGTGTTAGTTGAAAGAAATAAACCTGGAGGTGGCTCTTCAAATGGTGGAGAGTTATTCCCTTGACACCCATTATCGGCAAAAGTGACTTTGGCGTGGCCTCTGCATATATTTACATATACGTGCATGTTTGTAACATATACATGTGTATATATATATATATATAAGAAAGCTCTCATGTCTGTCTGCAGTTATAATATTTTATTTTATTTCTTATAATTATTAATTAATTTATTGTAATTTTTTATTTAGATTCTTAGAACATGGACTATATAAAATTATTAATGCAAGGTATAAGTATTATGAAAAATGTTATTAAACTCAACAAGTTATTATAATAACGCACAAAATTTATAATGATCATTTTGTATAGATACTGACAGATCACAGCCAAAAACAGTACTTTTTAATTCATTGGAAACTCATTGCATGCCTACCACGTAGTAATTTGAAATTTCACATGAATAATCATATAAGTTAAAAAAAAAAAAATTCAAGTTTTTACGTGATATACACACGAGTCCATGACTACCTATATAAAATTTTAAAAATGTATTGACAATTTTATTGTCAGGGACTGAATTTGCCAGAATTAAGACTTCGTTTAGCATTTTAATTTAAGTCCAATTAAATTGTATTTTTTCATCTTAATTTTTATCTTTTTCTGAAAAGTCAACAAAAATTTTAATCAATTTTTGAAAAATCAACCAACTCTAATTTAAAATTTTCATCTCTAACCGACGAATCAAATGCAAGCTAAATAAAATTTAAGGACTAACCAGCAGGGAAAAAAAAAAAAAAAACCCTCAAACTTTCAGTTCATAAAACGTAACAATGTGAAGAGCCTTTTTAAAAAAGCAGGTGAGTATGAACTACATTCACAGATTCAATCAAACAGTAAGCAGGTGAGTATGAACCATATATATTTATACATACATATATATATATATATATATATACATAAAGAGAGGAGTAGAGTGATTTGTAAATATAATTTAATGATAATTTTATATATAATCTTCATTTGATAAGCTAATTAGAGATAAAAATTTTAAATTATAATTGATTGATTTTTTAAAAAATAATTATAAATTTTATTGATTTTTAAAATATAAAAAATTAAGATAAAAAATTACAATTAATTAAAGTTCATCTTAAATATCCAACAGAATAATAATTTTATTATAAAATATAGAAAATAGAGTTCAAATTCCTTATCTAAGTTTAAAAAGAAAAAAAAGAGCGGGTGTTACTGACTGTGGGGGCCACCGAGCTGATTGACGGCATCAACAAAGCAGGCGTGAAGCTGCGGGGTCCACCTAAGTCGAGGCTTGAGCTCCAAACTCCGACCAAGCTTGGATGAAGAAACTGGTGGAGACACATAAGCTTTATCACCCTCTTCTTCATCATCATCATCATCTTCTTCTTCTTCTTCTTCTTCTTCTTCTTTTTCCTCCTCCGAATCAATGCGGCCGTGCTCGGATTGACGAATTGGAGCCCTGCGAAAATCCTTGTCATTCTCATCCACTTTTTTCCTGGAACTAACATAACCGTATAGAACCATCTTTTATCTCTCTCTCTCTCTCTTGAGCTGCTTCTTCTGTTGTCTATGGAGATACTAATGAAGTTGTGTTATACATATATATATATATATATATGTAAATATAAACGAAGTGAGGATGAAGAACAATAGGAACAAACAAGCAGGTGAAAAAGAAGGGTAATTTAATCTAGGTTGGGAAATAGCTGTAATTAGCTGTGTAGTCGTGAATTGGGAAATAGCTGTAATTAGCTGTGGAGTCGTGTATTGCATGTGTCAGTGGGTAAAAATGTAACTGACAATTTTTATTGTCAGAGGGAGCAGTGCATGAAAAGTTAAAATGGAAACATGGGAAAGCCTCTCCTCTTGTTGGCTCTTTTCACTACATTGATGATATCCTCAAAGCCTCTTATTATTCCTTCCCCGTTGTTACTTTTCACCTTATCGTCAGCCACAAAGCGAGAAAATTTTATTAGAAGATTAATAACTACATAAATAAATTTTAAAAAAAATTTTTTGATTTTTCATTTGTTATGGGACATATATTCACATTTATGCAATTTTAAGCCTCATAAGTCCATAGATGAAAATATTAACGACATCGTTGATATTTCCACGATATTGTTCATATTTTGAAATCTCAACATGAAGGGAGATTAATATTTCTTTCCGGAGTATCTATAAAATGTCTATAATATCTAAAAATATCCACAATATTCATGAATATTCAGTATATTTCAACAAAATGTCTAAATTCTAAGGGAAAATTTTTTACTTTTGTAAAAATTTCAGCTTTGTCACTCGTTTCATTTTTTTTTTAAACCAATAACATGTGGCAATAGTCTTAAACCCATAATAACAACTATAATAATAATAATAATAAATCATAGGAATACAATGTGACACAATTATTTACTCGTCAAATTTTTCCCTTGGTCAAAGTCATAATCATGAGATTCTTTGGTTTCTTTCTGCAAATTTTCACCTTTATGTCATAGACTCATATACAGGTAATATATATATATATATATATATATTACTATTTGTTCATTTGAGTTATTGTTGTTTCTATTCCAAAGCAATTATAAAAAAGATTCTACCCGATATTTTATTATTCAACCTTTTGTCTTGTTCAATGAATAGAGATTTTTCACATTTCCTTCTACAAAGACCTTTATGTCATAGACTCATGTGGATTTACATGAAGTTTTACTATTTGTGCATGAGTGTGAATTATTGTTGTCTCTATTCCAAAATAACATTAAAAAAATACCGCTAGTTATAAAGAGTCTTTATATTTGAGCTTTAAACTTCAGTATCCACTGGTCATTGTAAGAACTAAAATATTTTTCATAGTTCTTATCTTTTTTCTTCAGTTTGTACCATATTATCTTTACATATTCAAGAAAGCGTTGTTACCTCAATTCTCACTAGAAATTCAAGAAGAATATCTATTATAAACAAGTGAGATAACTTTATTATGTTATACTATCAATTGTTTAATCAATAAAATTAGTTAGATTTGTTGTTAGTTAAGAATAGTTAAAGTTAATAACTTTATTATTTTATTTTTTAATATTGTTTAGTAATGAAAATAGAATTTTTGGTTTTTATGTTAGTTATCATAAGTTTTATTTAGTATGCAATAAGTTACTAATTTATGTAATTTGTTGTAGTCTATGAAGAATGACAAGTGAAAGTAAATCCGATTCTGCATGGCAGTATTGCACAACTTTAGAAGGTAATAAATATGACACCATATGAAACTTTTGTGGGAATATTATGAAAAGTGGAGTGATCACCCGTTTTAATTATCACTTAGCTGGAAATGATCCTAGGAAAATTAGTAAACAATGTTTCAAAGTTCCTCCTGAAGTGAAAAAGGAAATTGTACAATTGTTAAGAAAAAAAGAAGTAGAAAAGAAAAGAAAAAAAAAAAGAAGAAGCTATATTTGAAGATATAAGAGAGGAGCTGAGGGAATATTTAGGAGTTCAACAGTTCAATGATTCAGATGATGAAGATTTATATATATATCCGACTAATATGCCTGCTAACGAACTAGATAATTATCGTAAAGCTCTTTGAGCATCTAAAAAATCCAAGTGGGAAAGGGATCGATAACTGCATACTTGGAAGGGTGAGAATGTAGGGAGTTCAAGGGGTCCTACGCCTAATAATGTACCACAATCTTCATTTCATCACACACACAGTGTTCGTGAAGAACATCAATGTCCATTGGCACCTTCACTATATAAATCCTTAAGTTCAAAACAAAAGGGCATTAAAGATTTATTTCGTAAAGCCAAGATGCACAAGCTAGTTGGGCGGTTTTTCATTTATGACAGTGTTCCAGCAACAAAAGCTACATTACATCATTTCGAAAACATGGTTGTTGGGATTCAAGAAGCAGGTAAAATTTTATCATTGTATAATTTACTTGTTTTATTTGTTTTATTAAATCGTTATAACAATGTTCTTATTTGTATAAATAGGTCGAGGAGTACCTCCACATCAGCTTATGAGATAAAGAATAAGATCGTAGATGAATAATTTAAGGAAATGAAAGAACATGTTGAAAGATTTAAAGAAAATGGAAAACTTATGGGTGCACTATTATGTGTGACGTATGGACATGTTCTATTAAGTTGTCGATAATTAACTTCATGGTCTACTGTAAAGGGAGTACTGTTTTTCTCAAGTCTGTTGATACTTTTAACAAGATTAAAGACCACAAGTACATAATGATGTTGTTGAAGGACGTAGTTGAAGAAATGGGTAAGGAAAATGTTATACAGATTGTGACTGACAATGGTTTAGCATTTATGAAGGTTGGAAAACAATTGATTGACATGTATAGCCTTTATTGGACTCCATGTGCAGCTCACTGAATAGATCGCATGTTTGAGGATATTGGAAAAAAAGAATGTGTGGCAAATGTCATAAAGAATGCAAGAGAAATAACCAATTTTATTTATAATCATGGTTCTTTACTTGCAAAAATACTGGAATTCTACAATTGAGAGTTAGTTAGACTTGTGGCAACTAGATTTGTAACAAATTACATTGCCCTAAATTGCCTAATCAAGAGAAAGGCTGGTTTGAAGAGATGATTTATAAGTGATGAATGGGTACATGATCAGTCAAGTCAGACCCAAATAGGAAGAAAGATTGAAGAAAAAAATACTTGAGAATCATTTTTGGGATAATGTTGCTTATGTAGTGAGCATTTATGAACTATTGTATGCCATCCTTCGGATCGTGGACATGGAAGTTGTTCCAACCATGCCACTCCTTTATGATATGATGACAAAGATGAAAAAGAAAATTGGTTGTCTAAAGGGATCAAAATGAATATGTAATATCATACAATGACGATGAGATAATATTTTATTTCATCCATTACATACAACAGGTACTGTTTCTATTAACCATTGTCGAATATGTGCAATTTTTTTTCTTCATGTTGTCTGATGTATAAGATCTTCCTATTTTTGTAGCATACTATTTGAATCCCAAATATCAATATAGTGAAGGCATTAGAAGTAATCCTACTCTTATACAAGCAGTACATAATACATACTATCATATGGATCCATCAATGGACAAATTATCTCAATTTGCAAATGAGGTAACCTAAAATGTACACAAAAATATGTAATTTTGAGTGTACATTAGTGATTCCTATTTTTGTATATTTACAGATTACGTACTTTAAGGTTGCGAGACGATACTTTGGTGATCGAGTTGCTATTACAACAAGACAGACACTAGAATCTAGTAAGTAATTAACTAGTTATTTTATTTACTAATCGGTACCATTGTCTTATTTCTCTTGATAATTTATCCATTTTTGTAATTGCAGCTGAATGGTGGGTAATGTGTGGGAATAATGCTTCATTATTAAGGAGACTTGCCTTGAGAATCTTATCACAAACATGCTCATCTTCGCAATGTGAACAAAATTGGAGTACATTTTCGTTAATTCATACAAAACAGCGCAACCAGGTTGCCTATAGTAGGCTTGAATAATTGGTTTTCTGTTACTATAATATGAAGTTAAAATACGGGATATGGAGGCAGAACGTGATAAAATAGTAGAAACATATTATTTGGATTTGCTTGAAATAGTAGTTGAGTTAGGTGCTGAAGATGATGATGATCCTATCATTCAATCGATTGGGCCAATACATTTAGATGATGAGAATGAGAATCCAGATCCAAGAATTATGGGACATGCTTGAGAGTTTGGCATTGACGTTGATAGAGTACTAGTTGAAGAAGTAGGTACTTATTCTAGCAGTGCCACTGATTCTTTCGAGGTAGCTATGCGAACACCCGAATGAAGAAAAAACATTTTTTTGCAACATAGAAATGATGATGATGAGGATAGTGGTCATGGATGTGGACGTGGCCGTGGTCATAGACTTAATGGTGATAATGATGTTGACGACGACGACAATGATGATGTAGGTAGTGGGGGTGATGGTAATGATGATGGGAACTATGAGAGAGGATGAAATACAATGCCAAGCCAAATACCTTTGAGTCCATTCACCGGAGAAGAAGATTTTACGCACGTTACACAAGATGAAGATCATGGTTGTAGGGCAACTGGTGAGGGTATTAGGGTGATTGGAAAATAATACATAAGAAGACATGGTGTAACTAAAATGAGTCAAACTGATGAGGATTATATTGCATTGAGTTTGGATTCTATGAGCTTAGGAACCAAGAAAAGTTCATATGGTTATAATCCTCATTATGGTTCTCAAATGGGGTCCAATTCAGAAGTTCAAAATAGAGATGGTTTTTTCGATGTATTGGTGTATCTTCCGCCACAAATTGATATTGAGATGTCATTGCATATCTATCAAGACTACCCATCAAGTTGGATTAATCAACAATATCCACTTTATGGGTTTACAATTAGAAGAGACCAAGAAACATACATGTGGCATATTAACAATTACCTTCAGAACTAATCAAGAGTAATATCTTGACAAATGTATTGTTTAGATTAAGATCAACACCTACCTAATGTTTTCCAACCTGCTAGAAACTCTTTTTGGTATAAGAGACACTTGAAACTTGTATGTACTATATTATGTTTGACATTTAATTTTATGTAGTATATTATTTTAGTGTATTTTTATTTCTAATGACTAATAAGTATGTAATATCATATTAAAACTACAATCCATGTATAATTAATTTGATTTCCTAATTCGTTATGCGATATAACTCACATATTTGATAAAAAAAAATATATTGTTTTTGTTGTAAAATTATTTTAGACTAATTAATATTGATTATTTTTACATTTTGTAAAGTTTCAGTAACAAATTATAAGTTTTTCTTTGAGTATCCATTTTTTCTTGGGATATCCGTCGACATCGACATTTCTGTCGACATCGACATTTCCGTCGACATTATTCATACATCAAAACCTCGACTTCCATCGTGTTTCTTTTTTGACGACGACTTCAGAGAGACTGGTCTCCCTTTCCGGTGATGTGGAGTGGTGGCGACGGCGGCGGCGCTGTCTGTTGCAGCAATTGGCTTGGGTATTTAGGTTAGTGTTTGGTAATTTTGGGGCTGATTTGGATTGTCTTGGGATTTTCGAATAAAAATTAATTGTATGGATTTTTGTACATATAAAATGTTTTGTTTTTTAATTTCTTGTAAATACATTTATTTACACTTAGTAAATATACATATTACTTAGTAAATCCATAACATAGACCTTGTAAATACATGTAAATAATCATATTTACCGTGTTAATAGTTATATTTACATTATTAATATTAGTTTTACCTTGTAAGTATAAAATTTGGTAAAGAAACTAAAAGAAATAGAAAAATGCCAATGTATAAAAGATTCACTGGAAAATATTAAGATTTACTGGTTTTTATCTATATCGCTTAGTAAATTCATTTATTTTGCTAATTAAATTTATTTATTTACATGTAAATATTTGAATTTACCGAGTAAAATAAAGTGAATTATCAAGTAAATCCATTTATTTATTTCTAAATATGTTTAATTTCTTTCCCATTTTTCAAATCTCGTAAATATCACAATGTAATTATGATATTTATCAATAAATATAGTATTTTATTATAATATTATAATTATTTTCTTTTATTTTCCAGATCATGTAAATATCAATATTAACACATTTTAATTTTACAAATAGATTTTACTTTAAATTGCAGAAATAACACTCAAATTTATTAAAACATAAAAGTAACCCCCAAATAACACCATTATGCCGCCGGAGATGCCGCGGCCGCCGCCGGAGATGATGGTGATTCAGCCGGAGAACACGACTTGTGGACGTCATCAAAATCTGGACTCGAATCGGTGTTTCCTGAGGAGATATCGTTTGATTCTCGCAGAAACAGAGACGACGAGGCGAAGTCACCAACGAATTGGAGAAAGCAGCTATCGGGATGGCCGGTGAAATCTCTAACGACGATGGGCGAGTCAGAGAAAGCAGCTGAGATCTGCTTGAGGGTCTGTCGAGCTCGCGATTGTTGCTGAGATCTGCGGCGCTTTGTGAACACCGATGATCTCCAATCGATGAGAAACAGAGGCGACGATCTACGACTGGCGAGAAGCAGAGGCGACGATTTCTGACCAAGGAGGAACAGGCGGTTCTCGCCTCCCTCCTGCTGCGACGGTGACGGCGAGATTGGATCTGGTAGAGAGAGAATAATAAGGGAAAGAGGAGAGGGAGAAAAATTCAGGGGTATTTTTGATTTTTAATGTTATTGTTTAATTTAATTATGTTATTTAATAACAATAGTTTAATTTATACTATTATTTTAAAACCTTATATTATAGTATGCTATTTTAATTAATGTCTCGTAAGAGTTTTATGATATGTAACTTACAAACGAAGCACATTTCATAAAGTTTCTTTTTTTTTTTTGAGAAGGGAAAATATCATTTTAAATCATAAAAGAGTAAACGTTAATACTAACACAAACGACCCCAAAGCAAAAGGAAACTCGACCCCATCACATCAACTGGAACCATCACTAAATTTGTTCAAGTGAAACGCTCAAGAGACAAAACGCTTGCTGAATTTCGATGCCGTAAATCTCAATAGGCATACCAAATGTGAAACACATTGAAGACTTTTTCAAACAAAACCACTATAATCTTTAACCAAAAAAAAAAAAAAAAACAACAACAACAACAAAAAGTAATTGAAACAAAAGACAAACAAAACCACTAAAAAGATAAAAAGGCAAGCTATAGATAAATAATCCAAAAAGGAAAAAAAAAAAAAAGTTAATCATTGGAATTTTTTTTAATAAATAATCATAAGACTAGTGTACAACAAACACAAAACGAAGCATAATAAGCATTAAATCCTTATAAATATTATGGATCTAACAGAATTTAATACATGGAATGGTAGCCGTTTGATTGTCCCCATCTCCACGTGTCATCTAATAAAAGAAACCCTTTTCTTGATTAGAATATACGCCTTCGGCAATTCTCTAAAAAGTGCCCTTTTTGGTCTAAATAAAAAAAGAGTCAAAACTAGCCGTTGGCGATCAAAGGAAAACTCACACCGACCAACACGCTCTGTTCCACTTCTTCTCCTTCTTTCGCCATTTTCAGAAAATCCCAAGCTCTCTCTCTCTAAAGCTCGCTCCTTTCTTCCTCACTCACTCTCTCTCTCTCTCTCTCTCTCTCTCTAGAAAGCAAAGCCATTTCTGAAAAAAAAAAATGTTCACCGAAGGTCTCGACGAGAGCGCCATCAAGTGGATCAAACAGGTTCTACTTCATATCGCAGCTTTTCGCTGAGCAAAATCCTCTCTTTACACATATATATATATATATATATATGTATATATATTGTATATATGTATGTATGTATGTATTGGTATATAGGAGCCTGTTTCTTTGTGTATTTATTGCTGTATTTTTCTTTAACCGCTCTAGGGTTCAGAAGTAGAAGCTGAGAATCAGCAGCCACGAGTGAGATCGCCTCTCGCGGAGAGAATAGCTCCCAACAAATCTCCTCTGCTTTTCAATGGAAATGGAAGCTTCACGACTTCCAATGCTCTGCCTCCGCTCAAATTCCACTCCGGCTTGCTCGCAGTTCCCCACAGCTTGGTCCCTCCGTCCCTCGAAGACGACGAAGATGAAGAAGTTGGAGATGATGAGAGCACTGCTTCGGTCTCCGATAGCACTTATTCGTACGAAGAAGCTTTGGGGTCAAGCGATTCGAAGCCGATCGAGCAGTGTTATGACGATGAGGAAGAACTGTTTGGATGCAAACCGAGTGCAAATTTCAAGAGAAGCACCGCGGTGTCATCGCTGAATCGAGGGTTTTTGAATGAGAGTTTGAGGGTTGAAGTGCCTGATAATTTGAGGAGATTCACGGATGGAGAATTGGGATTCAGGAAAACTAGTAGTGCTGTTCTTAAAAGTTCAACCCCTTGTGGTGGTGGAAATCATCTTCAGAAAAGGATTCACTTGCGGAATTTACATGTAAGAGTTGTCGTTATTAGATTGTGTTAAACTTCCATTTTGGATTGGCATTAGGGAAATGTTAAATTAAACTTAGCAAAATATCTGAAGGTAATAAATGCTGAATTTCTTATGATTAGTGAAGCTATTTTTGTGATTATGTTTGGTGATGATTGCAGGGTTCAATGAGTAATAAAGAAAGGAGTATGCTTAGAGATTCCGCAGACTTGGGGACTCCAAGTGCGCCTCCTATTTTTGAGGTGCCGAGTGATGGAAGAAGCAATGAGGCTGAAGATCACCATCAGGATCCTCCTGAAGTCTTTACAGAGAATGATCAATCGGATAACGGGACATGCCCTTCAAGGGAATCAGTGGGTTTTGATGCCGTGAAAGAAGGTTTAGGAAATTGGAAATTGCATTCATCGCAAACTGCTGAAATTGGTGAAAGGTATTTATTGGGAATGGAGTTGTCGCTTCCTTTCCAGTGTGTTCGTGTTAACTTTTCATGTCTGCTTGTTCTTTGCAACTGAATTTCTACATTTTCTTTTGGGATTGTATTCCCTGCAGAGTAAATAAAACCGTAGCAGGAGAAAGAGAGATGCAGATGCCACCTTTGCAGGCAAACCAATTAGAGCATTCATCATATTACAGTACTAGGTGTGACCTATGTCCAAATTCTGTTCAATATCAGTGTAATATAGTTTGCTGCTAGTTTCTGCTTCTTGATTTTCATAGTTTACCAGAAGTTTTCTTTCAATGAAAATAATGTAATTTTCAATATTAGCTTTTTCCTGTGTAGATTTTCTGTTCAATAACTGTAATGTTTCTCAATCATTTCAGCGGTCAATATGCCTGGCAAACTTTGATTGCATACGATGCTTGTATACGGTTATGCCTTCAAGCGTGGGAGAGAGGCTGCGCTGAGGCACCTGAGTTTCTACATGGTGAATGCTTGGTTCTGCGGAATGCATTTGGGTTAGTTACATTTTGCATGATGCTTTAGATGTTTGCTATAAACATTAGATTCCTGTTAAGTTTGTACTTTAAATTCTTTTAGAATTCAAAGTTACAAGTTTTATGGTTGGTGTCTGGTGATCAACTTCTGAATGGATATCTGTCTATTGCCTATATTCAGATTACACAATTATCTGCTGCAACCCCGAGGTGTACAACCAAAAGAAGATAGGCCGAGCATGAGTGCAGAAAAATGCCATTTAAAGGCAAAGCAAGTCGTTGGAAAGATAAAAGTAGAAGGTAAGGTCTCAAGGTTATGACTTCATGCTTTATATATTTGGTACTAAGTCTGAGATTTACTTTTCATTTGGAAGTCTTTGAAAAGGTGGACAGAGAATCAGTTCCTCATTTTCATTTAAACTGATAGAGGGTTCCATCCTAGTATTTTTTTTTTTTCCATATTTAATTTTTGGCTATATTTAGAAAAACTATGTTGTGAACGATTTAAATATAATTCAGATGACATCAAATCTTTCTACTAGAAAGTGATGCTATTTTTGGTTTATGGCAGTGAGAAAGCTCCGTATAATAACAAGACGGAAACTTAAGGGCACATATTCGCAGTGGGGTGTAATCTACATGCATGCAGGAGTAGAGTATGTGAGAAACATGGTAAAAACTGGCGTGAATAGTTTAAAAACAGCCTCTCTGGCAGTTACATCAGAAGGTTTGTGCTCTAAATCCTGCAAATGAAATTGCCTTCATCTATATTAATTCTACAAGTGTTTGTTTACGTTGTTCTCACTTAAAACTTTAAATTCAAGATCACACTTGTGATGTATCTGTAAAAATTGAGGAAATATTTCTCATAGCTTTCTTAATGAAAATATTCTATTTTTTCTGTGATCAAAAGATCTGGAAAACTGTATTTTCTAGGAAAAAAGATTCTTTAATGTTAGTTCTTGTTCACACCCACACAACTAAAGAGAGACAATCATGTGTAAGAATTAAGATTCCCTACTATGTGATTCAGTGGATTTAGATTGTATACGTTCTCATGCTTGCAGAGCCTCAAATATGCCTGTTCCAGCTGAGCAGTGCCACGGAAAATAATCAAGTGGAACCAACTTCTGCTACTTGCTTGCGCCCTGGAAGTGGGGATAACCATGTGTTGTAAGTTTCATTTTTTTGCAATCGAGGCCAATGGTCTGTGTTCAAAAGTTTTTCTTTGTTTTCAGTTCATAAGAACAGTAGGGAAGCATATTTCTATCGGCAGCGGAAATACTCTTGATTTCAAATGAAGAAACCTAGAGCTATGTAAATAATATATATATATATATATATATATATGGTGGATCTTGTGCTGACATGTTCTATTTTTATCAACAAGTTTCTTGGATTGACCAAAAGAATGTCTCTTATGTTCCCATTGTAATGGAAATTTCTTAGCCTTTACCCGAGGATTTGATATTCTGAAGCCAGATAAAAGAATGTCTCTTTAATTGAGGGAAATCTCATGCATTTAATAATTTCAGTTTTCCAGAGAGTCAAGGAGATGCTCTTTTGGTGGAAGTCCAAAATATGAAAAGATCGGTCCTAGGTCGAACTACAATACCAATATCGTCTTTGACTGATAACCCTGTACGTTCTTCTACCATTCTTATTATTATTATTATTTCTTAAAAAGCCTCCTACCGTCCAGGACGCTTTTTTCTTTCTTTCTTTATTTATTTATTCATTTTTGTTTGGATTCAATCTTTCTGATGTTCTGACTGTCAACTTGCCAATGCAGAGTGAAAGAATTCGCTGGTGGCCAATCTACCATGATGATCAAGAATGTATTGGGAAGATCCAGCTCTACATTGGCAGTTCTATTACAAGCGAGGAGACTAATAATGTTAAGGTAGGAGTCCTTCCAATAACATTCCGCTAAGCAAGATCTTCTAACCCAGCTAATGTGGTTTCCATTCTTTTTATAACAATGTTGCTTTGTCATTACATTTTCACATACCAGCTATAAACTTTCTAATGTTTGAAATTCAATTTGTCTGAATAAATTGAAAATAATGGACTGTAGCATCATTTCTGTCAGCTATATGTCAAATTTGTCTTACTACGTTATTAGTATCTAGGATATAGATGAATTTTAAGTACTGATATTGAGCGATAACTTTAGTTGTACCACATTTTTATGCACCCTTACAATTGAATAAGCCGATAATGGGTTGTGAAGCAACCTCTTAGAAGTTAACGTTCTATTTTTAATCTGCATAATAGTTCTTGCTAGGTTTAGAATAAAAAGCGATGTTTTGCTTGCATTTATAGGCAGGAAGGGGCGCTTTTTTCACATATATTTCTACATTATCATCTTTATGTTTCATCTATACAGAGTGGACCAGTCGCAGAAACTCTTGCCTATGATTTATTGCTGGAGGCTGCCATGCGGGCACATAATTTCCATCCCCGGAACTTGTGGTTACATGGAACTTGGAAGTGGTTGTTGACTGAATTTTCAGACTATTACGGAGTTTCTGTTTCATATACAAAGTTGAGGTATAAGCAAGTTATATTGTCGTAGTAATTGACATTTTGAGATTCCCCTCAAAATTTCCTTGCAACGTACTCACTTTGGTATTTTTGTAGATACCTTTCACACGTCATGCATGTAGCTACTCCAACAAAAGACTGCTTAGAGCTTGTCCACGAATTGCTTGTACCGATAATAGAGGCCAGAAGTGAGAAATCTTTGACTAGGCAGGAGGTAAGTCTTTCCAAGACCAACGTTTCCTAATTTCACTGATTATTAAACAATATATTTCGAGTGTTATAGAGAAAAAAAAAAAAAACCTATATTTTGAGATGGATTTATTTTCCATCAATTTTGACCTTATATTTTTTTCTTCTTAGACAAGGTTCCATCGACTTTATTTATGCTCTCTCATCTCCCTTGTTTTCTTGCAGAAAAGCATACTATTAGATTGTGAAACTCAAATTGAGTCACTACTAGCAAATGTTTTTGAGAATTACAAATCATTAGATGAAGACTCTCCCACAGGAATAAGAGATGTTTTTGGACCGATCCAAGAATCTGCAGCACCAGCTCTGGCTCCTGCTGTACAAGTCTACGGCCTCCTGCATGATATACTGAGTTCTGATTCACAGACTATGCTGCGAAGCTATTTGCAGGTACTTGATATTTTCCGATGAAAATTTATTGAATAGACTACAAATTCACACTATTCTTTAAGCTGAGTTTTGTTGTTCTTGCATTTGTACTTGTCGTCCACAAAACCGCTTTCCTTTCAAAAAAAAAAAAAAATGTGTACGAGTGCAAGTATGAAACTTAAATTTAGTCTTTTTTTATTTTTTTTAATAGAACTTTTACTATATTGACGCTGATTTTTCACGTGCCACCTTACATCACATTTCTTAACTAATTTTAGTAAAGCAAGAATCAGGATAACGAGCACAGAGTGGTAAAGGAGATAGTTGAATTAAATGTGTTAATCATAATTTCTCATTATAAGCAACTCTGTTTCATTACTTTGTACCTCAGTTGAGGAAAAATGGACTGAACAAAATACTTTTTTTCCCCCCTTACAGACAGCAGCTAAAAAGAGGTGCCGGACACACATGTTAGAGACCGATGAGTTTGTGTCAAGCAACTCCGAAGGTTTTATTATGGACTCGATTACCATCTCAACAGCGTACCTAAAGATGAAGAATCTCTGTACGAATATAAGCAGTGAAATTCAGGCAGACATCAAGATACATAACGAGCACATACTTCCCAGGTATGGGCAAATTTTGCATCTAAAGAGCATTTATTTGAATGGCATAGGTTCAGGATTTCAAATTAATGAACACAGAGACATTGAAGTTCCCAATTACAACTCACATACTAGCTTCTGCTGTAGGACTAACTTAAAATAGATGATTAGAGGCACTTCATCATTTGTATAACCAATCGATAATAGTACTTTTTGAGTACATTCAACGTTATTTTTAAATGTTGTTGTGCTTTTCTTGCTGTTAAATTCTTCGATCGAGTAATTCATCCATCTTCTGACGTGTCACATATTTTCCAGCTCAATTGACCTGTCAAACATCACTGCTGCTGTTTATAGCACGGAGTTGTCCAACCGGCTTCGAGCTTTTCTTGCTTCATGGCCTCCATCCAGTCCGCAGCCACATGTAAATGAACTTTTAGTGGCAACTGCTGACTTTGAAAGGAACCTTGAATCATGGAATATCAGGTTTGTAAAAGAACCTTGAATAAAAATTTTCATGGGATACACCACTAAAGTTTTTCATGACTTTCAGTAAATGAAATCGTAATTCTGCTGTAGTATGAAAGTATATGCTTCCTGAGACTGGTTTTATCTGCTTCAGTCCAGTGCATGGCGGTATAGACTCAAGAAATCTCTTCCATAATTACATAATGGTCTGGGTACAGGATATGCAACTTAGCTTCCTTGATCAATGCAAAGCAGAAAAGGTATCCTCTCTCTCTCTAGAAATCAGTTCATAGAAAATGTCATTTGTATTTTCTCCTTTAATCGACATGATAGTTCATACGCAAACACATGGTATGTATCTCATCCTAGGTTGAGCGCCACAGGCTGCCACCGTAGCAATGTTCAAATGTAATAAATTTGTTTCAACTAACACTGTAGGTGCCTTGGTCTGGAGTGTCGACGAATCATTCTACCTCACCATTTGCAGAGGAAATGTATGAGAAAATGAGAGAATGCCTCATTCAATACGAAGTTGTAATCAACCGATGGCCTCAATACTCCTTGGTTCTGGAAAGTGTAAGTTTAGTTAACATCTTCAATTAGCTACATTAACTAAAAGGGTAACATCATTGACTCTATGCCCACATATAATATTTGTATTTTTTTTTTAATAACGGAGTTCACAAAATTTACAAGTTTTTTTATTTTTTACTTTGGTCAGGCGGTAGCTGACGTGGAAAGAGCAATCATAAAAGCACTAGAGAGGCAATACAATGATATTTTGACACCATTGAAAGATAGCATTCCAAAGAGGCTTAATATGCAGGTTCAGAAACTGACTAGGAGACAATCAGTGACAATCTACTCTGTTCCGAATCAAGTGAGTGACAATATGATTATACTACCCTAACTTGCTATTTCGCTACTAGATATCCATTTTTTCAAATATCACTGCAGTGAATTGATATACAAAATAAATTGTAAAAGTATCTACATACATGTGGACATATCAGTTTTGAAGTTGTTACTATAGGCAAGCATCTAACCAGTGTTTTGTTTTCATCAGCTGGGAACTTTTCTGAACACCATGAAGAGAATTCTTGATGTCCTCCATTGTAGAGTTGAGGACATTCTAAAGAACTGGGCATCTGTTCTGCCCGTTATTGGAGATAAAAAGTCGCTGTTTGGGGAGCAGATGAATGCTGTTACGGTTCTCCTGAGAACAAAATACAAAAATTATTTGCAGGCAACAGTTGGGAAGCTCATAAGCAACGTAAGCTTAATTCTCAATATAACCTTAGAAGTATCGAATCTAAACAAGTTATTCCCCATGTGAAAATTAACAAATACAGTTTTCAGTTGCAAGAGAATCGAAACACGCGGCTTAAAAGGATTCTGGAGGAAACAAAGGAAGAAGATGGAGAGGCCGAGGTTCGGGAAAGAATGCATATGCTGAGTTCACAGCTTGTTGACTCGATATCCAACTTGCATGAGGTGTTTACAAGTCAAATATTTATTGCGACTTGTCGTGGACTTTGGGATAGGACGGGACAGGTATGCCGAATTATATTTCCTGACAATTTCAAATCCCAGTTACTTGGAATCTTCTCGATCTGATACATGTCAATCTTTTCATATGAACCAGATCGTCTTAAAATTTCTCGAAGGGAGGAAGGAAAACCGAGTTTGGTACAACGGATCTTATTATGCTCTTGAGGTAAGTTACTTCAAGATGATGTCAAGCAAGATCGGTTACGGCAAAAGGAGACTCTTTTCAACTGATGCTACTTTTTCACAGCTACTAAAATTATAACCTTGACCTTTTGTAGTTCTTTTTTCTTTGTAGATACTGGATGATACCTTTGCCTCCCAAATGCAGAGATTGCAAGGCAACGCCCTACAAGAGAAAGATCTCGAGCTCCCCCGTTCGGTGATAGAAGCTCGGTCCATCCTTTCTAGAGACACTGCAAATGCAACAGAAGCATCTCAATACTTCTATGTCTAGCAGCAGTTCACACTGCGTGTCTACAACTGCCAACTCAACCAACCCTAAGGGCGTGGTGGTCTCAGTTTTTCATGTAGATCTTGGATGGTCTTGGTCGTTTTGCACAACTGTCGTATATTTTGTAGAGCATGAGTCAATTCTTAGTATTTTAAATAATTACATACATATTTCTATGTATACACACTTTTGTTTATTCATTTTGTATTTAGTAATATTCAATGATTAAAAAGTATCTATTTTCTGCCTCGTATCAATGAAATAAATTTCAAGAAGTGTAAATTTATGCTAGCTTTTCGTATTTGCATTACGGTATGTATTGTTTGTTTAACCTGAAATGATAATTAAAAGAAACAAAACTCGTTAAGACAAGGAAGAAAAGCAAGGTATAAATGGGCCACTTTCTGAACAGTTGAGCAAATCACTTGACCATTGAAAATATATTTTTAGGAAATATGCAAATCCACTTATAACTGGTAACCAAGAAAGCTAAAAGAGAAAATAGATACAAGTACGTGAACTTTTAGCTTGCCTGAGAAAAGGCATGAAATCTGATCAGCAGTACACGATAACAAAAACATTGCTAATTTTGAGAATCTATGGCATGGTCAACTTCATTTTCCTTGTTGGATTTGCTTAAGAAGAGCCGCGGCCAGTTGCAATGTTGCTTGTAGGCGTTTCTGTGGATCCGACTCTGCTTCAGGTGCACTACTACTCTGCGGGTGTTGACTTCCCTGAGCTTCAATCTGATGAGGCATTGCAGGCATACTTGATGTCTGCTGCAATGGCTGCTGCAGCTGTTGAACTTGACCAGATTGAGGCTCTGACAACTCCAAACCCGTTTGATTATGTTGCAAAGCATGATTCTGTGATGTCCTTAAATCATCTGGAGTGGATATAGTTGGGGTGCTACCCGACTGCCTATGCTGCCCGATAAGAGATGATGCTAATTGTACAAGTTGCTCTGGTTGCAGAGCTGCAGTTGCTTCTTGTGAAGCCCTTGTCGTGACAGAAGAATGCCTCTGAGCCATAGAATCAACAGAACTGGCAGACACTTGAGATGGTAGCGATCTAGCATCAGAAATTGAGTTTCGCAAGTGGGAAGAAGACCAGTTTGTTGCAAGCCTATTATCCCTATGGGAAGGATACTCAGGCCTGCTCTCCTCGAAATTGTCAGATTCAGTACCAACAAAATGGGCTGCTGGTTTAGGTACACTCTGTGAAAGATTTGTATTGCTCACTCCAGGAAAATATGACGATGAATGAATAGATTCTGAAGGTGTCGACGGTTTCCGAAACGGTGAATTCCCAGGAAAGGACAACAAATTTGCATCTTCTCTTTCGTGTTGTCGGTGAAAAGAACCCATATTAGAACCAGGATGCTCTAACCTCAAGACAACACCAGAGATGCTCAGTCTCCCAGGCACTTTCAGTACTTTCTCTGAGAAGTTCGACGGTGGTACAAGAAACAATGTTGTGTATTCATCTAACTTGGCGACTGCAGCACGCTGTTTCTCCTCCAAATAGTTCATGAACTCGTTGTAGAATGTAATATCACCATCGGTTCCAGGGACAAAGAAAACAACCCAAGCATCTGTCGCTTGGTAGTAATGCTTTGAAAGCATGTCTAGACTAGTCCTTGCAGTGCAATCTAAAAATTCGGGCCTGCAGCATTGGATTGATAGAACAAGATTTTAGACGTACATGATTGTGTTTTGCAATTTGCATTAGTATCAAAAAGCAAATTCATTTTGTTTCCTACGTTACAAATAATTCCAGCCAAATTGCATACTGAAATTATACAAAACATTATTCATGAAAACCCAGAATCCAGATAAATATGATGATGAAATAGTCACAAACAAAGCCCGAATTTTGCCTAAATTCAGCCCATTCAAATACTGATAACAAGATTCTTTAAAACCTTAATCCTTGTAAGAATAAAATGAAATTCAGTCATTCCCATGTGACACACAAATACATAACTTCACTAGGAGATGCAGAAATAAAAAATGAAGAATTCAGTGCATGTTACACATGACGAAAGTTAAATGCTTATTAATTAAGGTAAAGCAAAAGATTAAAACTCGCTTTTTGGCACTGTCAAAGACAAATGTAATAAGTTCCAAATAGATAAAATCATCTATGGTTCAATTCTAGACAGTAATTAAGATATCTCGAGAAAGGACTTGTACTACTTACAACATGAGATGATCAATGACTTTTCCGACAGGAAAGCAGCGAGCTCGACAGATGGGAGTTCCTCCCTTTGCTATAGTCCCCTCCCACTTCCACTCCTTCAAAGAAGAATTATCTGATTCAGAAGTCAATTGTCTTTTGTCAATGGAATTCCGTACCAGAGAACCAGATCTCAGCTGGAGACTCTCATCGGACTCTTTCCAGTGAATACTCCTCTCTCTTTGAGGTGGAGCCACATTCATCAAGCGATCAGAGGTCTGTTTATACCTATAAGGTTCAACATCATATTTTCTGTCAGAGAAGTCAGCTTGGGAAATATCAGGGTGTGGCCTTGGAAAACCATATTTCTCATTTTCACGGGCCGAGTAAGGATACTCTGGAAGCTCTCTGTCTGGAGGAAAGGAGCCAGTCTTCAATTTCTTGGCTCCATGAGAAAAATGTGCTTCTTCTGGGAGGTCCCATGGTTCATCATAAAATGTACTTGTCTGAGGAATTCGATGAGAGAAATCATGCAAAGGACTACATTTCCCTCTTGTAGGACTACTCTCATATTCGTACACATCATGAGACGGTCCTTGCTCAGAACGCACCTCCCCATACCTCCTCTGTTCAAAATTCTCACTCCCACCTGTCCATGAAGTACCATTCCTACCTAAACCATAACGACCAGAATTACCAGAATCCGAATTTGTATAAAGCTGAGGAAATCTGGTTCTGGGATCTCCGATTAAGTTCCCGAACTTCCTATCATGACGAAAGTTTTCAGAAGATCCCTGGCGATCATGGAACCCAAAATGTGGGGATGGAGGGCCATTAATCGAGTTTCTTCCGCTATGTGATGAGCCACTTTCATTCTTTGCAAAGCAAATATGTACACGCGGATTTCCAAATAATTTCCCTTGAAGAGCATCTTTGGCATTGCAAGCTGATATTACACTCTCGAATCGAACAAAGGCATAACTACGACCTGGAAATGCGGTGATTTTCTCAATTTCACCATATGGTGAGAAGGCTCTCCTTAAAACCATTTCATCCACATTCAATGAAGCTGGAAACCCTATCCATAAAACTGGACTAGGTTCCATGTTCTTATCAGTCATACTAGAATGGTCACCATAATATTGGTCAGCATTAGCATGACGGCCTCTCAACTCCTGTGAAAAAGAAGATTCTCTAAATCCTGAGCGTTCGTCTCGACGCTGAGAGTAATCGTCATCATATGATAGTGCCGATGACTTTTCCTGTGATTGCAAATTCGATCAAACTAATTGCAAAACGAATCTGTATCTAAAGCACTCGGTATGTTTTGAATTTGAATTTCAGCAAAAATTCACACGGAAACAAATAAAGTGTTTCTAAGCTTCTTGCATGATTTTTCTAGACTCCTAACAAAGGATGTCAGGTAATACAGAGTATCAACTATCAATAAAGATATCAAGAAAAATATATTATTTTACGATGCAGTAACCATTTCAAGATGCAGCAGATGTTTTAAGTTATTAGCTTCAAACCTATTTGTTATTAGCATCTTAGTCTCTCAGGCAATGAATATAAACACGCACACACCCAAAAAAAAAAAAAAAAAAAAACACCAAGTTATGGGAATACGTTTTCTAATCAAGCTTTCATAACGCCTAACCAACAAATCACTAGTTCTCCTGTGTATCTTCTTCATATGGCAAATTACAAATCTTGATGTAGACCTATTACTGTCATAATCCGATGACAATTACACTCAACCTAGTCAGTACTATCAGATCTCGTGCACCTACATAGAAAAATTTGACTTTTTGATTCTTTTCATTGATTTTTGTTATAACCTCTCTACAAACCAGACGTTTGCATTTTCCTAGTCTATGAAAATAAATGGAAGCCTTCCTTCTTCTCTCACAAGTACAAATATAAAACCAGAAGAAGAAAATAGCTTCTCTAGTTGATCTTGAACTTATGAAGGCAATCTAAGAGTACCGGTTACTAGAAATGCACTTTTCCTTCTTGAAGAATCAAAGACTTTACGCAAGAAGTCTCGAGAAACCCTGTTTTCGACAAAGGTTATCTTCCATCATTCTCCTGCAAAGGGGAATAGTGAAACTTTATGTGGGGGAACCATGTGTCTTTAAAGATAAACCACTAAATCAGGCTCCAATATTACATTCTAAGGGTAGCACAGAAATTTGAACACACGTGTCGAGGAATCCTGTTGAATAATCTAAAGACGCATATACCTTGGGCTAGAATATAATAGCAGAAATTAATGCTCCGTTTGATAAGTTAGTTTAACTTTAACTAAATTGTACTTTTCATCTCAATTTTTGTCTTTTTCTGAAAAGTCAACAAAATTTATAATTAGTTTTTGAAAAGTCAACCAACTCCAACTTAAAATTTTCATATCCAACTAACTTACCAAACGGAGGCGAAGATAAGAATTCCTACAGCTTATGCTGTTTAAATCATTTTCAGACAACATGTTTCTATACGTTGAGATATCGAGTAATATTTTAACAGGCCAATAATTAGCCTCAAGCAAAAGCAGAATGAGTCTAGTTGCTGACTTGGAAAAAGATAACAGACCCACCAAACTTCAACACAAGCCAAATAATTAGGACTAATAAAAGAATACCTGAAATGGATTTTCTGATTAGGTACAGTCTTAATTGGTATCGCGTAATATGTCAATACACGCAGACAAATATGGTAATGCCTCCACAGCCATACACATAGTTAAAATGGCTAATAAATTAAAAGAAGCAAAAAAATAAAAAAATAAAAAAAAAATCTTTTGCTGTTTCATTTCATACATAAGTGCTTCATGTTTTCCATCCTGTATAAACATGAATTCAAAGGATTCCAACATGCCATCCAAGCTACGAAATGAGACGTAAAGAATAGCCGTCTAATGGCTGGCGAGCATCTATAAGCTCATTTAGGATGAGCAAATTCTCTAACCTGGAATTAGTGACGATTTATTAGTGGTAGGCACAAAGGAGCTAAGAAATAAGACTGGCAAGTAGATCAGGATCACTCGATCCTCTAGCAATTAGAATCTGCAGTGTTTTACTAGTTATAGGCTTACAGAAGCTTCAGGGAAGATTTTGTCTCAAGATAAATGTAAACTCTGATACATAACCATTCCTGCCAACATGTTGTTATTTAAGGATGGACAATATGGTGCACTCGGTAGTTCCAACAAAATTTCTGAATGTTATGCACCTGATCCTGATGTTCAACTTAACTAAATACATGTTTGTAAACATTGATATTGATGAGATTGCATAACTTGTGGAAAAATTAAGAATAGTTAAGTGGGAGATGGCAATCTAGAGCATTAAACACCAATATGCTGTCCCACCGTTTCAGAATTTTTTATGGCATGCTCAATTTCTTTTCCTTAAGAACAAGGTTATGCCTAAATATCAAACATATAATCGGTAACTACCAAAAGACGGGCACAAAATATTTTGTAGTCCAGATGTGATGCAGTCTCCATAACGTTTGTCAGTTACCTTTGCTGGATAAAGACAAACAATATGCATATTAAGCCAGTAAATAAGTAGAGTTTAACAAGTTATATTAAAGTTAATAGTTAGTAACAGTGCATTTTATCCTGCCATTTTGAGATATTAAAGGGGGAACACGAACAGGGACTCTATGACAGCTATTAGTATTGCACCTCATGCTTAATACAATTTATTTATTTTAATTTTTTAGACTTACCATTAATTATTAAAACTGCAATTCAGTATCTAAGGAACTGCATAACAAGGATGATTAAGATGTGAAATACACCATTCTTATGTAAGAGTTTCCTTCCCTTTTTGTTCTCAGCTAGGACAGCCGAAGATCGATGTTTGGTCATCCATGAATATCTAAACAAACAAGAATTGAATTTGGAGTTGGATTAGTAAAGGAGGTCTGTGGTGGACCATTGCAAGACTTGCTATACACCTAAAGATATTGGAAACATGGAACAGCATCTAGCAATGTAGAGTGTAAAGTTCAAATTTCATATTCTTCAGTCGCTCACTAATGAAACTGCTTCTAACTGGAACTTTAATTGTCTTCACTTATATGAAGAGCATTTATATATCAAGCATAAATATAGAGGCTGCATAGGTAAATATCATGTTGAGTTCCTTGCTTCTGCATATGCTCATGCAATGAACTGTTTCAGTTATTTGCTCTGCAATGTGGATCGGCATATGCTGCACTTGCTTTCATTTTTTATCTAATAGTAGAAGAGTCAACAAAAGAGTTGGATTAAAAGGTTTTAGAGCCTTAACAGTCTTGTAAAGTTCATATCACTAATCCTTCTGTTACATTAGGCTGCTTTTAATTACACTCCAAGATCTAGAAATTCCTAGTGGACTATACTACAGAAGGATGAATACTTCTATCTTATGGTTTTTTTATGAATGCAAAACCTTCTCGGTTAGAACTCCATAGTCGTTCTTTCCAAATTACAACTATTGAAAGGATTTTTTTTTTTCTCCCCTAAATGACTGAACAATTTTTCAAGCCTACTTCTTTGCCCATTTGCCCCCTTTTTCCATTTGTTGTCTTCCAACACTGATCTTTTTCCCACGTTCATACCCATCAAAGGAAATGGGCAGCTCTTACAAACTGCATGCTTAATGACTCTTCAATACTTTTCTTTTATCAATTTATCAGTTATTTTGAAGATAACGACGGGCTGTGAAGTTTAAGTGTAACTTGTTCATATCAATTTAAAGACCCTACTTGTTCAACAGAGATAACTAAATACCATTGCTGGTAAGAAATTTTTATATTCGTATAAATATGAGCACAGGACATACTGGCACATGCAAAACACATCATCTGTACAAGTTAATTGCAGTGGTGAGATCAATTATCACAGCTTGAAGACTTCTCTCATCGTAATGAATCAATCAATGAGAAAGTTCAAAGGACAAAACAAACCACTAAACAAATCACCCACAATGGCCATTGCTCTAAGTGACATGTGTGCCAAAATGACTTTATGGTGATTCCATAGTCATGAAAATTAATCCACAGCATTATTCAACCTGTGTTTTCTAGATATCCAAGTGATTATCATTATTACTAGTATTTTACTAGTTTGTTTTTGGGACGAATTAAGTGATTCACAATTACATTGCTGGAAATGACGGATGCAAATCATGGATTATGTGGTTCTGCTGTGCATTCATCAGCCTATGAAAGGAGGAACTGCTTTCATACTTCGTATCACAATTGAATGAAATAATGGTCGGAGTAAAACTTCCACTAAAATCAACAACCTGTTTTCATCCGTTGGGAAAAGATTTTTAGGATTCTATTGCTTTTTGTGAAACTGCTATTGATGGAACTATGATGCCAAGAAAAAACAAATAACATGGTCCTGTCATTTTTTTAGCCTCAGTAATGCTTTTACAAAGCCATGACGTTTCTTCCATTAATGGGCTCCAAACTTCGTACAAGAAATCCATTCCAGATGATGTTTTCTTTGCTTGCAAAGTCTCAGAATTTTTACATCATGAAAAGTTGCAAGTTTTAATTTTTAAAGTGTTATGTCTTTTTCATGGCAATCCTGCTTCGTAAAAGTGACAACGTAAGCTATGGTTACCTTTGATGATTTTTTGTTTTTTATTTTTTATTTTGTATTTTTTGTTGATAATCAGTGGCGGCCTTTGATAAGCACAAAAAGATGACAACTTTATACAGGCACAAACATGTAAATATACTACCAGTACAACAAAAGAGAGAAATCGAAACGAGACTAACCGCCTTGGCAAACTCAATCCTAAGCGGGTTGCCGGCGAGGGGAAAGCCTTGGAGCTCTTCAATGGCGTCGACGGCATCCTCTTCCCCGACGAAGTTGAGGAAGGCGTAGCTCCGGCCGGGCTGGAACGCCACGCTCTCGAGATCCCCGAATCGCAAGAAGTGCGAGACCAGTTCACTCTCCATCAAGTTGTGGGAGAGATTCCCGACCCAGAGGTGCCTCGACGGCGGCGCGTTGTTCGAGGTCTTGTTGCTGATTCCACTGGATCGGCCTCCGAAACGCCCGGACCTAGAGTGGAAACTCCGACTCTTCTCCTCGAATCTGGACTCGGACGGCTGTCGGTGGTGGTAGTCCCGTCGGTACCGGTCTCTTCCTCCTCCTCCGCCTCCGCCAAACCCTAGCTCTGCTTCTCGAACCTTTCATGGCAAAAACAAGAACACGATTCTCACCGATTAACCATGTATGAAACAGAGAAAACAGAATCATAGTAGCGGAAAATCGAAATAGAGTGGAAATCGAAGTCACCATTGATCAAAGTCCAGAGATTCCGAAGGGTTTTTTTTTTTTTTTTTTTTTTGAAGCTAAAGCAGAAAGCACTCACGCTCTCTCTCCCCCCCTCTTGCTGACTTTTGAGTTTGGAATTTGTGCACTAACACACTCTATCAAGAGCCACATTTTGCTTTTTCAAAAAGAAAAAGAGCCACATTTTGTTTCAGGATTAATTTCATGGAAATATCCTTCAATTATAGATCCTCTTTCAGAATATCCCAAATTTTAAAAATTATTCAAAATATCTCCTGATAGACAGAAACTCATTCAGAATACGTTTGGTTCACCGGATTTACTTAAAATTTGTTAGTTTAATTTAAAGTGAGTTTGAGTTGAATATTTGGTATTTAAGTTGGTATCTCAAAATGTTATCTTGAGTTTAATATAGGAACACTATTCAAGATCTGAACAGATTGAGTGGTTCAATCAAATACACGATTGATAATTGGGAATGAATTTTTTGGATTGATACCGGCCATCTAAACAAAAACTCAAAATGTCTATTCAGTACATTTCTATTTATATCTTGAATGGATTGTCAATGAGACACTAATGTAGTTTTAAAATACCTTACAAACTATTGCCTTTATATGTCAACTTGCCAGTTGATGTTTTCCAAGTGATTATCGTACCCCTTTAACTAAATATGTGCTAAACACTCATTATGTTCGAATCTATCTATAATGTCGATAAAAATAGTTGAAACGGCATGTTCAAAAATAGGTCAATAAGAGTGATTTGTAAAATTTTTTTGGGTTGTCCTGGGATGGGGGGACTTACATTATTGTTCTTGTTTTAGATCGTTGTGGAAGAAGGCGGTTTTAGAAGTATTTTTCTTTTCTTAAAATTTTTTTTTTCCTATTCAAAATTTTTGTTGCACTTCTAATTCAGGATTACAAGAGAAATTTGAAACTGGTCAAGAAAAAATTTTGCCAAATCCTCAATAATTAATCCATTTTGAATATGTCATATGAAGATATTCATAAATCAAGTCGTTAAAAATTAAATAAATAATTAAACTTAATTATTGTTCCAATAGATGATGAAAAGGAATGGTACCTACCGTAGAAACCTTAGCATAAATAAAAGTCCTGCATTAAGATATTTATTTTAGTGGCCCACGCCATGGAAAACGCAATTAGCAAGACGTATCAATGAGAATAACTTCTAATTTTGGAGAGTGATATGAGCATCTTTCAGTTATGGTCAGACATTTATCTTTCCTTTGATTTTCGACCCTCTAATTGATATATCGTTTTTCGACCATCAAATTAATATAAGCCACAGGCAAAAAGCTCACGCTTGGCCTTCATTACATCATTGAAATTGGAAGAGTTGAAAAGGAAGGAAGAGAATTATCTCTTGTTGCCACAGCCTTGTCAAGATGGTGGTGCTACGATGTATCTTACCTCGTTAAGATTTGGACAAATTACATTTTTTCCTTTAAATTTTAATCCTTGTTATAAAATATCCCCTAAATTTTAATTTGTAACATTCTTTTCTCATGAATTTTGGAAAAGTTTACAAATTTCCTCCTCAATTAATTTTTTGATGAAAAAAAATATACATAACACTTGTTTGAAGTATGAGTTGCGGATATTAAATATGAAACACTTATAATTAAGTTTAAAAAGTAAATATTAATGGTTGATTGTCATTTTTTTTCCTCATATTTCTCTCTTATAGATAACTTCGTTATTTCACATTTAAATAAGGGTAACGGGTGCCAGGAATGCTACTAATGTGTGTCATTTCATAATTCTATACTTAATATCTCAAACTGATATTTTCAACGAATGTTAAATGTATTCTTTCATCAAAAATTTAGTTGAGGGGGCAAATTTGTAACTTTTTTTTTAGTTAAGGGGGAAAGAATGTTACAAATTAAAGTTTGGAGAGCATTTTGTGATAAGACCTAAAATTCAGGGGGGAAAAAGTGTAATTAGTCCTTAAGATTTTATATAAGATTCCGTCAAGCATACATATTTTTTAATTTTTACATGATTTTAATTAAGTTCATTAACATGCCATCAATATGATAGCCCATAGTAGAAAGCCGATCTTTTTGAGAAATACACTAATGGCAAAAAAAAAAATAATAATAAAAATTGTTTTTCTTATGAATAATTAGTATGTAAAATACTCATAATTCATTATTGTGTATATATATACAACAATATGTAGGCGTCAAGATCTTGAAGAAGAAAAGAACTTAGAAAAATCTTCGCCAAAAGCCACCTTTTTCCCCCCTTCAAGTACTCCTATTCTCTGACTCTCAACGTGAAACTAAAAACTATATTCAACAATAAATCAACAATCTACACTGCACCGGCGAGGCACGGAAATCGATTCACCGGCTTCCCCGGAAAAGAATCACATGGAAGAACACTAGGTTTGGTACCATGAAAATCCAACTTGAATGAGTAGAAGCTGTGCTTCACAATATCATTCTTCTTTTGTAGGGTTTTCTTAATAGAGCTGAAGCATTAGCACTACATTTTTGCTTTCCCAAAGTCATTCAATGACTATGTTTGGGGTGCTTGCGCTGCAAAGACATGAATCAAGCAAAGCATTAAAAGGAGAGGGGGGAAAAAAACATAGAGAACTCAATTCATTTGTTCGGATTTATGATGTCTTTAGCCCTGAATTTTGACTGAATTGACAAGTTGCCTCTGAATGTTTTATCGTGACAAATACCCCATGAATTAAAAAAAAAAATTAACAAAGTGCTTCAAATCGATGAATGTTAAAATTTGAAAGGACATGCCCTCGTGCACATAACATAACACGATGTGCTCCATCATCATCATCCAAAATTTTAGTCTCTTCCTTTAAACAAGCTCATTTTCGTTCCAATTTTACTGGCCATCATCAATATGGGGATGCTATGCAACACTAGTTAAGTTCAAAAGGTTAGTTTGAAGAGTAAATTGTCAATCGTGAAAAGTTCGTGAACGGATGTGATAGGTCATTCTTAAGTGATATTCCAACTTGTGATAATAGAGAATATCTCAAGTGAAACTCTTAATGACAACTTAGTGAGAACTCACCTACTGAATGAGGGTCAACATGGACAAAGAAACTTGCAGCAACGATAATGTAGCAAAGAACGAGCATGAGTCCTTTAAAGTAATTTGATGTCCCCTCCTGAAAACTCAAATTTGATCCCTGTGTTAACCAAATCTCCAAAGACAAAAACACAAACACTAATAAAAGATCTGTATTTCGAGTCCCCGATATGTTGTCCTCACATCATTGTCTTCTTTCCCGTCTCACCAATCAAAATCCTACCCCTCATCTTAAATAAAATCCATGAACTAGTAAAGCTTTTCTAAACTGAGAATTTGAAATGAGACGGAATTTTATTTTATTTTTTTGATAGGTGAACAGGGAAGTGAACAACAATAGGAAAAAAAAAAAAAAAAAACTATTTTCAAGAAATCTAACTTACATTAAAATTTCCATATATCGTGATTTTTTTTTTAATGAAGTAATTGACAAACCTGAACCATGAAGGCGACAACCAGAACAGTTATGAAAAGAGTGGCCGTCTCAAATAGTTGAAAATTCAAGTCCATGGGACTCCCCATTATCCACCCTATAACCACACAAAAGGGAATCTGCAGCCATAACAATAACAATTATTAAGCTTTAGTAAAGATAGAGAAACCATAGAAATTAAGCAAAAATCAAATCCGGATATGATAATGATATTTAAAAGAAAGCAAACAAGTGTAAATGCCTTCAAGAAAGAAAGGTACTCACCCCAAACATTGCTATCTGGGTTGATGAGCCTATTGCCACTCCCAAAGATATATCCTTCACAAAGCATTAACAAAATTTCACTAAGCCAAATACAAATCCTTTAAAATAAAAAAAAAAAAAAAAAAATCCATATTACTATTACATGATCACAACTGAAGAACCACTAACCAGCTTGTCTTTCATGGCAAACATGACAGCACCTGCATGTTCCGCCGCGTTCCCGACTATCGGGAGAAGGATAACACTGATAAACGCAATCGGAATATGCATCTTAACGGAAGCTCCCTGAAAACCAAGTCACATAATTAGCTGAAAGAAAATCATAATGTGAAGCAAATGATGCTAAATGAACAGAAACCGAAGGACATGAAACAGGACAGTTTTTCTACCTCTATAGCATCGACAAGATATTGCGAAAGGACCGATATCCATGCAGTCAAAATTGACAGCCAAACTACTGATTCCCACTTAGAGATCTCAGGAGCCTCTTCGTCATCCGAATTCCCTTCGGTTTGACCTTCCTGGTTTGTTTATTATGCTTGTCAGATTACACATAACACAGATGAAAACAGAGGCAGAATACATAACTTTCAAGAGCAAAAATAAACATGTAAAGTTCCATTGATAAAATGTGAGAATTTTAAGTGTAGTAAGGCCAAAAGAAAACAACAAAGAGATACTTTTGGTACTAACCTCATTGACAGGAAGGTATAGATTACTTTGGCTTTTCAGCTGAAAAACAAGAAAGGCGGCGTATGCCACGAGCATAACGCAGCTAGTGAACCTCGAGAGGGCTAATTCAGACTTTCCGAAGTGCAACTCCGTGCGCGTGGCGTGGAGGACCGCTGGAAACAGCAGGCCCATGACTGCCATCAACAGCAACCCGGAGCTCATTGTGGCTGCTCCCTAAAAAAATTTTTAAAAAATAATAATAATAAACCCTTTTGAGCTTATTCATGCTAAAATACGGAGATTAAAATTGCGAAGGAAACAAAAAAGGGAAAGAACCTTATTGAAGACTTGTTCTCTCTTGGAATGTACAAGTCCACCAGCAAAGAAAGCACAACCAAGCACTAATAACATGTTGGACAAGATTGAGCCTAGCAGTGACTGTTGAACAACACGAATCATTCCGCTCTTTAGAGCGTAAACCGATATTATCAATTCAGTTGCATTTCCAAAAGTGGCATTCAGAAGACCTCCAACTGCAAAGTTCAAATCAGACAATTTACAAGTTATCTAAACGGAATGGATGGATTTATAAAAGAACCTTTATTCCTATATGACTTTAGTGTAAACCAAAAATTCAGTGTGCTAAAAAACTCGAAACTCGAAAATATAAAAAGGAAGGAGAAGAGTTACCTGTAGGTCCAGTGTAGCAAGCCAGTTGCCTGCATAATCAACAAGAATTTGTGAACACAACAAGCTTGCCAATCAATCAACCCGGGATTTTTGTTTGTTTGTTTGTTTTTGATTCAATGCACGGCGTAGAATTCATATTCAGAACTCAACAAGAATCCAAGCAAAAATATATTGGGTGTGTAAAGACTAATTATTATCCTAAAACACAGATAGAACATGGATCAACCTTGCCGGAAGGTTGACATAGGGGCCAGTAAGGGGGGGCGATAAGGCCCGTTCCCTAAGGTCACGGGGGCGGAGCGCTCATTCCCAGAGTTTTAGTAGGGATGACATGCATGCATTTTGGTTGCCCTCCTTATACATATATTAGGTTAAAGAAAAACACAGTGAATCAGAGAGGATAACATGTATGCTTCTCTTGAAATCTTTTTGTTATTATTTTCATTGTAGTGAAAAGCATTTAGCGGCTTAAAGTCAACATAACGGAACTCTCACGTTCAGGTGAACCACTGTAAATCTTGTCTGAATGCTTAGGGCATTTACTCCGTGACAAAACATACTTGTAATAAAAATAACAATAATCTGAATACTTAACCAAGAAAACTTACTCTGTAGTATAACCTAGACGCTCAGCCAGAGGTATAATACCCAATGAACTAAAAAGGAAGACCCAAACCTGAAATGCAAAAAGAACAACAACAAAATGAGAGGGAAAAAAAAAACACATTTATTCAATTAATGATCCGAAAAGAGAAAGAAAACTCACATTATGGCCAAAAAGTTTATCAACCAAGATAGCCAAAGGGCCGAAGAAGAAGAGCAAGTTGAGTTTGTTGGAGAAAACGACAATCTTGATGCTTTGAGCCAAAGTGTTCCTCATGTATATTGAAGGAGAAGGAGAAGAAGAAGAAGAAGAAGGAGAACATTGCTCGGAACCGCCCCCGGACGACAAGGATCTATGATGAGGAAGTGGGTCATGAAAAGAATGTTTCTTTCTAGTCAGTGACTCCGGACTAAACAGGCTATGGTCCTCAAACTCAACTCCTAATGATCCTATCTGAAAAAACCAAAAAAAATGAAAAAAAAAAAATCATTGGCAACAACAAAAAAAAAATGAAAATTTTTTCATTTCATCGACATATATATATATATAGATAAAGAACTACCTCCTGATGGGAGTGGATTCTGACCATTGGTGCATCATTGATGTGATGGTTATTGTTGTTGGTTTGATTGTTATTATCCATGTGATGCTTCTAATTCAGAAAAATACTACTCCATCTCCATAGATAGAAACATGCATGATGTATTTATGTTACCAAGAGAAATCATTTTTTGAATTTTAAAAACTTTTTTTTTTTTTTTCTATCAAACTTTTGCCTAGCCAAATGAATTTCGGATTAGGAAAAAAAAAAAAACAAGAACATGAAATAAGTTTTGGTAATTCAATCAAAGAAGAAGAAAAGAAAAGAAAAGAACAAAGGCAGTTAGTTATTTTGGTAACTAATTAATGAATGGGGTTTGATGAAACAGGGGGAAAAAAAAAAAGAAAAAAGAAGAAAAAAGAAAAAAAGAAGGTTTGAAGGAAACCGCCATTGTCGGCTAACATATTTCTCTCTCTCTCTCTGTTTTTTCATGTTATTCTCTTTCTATATATTTTTCCTATTTTCAGCACACATATTTCCCCCCTTATTGGAAAAGCTTTCTTGATGTTCTGCATGAGCTGTGGAAAAAGTGAAATCATGGAATTGTGGTGTGTGATGCGTCAAATACTCCGTGTATATGGGAGAAAGAAACAGCATTGGAGTACCAAAATACCAGTGTCTTTTTATTTTAATTTTTTTAGGGGAGAACCAATCAGTTTGTTAGAAGGGAAAAACTCGATTTTAGAGAGAAAATTTTTGCAAAAATATATTTTTCTCAATTTTTTTCATCATTCTCTCGTTAAAAAAAAAACTATCTCATTTTTTAATTTATTTTGTATAATAATATTTTAAAAAAAGAAAAAAAATCTTTTTAAAATCTTTTCATAATACATCATTTTCAATATTATTTTTCTCATTTCATACAACATTTTATTTTTAAAAAGAAATTTTTTTTACATATCCAAACGTTTCGAAACTTTTTGATTTTGATCGATGTATTTTTATTTTGTTTTTATTTTTTTTTGCAGAGATACCTAAAATCCATGCAATTATTTGCCAATATAATACGCGTCAAAGTGCCTTTTTGAAAAAGAAATTTTATACGCATTTACGCCGAAATTTCCTTTTTTGTTTTGTGTGTTTTGTTTTTTGAGAACAATGTACGTCAAAGTTTCAGCTTTTGGATGTTATTTTATTTTATTTTATTTTTTCAGTTTCACAAGCTCCATGATACTTTTTTATGTATAAAAAAAAGGTAAAAAAAACTTTTAGGGTTTGTTTGGTGTGTTAATTTAACTTAAATTAAATTGTATTTTTTCATCTTAGTTTTTATTTTTTTTTTGAAAAGTCAATAAAAATTATAATTAATTTTTAAAAAGTCAACCAACTCAAACTTAAAAATTTCAACTCAAACCGTTTCATCAAACGGAGTCTTAAAAGTGAGAGATTCAAACTCTCTGTATATTATAATAGAATTAAATGTGAAATTAGTATTTAATTATATATCTACGATTTACGATCTATCACATCTATGGTACCATTAAATCTCTCCAAGTTGAGAGGAAAAAAAAAATTATAAATACGCATTACGACAATCATATTGAACTATGATTTATAACTGTACCGTTCTCAAGGTTTTTTGTGTTCGTTGTGTTATTGATTAAAGTTGTTGATAACTTTATTTATTTAATCTTAGTTTTTAATTCAAAATAATTTAGTTGGTGTCGAACGAAATTTTGTACCGACACTTTGTTTGGTAGAATTAAAAAAAACTGACCATACCACAATGACTTTTTTGGTCACCTTGGCAATAATTTATTATCAATGTTTGACTTGCTAAAAACCAGATTTCCTAACACATGTGGGGCAGGATAACATGTACGTGGCTGTTAATAGGTGCGGACACCAGGATGGTAATCAAATGGAATGGATCTCAGCAAAAAATAAAACAAAATAATTGGAACGGAGTGAACACAAAAAAGCCTTGGAACACTTTTTTTTTTTTTTTTCCTTTCATCTTATGAAGCTCTTTTGTAATTGTAATTCTTTCTATATAGTGAAAACCTTAACACACATAGAGAACGTAATTAATCAACTAAGACGAGTCTCTATAAATCTAGGCTTCATTATTATTATTATTATTATTTTTTTACATTTTATTTACTTGTTTATTATTAGATCTATTCTAGACACAAATCTACACTAAACGGTGTCCAAATCAATCATTTTTTTCTAAAACAAATATGTAGATTATGCCTTCTACAATAAAACATAGATATTTATAAACATAAATCAAATTGGGAGGTAGACCCATTATCTCAATTCTTAATACTAACTAAAATTTCTTTTCTAAAAAAAAAAAAAGGAAGGAAAAAGGAAAAAAATCTCCTAAAGAAATAGCCGAGTTCTTTTCCTTAAAAAAAAAAAAAAGTCAGTGGTAGAACCATTTTAATATACCCTATAGATATAACTTATTTATAAACTATTTATATGTAATCAAACGACTTCTATATTACTTGTGTATGATAATTATACTGCACCTTACCTTATAACAGTATAGATTAAGAAATTAAAGGAAAAAAAATTTTAAAGAAATTTTAAAAAAATCAACCTTCACCGGTGGAAGGTTTTGGGGTGGGGTTGGTGGCTCGTCATCTTCAAAACAAAGTGGTTGGCATATTTTTTTTTCAATTTTTTTCTTATTTTTTAGTATATAATACTTTGAGGTAATGTTCATTATAATTATCATACACAATCAACACTAAATTGTTGAAATTTATCCAATGATTTATAAAATTAGCTCTATCGGTAGAGTCTCAAACCCTATGTTTGGATGACATACACAATTTCTGAAATTGGAAAATTTTTACAAAAAAATGTTTGTCTAAAATTTTTCCATCATTATCTCATCTTGATAAAGAAAAACTATCTATTTTGCAAACTTATTTTGTATAGTACCTTTTTGAAAAAAGAAAATGAATCTTTTTGAAATATTTTTACAGTACACAATTTCCAATACTATTTTTTTTTTCATTTTAAACAATTTTTTATTTTCAAGAAGAAAATTTTTTTACATGTCCAAACACCATTTTCTTCTCAAAATAAAAAGACTTTTCATTTAAAACAAGAAAATTTTTCTTTTCGAAAATGAACACTCCATCTAAACGAACCTAAATGAAATTCGATTACAGCCTTATTCAAAATTAAAAAAAAAAAAAAAAAAAAACTGAGCTCTATAAACATGTGGTAGGGAATGGTTGTCGTCTGGGTGAACCGTCGTAGAAACAAAACTGATGTCGTATGGAAAAACATGTCGTGGGAAAAATGGTTGTCGTCTGGGTCAACCGTCGTATTAATAAAACTCATGTCGTTTGGAAAAAACAATGTCGTACAGAAAGAGTGTCTTGACTCGAAAACTTTCTTTAAAAATGTCGTACGCTGTACGATAGAAGATCCAACTTCCAAGAGAAGTAGAGGAAAGAACCCGCGGGGTGGTATAAAAGGTACACTTTGACAAAATAATCGCGCGGCAAATGTAGCCCAGGGCCAAATTCTCGGGAAACAAACAGGAAAATACACAATATTGTTTGTAGAGGTACCGATTCTGATTCTCTCTCGTCGGAATCTTTTTTAGAATTGAAAGAAAATTCCCAAGCTTTTTTCGATTGAGTTTCCGTACAAATCATTTTTCTGATCTTCTTCTTCTAATCTTCAATGTTCAGGCGATTAAATTCTCCGATAATAAATTTGATATTATAGTTGATTAATTTTTCTAGGTTTAACGTTGGTTCTGGACTTTTGTCGAACAGTTGGTAGGTGATCGGAGAAACAATGAGGACAAAGACACTTCGACCCAAGTCTCGACCTGCGCTGACTCCTACTCGTCGTTCTCTGAGATCTTCCTCCGCTGCTGCTAGGGCTCTGCCTGTACTTCTTAATCAGGTTAGTAATCTTCCCTTTTTTTTTTTGGGCACTCTGAACTATTGGTTTTTCGCAAATTGGATCCCGAAATTTCAATTTTGACAAATGAGACCTTAAATTTGAAAATATGTCTTACAATAGCTAAAGGACGTCAATTAACGAACGGAAATGCCCTTTGTTGGTTTGTAAGTTGGATCTGAGCTTTTTTTTTTTTTTTTTTTTTTTTGACGTTTAAGATCTTAATTGTCGTCCATTAATTCTGTCGCCGATTGGATTGCATTGTCAAGGATTGTCAAATTTGGTGTCCTAAATGCCAGAATTGAAAATTTGGAATCCAACTTGTGAGCGATGAAAAGTTCAAGGGGCATTGTTGCAATGTCCATAATTCGCTTATTTTGGCTTAATCATGATTTCATCTTTTAATAGGATGATGAAAGTCACCAACAATCAGATAGGACCCACAAAATCGTCACTGAAACCTCGAGTGATAGTGATTGTAATGACGATGAGGTTGGTGTAGTTCCTGATTCAGTTGACATTATAGTTGAAAAGGAAGTTGATTTGAGTGCTCAAACGGAGAATAATAATAGTGAAGATAGCTTAGAGGAAGGAACTTGTATGAGATGCATGGGGAGAGAAAGAGATGACCAAGTGTTGGTTTGTAGTGAAATAGGTTGCGTAATTGGTGTTCATGAGAAGTGCATGGGATGCAATCCTTGGTTTGATGATTCGGGGAGGTTCTACTGCCCCATTTGCAGACAAAAGCAGATGCTTGCATGTGTTCGGGAGATGAGGAGAAGGGTTAAGGATACAAAAAAAGCCTTGTTGAGTTTCCTTGAGGGTAGCAAAGTTGGTGGCAACAAAGGGAAGGAGAAATTGAACAGGAGAGATCAGAGGAATGAGCCTTGTAAGCTTTCGAGTCCAGGTGATGGTATTTGCCATGACAATGAGAATGACCTAAACGACATTGAAGTTGAGAACCAGGGGACAGTACCGGAGGAAGATGTACGAAAAGGAATGGAAAATGCAGAATTGGGCTGTATTGATCAAGGTACAGTGGTGCCTGAAAATGAGGCGGTTCAGCCAAATTCTTTTGTAGTCAACAGTGGTGATAATGTAGGGTGTAGGGAGGAAGTTCCGAGCAAGGCAAACTTATTTGAAATGCGTGGGCGGGAAACCCTAGAAGATGAACAAGAGGAGGGTTTAGGACCAATGGATGATAGTGAGGAGGATGAGAGAATTGGTAAAGATAAAGAGGAAACAGAGGCTTTTTGCACTTCTCATGTTGCAGAAGTGAGGATTGAAGGTGAAAAAGAGGAGGATCTGGAGCCAATGGATGTCAGCGAGTATGATAGAGAGGCAATGGGGGCATTGAATACATCCCATGTTGCCGAAGAGAGAAATGCAGATGGTGCTGTTAAAGTCTCAATTAAAGGAGCTGATACAAGGGTATCCAAGAATAATGAAGCCACGGAAAAGGACAAAGAGCAAATGCAACCAGAAACATCTAACTCTGACAGGCTTGCAAATGCCAGTCCCGTATCTGAAACAGAGACTCTTTCTAAGCCTCGTGGGCGTTTCAAACGAAGAGCTGGGAAGGTAACACGTCCTCAGAATGATAGTCCATCTATGAGATCCTCCCCTAAATTGAAGAGGGCATTCTTGCGACGAAAAGCCTCTGCAAAGAAAAATGTTGTATCATTTTATGAGAAAGTAACTACCTCCAAGAACTCCCGAGAATCTACAAAGCAACAGTATGTGTACTTATCCCAAGACACTTAAATTTCTGATGAGATTGCATTTTTACACTGCAGGGATATTATTAAGTGGTTGCATTTCAAATCCATAGTTGTTGGCCACGGTTTTAGTCACTGCATTTATTTTGTGCTTAAAACTACCTAGTTAACGTAAATTGCTTATTCAAATGCAGCACAACTGTGAATTTTCCCGAGGGAAGGCGGAAAAGATTACATTGGACAGTAGAAGAGGAAGAAATGTTAAAGGTATGATTTGTTGGCTTATGGAATTTAACTTTGTTTCTTTCTTATTTCTTTTTTCCTGAAGATGTGGAAATATCTTGTGACTGGTTATTGTAAATATGGTCAAACATTTTCATTTGGCTTCTTATAAGACTTCCGTATAAAATCTCTCCTTCTCTCTATCTCTTCGTGCATTTTTCTCTCTCCTTTCTATGCACGGGACTTGAAATGAAAGCAGAAAAGAAAAGATGCCTATTGCCAAATACAAAGAATTGTTATTGATATCCGTGTGACAGCTTTTCTTTTATTTATTTTGCTGCTACATTCTTTTCGTGAGGTTGTGCACTTACTTTTGTAGACCCAATATTCATGCAAAAGAGATTTGCACCAAGACTAGAAATAATCTAAATAGTAATTTTCTTGCCAACTGTTGACCTTGCAATTCATAGGTTCATTTACTTCACAACTCCACTGGAGAAAAAGATGGTCAAAAGGGTGTCTGTTTTGTTCAGAAATGTCCATTTATAATTGTAAATGGAAAATTAACTCTCGAGTCTAGTAAACTTCCTTATGTTTGGTTTTTACTTGTACTCATTCAGTTTTTGTCATGCACTTTTACACTACAGGAAGGTGTTAATGAATTCTCCCTGACGACAAAAAACATTCCCTGGAGGAAAATTTTGGAGTATGGCCGTCATGTGTTTCATGAGACTCGTTCTCCGATGGATCTTAAGGACAAATGGAGAAACATGGACAGAGATGGTGTGCGAGTTAATAGGTGACGACCTTAAATGCACAGGGCTCAAGGATAAAAGGTCATTTAGGTAGAGCTATTTTTTATAATATTAACTTAGTGAAGATTCATTTTGTGCATCATTCTGTTCCCTTCTGCGAAATGATCCGAATCTTCCATTTTGCTAATCTTGTATGGTACTTGGGTTGATCGTGGTTTCATGCGACAACTAACATTTTATAATAATAGAAGCCATGTTGTCATCATTCGCTGGTAAGATTTACTTTAGATATTTTGACCATCTTGGTCTAGCTTCATTTTCTTATTTCTTAGATGAGAACATACAATCTTGGTATTCTAAATGGTTTTGTTCAATATCATCATAAAGCACGTCAGATCACCCGGAAATTTGATTTCTATGGAGAAATGCCTCTCAAGTATAGATCGATATAAATGATAAAGCAAATTTGAGAATCAGGGAAGTTTCTATTTTAGTACTTTGTGTAACACAGTTTATTCTTTTAGTATTTTACGAGGCTAATACCCGTGCATTGCACAGTGTGGGGAAAAAAATTAAAAAATAAAGTATAAAAATAAACAATTTACATTAAGGATAATTAATTAGGGAAGATAATATAATTATAATAAGTTTTAGGATTTAGTTTATTTTTTTATATATGCAAATATATGTTACAATATCAATAAGTATATAGATTAGTATGGATGTATATTTATATTTATATATACATAAAGTTCTCAAACATATAGTTTTTTCTGCTACAACTGAGAATTGCTATTCATATTTAATTTTTTTCAATTTTTCCTCCGATCTGTCATAATAAAAACATTTCTATATGTTAGTAAAGTGATATTTATGGTTGATATATAACTTAAAATTTCCCGGGCAATACGTACTATAAGAAGAGGAAAAAATTATAAAACAAAAAACAAAACAAAAATTATAATAATAACACAACATATATAAAACAGAACCTTCAATCTTTATTTATATATACTAATCTAGATAAATAACATAATATATACATATATACTACAAAAAATATTACGTAAATTTTTATTAAATATTTTGTGACATGCTTAGATCTCTTATATACTTAAGAATATCTGTTAAACAATAAGTAAAATACAATTCAACATCATCTCTCACAGCTACTAAGTGTAATGTCTAGGAATGTGTTTAAACAAAAAGGGAAGACAAAATAAGTTATAAATATTGTTAACCAAAACAGAGAGGGAAGAGCGGCAGAGAATAGAGAAAAAAAAGGGTAACATAAAAAAAAGGAGGGGGGGACGGACAGTGGAAGGAGGTAGGGGAGAAATATTAGACCAATATAAAAAGAATAACATATAATTACTATAGATATGTTCAAAAAAAGTTATAAATACTATTAAGCAAAACAAAGAGGGAAAAGCAGCAGAAAATAGGGAAAAAAAAGGGTAACAAAAAAAAATGGAGGGAAGGGGGGGGAGGGGGCGCAGACGGTAGAAGAAGGCAAGAGAACAAATATTACACCAATATAAAAACAACAATGTAATGGACAGAAAAAAAAATCCCCGGGCAATACATACTATAAGAAGTAGAAAAAATTATAAAACAAAAAACAAAACAAAAATTATAATAATAACACAACATATACAAAACAGAACCTTCAATCTTTATTTATATATACTAATCTAGATAAATAACATAATATATATATATATACTATAAAAAATATTACATAAATTTTTATTAAATATTTTGTGACATGCTCAAATCTCTTATATACTTAAGAATATCTGTTAAATAATAAGTAAAATACAATTCAACATCATCTCTCACAGCTACCAAGTGTAATGTCTAGGAATGTGTTTAAACAAAAAGGGAAGACAAAATAAGTTATAAATATTGTTAACTAAAACAGAGAGGGAAGAGCGGCAGAGAATAGAGAAAAAAAAAAGGGTAACATAAAAAAAAGGAGGGAGGGGGGGGCCGCGGACAGTGGAAGGAGATAGGGGAGAAATATTAGACCAATATAAAAAGAATAACATATAATTACTATATATATGTTCAAAAAAAGTTATAAATATTATTAAGCAAAACAAAGATGGAAAAGTAGCAGAAAATAGGGGAAAAAAAAAGAGTAACAAAAAAAAAAGGAGGGAGAGGGGGGAGGGGTGGGGGGCAGACGGTGGAAGAAGGCAGGAGAACAAATATTACACCAATATAAAAACAATAACATAATTACTATAGATATGTTGTGAAAAAAAAAAAAAAAAAAAAACACATTCTAAACATTCACAGCAACCGTTAAGATGGTCAAATAGTATATAATAGCTATTTAACAGATGTCACCAATAATATGATAGTCAGCAACATACACCAAACTAACCAAAAAATTTGGTATATGTATTATTACATATTTGAATAGAGATCATCATAGCATGTGGAAATTGTAACTCAAAAATTTTTCTCAAAATCATCTACGACAGCACAGAGAACGACCAAAAAAAAAAAGAGACGGAGAGAGAGAGAGAGAGAAAAATAACATAATACTTTTCTATATGTTTACAATATTATTGTCATAACAATAAAGATGTTGAAATAGTATAAAAGCATACCAACGACCATCAAGAAGGAACAAAATAAAAACAACAATCAATAGTAATTAACAGCTTTAGATAACAATAGTACCTGAGAAAAAAAGCACGTCTGAAAAGGTTTAAACAGAAATGAATGAAGTTTTAAACCAGAGGAGGTAAGAGAATATTAGAGAAGCATTAATAGTAAAGGGTGGTGATAAAGCAATAAATGAAGAGATTTTATCTATAAAAGGAAGTCGGCTAACAACAGATGACCAAATTTTTTTTTTTAAAAGTCGGTGCAAGAGGGAGCAATAAATTTTTTTACAGACACAACACATAAGAGATAAGAAATTTTTAACAAATCAGATTCATTAATGATAAAGCTGCAATTATAAAAAATCTGACTCAAAACAATCATGAGAGAGTAAACCACATATTTATACCAACTAATACAATTACAACACAGAAAACAAAAATTTAGAAACATTAAATGCAAAAGACAAATCACCTAATATGGTTACAGCTACAAAACTAAATAATAAAAAAGTCTAACAATCCATCCAAAGGCAACTAAATGATCCAATACAGCTAGTAAACATAGTAATACGGATTATACTAAATATATATTACAAAGAATGATGATAACAATGAGTTAAAATATAACAAAAAGAAAAAAGAGGAGGGGGGGGGGGGGGGGGAAGGAGGGGGTGGAAACATAAAATAAAATAAAGGCAGAACAATAATAACAATGTAAAATGATCAAAAAAAATCGGGAAAAAAAAAGAGAAAAATGCAGGATTCGGACACAAAAAAAAAAAAAAAACTCATCATTCGGACAAAAAACATCTAAACCTTCGACACAAAAACTCAACAATAGGAAAAAAAAAATTTCGGGTTTGCAAGCCAAAAATCCGAACAACAAAAATCTAAATCTAAATCTTGGACATAAAAACCAATCCAAAACTTCAACATAAAAACTAAACAACATCAACACAAAAAATGAACCAAAAAAAAAAAAAAAAAGGAGCCGGATAGAATTGGAGGAAAGGGTGAGGGAAACCGAATACAATAATTAAAAAAAAGTAACATAACAAATATCAAAATCTAAACCTTCAACACAAAAATCCATCTAAAGTTTGAACACAAAAACCCAACAATATCAAAAAAAAGGGGAAAAAAATCTAGGGTTTGAAGTCCAAGAGTCCGAAAAATAAAGAGAGAGAGAGAGAGAGAGAGAGAGAGAGAGAAAACGACCTACAAAAACAGAGGGAAAAAAGCCAGCTAATCAACAATAGAGATCAACATGAACACAAAAAAATGGATCAAAAAAAAAATTACACTTCGGACAAAACCAATGAGAGACAGAGGGGGAAAAAAATTTAACCGGATACACTAACCAAAAACAAAACAACATAATAAATATAAGAATCTAAGTATTCAACACAAAAACCCAACAATATTAAAAAAAAAAATTTTCCCATGGGTTGAAATCGAAAAATCCAAAAAAAAAAAAAAACAGAGAAAGAGAGAGAGACTGGTAGAAAGAGAGAAAAAGAGAGTTAAAACATTAACAATAGAGATCAACATCAACACAAAAAAATGAAAAAAAAAAAAAAGGGATTCGGCCAGAACCACAGAAAGAAAGGGAAAAAAAAAACCCACATATAGTAATGGAACACAAAACAACATAACAAATGTGAAAATCTAAACATTCAACATAAAAATCCAATAATATTAAAAAAAATAAATAAATAAGCAAAATTAAATTCTAGGGTTTGAAGACCAAAAATCCAAAAAATATGAAAAAAGAGAGAGAGACCAGATGTGGAAATCTAACATTCAACACAAAAATCCAACAATATAAAAAAAAAACGAAATAAAATTCTAGGGTTTGAACACCAAAAATCGGAAAAATATGAAGCAAGAGAGAGAAACCGGCAAAGAGAGAGAGAGTTAGAACATCAACAATAAACATACACAATAGAAGAAATTTATCAGCGGTAGAAGCAAAAAGGAGAAGAGAAAATGCAGTTTTGAAAGCCAAAAATTTGAAGAATAAGAAGAGAAAGAGAGAGCAATAGAGAGAGAAAGAGCTAGAACTTCAATAGTAGAGAGAGAAAATGACACTACACAATGGGCAGCACAATGGGTGGCAGAGAAAAGATGAGAGAGAGAGAGAGAGAGAGAGAGAGAGGAAGTAAGCATGAGAAAAGAGGAAAAATAAAATAAAATAACTCTAGAAAAAGAAATCAAAGGCGGTGGAAAGTGGAAAGAGATATAGCAGGCCTAGGGAGTTGAGCAATCTGATGTAATATCAGATTACTCACATATGAATGTGAGAGAGAGAGAGAGAGAGAGAGAGAGAGAAAGAAAGAGATAGAGCAAGGGAAGGATAAAACCGTCCATTTACTGTAGGCAGCCCAACCGGCAGAGAAGGAAGGGAGGGCAGATGTGTCCTTCCACTGTAGCAGGTGCAATTCCACATAGGTGGAGGGACAAATCCGTCAGAATACTGTAGAAGGAACAGGGAAAATCCCCTTTCCTTTAGTATATTAGTATAATTTGCCCTTGTCCGCGTTTCTTTTCATTTTCTATTACCAATTTCTTAACCAAACGTTCCTCCCTAGCTCAGAAAGGGAGTGCGAAAAGGAAAAAAAAAGGATGAAAACAATACGAGCAATATCACTTCCCGGAGAAGCAAGCTCTCCCTCTCTCTGGCCAAAGACCCTTTGGTCTAATGGCATAGGGAGGGTTGGGGAGGACTGTTGGCGGGGTTGTGGGTTCGAGTTGCACTCTGTCGCACTACAAGTTCTCTTAACGACATTGTTTGGAAAGAGCTAACAAACATTAGTGTGATTTTAAAGTTTGATTTACCAAAATGAGATTTTCTTCAAAGTTAACGGAGTGGTGGGTGAAATTATTTCAATATTGTTACGCTTTACTCCCTTGAAAACATAGATAAGATGTAAGGAGATATGGGGAAAAAGAAAACTTTACTAGAGATAGAAGGTCGTTCTGGTCAAATGAGGAATTTCTAATATGAGATTTACATAGCATAAATTAAGAAAAGAGAAACTTAAAGCAGATTTCAAACGTGGCTTCTCAAGCCTTTCTGCAGACAACATTGGAAGTGGTATGGTAGAAAGTAGCATCTTAGATTACCGTCCCACTAGGAATCAAGGCATCCTTGATCACTGTGACAATCCCGCTCTTTATGAAGTACCCATCGGTTTCCCTCGCTGCTTCTTGAACACTGTCGCTGTTGATGATCTGCAAAAAACGCCAACCTCGAATGTTCAATTTCACAAAAGATGACTCCAAATAGAACAGAAACCCAATGATTTTGAGAAGGAAAGTTGTCGGTATGTGTTTTAACATTTGTTTCTTTTTGAAAGATTTTAGGTTTACGTTTTGCAGCCAGAGTTGGATCATTTGACACTTTAAAATACAACATAAAGATACTCCAACTTTAAAATGCAACGTAAAGAAACAAATTATAACCTTAACATTGTCACCGATACGGGCATTCTTGTCGATTATAGCTCTTTTGATGTGAGAGTTCTTCCCAATACCAATTGGTACGCTGCCTTTTGCAGCAAGAAACCTCCTGTCAGCGACCGTCTAGAGAAAACACAACCAATCTCAGTAATTCAGTGATGCCAAGAACTAAACACACAAAGCTCAAGAAATTTAGCAAAAGGTGTAACCCATCGTAGATATTAAACAAACAGAATACTAAAAATGGAAGTTAACATTCATCTCCGACTTTAAAGACGGTAGGTTGTAAAACTACTGGTTTTTACATTCACCTCATAGTAGTCTGCTCCCATCAGTAAGGTGTCTTCGATGATTGCGCCCTCTGATATGCAAGATCGGAGCCCAACCACAGAATGGTGAATTTTGCAATTCTGCACAAGAAAACAGCGAGGAGAAAGAAATTAGCATAATTCCCATAGGTCCCGTTGATCACTTTTCCCCGACATTGAAGAGTGCAAGTGACCACAATATGATCCTAAGACATTATAGTAAAGTACCTTTATCACACAACCCTCGCCAATAACGCTGTCAGTGACATCAGCATCAAGCATTTTGGATGGTGGTAAATATCGGGGTTGGGTGTAGATTGGAGATGAACGATCGTAAAAGCTGAAGGAAAAAGTCCAAAATTATGTGAGCATACATAGTATCACCATAGACTATTAGGCATAGAAACCAAAATTTGGATGGCCTTGTTCTAGAACAGGAGCTATACCTGAAGTCTGGCACGGGTTTTTTGGTTATTCCCAAGTTTGCATTATAGAAAGCCTCAATCGTTCCAATGTCTTCCCAGTAGCCATCGTACAAGTAAGCTTGCACCTACAGAATTGAGAAACAATTAGTTCCCTAGGAATTACATATTTTTACATGGAGAGAGGACACCAAAAAAAAAAAAAAAAAAAAAAAAAAATTTCTGCAACATGCAATCTTCCAGAACGATGCATTAATTTGAGTTTCACTATAAAGCACTTAGATGGTTTCAAAATAGATGTGTGTCAGTGCCACCATGAGCAATTTGATCACAATCAAGCTCAAGTTGCCAACTTGATTGGAACTCGATAGATTAGGATCAGGACAAGTCGTAAGGCATCCTAAATTGATCCTAAAGTTACAGAGAAAAACAAGCTCAAGGAATACTCACTCTCATTCCAATGGAAGTTGCACCTGGAATCACTTCACTTCCAAAATCATTGGCACCCGGAAACTTATCCCGTAGCAGATTTAACATCACATCTTTGCTCACAACATAGATACCCATACTTGCGATGTAAGGCATCTCCTTTGCCCTCTCATCATCCAGACCCAGAATTGTGGTATCAACCTGCCAAGGAACAAACCAAATAATTCTTTCAGTACCCATTTGTACAACTAGTACGCACAACAACCAGCTCATAGCTATAGATTTAAGAATCAAATGTTACTTCCTAAAGAGGTCGTTTGCCGACAACCCACCTTCATAGCTTTGAGTTGCTCCCCTTTGGGTTTCTCAGAAAACTCGATAATCCGTCCCTCTTCATCGATCTTCATCAGACCGAATGCAGTGGCACGCTTTTCATCCATTGGCAGTGCAGCCACAGTGATGTCGGCATCAGTTTCTCTGTGCGCTTGAATGAACTTCTCGTAGTCCATTCTATACAGATGGTCTCCAGCAAGAACCAAGAATTCCAACACATTGTGTTCCTCAAACAGCCACAAGTATTGCCTCACCGCATCAGCCGTCCCCTGTATCCAACAAAACCCTCAATTTATTCAAATTCATAACAAAACCAAACCAAACAGAAAAGAAAAATTCTAACTATTTCACATCTTTTACAACAAGTGAATTTGTGATTTTATTAAAAGAGGATAACAACCTGGAACCAGTTGGGGTTCTCGGGGCTCTGTTGAGCAGCGAGAACCTCGACGAAGCCTTCGTTCTTGTAGCCGCTCATGTTGCTGGCGTAGGCCCGGGAGAGATGGCGATTGAGGGAAGCGGAATTGAACTGGGTGAGAACATAGATCTTGGAGATGTTGCTGTTCAAGCAGTTGCTGACAGGAATATCAATCAGCCTGTAGTTGGCTCCAAGGGGAACAGCAGGCTTCGCCCGCTTCTTCGTCAGCGGGTATAGACGAGTCCCGGCCCCTCCTCCGAGAATAATGCCCAACACGCTCTGCACAACCACAACTCAATCGATCAAAAACGACAATGCAAAAAACAGAATTCCATTCCAAAATTCCAATCCCACAAACTCAAGAACGACTCGAACTTTAATTGTCAAAAGCAAACGACAATAAAACAGAGTCTCAATTCAGTCAATAAACTTAATGAACGACGGTTAAGAGAGAAAGAAAATGAATAATGCCCAAAACAGAACTCAATCAATCACAATTCACAAACAGACAATGCAAAAGCAGATTTCTATTATTTTCCTCCATTAAACCGAACGAAAAATCGAAATAAATAACTAAATAGACAAATAAATAAAGAAGAAACAGTCAATGCTGAACGGAATTCAATCAATAATCGAATTGAAAAAAAAAAAAAAAAAAAACTCACGCGGCTGGCATCGGGATCGAGGCAGGTCTGGGAGTTCTTGGAATCGGAGACGGCCTTGGGGGAGACGATCCTCGGAGTCCTGTCGGTGGAAGAAGAGGCCGCCGCGGAGGCTCTGCGGCCGGAGATGTCAAGCGAGGAAATCTTGTCGCCGGAGAGACGGGAATTGGCGAAGGAGAGACTCCGGGTGGCGGTTCTGGGACCGCGACTGGAGGAGGACTGAGAGAAGGAAGAGGAGGGAATAGAAGAAGAGGAAGGGAGTCTGAGAGCTCCAACGGCAGCCATGGACGCCATGCTAAAGCTCGAGCAGAAGCTAAAAACTCAAGCTTCACACTTTGCTTGGACTCCAAAAATACTTAGAGAGAGAAAGAGAGTGTGTGTGTGTGTGTGATTGACTGAATCAGAGAGAGAGAGAGATCTGGCGAGAGATTTGATGGGTCTTGAAAACCGTTTTAGGCCACCGGTAATTTGACGATATTACGCAACCTACCCATTTATAACATTTTCTAAACGTTCTAGGTTTTGGGGCGTTTTCGACTTTTAAAATTATTTGTAATTACAATTATGTATGTTTATATTTATATTATTTTATTAAAGGTCGATCTCGTAGAAAAATCTAAAGGGGGAATGTCAGCTATTGGAAACAAGTGGACGTCATTTCACGGTTCCAACATGCATGGCCTCACATGTGAGAGCCCCTTTATTATAGTCTCCCGTTTTTCTTCACCGTCCATTTTTTCTATTATAAATAATTACTTTATTTAAATTTCTAAACACGATTTAAAATACGGTAATATCACATGTATAAGAACATCTCCGATACAATATTAAATTAATATATCAATATTAAATTTTAGTATTTATATAAAAAAGGTGATATCTAACGTGATCTTTTATGTTAAATTTATCATAGGTTAAATATAATGATAAATTTACTACAATATATAATCAATACTAAATTTCACTTTTGATTCTCATTAATTATTGTCTCATATAATTATTATAATATTTTTATCTTTCATTTATTTAAATATTAAAAGTTCACTCTTATAACTTTCAAAACACAAAATATTGATAAAAAGTAAAAATAACATTATAAATAACATAATGCATTGGAGCATAAAATAAGATAATGTTGTTTTTTACATTATTTTGTAACAAATATACCATTAGCATACATAAATGCATTGAAAATGATATAACATAACGATAATATCACATTTGATTTCATTTAAAAATGAGAGTTCAAATCCTTCCAATTAAAAGAAAAAACATTATTTAAATTATTCGAATTTAAGTTATTAAAATCATTTTTTAAAATTATTTAATTCGTTCATCTTAAAGTGATAATTTAACGGATTTTGTATACCTATCAACTTATATATCTTTGGGAATTTTTGCATATTAAGATATAAATAATATGTTTAACAATGCTAACAATATATATCCCGCCATACAACCCCTCTACGGTAGGTATATATAAATATATACACACACACATATATATGGGTCGACTTCAGTACCGCAGTTGTATTGGTAGAACATAAATGTGTCAAAAGGAAATTACATTTGCAGAGGATAATGGCAGTGAAGTGTCAGAAATTGAAGTATTTTAGTGATGAGTTGGAGGGCATAAAGGGTGTAGGAAACCTGCTGTAACCGGTAAGAAGGGAATGCCTGTATGGTTTTTGTGAAAATATAGCAAACTTTGCAGGGCAAAAAGGTAGATGACAAAGAGAAAAAATTAAAAAATAGATGGAACAAAATGACAACAATAATTTCATTCTTCATTAGGATAACACTGTTCAGTTAGACAAGTAACAACTTGAGTGAAAAAGGTTATATTAAAAATCTATATTTATTTCTATTTTATTTCTATATACATGTCTTACCTGTTTGAATGCATCATTGTAAAAGCGATTATTTTATTCTAGTATAATATTTTATTTGAATGTTTTGTTACCTCACGACAATTTAATTTATTTCAAATTTAAATTCAAATTTTCACTTTTTAAAAATTCACATTTCATTTCTTTTTCTACCTTTAAACTATTTAAGTGTTTTCTTTAACAAAATTATTTAGACATGCATTTAGCACGTGTTTGGTTGGTTTACTCTAATCAATAAATTTCAATTATTTTTTTTAATCTTTTTCTTTAGAAATAAACTCAATTTCACTATTCATATATCCAACCCTAACTTAAAAATTCATACGATAAAAGTCTATAATTTGTTATTTCAAGTTAATATAAGATGATTTTTTTTATAAAATTTGTCGACTTTCAAAATTTAATGAATTGAATATAGAATACTCAAGTGGTGAAACGTGCTTTCAACTAGTTAAAAAAAAAAAGAGTGGTAATTTGCATGAATTTGGGGGTCGTTCAAACAACGAACTCTAACCTTAGATTTAGCTACTGATTTCAGACAATCAACTCCAACCTCAGATCACATGTTTGGAAAGACAACTGAACTAAAAAAACGCGCAACTCTCTGTCTCTATCTCTCTCTCATTTTCACAAAACCCAAACTTCCAAAGTTTATAGATAATTTTCTTTATACAAGTAGAAATGAGATGATTATTTTTACTAAACACTCATAACGATAAAAAGAATAAAACAAGTTGCATATTACCATCGAAATCTGAATACATTTAAGATTTTTACACTAATCAAATACATATCACAATTCATTTTCAATTCAAATTTCAACTCCACACATATTTTCAAACATTCATTTATTTATAATTAAGACAACTCTAAAAGTCCAACTCCAATCTATGTTGCAAATAGGCCCTTAGAAGCGAGAAAACGTGGATTATTATAAGAAGTAATGAAAAATGGCAACAACTACATTAGTTAGCATATTAACATGAATAAACCAAAATAAAAATAAATAAAAAATAAAAAAAATAAACCCACATTTCAGAAGAAGAAAAGAGACTATGACAAAAACATGGTAATAATAACGAAAATCCTAACTGTTGACATTCGGAGAAACTAATATTGAGATCAAAGAGAAGATTGGAACTATACATTCATCCTTTTCGTAATTACAACATAAATGATGTTAACTTCCCCTTTGCACAGATAATATATATACCTAGCTAATAGGCAAGTTAGTATTATTTCTTTTTTTGAAATTAATTAGGTAAGTTATTTCAGTACCTCACTGAAGTTACTACCTTCAAAATTAAAATTAAAAATTAAAAATTAAAAAAGAAAAAAAGTTATTCCACCGGTTTACATCTGACATGGGTCATAAAATTTTCACCTACCCCTCACCCTCTCCCAACCACATAGATCAACGTCAATGGTTAAAAAGTTTCTGGAGTTTCAAAAACTCAAAAGGGACATGTCGGACGGAAGAAGATCCCTATATATATATATATATATATATATATATATATAAGATTATGTTTCTTTTAATTCATATCATATCTTATACTACACAAAATAATTATTTGTGTTCTTATTAAAGAAAAAATATATGGCAAATCATAGCTATAAAGTTATGAAATGACAAGTTAAAAGATTACAATGCGACTAGACAACACACTATAGTGCTCTTTGCTAGTGTCCATAAGTTGAAGTGAAGGCTTTGTGTGTTTTATTTATCACCGTTGAAGATGTTGCATGTTGCATTATGCATAATGTTATACTAACTTAGTCAATAATGTGATATTCATAGAATCATAATTGCTTCTTATAAATGTGTATATATTTGGAGAGATATTTAATGCGTGGACCATCCAACTGAATACGATATTCATGATTGCTTCTCATAATGTGTGTGTATATATATATATATATATATATATTATGTATACATATAGGAAGGAATTGCTATCTGACATACTCTGTTATTTATAACTTTTTTGTGGTAAATTATACTAATCAAGTAATTTTAATGTAATATTTTTCAACTTATATTATGGGATAAGATTCTAAATAGAAAATTATTTTATATAAGATTTTAAATAGAAAAATATTACAAATCTTTAAACAGAAAATTATAAATATCGAATGATATTCGGTACCAAATAAATACAAGATTATATATATATTTATATATGTATATATATTATGATATTCATAATTGCTATCAATGTCAGTAGTATTTTATTTTTGTGGGTTAAGCCTTAAATTCAACACATTATTTTATACTCCTAATTACTAAACACTACCTGACAAGAATATGCTAATAATTTTTTAATGTCATGGATTTACATCAGCTTGACAATGATAATGACATTAATAGACGTTGAGAGACACCTGTTGTCCTTATTCATCTAAATAGGTCAATGTGACAAGTATGACATATATATATATATATATATATAATGTGCCACGACTACTTTTCATCTCTCCAAAAACAACCCATGTCTGTGTGTTCTCTCCTTTTATCTTCTAAAATTAGAACTCAACTCCTCAATAAGTATAGTCGTAGGTGGAATTGCCCAAACATATCACCCTCTCTTTGTCTTTTCCCTTTTGAAATCATGTTCTTTTCTAAAATAATTTCATGGTGGTTTTTCCTATTGAAAAAGGAAGTTTTGCTTTAAAACTTTTGGTGGATGTGTGAAATTTTTTTCTTTTTATTATATTGAATCTTGAGTTTACGTTTAGGGAATATTAATTTACAGAAAAAAAAAAGATGCCGAATATAAAAAAAGAGTATATTTTCTTGAGGGGAAAAAAAAAATAAAAGATTACGTTTAGTACTAATTAAAAATTAAGAAATCTGCTATTTTAATTCACTTTTTTAGTTTTGTGTCGTTTCTTATAATAGAGAAAAAAAAAATCTTTTCGTGTAAAAAGTGCATAAACCAATATATATGGGCCGATGAAGACTATGATATTAATTAGTTTTAATATTTAGATTTTTTTCTAATTTAATATGCTATGAGTAGAGTTTCCCATCATCAACTTTCCTTTTATCTTGTTTTGGTTTAGTTTACATTCTATTAGTTAGGATGCTTTTCCATTGTAAATTTTCCTTATTAAGTTTTTGGTTTAGTTTTCTAATTTGTTATTTGAGTTCGACTATAAATATGGTACTTTCCAATTTCAAGTGCAAGAAAATGGAATATTTGTAATTTCAATTAAAAGAAAATGAGGTTTTTTTTTTCCCCCCCTCAAGTAAGATAAAAGAAAAATGTGTTATTGATAGATGTTGAATACTTCTTGTTGTCTCCGATGAAGACTATGATATTATTTAGTTATTTGGGTTCGACTATAAATATGGTACTTTCCAATTTCAAGGACAAGAAAATGGATTATTTGTAATTTCAATTCAAAGAAAATGAGTTATTGATAGGTGTTGATCAATATACTCCTTGTTGTCTCCGACTCCCTCTCTAGTTGATCAAATCTCATCTTCATCAGAGTAGGAAAGGGAGTAAGGAAAAAATAGTTTTATAGTTTAAAAATATATATTTATATATTGCAACCGTTGACGATAACCCCTACTTTCTTTCTTTCTTGATAATTCCAAACCCTTTTTTTTTTTCACTCCTATTTCTTCTCATCTGCAACATGGATCAGTTTCAGCATTAATTCCTTTTTCTTCATCAACCTTTGTGTTCAAGTTCTTAAGAAACACAAAGTCTTCTTTTTGAATTTCAAACCTTAAACGTAGATGTTAAATTATCACTAAATTAAGCATGCAACGACTTACTAAAATTAAAAAAGGTAATTGAGTTTATTGGCGATAAATCATTGGAGTATTTGTTGGGTAATTTGTATGAATTGACATATATATGTCCATCACTGTTATGACATATTGGAGAGAGCAAACAAGACACCTCATAAACAAAATTGAAGACATATGGAACTGATAAGGGGTACTCAATTCGCTAGAAAAACAACTGATTGGCCAAAAACTGGCTTAACAAATGGTAGCAACTATTCTTCTTTCACATGAAAAAAAAATATATACATAAAGAAGAAATATACCGAGCGCCACTAGTCTGTCCAAAATGTTTTATTTTTTATTTTTTATTATTTTTTAATTTGAGATGGGATTATTCAAACTCTTCACCTTATGATATAGTTAGATATAGAATTACCGCTAGTTTTTACTTACATTTACCAAAATGATGTATTCAATGATGCATAAACTCAAACGAAATGATAAAATTTTTTTGTTAATTACTTCCCTTTTGATCAAGTAAAATTTACTATGGTTCACGTGATGCAATAATAAGCCAAATTCTTTGTAATTTTTCAAGAGAGAGAGAGAATAAGACATATGGTGGCATTGTGTGCCATATCATGGTTTGTCGTGGAATGTTTGTTTATCTATGTATATAAATGTATAATTTGCGGCCATTTTCAGCCTGAAATTCCACACCGTCAGTCCTGAAACCAGCTGCTGATTAGTCAATTCCACGAGAAGACATGATTTTCCAACTATACTATATATAAATAAATAAATATATATATATATATATATATATATAAAACAAGGGATCTTCAACGGCATATACCTAAAAAATGCGCGCCTACATATTAAAATTAAGCATGCGTTCAGTATTAAAGTTTATATTATATAATTTGTATTTGAATTGATTGTGCATTTATTAACGCGTTTGAATTGGTGAAGGTAAAAAGTATAGAAATTTAAAATGTATTCGGAAAAAAAAAAATTAATATGGAAGTTATTTCGTTCATTTCGAAATTCTATATTATTTAAAAAAATATATCTCATTTGGACTTGTTTATGCAAAGTTATGGACTTTTAAAGTTTGAATTACAAAATTATGTGAATAGTAAAGCTGAAGGAAAAAGACAAAAATTAGATTGTATTTTTTAAGATTTGGACTGTGCATCCAAACAGATGGTAAGAATAATATTAGAGGCATTAATTTCAATCTCAATTTTTATGATGCCGCCTTAACTTTTTTAATTTTGCAAGCATTTTATCAAAATGCCCCTTCTACTATTCTTTAATTAAAATAATTCACAGGCGTCTTCTAGCTTACAAAGAGCAATTGCCAGATGAACCTTTAAACATTGATTAACGAATATTTTGGCCTCGAGTGTCTTTTAAATCAAACGAGTTTTCTCCTCCATGGTTTTCTATCTCTTCTGCCTTGTTGAAGCTATTACTGTTGAGATTATTTAGGGCCAGTTTGGCCATGTTCTTAGTTTTCAGTTTTCAGTTTTCAGTTTTCAGAGTTATGTTTCGAGAGAGGACTCTAGGTCGGGTTTGGGTTTCAGGATCAAATAGGGATCGGGTTTCGGAACCAGAGTTGGGTTCGGGTTTCGGGACCGGGGTCAGGGTCGGAGTCGGGTTTCATATCAGGGTTAGGATCAGGGTTGGGTTTTGATACCGGAGGTCGAGGCTGGGTTTCTAGACGGGATCGGGTTCGGGTTCAAGTTTTGGGACCAGTCGGAGTTGGGACCAGGGTCGGGTTCGGGTTTTGGGACCAGGGTCGGAGTCGGGTTTCAGGGCCATGATCAGGTTTTGGGATGGGGGTCGGGGTCGGGTTTCGGCACTGAGATCGGGGTAGGGTTTCTGAATGGGTGTCGAGGTCAGGTTTCGAAATAGGGGTCGGGGTCGGGTTTCTGAATCGAGATAGGGATCGAGTTTCGAGATGAAGGTCGAGGTTGGGTTTCAGGATAAGGGTCGGGTCGGGCTTAAGTTTCGGGAAAGAACTGGGGGTGGGTTTTGGTACCGGGTGTCGGGGTTAGATTTTTGGACTGGGGTCGGGTTCGAGGTTTGAAACCAGGTTGGGGTCAAGTTTCAGGACCGGGGTTGGGGTCAGGATTCGGTACCGGCGGTGGGGGATTGGTTTGGGTTCAGATTTCTAGATTGGGATCGGGTTCGGGTTTCGGAACCAGGGTGGGGTCGGGCTTCGGGACGTGGATCGGGGTTGGAGTTTGGGTTTCAGAACCAAGTCAGGGTTGGGTTCAAGGTCAGGTTTTGGTGCCATGTTGAAGTCGGGGTCGGGTTTCAGTATCGAAACCCGACCCGAACCCCCGTCCTAAAACCCAAACCCAAACTCGACCCCGACCATCGGTATCGAAACCCAACCCCAACTCTTGTCCATAACCCTGAACCCAACCATGACCCTCCGTCACGAAACCCAACCCCTACCCTAATCCCTATCCTAAAACCCGACCCCAAACCCTATTCTGAAACCCCACCCCGATTGCCAACCCGTAACCCGACTTTGACCCCTAATGTCGAAACCCGACCACAACTCTTGTCTTGAAACCCAACACCGACTCCAATCCCAAAACCTGAGCCCTCCAAAACCTAACCTTGACGTCCCAAAACCTGACTCCGACCCCTGGTACCAAAACCCGACCCCCACCCCCACCCCCGGTTCTAAAACTCAACCCCCACTCCCGTCTTAAAACAAACCTCGATCCCCATCCTGAAACCCGACACCGATCCCCGTTCCAAAACCCGAACTTGACCCCCTATCTCTTAACCCGATCTCGATCTCGAAACTCGAACCTGACCCTTCCAGAAACCCAATCCCAATCCCCGGTACCAAAACCCGACCCCAACTCCTATTCCGAAACCCAACCCTGGCTCTTGTCCCGAAACCTGATCCCAACACGAAAACCCCAACCTCGAGCCTAATCCTTAAATTATACTCGACCTCGGTCCCAAAACCTGACCCCGACCCTGACCCCGGCACTGAAACCTGACCCCAATCTGGGTCCTGAAACCTGACCTCGACCTGTCTTGAAACTTGAACTCGACCCCAATCCCAACCCTCATCCTAAAACCCAATTTCAACCCCGTCCCAAAACCCGACCCTACATTGAAGCCTGACTCCGACCCAGTCCCGAAACCTGACCATCGTCCAAAAACTCGACTCTAACTCATGTCTCGAAACCCGACCCTTACCCTCGTCCGAAACCCGACCCTGACTCCTGGCATCAAAACCTAACCCCGACCCCGGTCTTGAAACTCGACCTCGACCCCGTCCGGAGATCCGACCCCGACCCCTTCCCAAAACCCGACCCCGCCCTTGTCTTGAAATCCATCCCTGACCTCGACCTCGAATCCCTACCCCGACCTTGAATCTCGTCCAAAAACTCGGTTTCAACCTTGACCCATGTATCCCATCATGAACCCCAATCTCGAATCTCGTCCTCGATCCTGAATGCCACCTCAACCTCGAACCCTATTCTCGTCCTAGACCCTCAAATAAAGTGGAGTTTTTTCTTTTTAATTTTAAATGCATCATAGTAAAGTTATTTTCAGAAAACACCGAAAACTACAAAATGTTGTTTTCTGAATTTTCTAGTTTTTTGTAACTCTGTTTTTTAAAACTTTTTTCAAAAAACAATAGCCAAACACCTTGTTTTGATTTTAGAGAACAAAAATAGTGTTTCAAAACAAAAAAAATGGTTTTAAATCGCATGGCCAAACATGCCCTTATATTCTAGAGACTTCTGTTGTCAGATAATTGTAAGCTAAAGGTTAGCCATAGTGTTAATAGTATTGTTGCTCACAGTCTTTGTTAGCTCTATCTGTGTAGAGAATGAAATTAACAGTCACAGTAAAATTAGGATCAATGACCAAAATAGAATGACAACTGAGTCGTCAGTGAGTTGTCTTTGAATTGGAACAATAAAGTAAATAACATGAAAAGTGAATAGAGACGAACACAAAACAGATTTATAAAAATTCACCTGTAATCTCTAGACTACTTCCTTCGTGGGTACGTGGGGAGCTTTCACTATGCATCAATGAGTTAATGTGCTAAACCGAAGTTTTGATTTATAGATCTTTCCTTTGTATTTATTTTTTGAAAACAGTGACAATATTGGAGGTATTTTCATCGAGTAAACAGAAAGTTATTAGTGGGCCTGGAGACAAATATTACCAATTAGCATGCACATTTATTTTTCTCGAAAATTAATAAATTATTTTATTATTTTTAAATTTCAAAGCTTAAAACTTTATGAGGAAAAATAAGTATAGAATTATTTAAAATAACATTATACACAATATGTAATATATATATATATATATGTGTGTGTGTGATTCATTCTAAATATTTACATTGACATTAATATTCATGTGAAAATTGTTGAAGTGTTCTTACACCCATCTAAAACACTGAATTTTGACTAAACCTTTCACTGCCATACCAAAAGGGGGGGAAAATTATTTTACATTATAGTTAGAATGCAAATTGGATATCGCTTTACTTTTCTAATCTTTAACACATACAAATGTAACACCGTTTTTTTTTTTTTTTTTATGAGAAAAAAAAAATAGAAATAGTAAGACTAATCTTACTTTGTGTCGAAGGAAATCTAAGAAGAATGATAGAATATCATCTTAACACTTTTTTATTTTTATTTTTTAACCTTCAAAATCCACACGATGCAAGAAAAACCTTAGTAGTATCTGTAATTCTAAAAGACTTGAGTTCTCCTACGTGAGTTAGGGCATAAATTTGATAATTGAAGTACAAAATGTCATAAACTAGTCGTAATTGTGCACCTTCGACGGAAGTCCATGTGATGTCTTTAGCTGGTCTAATGAAAGCTATTTTGTATTGTTCGCCGTATATAACAAAGACAATATACTGATTTGATTTATTAATGGATCAGCCGTAGTTGTAGCCTCGAAAATATGTTTTTCGATTTCTTCAACATTGCCCTCATCGTGATACGCATGCAACGGGTGGAAGGCAGATAATAATATTTGTTGGGAATGCTCTAAGAGTGGAAGACATTTTAGTTGTATTTCATTCATTTTGAATTGATTAATAATATATTTGAGATTTGTTCATTATATTTTTGTTATACTGTCCTCATTTAAATTTACATGTTAAAGTAAATGTAAGCAAATATGACTCATTGACTACTTGGTGTTTAAACTGTTAGAATGTTATATGCAATGGGTTTTTGTATGCGAGAAGACAACGTTCTAAAGTAAGTAGTTTAAATCCATAGTCCGTAGTCTATGGGGTTAGAGTGAGCATCTAACTCATATGAAGACTATTATGTTGTCTAAAGCCAATTGGGGAGATGGTTTGTCATGACTATTTGGAGTGAGTCGACTCCCAAGTAGAGACATAGATATATTACATAGTGGTGATGATATATTGTACTTGACCAAAGTGTAATTAATCTATAAGTAAGCTTGATTAGATTTATTCACTTTTGATATTCATTGTGGAATAACCTTAATCATGAGTAAGTAAATGACTTCATGTTTATGATTTGTGTATTTTGATGTTCCAAAGGCTAAAGCGTTTCGGAGTAGTAAGCTATTAGACCGGTTCATTAGGTACATGACTTATATTCGATATGAACTTTGCTTATAGATATGGAATCATAGCTCCCATCAAGAGTAAATGTTATCCTATTAAACGGCATTATACAGGATGTGAAAATGGATGAGATCTCGGGTCATTTGCTGGGCAAATGACTAATTATTCACTTTGGGTGAATAATCATTTTCCTATTGGATGTATAATGGATCTTTAAGATAGCACGATTAAAAAGTTGAACGGACTTTGACTTTAAGTTGATAATGGATATCATATGAGGGTGTTGTATATACGACAAGGTCATTGGACTGCGACTACATGTTGGCTTACATAATATGATATATATAATTGGGACTGCAGTTTCAGGTTTATAGTGGTGTGACTCTACAACTAATAATTATGTAATTAATTTATTTGGTATAGAATAATTAATTACATAGATTATTGGAGTCCATATTTTATATGTCTAATTGGTCCATTTATTAGCTCAATATAATTCCTTAAACGGATGGTAATCAATTGGGATATTCATTATGGCTTTAAATCTTAGACTTAGTGAAGAGAAAAATCTGGAGCACCTCTCACAAGGTGTAGGCATTTTTTCTACTAAGGGTAGAATGTGAATTTCATTTCATTTAATTAATTAGATAAATATTTAGTTTGGATAAATATTTATTTGAAGATAAGATTTGAAATTTGAAATAATTATATTTATCTTTTGTGATAAATATGAGATTAATTTAAATTAAGAGATATGGATAAATTAATTATTTGGATAATTAATTTAAATATCTACATAATCTTATTTAAATAAATATTTTAAATTAAATATGGTAATTATCCTATTTGGATTTGAAATTGAAACAAAATATTATCCTAATCTACCTTGTGTAGGAGGGTAAGGGAAGGAAAAAATTTTCTCCTCATTGATTTTATTTGGATAATTTTACATAATTATTTAATTCAAATAAATTTGCCATGTTTTTATTTTGAATTTAAATTGGAGTTATGGAATATTATCCATATAGATGAAATCATAAGATAATTGGAGATAAAAAATTTGAATCAAATTTTGAATCTCCTGGTCCTATTCGAATTCAAATTCCACCCAATTTATTCACTACAGGGGCTCTTATTTTATTTAGACCACAAACTCTAAGGTGAGCGAGCTTATTATTATTATTTCATTATAGTAATAATAAACTGCAAGATTTCTGGGTGGTTGGAAGAAGAAAGCCGTGCACGAATACCGATCGAGAAACCGAGTGCCCACATACTCTATCATTCGGGAATTGGAGAATAGTTAAGAATGCTAGTTAGTTGAAGCTCTTTTTGAGTACATCCTTCAGCATTTCTGTTGTCTTCTATCAAGGTATGTAGATTGTAGAATAATTTATTGTATATAACAATATTAGTTAGTACGATCTTAAGAAAAATTTTTAAAAATTCCGCTGCGTAAATTACTTCTTTTTCCTATGCGTTGCTCCTAAATATAATTTCCTTTTCAATCATATAACAAGGTTTGTAAAGTGTGACTGAACAATCTTTTTTCACAGCTACTAACCAATCGCATCCATGTGAAGAGCCAGCAAAACTTTGATGATTATAAAATGGCACTACTATCTTGGACTTTCGAATGTTGTCAGCTATGGGATTGTATAAAGTATGCGAATTATCAGAGTTCTCTTACACTTTCATTTGGTACCAGAAGCATATTGGAGCCTGTTGGTTGTTCAATATATTGTTTTATTTAAAAACAAACAAACAAACATCGACTTTTATTGTGATTACTTTTTGCTACGACATTCCATGAAGCACAAACACCACTGAATTGCAAGCACTCCACTATTGTTTCTATCTTTTCCAAAACCGAACCCAAAACGTGGACTGGCAACGACGCCCAATTCTCTGAAAACACACACACACCCACATATATTGTTAGAATTCAAGGATGATTTCCATTTTCTGAAGATTTGTTTGCTTTCCTAGTTTTATGATTATTAACTGCCAAGATAATTAGCCAGATGTTTTGGCTTGATTTAGAGGATTTTTTGGTCCTTAATTAGGGTCTTAATTAGGTGATCAACCTCTATATATTTATATTTCCTTTTCTTATGAAATAATATAATAAAAATGTAGCCCTATTTTCTGTTTTATCATGGTATCAAAGTGGGGTTGAATCATGTCTTTATACCCAAAAAAAAAAAACCTTCTTCATCAATTTTTTTTTTTTACCCTTGCCGCATTTGCATGTTCGCATGTCCAGTAACCATTGCCCTCAAGTTGCCGCCATCATCTTCCTCGTCCGCACATCGTTGCATCGCCATTTGCTCGCCAGTCGCCACTGGTAGCAGCCACGCCTTCGAACCTGCCGAGTTTGCTACTGCAAAACCCAAAACACCGTGCTCCTTGTCTCTCGTGTATATACTTTGAATCCAGGTCCAATACCAATCCCGTGTCTCGCATATATATTTTGCCCTTTTTTTTGTTTATTTAATTTTGTTTTTGTCTTTCATTCACTTGAAGTACACTAGTGCAGCACAAGATATATATTTCAAAAAAAAAAAAAGAAAAAAAAGGAGGAAAAAAGGAAATAAAGAGAAAAAAGGAAATACATTTGGAAAAAAAAAAAAAAAAAGAAAAGAAAAGAAAAAATGAGCAAAAAAATGAGCGAAAAAAAAAATATTGAAATGTCAAGGACGAAGAATTTCAAAGAGACTTCTACTGCTGCAGTTGTTGAAATGAAGACACCCGATTTCTTGTGGAAATGAATCAAATTGAAGTCTGTGTTCTGAAGTTCATGTGGATTTGAGCCTAGCATGTGAAGTTTCTAAAGTTGAAATCTGTGTTGTGAAGTTCATGTGAATTTAAGCCTGACATGTGAAGCTTTTGGAAATCAATCTGTTATGAAACTTATGTGAACTTGAGTCTGGTGTGTGAGATTTTCAAAGTATTCTCCAAATTTTGAAGGCAAGTTGGTATGCACCAACTTGAGGGGGTGTATTAGAATTCAAGGATGATTTCCATTTTCTGAAGATTTGTTTGATTTCCTAGTTTCATGATTATTAACTGGTAAGATATTTTGGCTTGATTTAGAGGATTTTTTGGTTATTAATTAAAGTTTTAATTAGGTGATTAATTTCTATATATTTGTAATTCTTTTTCTCATGAAATAATATAATAAAAATATAGCCCTATTTTCTGTTTTATCATATATATATATATATATATATATATCTAGGTGTACAATCCCCACCAATATTGATGCATGTATTCATGACTACATAAATATCCTTAAAAATATCTTTTATGTATACAAATCCCCATCAATATTCACTACTTAATTAGGTGAAAAAAAAACCACCAAAACACGTTAAGATTGTAGTTCATTATTAGTATAACAAATAAAAAATAATGTATGTATGTGTGCATATATATACATGTGTTATATAAAATACAGGTCGTGCGTATCTAATCCCAACAGGTTTGTATAGAGAAGAGAATTTAATATAAAGTACTCGTGTCCATGTGCATGCACGAGTCGCTCAATCCAACGCAAGGGTAAAAGCACCAAGAAAGAAAAAGTTGGTTAGATGGCCAAAAAGCAATTAAAGAGCATTTTTCTTTTTTTCTTTTTTTTTTCTTTTCTTTTAAGAAAGAAACGGGGATTTATTATTATTATTATTATTATTAAATTGGGACGGAGAGATTTAAATTCTTTATATTTGAATAAAATTGTCGGGCTTCCAATCTTACAACCACGGCATTTTTCAGTTATGTGCATTCTAAAAGTTGTATATTTGAATGTTGTAGTGATTACATATACCCAGAAATGAAGCCAAACTTTAACTCAACGGGGCACAACTAAAGATTAAAAACTACAAAAAAATAAAAATGAAAATCAAGTAAAATTTCTCACATTTTTTTTTTAAATAAGTAAGATATTACAATTGTTCTCGATAAGTTCTTAATTTTTGATGCATCTGCATATAATAGCTTCATTATTAATAGTATCAAAAATCTCTTTTTTAATGTATATAACTAAAATCTAGATGGAAGTTAACGGGGCATAAGTAATTTTTAAATACCATAAGTTTAGAAACTATGGGTCCATTTGGTGAAACGGTTTGAGTTGAAAATTTTAAGTTTAAATAGTAATTTTTGTTGACTTTTCAGAAAAGACAAAAAACTTTTTCAGAAAAGACAAAAAACTTTTTCAGAAAAAGACAAAAACTGAGATGAAAATTTTGGGTTCAGAACGGCGAACCAAACGAGACCTATATAAACTTTGGAACACTCTCCCATCTGATGGTACAATTCATGTAGAAGATAGACACAACTCAAGAAATAGTATAATACAATCTATTAGAGAGAGAAGGAGAGAGAGCTAGAGAAAGATACAGAGAACTCTTCCGTCCGCCAGTCCGGTAATGCCGTACGGGAGAATTCTCGTGTAAACTTCTTTTTTTTAAAAAAAAAAAATTTCCTAGGCCCCCTCCATCCGTGCATGGATACACCAAAACCACAGTAAGCACCAACACGTGTCAAACACCCACTTAATCACTCGACTCTTTAAGCTTACATGAGCTTGAATCCACCTGATCAGTTAGAGGAGTTATGGTTCTAATTTAGGGTTGATTTAATTACGTGATTAATGCCTATTTTAATGCGCTCTCTCTTCGGCTCTGGTATCCCTAGGTAGCTGGTAATTGCCTAATATATACAGAGCCTAGACTGGCAGCTACAATTGTTGAATTACGTTTCCTATCAGCTCTGATAAAGCTGATCATCTTCACCGACGTATTAATAACCTGCTGCCCACTTCTTTCCTTTATCTTGAAAATATACATTAAAAAATAGTACCGTAGTAATTAGTTGAAATTATTCTGTAATTAATTATTATATCATGTTATGTTATGATATTTATATGATATACCAACTTAATAAATATTTATCATTTAAGTGATTTATTAATGTCCATTTTATGTATTATGGTTCAATTTTAGGTGACAATTAGATAATTATAATTCAATTTTATCTCAACTTTTATACATGAAGTCAGGCAAATTACTTGTTATGTTTTTTTAATTAATAATTAAATACTTATTAATTGACATTATAATTTTTTAAATAATATTAAAAATTGAGGTTGCTATTGAAATTTTGTATACTAAGGATTCAGAACATTAATATTCTTACATAAATTTATGCATTATTTTTTAATGGTGTGAATGGTAAGAGATACGTAATGTCCATATTCCCTGACATACATTAATTCTACTCTCCTCTCACCCTCAAGCTATCGCTATCTCAACAGTCAACAAATATGAGAAGTTTTATTACAGTAAACCTTAGTTTTCATCAACATCATTTATTTTTCCAGCCAATTTATTTTTTCAATGATCTTAAAAAAAATGGTTGTTCTTATCCGATAAAAATGAGATACTAGATAAAAGAGCTGAACAATATATATTAGTGTTTGAAGATAAAGACTAGCTATAGCAATTTCCCTGTAGAGGAAGGAGTTAATATTTCCTACATTCCTTCAGTCCATGGCCGGAGCTGCTTTTTGGCTTGTTGTAACAGGCAGTCTTGGTTTTGTTATAGGTGTCATTTTGAACCATTTCTTGCCCTTGTTCTTCAGCTCTGGTGGCCCACCAGCTCTTCCTAGAGGTACTTTTGGGTGTCCTTTACTCGGAGAAACTCTTTCTTTCTTGAAACCCCACTCTTCTACTTCCATTGGCAATTTTCTTCATCACCATTGCTCTAAGTAAGTTCTCAAAATTAATTTTCAGATTATCGTAATTATTATTGTTGTTGTTTTTACAATATGTGTAAATATATTTATATCTGTGTGTGTATATAAATAAATAAATAAATATATATATATGTATTTGCAGGTATGGGAAGGTGTTCAAGTCGCATTTGTTCATGTGTCCAACGGTGGTGTCGTGTGATGAGGAGCTGAACTACTTTATACTTCAGAACGAAGGGAAGCTGTTTGAGTGCAGTTATCCAAAGGCCATCCATGGCATTCTTGGCCACTCCTCCATGCTAGTGGCTGTTGGTGACACTCACAAGAGACTCAGAAATGTTGCTCTTTCACTAGTCAACTTAACCAAATCAAACCCTGACTTTCTTTCTTATATTGACAAAACTTCCCTTTCTGTTCTTCACTCCTGGAAGGATAAACCTCAGGTCTCCTTCTCTGAGGAAGCTAGAAAGGTCTTTCTCGAATCTGAGACCTAAGATCCTAAACCCCTTCCCGCCCACGGAGCTAAACCGAGCGGGCGGGGTATTATTTATTTATTTATTTATTTTATCAGTAACTTGTTAATTTTTTGTTTGAAAATTATATGCATGCAGTTTACATTCAATGTCATAGTAAAGCAGGTGGTTGGGTTAACCCCCGAGGATCCACACACAAGAAGAATTCTTGAAGATTTTCTCACTTTCATGAGAGGGCTTATTTCTCTTCCTCTTTATATTCCTGGAACTCCTTATGCAAGAGCTGTTCAGGTTTATTTTTATTTTTTTTTTAATTTCTTATTATTCTATTTATAATTGGTAGAAAAAAAATATATTATTATTATTATTATTCTTATTATTATTATTATTTTGGCATATGGGGCAATTTGCTTTACAGGCTAGAAGTAGGATATCCTCAACTGTCAAAGCAATTATAGAGGAAAGAATAAGAAGAAGAAGAAGAAGTGATGAGGATGGGAATTGTAGAAAAAGGAGTAGTGATTTTCTTGAGACACTAGTTGGTTTGGAAACCTTATCTGAAGATGAAAAAGTGAGCTTTGTTTTGGATTCTCTCTTGGGTGGCTATGAGACTACCTCTCTCTTAATGTCCATGGTCGTTTATTTTCTAGCTCACTCACCCTCTGCATTAAAGCAACTAAAGGTAATAATATTTAATAACTTCCAAAAAAAAAAAAGATCACTTAATAGTTAATTACGATATCATTAATATTGATTAATTAGTTACTTAATTATGATATATACAAATAATGTTAAAGAACACCAATGGTGTTATATACCATCCACTAATAAAAGATAAGTTACGTTGATAAGGAATTCACGTATATGAGCCCATTTTATATTAGTAATAATGTTTAGAGTTAATGGTGCGCTGAAGACTTTTTTTTTTTTTTTGGGTACATCGTCATCTAACTCTTTGATTGTAAGTAAATAGGAAGAGCATGAGAATATTAAGAGCAAGAAGCAGAAAGATGAGTATTTGAACTGGGAAGACTACGGGAAAATGGAATTTACTCAGAAAGTAAGACAAAATAAGTTCTCTCTTCTTGTTCAGTTTTTTTAGTAATTATAGTTCAACTTTTTCTTTAAAAGTCTTCTTTAGTAGCTACTCGTTTAATTAATAATTGTGTCTTATATGACTATAGGTCATTAATGAAGCACTTAGACAGGGAAATATTGTAAAATTTGTGCACCGAAAGGCTCTAAAAGATGTCAGATTCAGAGGTACTTTTTTCCAGCAATTGATATTTTATTATAGTCATGCCTTGACTAAATCAGGCCTGCATGAACCCTTTTCTTTTTCTTTATATATCTCTCCTTTTACTCACTACTGTTTGGTACTTTTATTTACCTCTGTATTTTTATTTATTTATTCTTGTAACAAAGTAAAATTATCTTTATATATATATATATATATCAGAATATGAAATTCCATCTGGCTGGAAGGTCCTACCAATATTTAGTGCAGTTCACTTGGACTCTTCTCTCCATGCAAATGCTAACCAGTTTCATCCCTGGAGATGGGAGGTAATACCATCCTCAGTGAGAACTTAGATCTCTTTTTATGTTATTAGAGATTAACCTTTTTTTTTTTTAATTATTATCGATATGGTCCTACGGCTCTACTCATTGAAGAGAAATAAAAACACTCTCAGTTTTCGAATATAAGAGTTAATATCTAAATCTTTCCCCTTTCACCCGCTGAGCTGGTCCAACTTTTATTAAATTAAAAAAAAAAAAAGTTCTTACTGCTTACATAAATAAGTGCTTGGATGAATAAATTAATGTGAGAAATGACTAAATTTTTCACAAACAAATTACAGGCACAGAGCCAAGATCAAGTTTGCAAGAGATTTACACCCTTTGGTGGGGGGTCTAGATGCTGTCCAGGGTCTGAACTTGCTAAGCTTGAAGTGGCCTTCTTCCTTCACCACCTGGTACAAAATTTCAGGTAATACATTTAAATTATATTTATTCTTTGATTAAACTTTCATTACTAGTTAATCAAAGTAAAGAGGTAAAATGAGCTTTTTTCAGAAATAATTAATTAAAAATAAAATGATAGTTTGGATCATCATCTGAAAACTATTTTTAGACAAAATTTAAAATATTTTATACAATATTTTCTCTCTTGAAAATTTGAAGTTAACTCATGATCCAGTCAAACTTAAAAACTCTCGACAACTTTCATTCCTTATTGTTGTCTTTATCCATGTGTCCAATTGATACTTAAAAAAAAAAAAAAATGTGGTACACTTTTTGCTTTTTTTTAGGTGGAGAACCGAGGAAGGTGAACAACCTAGAGCTTATCCATATGTAGAATTTCAGAAGGGGTTGGTTTTGTACCTGGAATGTTGCTCCTAGATTTTGATCATTAAAATGTCCTTTTCAAGCTCTAAATTCGGATGTTTGAGGTGTGGTAAAGATTATATAATTTGTCAGTTTATAGCTGAGAAAAAAAAAGGGGTCACGTTTGAATCTGCCCAAAAATCACCATGCTTCTGAACTCACTAAAGCAGCTTCTCTTCACTTTTACTTCCAATGGGACCCACCTCCACTATTTTCTTTGGCAGAGGAGTAAAACTTTTGTAATTTCCATGACAGATACGTCTTTGAAGTGCTTTAATCTGTATTTTATATATATATATATATATATATATATACTAGTTATGACACGTGCTCCGCACGTGCAGGATCGTTTTGGTAATTTTGCTCTGAATTTGTATATGAAAAATTTATATCAGTATATTTTCACTTTAAAAGTGTGAGATTCATTGATAAACGAAAGATGTTTTGATGGATATGGGCATCTCTAAATATAAAAGCAAAAGTAATTCAGTAAACTAATCAGTATACAAGTTTCGAAGGTTTTATACTCAAAAGAGAGAAATACGTGTTTATAAGAGATATTATTCTTGCCGATTATAACTAAAACTCTACACTCCTTCCTTATATAAATAAACCAGAGGAAATTTCTTGCAAACATTACCAATGGCGATAGATAAAGAGACAGAGATACAAAGAGAGAGAGAGAGAGAGAGAGAGAGGACTCTAAATTTCAGGATGAAAATAAATGAGAAAATTGATTATTAAAAAAAAAGGTTTAAAAAACCACAAGTTTAGCAGGACTAACCTACTCAAACAATTATCTTCTCCAGTGACCACTAATCAATAGACGAGATCATTCTTTGATGGGTGTCCCAACAACCAACAAAATCTCCGGTTTGAGTGCGTTTGGAAAAAACGTGGAAGAGAGGAGAGGGGAGGGGGGGGTGTGGGGGAATAAAAAAGAGGAAAGAAATGAAACGCAGTGGACTGTGAAGAGAGGAAAGGCCAAAAAAAAAATGCCACGTGGCATACGTCAGGATAGAGACGACAATGGACATTAAACAACTTGTTATCAATAATTGATTTATTAGTTACTTTATGTAAACTTATATGTAACATGATATAGTTTCTCACTAATTATGATTATTTTGCAACCGTTCAAATTACTTTAAACGGTGTGGATTGAATGACAGATGAGTTTGTGAAAAACAAGTATATAAATTTCTGGCTGATGACTTGTAATATCATCTCAGAGACTATATCTTCCATTGGTGTATAATGAGCACAGTGGAACAAATGTATTTAATTTAGTTACACTTGACAATATTGGAGAAAAGAAAAGAAAAATTAAGAAAGGACACTATTGCTTTAGCAACAAACGTTTCTTTCTTTCTTCACTAATTTTATTATTGTTGATTTGAATCAGCCTAAAAATTAAGCATACTTGAAGAATAATTGTAGAGCACAATTTAGAGGCTCTTTACCACAATTGGGCTTCTCACATAATGCTTACCATCTGACCATGTCAATCTCCCAAATGCATAATCTTTGGCTGCTTTGGGATTTTTGGCCTTGAGGGTGAGTTTGAAACTTTTCTCTTCACCAACCCTCTTGAACTTCAAGCTCTTTGGCTTAACCGAAACGTTTATTCCAGCCGGGTTTTCGACTCGAGCATTGTATGTTCCTGGAGTGCCGACATTCTTCAAGGTTCGAGTTACCGTGGTTGAACCAGAGAGGTTTGGGACGGTTATTGAGGGGTAGTTGAGGTTGGTTAGAGTGATGTTCTTTGAGCATTTGTAAGGCTTCTCCGAAAACGTTTCGATTTGCATTGCGTTGTATCCGAGTGCACATAGAAAGTTGAGGTAGTCATTGATAGTTAAGTCATAAACTAGCCCGGGATCCATGGCATGGTTGGGGTAGACGTGCCCTGCCCCGTAACTGAAAGGCGTCGCCTTGAAGTTAGAAGAATTTAGCAGTGGCTCCATTTCGTTATCTCTTGTTGTAGCTGCAAAAGATGAGCGGATATTAGCCTTGGAAAGACTATTTTAGAATGAACATTCATGCGATATGATATGTGACGATCATTAAGCTGAGTTCTCCGCACCGGTGGTCATGATTGCCGACTTAATAGCTGAGGGACTCCAATCCGGATGGAGGGTTTTGAGGAGGCCAACAATGCCGGAAACATGTGGACACGACATTGACGTGCCTGATTCTGAGTTATACGGAATTCGCCTCTTGTCAAACACTTGGTTGGTTGGCCCTTGTGCTTCAGTGTAGGCTGCTATGATACTCACTCCTGGTGCGGTAATATCAGGCTGCAAACAGAACCAAAGTTATTGATTGCTCTGAACAAATTTTGATCACCATTTTTTTTCCCCCGCTAATATGCTTTTAGTTGAGACTTTTACTTGTGACATATAACATAATCTTAGTTATGAAAGAACAAAAGTGTGCTGCAAACGAAACCTTAAGGATTTCAGGCGTGATGGTATTAGGCCCTTTTGATGAAAAAGCTGCCATGAATGGAGCTGGTTTGGTGCCCAATTTCGTTGTTGCTGGCGTAATGTAGCCCCTAGGAGACCTGTCAAAGACATTGCTATTCTACTGATCACAAAATTATGGTATGTAATGTAGTTGTACTAGAACGTTATTTGTATCGTTGGGTTTGACATCTTACTTAGTGGAGTTGACGTAAGTAAAGACAGCGATGCCATCGGTGTAATTGATATGTGAAGCAGGGAGGACATGAGGATCGGCAATAATTTCGTTTCCAGAAAGCTCATTGTTGGCAAGAATCATTCCAACAGCACCTGCTTGTAAGGCTTGTTCGCCCTTGTCCACTCTTGCGTTTTCGCCTCTCAGGCACACCAAAATCTTCCCCTTCACCTTTCTGGGGTCTAGTGTTCCAGGCTTGCATAACAAACTGCACTTTTCAGCCAAACTATGAGCTTAGTTTTCATGTTTAAGCACATTGAATTTATATCAATAATTGTCAAGAAGTTGACATTGTTCTGTGCTTACGCGTCGGCGGCTGATGCATTAGCTGCCTTAGCAGCTACAGCATTCACAAGCGGGTAAAACTTTCCCTGTTGCAAGGCTCTAGGTGATAAGCTTTGTCCCTTTAGATCACAAAACAAATGAAAAGTCATTAGTCGTCTTTGCATATGCTCTTTATTTAAAGGGCCTTATATGAATTGATGCAAAAATAACAAAAGCATACTTCTTCCCACTAGGGCTAGCTCAGCGGGTGTGAGGGGAGGGGTCTGGGTAGGAGTTCTCAGGTACAAGACCCATGAGTGTTTTTATTTATATTTTATATTTAATAAGTGGGAGTCATAGACCCATATTGGGGAAGGAAAAAAATGAAGTATGATTCTAAACTAGTGCATAGTGTGTCATGCCTATGACATAATATTGCTTGTTGGGTAAGCAATCATTTTCTATTTCTTTCTTTTCTTGGAAGCAACTTAAGTTTTCCCAATAGGCACAAGAAAACAAAAAAAGCTTGAGCTGGCTTTCCCCAAGCTGCAGGACTACTAAAAGGGACAGATACCAACCTTGAAGGTCCTCTCATTGCCAAGGATGACATAACTTGGAAACTCCCTATCCATAGTGCTTGCACCAACAGTGATTTCCCACGGCGCGACATTGGACACAGTGCCATCCGCGGGGCCAGAGTTCCCTGCCGAGCAGACCACCACGATGCCATGCCTTACAGCATGGAACGATCCTATGGCGATGCTGTCGCTGAAGAACCCTGAGGGAGATCCTCCAAGCGACACGGACAAAACGTCCACGCCGTCATGGATGGCATTGTCAAATCCAGCCAATATGTCTGCATCAAAGCACTCGTTACCATTGATCGGCGGCCAGCAGACTTTGTAGGCTGCAACTCTTGCCCTTGGTGATCCACCTTTGGCCGTTCCCTTACCAAAGCCAAAGACACTCGCTCCAGGGACAAAATTTCCACCAGCAGTTGATAAGGTGTGAGAGCCATGGCCTTCATTGTCTCTTGGCGATTGGAATGAGGAGTTTAGTTTGCCCGCGACTTCAGCATAGCCTTTGTTGTAGTATCTTGCTCCAATTACCTTCCTTTTAGATTGAACAACATTCACAAGTTTGTTACTATTTCGGGAAAAAAAAAAAAAATTTACAATCACAAATTTATTTACATTTTTTTAACATTAGATCATATCAATAACAAATAGTCCGCGTTTCTAGATGTAAGATTGTTGGTACTAGACTTCATCTTCCAATCTTAAGCCTTCACATGTCAAGCATCATACAATTGGCAGAACATAGCAATATAAAAGTGGGCACGACCCCTTTATCTCCAAACATTTTTATAAAATCGAAATAAACATATTTTGAAAAATTCCAGTTAGAATGAATCAAAATAATTAGTTTGTCCTCTAGGAAAGATTTCCAAAGATTTCAAGAGGGTATTCACAGCAGAAATAGGAAAAACAAGATAAACAGAGTTTGCAAACAAAATTGCTAATCACAGCATGGTAGGATACAAAAAGGAAGTGGACAAACAGGCCTCATTCACTACAAAGTTGCGAAGGTAAAACGGCAGATTGAGTATTGTAAAAGACAACAACATGTGGACAAAACTGTTTTTATTGCCATCTCTGTAAGCCCTGCAGACAATTTATGGACCGAGAACAGAACACCCAAGAGTGTTAACCTCCTGAAAAACCATTTTACAATTTTGGCGTGTCTGGTTATAGAGACAACAAGAATCAAAATCCTAATCGATCAACACCAAGAAAAAAAAAAAAAAAAACCAGTTGGTGAACTGTCACTAATGTTTTTGCATCTTAAATTTGTCTACTTGTCCATCATGGAATATTATAGTACAAGACAAGTTTAAGGGAGAAAAATAAGCTTCGTCTAAAACAATAGTTCTAAATTACTGTTTCTGAGTTCTCAGAAACAGTAAAAAAGGTCACGTTAAGATGTGAGAACATCTTTGTTTCTCATGTCAAGGTCTAGAGTAAAAAAGGCCAAAAAGGGTGAAAAGGTTCAGGAGTGAATTAATGGCAACAGCAGGCTATATCTGGGAAGTTTGGTACCATACAGACACATTAAATGGCAATAACTCCACCCAATAAACCGAAAGTCATGAGGTTGGTTTTTTTGTTTTTTTTTTTTGTTTTAATATATATATATATATATATATATATCGTCCAGAGCTTTAATATTATTATTTTACTTTTTTTTTTAATTTAAATTTTGGTGATACCAAAATTATAGTAGTCTACCTCTCTAATGATATTTTGGCGGGTTCTGAACTCGATACAAGTTTTACCTCAGCTATATGGTCAGAAAAGTCCAAGTGAAAGTACTTCACTAACATTGTTCTTCTAGATTTTTCAAAGCAAACTGTCATCTTGTAATCTCCATCATTGGAATTGGACTCTCCTCAAGTTTGGACAAATACTTGCCATAATGAAAGGGAAGTGAAAAAAAAAAAAAAATTTAATTAAAAATCAAAAAATAATTTGCCTTATCGGGACCAAGGTTCGACAAGGATTTTCATGGACTCATAATCCAAGGGGAAGAAAAAGTTGTCCTTTTTCAACGAATCAAATCCACACAACAAGGGTCTGGTATCTATCTAGCACATCTACTCCCTACTTTTTAAAATTGATAAAAATTTACACATAAAAATTTTAAGTTTGACAAAAATCCAAGGAACTTGATAAAGTATTGCACAATGCTCCCAAATTAAAGGCTAACTTTATAGTTTGGGCGGAAAAGTTGATGTACATATTATGCGGACTCAGTTTGAAAAAGACTAGATTATAGATGATCATAAAAACATATCATGTCATGTGTATGAAGTTGTTTCCTTTTAAAATTTTACATCCATTTATTTGGATAATTTGTTAAAACGAAAAATTCAAGGAATCACCTGTCAATTTAACAAATATTCGGGAACAAAAACGTCAAAAACCTAAAAACTATACCCCAAACAAGCAAGGAAAAAGTTTTTTCTTTCGTTGACACATTATACATCTAGTTTTTATTTTTTATTTTTTATTTTTATTTGTCTGAGAAGTCATCTAGGTATTCTTTTTTTCCTCGTTTATTTGTAGAAGTTGAGGTTACTTGTTAATTTTATTCCAACAACAAAAGGGTCAGCCTAAAACAAGCTACCGACTATATGTAGAACCTAAAAAGACTTGCATTCAGTCTGGACCCAACTTTTTCAACCCAATAAAATAGACATAAAAATGGAATAATTAAAAAAAAAAAAAAATCAACGTGGGCAAAAATAATTAACAAAAAATACTTGATACCTATTGCAATGAAATGAGGAATCAGTTCCCTTTTGGCAGATTCCTTTCCACTTTGGTGGAACTGGTCCCAACTCCTCATCACTAAAGCTCTTGGATTCAGGCCATACACCTAATCAACACCAAAAATAAATAAATAAATAAAATAATAAATAAATCCCAATGGTCACATGCAGAGAGCACCAGATAGTTATGTCCCCAAAAGAAAATATTGGACAACATTTTCAAACATTATAAATTCTGCCCACTTTATCTTATGCAAATAGTAACAAGCTTAGCTTATCAAATATGACAATAAAATAATCAAATAAGATCAAACTTTTAAGGTCGTTGTCTTTTGTTTGGCACTTGTTGTCATAGCAACCATAAATGTCAGACTTTACCAAGCATTCCCCACAAAGAAAAAGTTAATAACATGGCCAAACTCTTATTAATTATGCTTTCATTACGCTTGTATTATATGTCCCTTTCGGTCCCTACTAGACTGCTAACAAATAAACCCACCCCCAAATAATTATTTGCAATTATACCCTTAGTGGTTGGACTATTATATAATAAGAGAAATTGTAATAAGTAACATTTTTATGAAAATAATTAAAATAAATAATTATATTTTAGATATTAGAAGTAAATAGTAATTTTATTAGATAAATGAAAAACTAAGTAAATAACATATTTACAATATATAAATAAATTATTTATTTAATAAATTTGTTATTTATTATGAATATTTTAAAAATCTATTCTTTAGTTTAATTATTATTTTTTTAAAACTACTATTTGCTCTTTTCTCCCCCTTTTTTTAAATACAGTTTAGAGTCAACATTTTTAATTTTTTCCTACAACTTTTTTTAATATACAATTTAATATTTGCTTTCTGCATAGAGAAATGCAATAACTGGAAGAAGAAAAAGGAAGGGTAGAGGAAGATTCTCTTTTGGGTTGTAGCAGGACAAAAAAAAAGTATATATATATATATATGTATGTATGTATATTCAGGTGGTCCAAATGGAATTATACTTGCAATATTATTCCAGAAACTCAACCCCACATTTATGAGCTTTGAAATGACACGCACAAATTGAGAACGTGGATCAACTCATTTTAATGGTTAGTTCAAGGATTTGGTCCACCGCCAATCGTGGTGAAGAAAATATGGAAGAAGAAAAAAAAAAAATCAAATCAAATATAACGGCTTCAAATATTAAAATATTGTATATGTGAGTCAATGATTTCAAATTTTAATTATTTTTTTTAACGTGTTTGGATGTGTATATATTTCGAAGTTGGTGATTGAAAGGGTGAAGTTGACTTGAGAGAGAAGGAAAATAATACGTTTTCCTAGAAAATTTCACAATTTATTGTGAAGTGGAAGAAAACAAATAGCTAGAATAATAGGGCAAATATATGACAGAATCTCGTTTATATAGTTTATCGATAGAGTTTATTTTAAATTGTTATCTTATAATAAAATGATTGAAATATTATTTATGTATTATAATTATCATATATAAATAATATCTCAATCGTTAAATTATATTATAATAATTTAAATAAATTTTATTAATAGGATATATAAATAAAATTCTATCAATTTACTCATAATAATAAATATTAATAAAAATAATAAAATAAAAATAATATTAATAAAAGATCCATTTACTAACCAGTATCAAGGTTTCCAATAATTGTATTTTCACCATATCCTGCTTTCTTCCAAATAGAGCTTGTGGGAACAACACCATTTTGCTCTAGCTCCAAGAAATCCCATGAACGAGTTGTGTGTAATTTCCTTCCCTTGTTCAAGAACACTGATATTACTCTCGGATGATCTGTTTTTTCAAATTAGAGAGAAAGAAAGACAAAAGAAAAATGAGAAATAAAAAATAAAAAAATAAAAACAGAGAAAACAGAGGATTTTTATTTTTATTTTTTAATTTAATTTAGTACTCACTTGAAATCTCAGCAGCAACTTCTTCTTCCAAAGTGGCAGCAAAGCCATTGATGTGCTTTGTGTAAGAGTAAAACAAGGCTTCTTTGGCAACTTCATGACTGAAAAAGAAAATATGAAAAATAAAGGGAATTTAATGGATAAGGTTCTTGGAGAGCATTTGGTTTATGTCAAGTGGGGAAATTTAAAAAAAAAAAATTTTAAATCAAAAAAAAAAGAGGGAAAAAATTAGGATACGGGGTGGTACATGGTAAGTGTTAATGAGGTTGATCACAAACCTTCCCAAGAACGATCCGAGGAACTCATAGTGGGTCTGAGTCACACGCTCCGAGTCAAGGGGTGAGAAATCTGGGCCGTGAGAGTGAGCTCCCAAATACACCACATATGACTGGAAAAAAAAAAAAAAAAAAAAAAACCCCCACAAGAATACACAAATTAGGAAGAGTTGTTGCATTCAGAAAACGAAATAACAAAACCCAGGCATTAACAGAGAAAAGAAGAGAAGGGAAAGGAAAAGAAAAGAGAAAGTGGGTCTCTTTAGAGACTGTTTGGAATGGAGGAAAAAGAGAGAAGAAAGAGTGTGAAAGAACACAGAAAACACATTGCTCACCCTTTTTATGGCAAAAGTGAGTATAATTTGCAGTTGAAGAGACAGAAGAAGAAGAAGATGATGAAGAAGATGAAATGGAAGGTAAAGAGAAGGTTTTTTTTTCTGCCTCATGGCCACTGTATTTTCTTGAATGGAATCCTCTTGAATGGAATTGAACTAGGCAAGTTGTTGTATTGTATGTTGGTTTCCTTTGATTTTTTTTTTTTAAATATATATATATATATATATATGTATGTATGATGTAACTTTATGTATATAAATATGTATATTAAGGAGGTGTACTAAGTGTGAACTATATATATTTGTCATTGTAATACCTTAATTATATAATATTGACTTTCTGAAATTATGTGATATGAATATAATAATCGTGGTGGTTGGTACAGATAATTATAGCTAACAATAGATGTAGTACATTTTAATACAACGTACTAATATGAATGGTTTTTTTTTTTTTAAATAAAAAAACTGCATTCTAGTTGTCTCGAATAATGATTTCAGTAAGTACTTTTCTTTTTTTTCTTTTTTTTTTTTTAATAAGAAAGAGATTTTAGCAGGTACTTGGCACCTAATGTTTGATGATGTAAAATGACCCCCTAACTTGAGTTGCAACTTGTTTTATTTGTTCAATTATTTGCAATTTTAAGTTTGTTTAGTGAATTTCTGTTTCAACTTGCGTCATCAGCCTCTCAAAAGCATTATATGCGGATTTGGGTCGGAACCGAGGAATTTCCATCTCAAAAGTTTATTTTGAATCACAGATTTTTCTTTCGGCTTAATTTCTCTGGAGACCAACACATAACTACATTTAAAATCTAACTCTAATATTATTTATTGGGATCTAAAGACTCTGTTTTTAAAATATAAATCTATTTGAAAGAGTAGCCCAATTTTTTTGAAATTCATTTTCAATTTTATGTCTTTATCAGTATAAGATTTTTGCTCGCACATACTTAGCATGTGTTTGACTAGTATGTTTGAGTTAAAAATTTTATATATAAGTTATTTGACTTTTGTTAAAAAAATTAGTTAATTTTTCAATAAAATATAAAAAGTGAATTGAGTTTTTTGAATTTGAATTATCATACCAAACATATATATAATATATTTATGTTCTCCTTATATCTATTTTATGAGAAGAATATAGAAAAGAATCAAAAATAAAGCAAAATATGGACCCAATCCTAATGTATCTTGTTTAGTTGATGCTAAAGTTAAAAAAGGGAAGTATAGGCATTCGAGTGAGAAAAGAATGAAAGAAAAAGTCTCCCACCACTGATGTTTATAGCACATCAAGTTGTCTACGAAAATTAAAAAAAAAAAAAAAATAGTTGGCCAGCCAAGGAATGCCATGTGGAAAAAAGATGGAAGCGATACTATTTTTGCAAAGACAAAATGAGCTACCGATAATGGAAAAGCTCAAAAGGTGGCCAATAAGCGGATTCTATTAACCAATACGAGAAACTCTAAAAGAATAGTCAGAGAGTGGCTTATATTCATTTCTTAGGGGGTATTTTATAACACATCTCAATTTTAATTAAATTATACTTTTTTATCTTAATTTTTATTTTTTTTTTGAAAAGTCAATAAAATTTATAACTACTTTTTAAAAAGTTAATACTATTCAAACTTAGAAATTTCAACTCAACTCAAACTCAACTCATTCACCAAACACGCTCTTAAAATTCTGATTAAGATAGATATTTGAGCTCAGAATGGCCAATGAGCGGATTACCGGGATGTGATCTCTTTTTTTTTTTTAGCAAAAAAAATTAACCAGTTCGAGAGTCAAACACCTTTTTGATATTAATAAAACAATTAAAAGGCAATTACTTGACAACAATTGTTTGATTTACACAAATGAACATGCAAATAATTTAATTATTCAATTTTAAATTCCCCAAAAGACGGGTACGCATTGACTTTAGTAAATGTATTTCATGTTACTTTTGAAAAGGTTCTCAAATGCTTCCGGTATTGTAGGCGCAAGTATTTAGAGCTTCTTTATCCATTCAAGAAACGCTGTGGATCTTTTCGGGAGGAGGGAAAAATGAAAGGAGAGAGAGGGTTTGGGGAATTAGTGAAAGGATTTATGGAACCATGATTGTTTGGATGGAGAGAAAAGAAATAGGAAAGATCAGATTAGATTAGGAATTTTAAATGAAAGAACCATGATTGTAGGCAAGTATTTAGAGCTTCTTTATCCATTCAAGAAACGCTGTGGATCTTTTCGGAAGGAGGGAAAAATGAAAGAGAGGGTTCGGGGAATTAGTAAAAGAATTTTTGGAACCATGATTGTTTGGATGGAGAGAAAAGAAATAGGAAGGATCATATTAGATTAGGAATTTCAAATCCTTCAAGTAACCTTAGATCCCATTTGGCAATCCAATTTCAGTTGGAGTTTTGTAACTTTTTTATTTTTTATTTTTTTCTCAAGAGTAACTTAATTCAAATTCATTTATTCATATCTCTCTATTTTATTTTTAAAATATTCAAACTATAAAAGCCCATTACTTTTTTAGTTAAAGTTTAAATGAGATATTTTTTTTTAAATAACATAAAATATCGAGAGAAATAACACAATATCAATATTACTATTTTTTAAAAACACATTTCAAGTTTTTACATTATTTAAATATCACAATTCATTTTCAACTAAACACATATTTCTAAACATTCACTCATTTCTGATTAAAAAAAGAACTCTAAAACTCCACCTGGAGTTGGTGTTCTAAACGTCCCTTTAATTTTAATTTTTTTCCAACATCTGAGAACTAGAACAAGCGGATCTACAGTCAAACATGACAAATGCCCTCACATTCCTCCCCGCACTAAACAAAATAAGTAGATCATCTCATTCATACATTCATAAAAAAGAAAAGAGAAAAAAAAAATTTTTGTTTCTTTATGTTTTCCTCAACTAAATATAACTTTCTTTCTATTTTCTTTCCCTCATCAAACGAAGCTTTATATAAATATTTATTTTTAATTAGAGATGAAAAGTAGTATAGTTATGATTTATGATTAAGAGGCATAATAACTGTCCCATGACATGCAAGTAAACATTTTTATAAAAGAAAAACAATGCTGTGCAAAGTACAAGCTTTATAATCTGTAATAAAAAAAGCAATGAAGCTGAAATAAAAAATTGTTAATTTATAAAAATAAGATTTGTGGATACATATAAAGTTGTTGTCCCCGGCCCACACCAAAGTATTTCACTTTTTTCAAAACTCATTGACAAAAGGACATTGTTGAACACGGGAAAGAAACGAACAAGATGACTGACATACCCAATACCCCTTTCATAAAGTTATCAAACCTGATCTATGTTTAAAAATAATTATATTCGAGACATATTGAATTTTTTTATTTATAGAGGGGCTATATTTTTTATGCAAGTATATGTAGATATGAATTGGGGCCAAACCGAATTTTCTCAATTGTTACGGGGCAAACTAAAATACATGAAGATTTTGAGGGCGTGATAAATGACTTTTCCCGAGTTTTGTGGGGGTATTTCGTAAAATAACAAGAGTATTAAGGTAACACACAAGCACATCTAAAATCATAGAACCATTCTAGTATTCAAATTGAAGCTCATAAGTTGGGGGCCTTCACCTAAATTTTCACCCACTTTGTCAATTTTTTATTTTATTATTGAATTTAAAATGAATAATTCGAAATCTACATATTATGATAAAGTCATGTGAGAAATTTATATTTATTTATATCTACAACAATAATAAACTCCTAATCTTATTGGATGTAAATAAATAATTTAACTAATAAATAGAAAATTTACTGTTATTTACTTTAAATAATTTTAAAACTTACTATTTATTTTACTTATTTACTGTAAAAATGTTATTTACTTCTTTCCCTCTTTATAATGTCAAAAAGAAGAGGGTGGAAAGAGGCAAGCCCATCAATGTATTAGGGAGAATAGATGAGAGAGAAGTTGCTAGTTTCAATCATATTTGAGAAACTTCAACAACATTAACAAATCACTTATCAAAGAAAGATAAAAAAAAATAAAAAAAATAAAAAATAAAAAAAAAACAACAACATAACAACAACAGCAACAACAACAACATAAAGAAATCACATGAGTATTCATGCAACAGGACATTTATTTTGCACTCTAATTTGAAGAATCTGATATATGATTAAAGTGATGTTGTGTCGCATATTGTAAATTTTTAAAATAAACACTTATAGGTCAAATATTAAGAATTGATCTAATAATTAGAAAGCAAAAAATTAACAGTACTATCAAATAAGAAATTCTACCTTACAAACACGTAAATCAGATTTGGGAGAAGTTGCTAGTTTCAATAATGATATATATTGGGAAAGTTGAGCAACACACAAAATCATATTTAGCAAAAAAAAGAAAAAAAAATATAATCATATTTAGGAAAGGGTTTCTAAGAAGACTGCCATGTTTCCTACAGTATGAGCATGTGATGATTAGAACTCGGAAGTTTTAGAAATGGCCCACAGCTTACCCTTATATCATACAAACCTACTTTTCCACTTTAGACATTACTTTTCTAGAATTAATCAAACGTGCATATTCATGATCATGACTCCACTGTCGGGTAATTGTGAGGGGAAAAAAAAAAAAAAAGGAGTAAATGAATTTCTTTTTAAAAAAGAGATAAATTACTTATTTAGTTTCTAAATTTTTAAGTTTGAGTAACTTTACTTTATTATTTCTTTTTTTTCGTAGTTGAATGTCCCGAAACTATTAAAATATTACTATAATAGTCATTTATATTTATTTTTTGACAGAATTCATTAGTTAGCATCATTTTTGATAAAATTACTAACGAATTACATCCAAAAATTAACGAAAGAACTACTGTAATAATATTTTAATAGTATGTAGATATTTCACCTAGCGAAAAAAAAGATTAGGAATTAAAGTTATATAAATTTTAAAATTTAAAAACCAACCTAATAATTTACTAAAATAAAAAATAAAAAAACTAAGGCTGGGATTTGGTTGAAGCCTGACCCAACTTTAGCTAGCAGACCTGGCCCAGTTTATATAAGAGAATACGACATGGTCTTGTTTTGAGAAAATAGGGAAATAGCTATGGCACATCCTTATAATTTTGCCCTATATGAGTGTAAAGTTAATAATTTTATTATTTTATAATATTTAATTAAATAATTAATAAAAAATAGTAAATGGACAAAAATATCTTTATCTTTTTTTTTTCTTCTCTTTTTTATTCATTGAAATAGTTTTTATATATCTTTGACTCTGTTTGCCGACCGCCGACAGGTCATTAATCATTGGCTGGTCACTGATAGAATGTAAAACGAATTATGATAGAATTCAAAATCTAAAACGGTATTGGATTGTATTAGAATCCGAGAAGGCAAAATATATTCTAACATAATGCAAAACGAATTCTATCAAAATACAAAATAGATTCTATCAGAATCCAATAAGGTAAAACAGATTCTGATAAAATACAAAATGGATTCTGATAGAATGCAAAACTTATGTAAAAAGAAAAGTATTTTAAAGTTTCTACTTTGAAAATCGATATAAATTTCTTTTGTTTTTCGCTTTGCCTGCTTGATTCAACAAACTGTGTTATCTGTTCAATGATGTATATTATATATATTATATGCGAACACTCACTCACATCTATACATATGCACATATATGTATATAATTACATATAAAGTCGGAAAGATTTAAAGAGAAAGAGGACCTTAGTTTTTTAAGGATTCTATTGGGATCATTGGTCACAATCCAATTAAGACGCCAATCAGGTGCAGACCATCTCTACCAATTGTAACAACAGGCATAATAAATTTAATGATTTTAGTATTATAAACTTTAGAAAAGTACTTGAACTTTTCGACAGAATCCATTGGAAGTATGTGTTATTTTTCTTGTGAATGATTTGCTTGTTTTTGGTGGTCTGTTTGCCAAGAAAATTTATTTTTGTTGGTTTGGTTTGTTTTTTTGTGATTTGTTTGTTGCTTTTCCTGCTTCCGTTTGTTTGAGGGGAAAATTTTTGGTATTATAGGGTGAAAATAAAAACGTTAATGATTTTGTGTTTCAACTAGATATACGGAAAAAAAAAAACTATGAGAATTCGTTTTGAATTCGATCAGAATGCGTTTTACCTTTTTGGATTATAGTAGAATCTATTTTGTATTTTATCAGAATCTCTTTTGCATGTTTTGCATTCTATATGAATCTATTTAGCTTTCTCAAATTCTATGAGAATTTATTTTGGATTCTATCAGAATCTATTTTTTGTATTATATCAGAATTTATTTTGCATTATATCAGAAGGAGTTTTGCATTATATCCAAATGCATTTTGCCTTGTCAGATTCTGTTAGAATCCATTTTACATTTTGATAGAATCCGTTTTACATTCTATCAGAATCCAGACGTTTTGTATTCTATTGGAATCATTTTTGTCTGTTTTGCATTCGATCGGAATCCATTTTGCCTTCTTAGATCCTGGTAGAATCTATTTTGGATTCTAACAGAATCTCTCAGATTATTGGAACCGGAGACGCCCGGCCATCTTTGTTGAAATCCAAAAATATATATTCTATTAAAATTCATTTAGGATTCTAATAGAATCTTTCTGGCGACCAACATCGACATCGATGGCCCGAGTTGGATACATCCGGTCATATTTTGTTAAAATATGAAAAAAAAAAATTCCGGTGACTGGAGAGCGGAGTATAATACATCCAGTCATCTTTGTTGAAATATGAAAAAAAAAAAAAAAAAATTCCATCGACCAAAGACTGGAGATCGGCTGGCAACTGGAGACCTACCGGCAACTTGCAGGTGAACGGAGTCAAAGATATATAAAAAAATATTCCAATAAATAAAAGAAAAGAAAACAAAGAGATATATATATTTTTTTTTTGTATATTTACTATTTTTTTCATTTAATTATTTGATTAAATATTATAAAATTGTAAAATTATCAACTTTACCGTTATGGATGGCAAAATTATGAAATAGTAAAATTATCAACTTTACCCTTATGGAGGTGCCAAATTTAGGACATTCTTGCAAATCTCCCTTTTGTTTTAGATACCCTTCAAGTCTTTACCACAAGTTTATATTATTGCTTGATAGCATCTAATAAACACCTAAAAATCTGTCCTCTCGCCTACTTTTTCTATTCAAAAATACACGAGAGATGAAATTAAAATAATTTTTTGAATTCAAGTATGTCATTACAATCAAATTGAGAAATAATTAAAAACATATGAACATGATTAATCATAAAAATATCAACTTTTAGTTTAAAAATTTCACCCATTTAAAGAAATTGTAGTAAATAGTATTTGTACAAATATAAATAAAGTAAATAGTAAGATTTTAAAATATTTAAAGTAAATAGTATGGTTTGCCTCCCCTTAGACCTCGCTCTAATTTCGACTGTCGAAGCATGATTTGATGATGGCAGGGTTGATCCCTGCTGGCTGACTAAGATAAACTAGTATAAAGAACTTATCTTCCTACCATACCTAAGGAAATTAATTCTATGGAGCTTAAAGCCTGAAAATGATGAGGTTACCCCCAGATCCTTTATCATTCAGTAAAAAAAAGTAAATAGTAAATTTATTAATGAAATAAAAATTTTATTACATAAACGGTTTTATTTACCTATTAAATTTATGATAGATAACATATTTATAAGAAGTAAATATATATAAAATATTTTCTGCTATTTATTTCAAATATTTTCAAAACATATTATTTATTTTTATTATTTATGTAATACTATTTACTTCTGTCTCCCCTTTTTTAATAATCTAACAGCCAAAATTGAGTTGTATGATACATATCAAAACCGTTACGTATTTCTTCAAACAATTTTGTAAGTATACAAGCTAGGTATCTACTTATTACAAGGAAAGAAGGTTGAAACATATTTTTATGCCCCTAATTAACTTTGTAAGCACTTCTTATTTTGTCCCCCTAAACCTGCAAACTTCCCAAATTAACCCCTAATTCAGCAATGAAACCATATCCAAGAATGACACACTTCTGACACAAAAAGCCATTGGAATTTTGGATGGAATTACTAATTGGATGATTTACATATGTGGCCATTTTGGAGACCTATGTTTAAAATTTGTCCAATAATAAACTTATTTGCAAAATTGAACAAAACAATTAACTGTCTACCTTATATTGATCAATATACCCATACAATTTAAATTAGGGGAAAAAAAAAAACAAATATGGTAACTCCTACAAATTAACCAAAATTTTCAAATTCAAAAAAAAAAAAAAAAAAGGTTAGTAAATCCCTCATTTTTCTCAGTTGGATAACTGAAATAGACATACCAAAATACAAAATCAGAGCATAAGCTTTCCAGCCAAAAAAAAAAAATAATAATAATAATAATAATAATAAATAAATAAAAATCAAAGCATGCTCTCTCTCCGTTTTTTCACCATTTTTCTCCATTTCCTCTCAGCTTCTCGTTTCACTATTTCCTCTCTCTCTCTCGCCAAGCCTTTTTGTAACAGGAGAAGGTATATTGCGATGACGATGGTTGATGAAAATGAATTTGAGGACGCTCTGTAATCTCCATCACCAGGGTGATCGCTAAGAAGATCGTCGGGGGTTAAAGACCATATGCGATTTCATCTTCATCTAAGGATGGACATTCTAAGAAGGAAATGATTTGGTCATTATCTGTTTGCTTTTAGGGTAATGAAATTTGATTCCTTAAATTTCTTGTGACTGTTTGGTTTTAGGGTATTAAAACAAAATAGCGTGGATGGATTTTTTGGTTGTTAAATTAGGGTTTTGGCTTTTTGATTCAATAAATTTTTGTCAAACTCGTATTGATTTGGTCAATATATGTTTGATTGTAAAATTTGGGTTTGGCTTTGTTGATTCCATATATTATTGACTTCCGTATTTTGATTTTTTCGAATTCTTATATGTAATGTGAACTTGGTATTTTTGATTTGAAAATACTTGTCCTTTTGTTTGTGGTCTTGCTTCTCATAACACTTGGTCAATATGTTATGGATTTTCGAAAGATTGAGACCGTGTGTTTTTAGGCATTATATGTTTATTTGTCTGTTGAGATTGTAAAATAATGACTTGGAAATTATCATATTGATCACGATCTTACTTATTTTTAGATTTTGTTGAATGATGAGACTGTTGTCAAATTTGTTGGTGAAATTTATTTTACATATGGACTTTGGGATTTAGGGTTCTGGTTTCTACCATATTGTCAACTGAAAAAAAAAAAAAAAAAAAAAAAAAAAACAGCTCAACTGTTTGCGATTATTTTTGTTGATATGATTTTTTCTCATTTGGCTTTTCGTTGTTCATGTTTTCGGTCCTTATTATGGCTTCGGTATGTATGAAAAAGTTTGAGCCCTAATGATCTATGGTCTTATTATATAGTTCCCTTCGTTTGTTTGGTTTTGCTGATATGATATTTATTTTCATGTTTCTATGTTATTAAAATATTAGAAATTGGTGAATAGCAAAACATGTAAGTACAAAACAATATAATATATAGCATGTTTTCACTCCGTCCTTAATGTATTGACCTCATCATTATGCTAATCACACTATTGTCTTTTATACACCCAAACACAACATAAAACATTATTGATTGTGTCAATAATATATTGACTTGATCCTTATCTTTATATATTGTCACTATTGATAATATAGAACTGGATAAGTAATACTAGTAATATTGACATGGTCATTATGGCAGTTATGAAATGTTGTTTGAAAAACAGTTTACCAATATGTGATTATGGTATGTCCTTATGGTCATTATGTTTAGCAAATTATAGTCACCCTTTTCTTAATGTTTCAATCATCATGCTTACAGATTCTAACAAACACAATAAGCAGCTCGAGTGATACAATGCCGCGACTTGATCCTTATGTTGCTAGTCTACCTTGGCCAATATAATATTGACCTTCGTCATTCTATATTAAAATAATCCACTGTAAATATATTTTAAATAATTATTCATTTCATATTGACGATGTTCTTTTATTAAAATATCATCTGATCATTATGTTGTTGGTTTTTCTTAGTCAATAGATTCTGACCTGGGCGTTTTATTACTCTTATACAGCAATTTATTTTCATTTTATTTCAGATAATGATCCTTATCATAAAGACTAGCATCATAACATATCTAATGTTCGAAAAAAAGGTGCAATAGCACAACTAAAAGAACGAGAGAACAATTGTTACAAAAAAACAAAAAAAAAAAAACTTTTGAAAAACTCAAACTGGTTGATAGTTTGTGCATGATTTTTTTTTTTTTTAAAGAAAGCAGGTTATATTAATGTTTAATCAGAACCACGAAACAAGGAAACTAAAATTTTTTTAAAAAAAATTAAAAGTAATAGACTCTCACGAAAAAGGAAAAATATTCGTAAACAAATATTTGAAAAAAAAAAAAAAAAAGCATCTAACTTCCTAAAAAATAGAAACAACTATGTGAAAAAAAAAAAAAAAAAGGAAAACTCGCTTAATGGTAGGAGGGATTCAAACATGGAAATATTCCAAAAAACCAACCCAGAAAAAAAAAAAAAAAAGATAATAGACAAACGTGAAAATATGAGGGATATAAATGCGGGGATTTTAAATGATTTTTCCCATGACAAACGCCAACAAAAAAAATCAGCAAACATGAAACGTGGAAGGGCAGATTTGGAACAAAAAATTATTGACTTTCAAGTTTTGTTTGGTTTGTTTGGTGAATGAGTTTTAGTTGAAATTTTTAAGTTTCAATAGTAAATTTTTTTGAATTTTCAGAAAAGACAAAAAATTTTTTAGGAAAAAGACAAAAACTTTTTGAAAAAAAGACAAAAAAAAATTTAAAAATATTAGTTTGAGCTAACCAACCAAACACCCCTTAAATTTGCAAATAAGTTTAAACGTGTTTATATTTTTAAATGAGTGTCAAAAAATGACTATTTTGTGTAAATACTTTTTACATATATTGGCTCATTCCCAATATATCGAACATCAGGGATTGTCAGGGAATTGTGATTGTAGTCATATTTTTGTTGTTTTCGATATCAGTTAGGGCTCTTTTTGGAGTCTAGGTAATGGAATGAGACATGATGAACTAAAACCCCAACCCCAAATGTTCACGGGCGTATACAATAAATCAGGCAGCGAATAACACACACACATATATATTCACATGGATATATATATATATATATATATGAGTTTTTCTACCATCTTTTTAATCCGACATAATAGAAAGTGTTTTCAACATAATATTAAATGAATAAGATGTATGCAACTATAGTAAAAGATATCATATCAGTTATATATTAACACATGAAACAATTTTTTACAAGTTATTAGATATTATGCTATATTTTTTTTTCTTTGTTATATTATTTGTGAACCACAAGCGAAGTAGTGTCGTCCTGTTGAGGACGAACTACTCTAATTGAGTCTTTTCTTCAAGTTAGGGTTTAGGGAGCTCGTACTTCTCTTTGTCGTTCTAGTGCAGGTTTGAGCTCGTATTCTTTCATTTCTCAATCAGACATGTTCAGTCCCTTTTCTGCTTTATTGTCTTTCTTAACTCAACTCTTACTTATTTAGTATTATGTTGAAGGGATTTTTTTTTTTTTTTTTCCGGAGCAACTGTAAGAATAATCCTGAATACAAAAAACGGCAAAGCTAGGAGGGAGAACCACCCAATCCAAAGCTGTAATTTGTCTCATGCAGTGGCCTTGAGGCATTGTAATTTAGTCGCCTTTTCCAATGCATGAAAGAGCCAATTTTTTTAATATTCCATTTAATCTACATTCCCAGCTCCTTCTGAGATGTACACTTCTCATTTTTAACATCACAATGTGTCCCACAAGAGTGATTCTTAGCTCTTTCCCTATTTTTATCTCCTTTTAAGATACTGAATATTGATACAAACAACAATTATACTTATGTACATATATTAATTGATTTATAAATTGAGAGAGACCAAAGTTGTTATTAGCACAACAATGAACTGGAAAATAAAATAGGAAGTAAACAGAAAAAAAATAATAAAAAAAAATTCTCTGCCGTCTGCTCAAAGTTCCACCATTTCTTTATATATCATACAGTTCACCAATTTCACCTCTTACTTTGTAAATTTCATTTCTATGTACGTTGCTAATGAGAGAAGAATATTAAGTAGTTTGTGGAGAGATATAGAGAGATTTAATACTCCAATTTACACACATCTTCCAATTGTAATGTTGTTGATGATTTTTGTTTAGCTTCATGATTGGTAAGTTATATTTCTTAACTAGTCCTTCTTTTTCTGATTAGTGCAGTTAAAAAGGTCGATTATATATATATATATATATATATATATATAAAGCTTCTGTTATGGAGATGGCAAATAGCTTCTTTTTTTTTTTTTTTAATCTAATGCCTAATTAGGATGAGTAGGACACTTAATTAAGTCTTGCACCGTTATCCCCCTGAACTTATTGTGCAATTGCATTTTGCCACCTGATTTTTGAATTTTGACATTTTACACCTTAGATTTAAAAATGTGTAGCAAACAAGTCCCAATTGATAACAGTATTGGTGAGAAGGGGTCAAACATTTTTAAATTTAAATATAGATTATTAAAAAATAAATAAAGAAATTTATAAAGTAAATTGTAATTATACAATAAGTTCAGAGATAGCCTTGCAATTTCCTAAATTAAAATTTTAATTGCATATATAATTCAATATTAATTCATTCCAGTACGGTTGAATGACCTTAAGTAAATGCTTTGACTATTCTAGTCCAACCTTTTTTCTTTATTTCTTTATTTGGTTAGATATGATATAGATAACATAAGCATATTTATCATAACTCGTATATATAGAGGTTGTGAATGGCCATGTTGTTTTTGTAGACATGACTTTGTCTTCTTGCACACAATCAATAACATACTTACGTATTAGTTTTCAGCTTTTAGAAACCTTTTTCTTTTAATTTGTAATTAATTTTTCTGTGTCAAATATTTATAACACACACACACACACACACACATACATATATATATATATGTATATACCTCTTCACACAAGCAAAAGGGCGACCTGAAGTATAAACATACCCATATATGTACCTTTCACATTTTCAAAAGGAGAATTCGCATGCTAGATGAAATATTAGGGCAATTTTGAATGGATCAATTCTATTATATATATATATATATATAATAAAATTTGATTGAGCAAAAAGCACTACCCCAATTGTCCATTTCTCACATGCAGAGATGATTGCTAATTAATTTATTATTCTGAACTTTTGGTCATTTGATATTATTATACACTATATATTAAGCGAACTCTTAATAACAGACACATTAGCTTGGTAAATATACTATTTACTTCTTTTAACTTCAATAAATATGTTATTTATCTTGTATGGATGAAAAGTTGGTAATAGAAGTTACCGTTTTTCTTTATAATCTACTGTTGACAATGTGGTGGCTACGAGTTTTGGTGGGATTAATGTGCCAAAAGCTGATCAAAGAGATGCAAAAAGTAGAGGCTTGACGTGACTACCTTGACTGACAGTGAGTCAAGGGAAGAAGGAAGGAAGGAAAAAATAATAATAATAATAATAAAATCTTTTGAACAAGCCAAGCCCCACGTGAAGTGGGTCCCTCCAAGATAGAGAATCTGGGAACTATGAGCAGCAAAATTAAAATTTTCTTGGGAGTTGGGAAGGGAAGGGATGATGATTCTGCCTGGCTCCCTGGATGCCATCTAAGAATGTTGTCAAAGGCTTTCCTTGGCCTTTTCTAGTTGGCATCACGGGAGTCATGCAGGTTTTTACTCTCCTCTCCGGCTACCCTTATCTCTCTCTCTCTCTCTCTTAATTTTTATTTTTAGCTCAAATTATAATTCCCAGTTGAGAATCTCTATCTCATGTTTATTTATTTATACTTTTTTTTTTTTTTGCAATAGTTTTCTTTTATTTACGTGATGACATGATGCTTATTTTTCAACCGTGCATTTTCCCTTTCATCACCATTTCCTTTAGTAGAAATCCAGCAGTGAAAGTGCATTAACCGTGCAAGGAAGGAGTGAGCATGATATGCGAGCTAGGATCGTGAGAAATATGATATATATATATATATATATATTTATATTCAATTTGAGGCGAGAGAATTTAAACTATTAAGCCTCCATTTGGTGTTACGGTTGGAGTTGAAATTTTTAAATTAGAATTAGTTGATATTTTAAAAACTAGTTATAATTTTTGTTGACTTTTCAGAAAAAGAAAAAATTGAAATGAAAAATTTAAATTTAAGTTGGTTTATCAAACATAGCCTAAGTTATACACGTGATATTTCTCTCATTTGTAACGAGGGTTCCACTCTCTTATTTCATGAAAAGGACAATTTTTACCGGCTTTGTGAAATCTCCTACTCAAGAATAGTGCTGAGAATTCGGACCGTCCGGCCCGACCCAGCCCGAGCCCGATGGGCTATTTCAAACATTCGGGTCGGGCCGGCCCAAATTTTTGAAATAGCCCATCAGGCTCGGGCTGGGTCGGGCTGTCCGGCCTGGCCCGAATTTTTGAAATATAAGCCCAGCCCGGCCTGCGGGCTTAGAGCGGGCCGGGCCTAGCCCAATTTTTTAAATTTTTATTTAAATTTATTTTTTATTTGTAATTTTTGAATAAATTTGTATATTTTTGATAATTTAATAATTTATCTTAGATAAAAAATAAAAAATTTTATACTTTGTTAAAAAAATTTTATTATACTATTTCTATTAATTTTTATATTTATATTTATATTATAATTGCTTAGTTAGTACTTAATAATTATAATATTAGTTAGTTAGTTAACTTAATATTATAATTAAACTTTTAATTTTAATTATTTAAGATTATAATTATTTATCAGTGTTTGCTTAGTAGTTATTTTTGATTAAATATTACTAAATTGAAAAATAAATTAAGTACATAATAGAAATTATAAATTTTATTAAAAAATAAGGATACAAAAAAGAAAATTTAAAATTTTATTGATGTCATGATTACTTCATTAAAAACTTTACTAAGTAAAACTCATTGGGATAATACCTCAATAAAGAAAAAAGAGTGCAATCTTAATTCATATTTACAATTTTACAATGAAAAAAATATATCAATCAGCATCAGCAACCGGAAGGAGGAGCCGCAGGAGCATTGTCAATATCATCGTCATTGATTATGGTCATTTCGTTAAAGTTTTAGAGTATCTCTTGATCTTCTACTGTATATTGCATCCTTTTATTTTTTATATAATATATATAAATTATTATTTTTTAATTATTATTTTATTTTTTTATATATATAAATTTTTTAATAAAAATTTTTTAATTATTTTTTTAAATAACGGACGTGCCGGACCGGTCCATTGGGCTTAAATGCCGGGCCTAAAAGGAGAGCCCAGCCCGGCTCTTACTATAGGGCCGGGTTTTTACCGGGCCCATAGAATGCGGGCCGGGCCGGGCCACCGACCGGGCCTAAATTATGGGCCGCGGGCCGGCCCATTTGGCCCGGCCCAAATTCCCAGGTCTACTTAAGAAATTTACACCATCATAGCTTCAAAAATTCATTTACATTTCCTATTTATACATACGTATACTCTCTTACCAAGCACCCTTACAAAACAATATTTACAACCTTTTTTTATTATTATTATAATAATCAGTTGATTCCAATATAATATTTTTCAATAATATACCTCTCATCTGCATTAATAATTCTAAATAGTCCATGTTCTAAGGTTATAAATAAAAAGTTACATGTAAATCTATCAGTAATTACAAGATGTTAAATATAATGTTACAATTGTCAAATCTGTCAGGTTACTAGATATGAGGCATTTCCCATATATATAATGATTACTCTAATATTTGTCTATTAGTAGGTGGCGTATATGGGATGAGTTTCAAGGCTTTAAAGGGGCTGATTTGAAGATTTTTGAAAGATAATGAGGGTTCGTTTGGTGTTTGAGTTGAGTTTGACATGAGATTAAATTTTTAAGTTTGAGTTAAGTTGACTTTTTAAAAAGTAGTTATAAATTTTGTTGACTTTTAAGAAAAAGATAAAAATTGAGATAAAAAATTTGAGTTGAGTTTGAGTTAAAGTCATTCACCAAACATAGACTGAATGTATGGTAAGTCGGTACCTTAGATTATTATTGGGGTGAATCTATAGCTTTTTGTGGAGGGACTTGGAAATCTATAGCTTGCGTTTGACGTATGGGTTTTGAATAAAACTTTTAGATTAAAATTGATTGATTTTTAAAAAATTAATTATATTTTTTATTGATTTTTTTTAAAGATAAAAATTAATACGAAAACTTTAGGTTTAAACTGAAAGATAAACATAAGCTTTTGTTTAGCTCTAGAATGCATGTTCCCACGCTCCAGCAGACACTCCTGCCACACTAAATCCCATTAATTTTTAACACGATTGACATTCTTTGTAAGGCTCGAGCATTCCAAAATTGGTTTAAAAGAAGAAAAATATTAGAGATATCAATTTTAATCTTAATTTTTAAATATTAATTTAAATAATATATGTATTATTATTTTTTATATTGATAAATATATAAAATATTACTATATAAATTAATTATATTTACTGATAAAAATATAAAATATCAATTAATACTCAAAAAATTAAAATTAACGTCTCTAACATTATTTTTGAAAGAAATGACATCCCCTCCTCCTCCTCATAAGAATTCAAAGGTTTTAGAAGATGCTTATCTAGTCAGTTTTGTCAAATTACCATCTTTGGAGTCTGACACACATCAAGAGAGACATCTAGCTAATTATCGTTGTCATTTCTGATAGCTCTTGACCATCACTCCAATGGCAGTTTGGAAAACCCCTCAACAAGGCTGTCCCCAGGACGTATGTAGTTATATCCTTTGTATCCTCCGTATGGACAAATTACACCATGTTTTGTTGACATAAGAGGCTCTAACGACCAGTCGTTTTGGGATATTTGAATTTCCCAGAGCGACAGGCACTTCTTTTGGGCTATCTTGGCTTGTCCAAGAGGGAGTAGACTTTTAGGGAACCAAGGGTAAAAGGACGGTTTACTTTCGGTTATTTGAGCCATATAAAGGTGAAGAATGCACCTTTTGAGGTATGAAATTGGGACCTATATTACTAAAGGTTACGTTATTTCTCAATCTGTTTTCATCGTCAAATTCTATTATAACCCCCTAGTGGGACGAAGATTGATTTGGGTCAAGAAATGAACGAGTTTATCTATCTCCCTCATAGTCCATCAAATCACGACTCACAAGTGCTTTCTATGATTTAGGTTCATACATAAATTCCACTAAGGAATTAGGACCTGATCCTTTGTTTGGTTGGAGGGATGGAGAGGAAGCAGGGAGAGGATTGGAAGGATGAGAAATATGAAATATTAAGAAGATTATACAAATCCCTTTTGTGGTTTGGTAAGATGGAGGGAGAGTTGAAAAGACGGGTGATAATTTTTTAGATAATTATTATATTATCCCTTTTATGATTTATTAATAATTTATTTTGAATGTTTAAATGATCTTTTCACCATTATTTGGAGGGATTTGTTGAATTCTTCCATTAGTGAAAGGATCCAAAATGGTGGACTCAAGGGGAGAGCCTCTCCCTTCATCTCTCCTCTCCTTCCACTCCTCCACCAACCAAACAAATGATTTATCTTCTCCCTCCACCCATCTCCATCCTTTTATCTCCCCCTCCAACCTAACATACAAAGGATGATCCGGAAAAACAGGTCTCAACACCCACAATTTGGTCGAAACCAAAGAGTTTCATTTTATTTTGGTTCAATCACATCCTCTGTTTTCTGTGTCAAGTGACTCTTTTTATTTTTATTTATTCTAAATGATAAAAGGAGAGTATGTGGTGAGACTTTTGAGTCACTGTGGATAGTTATTATTTTTTGACCACTCGTATTAATTAGACGGTTGAGAAATTGAGGGTGCATAGTAACTACGATAGAGACTGATTCATGGGATTTTGGACTCAATACAACCTCTAGCTCTCATATCCACGACTCCACCACAGAGAGAGAGAGAGAGAAAAAATCTCATCTCCATGGCTCTCGGCCCACCTCCCGCCGGCCTTCGTCAACTCTTCCTCGCGTCGTCAGCTGCCGGTCTTCTTCAACTCGCGCCATCGGTTGCTGGCCTTCTTCAACTCGCGCCATCGCCCATGTCCTCTATATCCGAACTAGGGCATCGACGGCGAACCCGAAAAGTTTTTCGGATTTTCCGGCTATTTGCTCTTGTTGCAGATTTCTTAGACAGCGCTATCACCTTGGCATCTGGATCTAAAAACCCATTCCAAAAAACAAAAAATCATACCCCAAAAATCAGAGAAAAATTGTGATTAAAAGAAAAGGAAAAGAAAAAGAAAAAACAGACTAAGAACATGAAATTTCAGGGAAATTTCACTTTTTCTTGGAGGTGGATTTGGGAGTGGTTGTTTGCGTTTGGTTTTCGGAGGAAGAAGCTTCTTCAGAGCCAGTGGAGGACAATTGCCTTTTCTTTTTTAGTAAAAAAAGAGAAAATTTGGTATAACCAATTGTAGGTTTAAAAAAAATTACAGCCGTACGTATCAAAATTCTTAATAGTAACTACCACAGACGGTTCAAATGATACATTGTTAGGTGAATTTTTCCTTACAAACCGCTTTACCTTATCTTGAAAATTTAATACCAAAATATATTTTCATTGTTACATTCTGAAACAAACCCCAAGCTATAATTTTCGTTAAAATACAAAAAACTCCCAACAAATTTACTATTAAAAAAAAAAAAAAAAGGCTTTGAGAAATTCCCTAACCACGCCAAAAAAAAAAAAAAAAAAAAAAAGCCACCCTATACTTTAGCAAAGAGCAGAATCAGAGCCCCCCCAACACCAGTAGCAGAAAAACCCCTCAGCTGGGCATTTAATCAAACACACGGCGTGCATAAATCCAAGTATTCCTCCAGCCAGCATCTTCCGACACTAAGCCCGACCCCTTTGCCCTTTCCGTCTCTAAAACTCTCCTATCATCGTTTCTCGTCGAAATCACATGATGGAACAAGAGCTGTCCTCGTGGTGGGGATAAACGTACGACGCATAACCAGGTACCGGGGCTTGGAAAAAAGTCACCGGAGGCACGTTAGGCCACACCATCTTCTGAGCAGCCTCTATTGCCTTCTTCGCCTCCTCTTCCTTCTTCTTCTCCGCCTCCTTTTTCTCGTCGATGGGGCTCACGCTCACCACCTCCGCGTATTTCAGGCACTTTCTCAGCAGAGTCGTCAGCAAAACCACGTCCAGTCCCTCGCCTGTCACTTCTATCTGGCTCTTGTCCTGCTGCAGAGCTGCTTGTGTCACGCCTGCATAAACAAAATCGATTAACATCACAGAAAGTTGAACCAAAAAAAAAAAAACAATACAAAACTTTGTAAAAGTTCGACACTTTGGAATATTCCAGTCTTGGCTGGTTTTTCATGGTTTTTTTTTTTTTTAACAGAATATCCGAAATATTCAAGCAAAACATCAAAGATTTTGTGGTTAATTACCATCAACTCCAACAGCGGTCTTTATGGCTTTGGTGCGAGACTTCTGGTCGGTTAGTGAATTAACCTTGATGACCACCTTTTGCTGCAATTACCAGAGTACAAAAAAAAAAAAAAAAAAAATCAGAAACATGATTAACAGAGTTTCTTTTTGAACAATAACAGAGAAAGATTCAGATTTTTTTTTTTTTTTTTGTTTGTGTGTGTGTATACCTTCATGATGTGGAGATGGTTAAGCAGAAAATTCGTCTTTTTTCGAGGTTTTGATACGAGTTTGGAAGCTAAGAGTGGGTGATTTTGGGTGAGGGAAAGAGATGAGGAATGCTTTGATTTGTTGATGTTGAATTGAGTAAGTGCTGTGAGATTTTGTCTAATATTTATAGAGAGAACTTATCATAGACTGATAACCATATACCGTGGAACATTCCTAGTGTATGTGTTTCCACGAACGTCACTTACCTGTTTACCCAGCCATCGCCACTGGCTCTTGCAATATAATATTCATTCATTTTCAGCAAAAATCATTGGTCATACGTTAACCCACACGGTTAGGTTAATATTTTTATAAACTAGGGTACGAGAAAGCTCTCACTTGGGGTTCATTTTAACGGTACGGCCTTGTATCGAGAGTGCATTGTTTCTCATAGTTACATCTTATTAAAATTGTATTAAAAAATAATTTTATAAACATAGAATTTTATAATGCCGATTTCAAGGAAGAAAAACAGAACCTTATCGATAATATATTTCTTTTGGATCTTATCATAAAAATCTCCTTAACTTGGATATGTAAAACGAGAACTCTATGACAAGGTATGAAAACATAAAAATTAATACTCTATTGGTAGGATTCTGTTTTAAAATATGTTAAATTTGTATCGAATTATGTTAGTTTTATATATTTTTTTAATGAGATTTTAATCATAATTATGTGAAAATGTGTATCATCCATAAACATATCTTATTATAAAAAGCTTATTAGTTTTTAGATTTAATTGAAATAAAGATGGAATATTTAATGAGAAAAGTACCTTGTCCAATCTTGTTCACATTTCTCAAGCCCTACGCACTAGTTATTGTCAAATGTCAACAGGAGTTACGTAATGGAAAAGAATTAAATTAATTTTAAGCTTCTTTGTACACCCACCCTTTAATTTTTTGAATTTGAAAGTTTAGTTATTAATTTTTTTTTCTTGACCATGAATCAATAATTTTTTTTCTTTCCCCCTTTTTTTTTTTTTTTTTACCTTCTCTCTCGCACTATCTCTAAGGGCTTGTTTGGTTGTAAGTTTAAATCAAACTAAATTATATTTTTTTCATCATATTTTTTATCTTTTTCTCCAAAAGTTTTTTGTCTTTTCTGAAAAAATCAATCAAAATTATTATTTAAACTTACAAATCTTAACTCAAACTCATACACCAAACTAACTCCTTCCTTTTTTCTTTCAAAATGCACTCCCTTACTATTTAAACCAAAATTATTAAACTGTATTATTGAGTTGAAAAAATCAATCAAAATTACTATTTAAATCAAAATTACTAAACCGTATTATTTTCTTTTCTCTCTCTCTCGCTCTCTCTCCCCTTCCTTATTTAAATCAAAATTACTAAACCGTACTATTTTCTTTTCTCTCTCTCTCGCTCTCTCTCCCCTTCCTTTTTTCTTTCAAAATGCGCCCCCCCTCTCTCTCTCTCTCCCACTCTCTGCCTCCATGTAGCGTCTTCTCTCTCTGCCCCCCCTCTGCCTTGTGTGTCAGCGAAACAGAAGGGAAAAATAAAAAAACCAGAAAAAGTGCAAAAGGCACGTTTCGTCCAAACCACACGTTTTGGACGAAAACAGCAAAAAAAAAAAAAAATTTTCACCTGTCTACATAGTGTATGGATTCACAATCACCAATATGAAATTAATGAAGTTGAAATTAATAATCGCTTTTTGCAATAATGTAACTACATCTTAAATCTTGATTATTTTTGGTCTAGAAGGCCCGTTTGATATGAAAAAGTTTTTTTTTTTTTTGTCATTTTCCTTTAATTTAATTATTAATTTTTTAAAATATTTTTTAAAAAAATTTAAATTTTAAAAGTCCATAATTTTATCATTTTAAATTGAAATGTGATTTTTTTTTCAATTTACATAGAATTTCAAGATGACGAAACAAGATCCATATTACTAATTTTTTTCTGAACACTATTTAAATTTTACATTTTTTACTTAAAACAGTTTATTTTCACTAAACATATATTTTTAAAATTCAAATCATCTATAATTTCAAAAATATCGTCTCTAAATATGTTATCAAACGGAACCTAATCATCGCTATAGGGGCATCGAGACAAACTCGTGGTTTGATCAAGTCGTCATGCCAACAAACTCCAACTAGAAGACTAGGAAAGTCAGAAGTCTTCTTTAAAAATTTAAAAATAAGAACAAAAAACTATTTGATCAGACAAAAGAAATTAATTTTAAAAAAGAAGACGAAATACTATTCTATTGCCATGCCCCAAGATTCTTCATGATTATCCATCTTTCATTTTGGAGTATTTTGGACCGCTCAAATATTTTATATATGATTGTCTCTCGTGTTGGTACTTAAGTCGCAGTCAATTTTAAAGAATAATTTTCAGAGGAAAAGAGATTTTTTTATTAAAAAATGAACAGTGTTTGTTATATTCCTTTCATTGTTAGAGCTAATTTCTATGACTAGGTTTCTCTGTTAATAACACACGTTTTCTAATGTTAAATCTTGTTAAAATTAAATCATTAAAAATATAGAAAGTGGCAACGCATGTTAAGTTATATATCTGATTGTTAAAATTAAAGCCTATTGATAGGGTGTCTGTTCATACCTATTGTAAAATTCTCTCATTTCATTTGAACCAATTAACAATAATAATGCAAATGTTACTTGGAAAATTTTACAGTAAGGTAGGAACACCTATTTTTCATTATGGATAGAAAATATTATTTTAATTATTGGAATAATTTCTCAACCGCTTGATATATAATTAGAAGCAGTTGTGTTGTAAGTTATAAATTTTTAATGTGTATACTTATGTGTTAAACCATTTAAAAAATTTAATTCAATACTTAAAAAACAATTCATTTGGATTTATGATAAGGATTCCTTAATAAAAACTCTCATGTTTCTTCTTTTTTTTTTTTTTTTCATATATGATTAGAGACAAAGAAGGTCAGCATTAATCGTCGTCAAACTTATAAATTTCTTTTAACGTGCCTGATTAATAAGTGTCTTTTAGAAATTAGATTAAATTTATAATGTTTGGATTTATGTCCATCTACGTTTATAAACATTACGTAGTATGACACAAAAATACTCTTACAGATTTGACTGTTTAATTTGATAATAAAAAATTACTTTATCAATAGAGCAAAAATCGTATCATGTTATAGAAGTACTCGTTTTTAATCTAACATGATACAAAAGATTAAACATATTGAACAAAATCTATCGATCATTCAATTAAATCAATCTAGCGAGAGAATTCAAATTGAAATGAGCAATGGTTAAACTTAAACAACTTGACTTTAGTTTTTTTTTTTTTGATAAATTGCTCATTTAGTCCTTAAACTTTTAACTTTATACAATTTTGGTCCATAAATTTTTTAATATTATTATTATTTTTTGTAGTTGGAATGTCCTTAAACTTTTAAATTGTTGCTACAAAAGTCCATTCCATCAAATTTTGGATGGAATCTGTTAGTATTTTGGTTAAAAAGCGGTGCTACCTATGAATTTTATAAAAAAAAAAATAACAAAAATGATTATTATAACAACATTTTTAATAATTTTTAATCAATCCAGCTATGAAAAAAGAACATGGAATGTCCCTAAACTATTAAAATATTACTACGATAATCATTTCTATTAATTTTTAAATGGAATACGTTATTAATTTAATCAAAAAGTGATGCTAACTAATGGATTCTATTAAAAAATTAACGTAAATTACTATTATAGCAACATTTTAAAAATTTAGGGACATTCCAACTAAAAAAAAAAAGATTCAAGAACCAAAATTATATAAAATTAAAAGTTCAGAAACCAACCTAATAATTTACCTTTTTTTTTTTTTTTAAAGCACCTACAATGTACGGACAAAGCTATTGAAAATAAAACAAGAACATAATTAAATGCTGAAAACGAAAGAAAACCAAATGAATAGTCCACTTTTGCTACCGCCCCCACTTTGATTATTTGAATCAGTCATTTTAAAATTTAGATTAGAGTAGGTTTACGTGGACAACAATTAGCTTGACTTAGCGATGACTTGCTAAAGTCCGTTGACGTTGATTTGTCACACTTTGGAAAAGGATCATGCTAAGTTTCCTAGAAAATCACATTGATATTTGGCTTCTTACAAAATTGACATAAAGTATTGAATTGGACTTTTGAGATCAATTATGTTTTCGTTTGGGAAGTTTTAGGGTAGGAAGTACTATTCTATTTTGTTAGAGGTAAAAGCTGTAATTGTAACAATTAAAGTAACTTTTCAACAGTTTGATATGTAATAAGCATTTACATTTAAAATTTACAGCCTAACTCATGATGTAAAAGTTCTCTAATTCATTAATCAAATAGTTAAAAAATTAATGTAATAGTTAAAATTATATAATTCGTATCCTAATAAAAAAGGAAAATTCCTATCGTGGAAGTCTCTTATTTGTATCTTTCTGGGTTGCAATTAGAATCATGACCCGTTGAAGAACTTGAGAAATGTTCAAGCAGGAATTTTTGACTTTTCTCACCCTTTTTTTTTTTTTGGGTCTGGAAATTTATGACATTGACTTTACTGTGGAAATTGTGACATAGGAAACAATGCAATTAAGTACAAACAAGTGTATTCACCAAAAAAAAAAAAAAACGTGGTTATTTTTTTAAACAACCATCAAATTATACATAAACAACCCTCAAATTATACGCTTTGTCTCATATTGGCTACTAAATTTTGATTTTTTTCATCATATTTTCCTTAACTTTTCTACTATTACAGCAATAATGACTATTTCAATATTCTATAAAAAAAATTATATAAAATTGAACATGTTTTGATTACATAAGTTTTTTTTAATAAGTAAAGATGAAATTGCATATTTTTTTAACGAAAAATGATACTTTCATCAAAGATATTTTGAAAGAAAGCTGAACTTTTATCAAAGATATATAACGTTATCGGATATATTTTAGAGGTACAGTTTCTCTTTAAAAAAATATTTAATTACGATTTTAATTTTAATGAAAACTTATTTGATATGAATGTGTTCAGTTTTCGTTCAGTTTTTTACAAAATACAGACACATGGGACCATTTACATAACAATAAAAAGGTTTAAGTTAGTGTATCATGTAAAACTAAAAGTTGGAGACTAATATGAAATTGGGGGTATAATTCAAGGATCATTTAAAAAAAAAAAAAAAAAAAAGTTCACACAAGTGTGAACGTGCGTTGAACACTTTCTTAGCAGTTTACAAAAGTGGCCTTTTCACGCGGCTTGACTTTGCCAAACTTCACAGGGCCACGCGTTATTCTTCTTTTTCTTTTTTTTTTTTTTTTTTTTTTTTTCTCTATAGCAAAGAAAAGGGTGAAAGCTTTCTCATCGACCAAATTTTCAGTTCCACAAGTGAAATCTACTTCTTTAATAATAGTAATAAAAAGATAAACATCTAATCCAATCTCTTACAATCATCAAATTAGGTTCTATTCAAAATATCACCAACACAGATTCTTCTTTTCGGCTTATTAATTATCAACAGAAGAAATACAATGTGAATTTTATAAATTTTTTTTAATATGAAAATAAGAAATACAGTGCGAATTTTATAAATTTTTTTTTAATATGAAAATGGAAGATGGAAATTTATAGTACCATGGAAACTTTTACTCTCTTATAGGAATGTTGAGTTGTCTATTTTGAATAACGTGGGTCAGGTGCCAGAAAAGCGTTTCTTGTTTTAAAAAAAAAAAAAGTGAGACGTTTCATTTGATAGCTTTACTGAAGCTGAAAGCCACAGATTTTTTCCCCTCCAATGGAAAAATTAACCAAATAAATAAATTTAGAGAAATATAGTAGATACTAGATGGAAGATATGAAAAGGCATGCATCGGAGAAAAAAGTTTTGTTTTTAAATTATGCCTTGAAAGCTTGAAATATCTCTTTTGGAGTCATAAAAGTTGTTTGAAGAAGAAGACCCCCAAAAAAATCCTCTTAACTTGCCTTAACAACTTTTTTTTTTTTTTTTTAACGTTTTTTGTAACAGATACTATAACATGGTTTATGATGTGAAAATTGGATAGATAGATAGTTTTTAGAGACTTATTACAAAAAGAAATTACCAGTAGTCATTTAAATATTTATTGACCCATCTAGTCAATCAATAATTGACCAACAAAATCAGATATTGGTATTAGTTAAATTAATGATTTACTATATGATCAATCATACCATTTAAAAAGAAAACAAAGATCATTATTTTCATAATTTACAAAATTTGGGACATTTATTGAAAGAAAAACTTTAAAAAATGACCATTTTCCCAACTATATAACGCTTTTCCCTCTCTAATATTTTAAAATAATACTTCATACTGTGTTCATGGATCAATTTTTACGGATTAGACCTCAATCCGTAAACTAATCCATGACATTCGGATTTGGGATTTTCCCGATCCATAACCAATCTATGTAACTTCCAATCTAATCCAATCCAATCCGTAAACTTTAGTTTACACGAATTGGATTCATAGATTTAATCCAAAAAATCTAGGAACTAAAATATAAAAATAAAATAATTAAATATGAAATAGTTCAATAAAATTACAACACAATTAACTTCCAGTCTTTAATCATTAACTAAATTGTAACTTACAGTATATAACAACAATCAAACTTGGATTAAACTCAAAATAAAATGTTCATACTAATCAACTTAACCAATACTAATATTCAACGAATTGACGTTTTACACAGATTGAGAAATCCTTAATCCGTAATTCAATCCATAACATTCGGTTTGGAAAAATCCCAATTCATAATCAATTTATTAGTCTCTCAAAACTCAATCCAATCCAATGGATTAGACTGGATTGAGCGGATTCCCTAAACATCCCTACCTCATAGCACATGCAATTGACCCTAAAAGAGTATAAATATGTACGACAATTAATAGAATATGGCTTGGACTAGACCCTGTAACTAATGGCTCCACAATATGCGTAAGCTTTATTCAGTATGTATTATGTCTCAACTTATCAACTTCAATTCCTGGAAAAATAAAATAAAATAAAATAAAAGCTTTACAACTTCAAACGTTTTACGGGGGGACAAAAAAAAAGGAAGGAATAGTATACCTTTGAAAATTCCAAATCATGGTTTGGTTAAGATATCTTTGAAAGCTTAGCATATAAATGAAAAAAAAAATTTTAATTAATTAAAAAAGACCAGAAAAAGATATAAATATTATTGAAACATAAAACAATAAAATTGAATGTGTGAAGGTGTGACCATTATTATTTATCTCATCTTATTTTTAAAATGGGATGAAGTTGGGAAATATCAATGTAACTTTTCACTTTCAAGTGATGTCAACAAGACTATGACGAAATAAAATGGGATGAAGTTGGGAAATATCAAAGTAACTTTTCACTTTCAAGTGATGTCAACAAGACTATGACGAAATTGATCTTGTGAATCCAGACGGTCGATATAAAGCTAAAGGGGTCTCCATTAAGTTTAATAACGTGATAATTCAATGTGAACACCACCAATTTATTATAAATAAAAAGTAGAAGAGTAATTTGACATCTCTTCTATAAAGTATTGTAAATATACATATATTGGCCCCCCTTGTCGTAGTGGAAGATTTTCTATAATTAACTCCCCCCTATAACGCCAAGAGTTGAGATTAAATTAGATGAGTGGTTGGTAAGATTTCGATCCTCTTTCAAAATAATAAAGACAATAAAATAAGAAAAATAAAGCAATAAAAAGAGTAAAAAAAAGTTGCTATAGCTAGCTCAACTAAGAGTCTAAACACACGCCGGGCACATACACTAAAGAAATCTAAAATCTCTCTGATCATGTCATCAACATAGTCTCTGACCACAATGTTATTTGTGTCTTCATGATAGTTGTGAAGTTCAACACTACCATGACCAATAGGCTTTTGAGCATGAACACGACGAGAAACGATAAGACTTGTCAATGTCGTTTCTTGATAAGGAGAGAACGGCTTCGGAGGTGAAGGGCCTTTGAGAGGGACATTTTTGTTACTAGTTCTCCTGTCGTTTCTTGACGATCAAGAGAGAACCTTGAGTCCTTGAGAGTGAAATTTTTTGTTAGAGAGATTCTAATATCTCTTCTATTATCAGTGGGGTTGTGGAAACAATAAAAGTCCCATATTAGAAAAGCACAAGTAAGTATAGTGGTATAAATTGAAATAAATGAAGTGTAAAGATTACTAGTGTATAGTGGGGACTATGCTACTATTATACACCACCACACACGCGTGTGAGGATGAGGGCGAGGGCGATTGGGTGTTTAGGATGCTTTTGGGCCCTGATTAGGACGCACGTATGCATCGTCACAAGGAGTCAAGGAGCACTCTCTTTTTTGAATGCGGTATTTTTTCAGATTAAATATGGAGCGTTGATCTGATCGGACACGATCAAACGGTCTGATTTAAATGATTTCAGATTTAATTTAATCCGTTAATTGAATTATTACAATCTAACGGCCGTAATAAAACTTTGATGACCAATGGGTATCTCTATTGAAACATATACGTTTTTTAACTGAGAAAACCACATTTTAATTTAAAAGGCATGTATGTTGTATCTATTGTAACTCTTCATGAATAGACATATCAAAGGTTATAAAACTCAAGATTCTGATATCAGTTTCATATCTTGTTTTAGAATTTAATAAAATTGCTACTTATTAAATTCATGGTTTTGTTGTATCTTGGAGGTAATTTGCGAAAACACCCAATAGCAAACTGTTCGTAGTGGGGGCAAATAAAACCTTAAGGAAAGAAATTCCTATGCCTTAAACCCTTTGATTTTCTCTCTTTTTGTTTCGTTTCTTTACATCCAAACAGTTTTTCCACCACCCACTGGTTTCAACAATCTTAATGTTTAATTTTCATGGAGGCTGGAAAGATGACTTCGTTTCTGAGTCCTGATGTCAAACTTGATCGCTTTGATGAGACAAATTTTACTCGTTAGAAGGGAAAAATGTTTTTCCTTCTCACTTTTCCATGGAAAGTGAAGGCGAGTCCTGATGTCAAACCATGCTTGGACATATATTTTAAAGATCTAAAATTCAAATTTGCTAAACAACCATGCTAAGTATCAAAAGAGTCAATAATATAAGCATAATTCATAATTTTATTAATATCAAGACTGAGTTTGAACATTCCATCACATTAGTACCCTTTCCCAACAAAAGTCCCACTTTGGTAAGAATACAATTTTCGGACTCAAATACAACTTTCAGACCATTCTTACATAACAGACCAGCAATACAAGATTCTTTCTAATTTCTGGAGCATGAAATACATTGTTTAAAATCAATTTCTTTTCAGAAGTAAATTGAAGATCAACGCTTCATTTTCCAACAACTTTGGCAGTATTGTGATTTCCCATGAGAACCGATTGACCATCCTTAACTTCTGCATATGAAGAGAACAATGCCTTATCATTGCAGATATGTATGGTAGCACCGGATAATCAGAGGATTTAGTCACAGCCGCCATGTTCAATTCAGTGATCATGCCTATTTGCATTTCAGAAACCACAGCACATATTTCTTCAGATTGATTCTTAACCACATTGGCTCTATTGGAATTGTTTTCTTCCTTCTTCTTCTTGAATCTGCAATCACTTTGACGATGGCCTTTCTTTCCACGGAAAAAACATTTTCCAAAAAACTTCATCGAGCCATCTTTCGACTTCTTTTTGATCTTTAAATCATTATTGATTTTGTAGTTCTTTTGGAATTTACTTGCTTTAGTGACATTAACTTTGGAAGAATCGTGAGAATTATTCTTTGGATCACAAGATCTAGTCTTCTCTTGAATTTTCAAATGTTTTTGCAATTCTTCCAAAGTTGTGTCATCCTTCCTATGAAGGAGTTTCTTTCTGTAACTATTCTAACTTTAGGTTAATTTAGCAATAATAGCCCCCACTAGGAATGATACATAAATCTCAACTTTCAATTCCTTAATTTTTGAGACCAGAACTTGCAACTCATGGATTTGATCCAAAATAGACTTTGTATCAACCATATTAAATTCGAGATACTTTAATACGAGAAATTTATCTGTACCTTCCTTCTTTGTTTTATACTTGTATTCGAGTGCATTCCAAATTTCCTTTAGACTCTCCATTGAATTGTACAGATCGTACAGCCTGTCCGACAGAGTATTCAAAATATGTCCTCGACACATCACTTCAACTTCTTGCCTCTTCTTCCTTTCGGCCTTCATTGCTTCAGAATCATCATATTTCGATTCAGGAATTTGAGGAAGATTCGGATTCAAGACATATGCAATTTTCAGAATAGTGAGAAGGAAAAACATTTTTCCCTTCTAACGAGTAAAGTTTGTCTCATCAAAGCGATCAAGTTTGACATCAGGACTCAGAAACGAAGTCATCTTTCCAGCCTCCATGAAAATTAAACATTAAGATTGTTGAAACCAGTGGGTGGTGGAAAAACTGTTTGGATGTAAAGAAACGAAACAAAAAGAGAGAAAATCAAAGGGTTTAAGGCGTAGGAATTTCTTTCCTTAAGGTTTTATTTGCCCCCACTACGAACATTTTTCCCTTCTAACGAGTAAACAACCATGCTAAGTATATTTAGCATACTAAGGTTTTATTTGCCACAAACGGTTATGGAAGTCCGTTTGATAAGTCAATTTGAATGTCACAAGGAATCCTTGATAAGTTCGAATGAGTTTCTTAAAGAACTAAAGAAGAATAACTCTCAATATGAATAAACATCAAAAACTGATTTCATAATCTAAAAAGTCAGTCTTATATAGCCGAAATTACATTTGTAAAATTCCTAATCTACCCCTAAGGATAAACATGCCTAAAAAAATCTAGGAATCAGATTTATCTAAACAAAAAAAAAAAAAGAAAACTAAAATTCAGAATTAAATTCAAATTTTAAATTAAAACTTAAAACTAAAAACAAGATTACAAAGAAATCAAATCTTGATCAGATCTTGTTTTGAATTTTGAACTTTTTGAACTCTTGGAAACGTAATCTTGACTTGATTCTTTTTGGAAAATAACGTCCACTTCAGCTTTGGAAAATCAAAACATCCACATCAGCCTTGGCTCTCTTCCAGATCAACTTTGATCAGTAAAATCAGTCTTTGTTCACCATCAGTAGTGAACACACTTTCTTCTTATTGTAGAACTCTCCGGACGAAGTTATTCAACTCTTTTTTGAATCTTTTAGCTTTAGCCCTCGTCATTGGACCAATTGGAACTTGAATTGGTTCGTGAGTTTTCCTTGCAACCTTGATGTCCTCATCATTCCCCCCTTTTGAAAAAGATTTGTCCTCAAATCATCACCTACATTAAAAGGACTCAAGTCAGTAACCTTGAAAGTAGCACTAACATTGTACTCTCCAGGTAAGTCAAGTCTGTAGGCATTGTCATTAATCCGTTCTAGCACTTGAAAAGGACCATCTCCTCGGGGTAGCAACTTAGAACGTCTCTCTGCAGGAAATCTTTCTTTCCTCATGTGTAACCACACCCAATCACCGGGTTCAAAAACCAGCTTGTGACGTCCCTCGTTAGCTTGCTTGATGTATTGCTCGGTTCTCCTCTCTATGTTGAGCCGTGCCCTCTCATGGAGTTGATTCACAAATTCTGCCTTCTTTTTACCATCTTGTTTATACCGAATGACATAGGAAAAAGTCTCAATGAACTTAACCCATCGAGTATGTCTCTTGTCCAGCTTGTGTTGGCCTTTCAAATGTTTCAAGGATTCATGATCCATACGAATCACAAACTCATTTGGCCACAAATAGTGCTGCCATGTCTCTAAAGCTCAAACCAATGCGTACAACTCTTTGTCATAACTGGGGTAGTTAAGTGCAGCCCCGCTTAGCTTCTCGTGAAAGTATGCAAGTGGTCTCCCATCCTACATAAGAACAGCACCTATACCTACACCAGAAGCATCACATTCGATTTCGAACGTTTTAAAAAAGTTAGGTGATAACTCTATGAAATAGAGTTATTTACCATGCTTTTAGGCATGATATTCGTTGATGTCTCAAGGTAAAGTGTCTCAGTTTTTAGAATTTTACATGATATTAGGAAGTTTATCTTCTCTTGAAAAAGGTTGATAAATTGTGGAGAATTCTCGTCCTAATCATGAACTCAGTCTTCATGTTTAATACAAATGTTAACGCTATGCTTCGCCATCCAAGAGGTCCAAGTGAAGAGTAAGTGAAGGCAAGCTGGAAAAGTGGAAGCAATGAAATGGAAAGATGAAATACGCCCTATGCTACGCCAATGCTATAGCAATGCTGCAGTAGTGAGGAAACAGCCAAAAAACACAAGCTGACGCAATTTCCTCCTTACAGCTGGTGGCTAGTCCACTTGCTGATTTTGTCAAAAGAGGACAGCTATAAGAGCACTAAAAAAGGATGGCCACCAGCCTTGACTATGAGAGGGACACGTGTAACTAAGGTACTTTAATTTACCCTGGTATAAAAGGTAAAGGAAAGACTGTATAGAGGAGGGAGAAGAGGGCAGAGGCAAAAACACACACCAATTTGGGAAGAGAAGAGGACGAAAGGGAGAGGAAGATTAGGAATTTTCAGAAGCAAGCAGTATAGCACGGCCTTTGGATTATTGGCTGGGCAAGGAACCGCACGAGAGCTTACATGCTTAGTTTTGGGATTTTTCTGATTTTTAGTTCACCCGAATCCTTTTGGTTTTTCTTCATTTTCTTCTCTGTGAATCATGACTCTATCGATTGAGATTGTTGATTTTAATTTCATTGAACTAAGTATGAACTATTTTCTTTAGCTAGGATTATTGATAGAACCGAGGTTGTAATGAAGACTTGCTTGTTTTGTTAATTGCTTAGTAATTTTTCATCCGGTTTTATTCAAGTGATTTATGTGTTTAATCTCTGTTGATTGGCTGGCCATCAATTGGTGGGGAAAATAAACTGAAATTGATTCTGGGAAGGTTGATTTTAGTAGGATCTTACTGGGATAATACATGTGGATGGTATAGGAATATACTAGTCCCTTGTACAACCCATTAAAGTTGGTGCTTAATTTTAAGTTCTGAAAACTGAAATGCATAGGAATATGTTTATTTTAGTTTAAAGAACTGAAGGTATAAATCATTTGGAAGAGGATTATGCAGAACTTTATGTTGACTGGATAAACTTTGCTATAGCATTACTACAACATTCGCGGTCATATTTACAACTGAGGGGAAATCAGTAATTCTAGCCATTACCCATCATTGATTCACAGCCTAAGCCTTAGATATTGCAATGTTTTACCTGTTGTTTGTATTTTTAAATACACCTATTCATTTACATTCATTTTCTATAATTTTAGTGCTCAAATCATTCTCAAATTTGTTTTAGAACAATTGTTTTCCGTAGTTAGTTTTTGGTAATACAATCCCTGTGGAGACAATACTTTACTTACTACTGTATTACGTGTTCGATTACGGATACTTGCATAGTATTTTCTCATACATATTTTTGGCAAACATTAGGTAAAGCAAGTAAAGGAGCATGAGTAAGCCTATGTTTAATAAGCTGAAACGCCTTCTCTTGCTCTTCACCCCATTTGAACGTAACGCTCTTCTTGATAACTTCGATAAGCGGTGCAACGATGGTGCTAAAATCTTTCACGAATCTCCTGTAAAAACTAGCAAGTCCATGAAAACTTCTAACATTACCTACACTAGAGAGGGTTGGCCACTCTTGGATGGCTTTGATCTTCTCTTCAATACCTTTAGTACTCACAACAAAACCTAGGAAAACAAGCTTATCGGTACATAAAGTACACTTTTTGAGGTTAGCATATAACTTATCTTTTCTAAGTATATACAAAACTGAATTTAAATATGAGACATGATCATCCAAACTCTTGCTATAAATTAGAATATCATCAAAATAAACAACAACGAATTTACCAATGAAAGGATGCAAGACATGATTCATTAGGCGCATGAAAGTACTAGGTGCATTAGTTAATCCAAACGGCATGATTAACCACTCATATAAGCGCTGTCTTCGATTCGTCTCCTTCTTTCATTCGTATTTGATGATACCCACTCTTAAGATCGATCTTAGAAAACACACAAGAACCATGTAGCTCATCTAACATATCATCTAAGCGAGGGATACGATGTCGATACTTTACCGTTATGTTGTTGATGGCTCGACAATCAACATATATTCTCCATGTCCCAACCTTCTTAGGCACTAGAATCACCGGAACTGCGCAAGGACTCATGCTTTCTCTCACGTATCCTTTCTCCAACAATTCTTCGACCTGTCTTTGAGGCTCCTTCATCTCCTCCGGGTTGCTTCTATCTGCTGGTCGATTTGGAATTGATGCACCGGAAACAAAATCGATTTGGTGTTCAATCCTTCAAATAGGTGGTAAACCATGAGGTACCTCCTCGGGGAACACATCCTCGAACTCCTGCAAAAGAGAAACAACAGAACTAGGCAAAGCAGGATTAAGTTCGTTAATGTTTAAAAACACTTCTTTGTACAAGAGTACAATCATCGGCTGATTTGAAGACATTGCTCGCTTAATTTCCTTAGCTTTTGCATAAAAATTCTTTTGTTTTCTCTCTGCTTTTCTCTTAATGACTGAGTTTATATTTGCCTTTTCTCTATCTTTTTTCTTCGACATCTTGCTCTTTTATACTCTTTTTCTTTTGATCACTCTCTTTTTGTAACCTCACTTGATCGTCATAAACTTGTTTCGGTGTCATCGGCACAAGAGTGATTGATTTTTGATTGAGCACAAACGAGTACTTGTTGCTGAAGCCATCATGCTTAACTCACCGATCAAATTGCCACGGTTGGCCTAATAAAAAATGTCCAGCTTGCATCGGAACTACATCACACAAAACTTCATCTTCGTATTTCCCAATGCGGAATGAGACCAACACCTGTTTATTCACCCTAACCTCACCACTATCATTGAGCCATTGCAATTTATAAGGCCGAGAATGTTTAATTACTTGCAGTCCCAATTTTTCAACCAAAGTAGTGCTAGCAACATTAGTACAACTACCTCCATCAATAATCACACTACACATCTTGTTTTGCACGTGGCATCTAGTCTGAAAGATGTTTTCTCGCTACACCTCATCATTTTCTTTGACGTCCACACTTAGAGCTCTCCTTGCAACCAACAATTCACCTTGGACATCATATTCCTCATCATCCACGTCCTTCAATGATGGCATAGAGTCGATTTCTGACTCGTCGTCGATTTCAATCTCACCATTATCCCGTATCGCCATGATTCTTTTGTTCAGGCATTGACTTACTATGTGACCCATGTCTTGACATTTAAAACACTTAATGTCGCGATTTCGAGAAGTAGAAGGGTCGGGTTTACCTTGAGATCCATGGCTGGCTGTGTCTTGTCTTGGCTCGGATTTAGGTCTTGCAACTGGTTTCTCATCTTTCTTCGCATAACTTGGTTTCCATGGCGAAGAACCCGAACTATGGGATGCACGTGTACCACCCTTCCTCTTGACCTGTTGCTCCACTTTGATGGCCATGTGCACCATCTCCTCCAACTCCACATAATGCTGCATCTCCACTCTGTCATGAATTTCTTGATTTAATCCATTGAAGAACGTAGCCATAGTAGCCTCTCGGTCTTCTTCAACATTAGTCCGAATCATAGCAATCTCCATCTCCTGAAAATAATCCTCCATACTCTGGTTACCTTGTCTAAGCCGTTGCAATTTCTGGTACAACTCCCGATAGTAATGGCTTGATACAAACCGCTTCCTCATTACTGTTTTCATCTCTTCCCACGTCTCTATCAAACGTTCTCTATTTCGCCGCCTATTCAACATGAACTGATCCCACCAAACAATAGCATAGTCAGAAAACTCAATGACAGTAAGTTTTACCTTCTTTATCTTGAAGTAGTTATGGCAATCGAATACTAACTCCACCTTCTTCTCCCACTCAAGATAAGCTTCAGGATCATTTTTACCTTGAAACGACGGAATCTTCATCTTAATACTACCCAAGCTATTATCTTCCCGATTCCTAGCTTCTCTAAACCGCCTTTCATGTCTCCTATTACCAACAATCAAATCCTGTTCATCTTCTTCATCAAAACCAGCCCCATAATACTTTTTGTATTCATTTCTCACTCCCCTAGGTTGAACCCTTTCCCTTCTACGCACATTAGGAGGGTTTTGTGGCTGCTCCACACAGACAGATCTATCCATTCGTGTACCTGCTCCAATTCCAACCTCATCACATGCCTCATCTCACTCATCATGGCCTCCATAAACACTTTCGGATCAGCCACTCCTGTAGCACCTTCGGCAATGTTCTTATCACTGTTGTGAGACATGTTTGCTGCAAAACAAAGTTAGAAAGAAAGAAAAAGATCTCACACACTCCCTTACGTGTTTCTCTCAAAGAATGATTCACTCAATTTCACTTGTGTTTCTCTCAATGTATTCGACTTCTACCCTCTAATATGCTCACCACTCTTGCCTTTTTCCATTCGTATTCTTCTTTTAGTTCTTTCAAAACTAATCAAACAATAATAAGAAGGATTCAAACAGCAATTCAAAACGAGAAGCAAACCAAATAAATCAAATTGTGTCCTGGATTCTGATGATTCTTGACACTCAAACGTAGGGTTTTTGGCAAACAAAAAAAAAAAAAAAAAGGTCTAGGACGTAAGAAACAAGATTTTTTTTTTAAAATGGATTTTACAACTCTCACTACTAGAAAATAGGGATTAAACGACGGCGATTACACGACGGTTCCTCAGATCCGTCGTGTAAAGTGCTAAAAACGGTGGTTTACACGACGGCTCCACCGAACCGTCGTATAAACCATGGTTTTACACGACGGTTTCTTGGCGCCGTCGTGTAAACCAGGAGGTTTACACGACGGCTCCACCAAACCGTCGTGTAAACCACGGTAAAACGAGGTTTACACGACGGCTCGGTGGAGCCGTCGTGTAAACCTCCTGTTTACACGACGGCTCCACCGAGCCGTCGTGTAAACCAGGCGGTTTACACGACGGCTCGATGGAGCCGTCGTGTAAACCGCGTGTAACAGGCGGTTTACACGACGGCTCGATGGAGCCGTCGTGTAAACCGCGTGTAAACCGCTGGTTTACACGACGGCTCCAACGAGCCGTCGTGTAAACCAGCAGGTTTACACGACGGCTCCACCGAGCCGTCGTGTAAACCGCCTGGTTTACACGACGGCTCCACCGAGCCGTCGTGTAAACCGTCTGGTTTACACGACGGCTCCAAGAAACCGTCGTGTAAACCAGGTTTACATGACGGTTCGGTGGAGCCGTCGTGTAAACCAGCGGTTTACACGACGGTTTTTTAAATACCCGTCGTGTATTCCTAGTTTTTTATCCCTAGCAGCAGCCCTCATTTTATCTTACAGAATTGTTGCGCAGCCGCGAAAAACTTTACAGAGACCTGCGAAATCACATCTCCTCCACTGTGAAACCAACACTCGCGTATAGTAATTATTTGTAAGTATAGTGATTATTACTTACTCTTCTTTGTAGTTATTTGAGTTTTATTAACGAATTATTGTAGATGTCTAAAATGGTATATTCTCGTTTTTTTTCTCTTCTTTGAGTATGATTTGTTGAAATTTTACAATAGCTTAATATGTTGTATGTTTAAATGCAAAACATGATTATTGAATGAATTGTATGATATATTAATTAATTAATATCCATTTAGGTCGGGTTCTTGGAAATGGATCGAAAATGGATGTGGGCTAATAGATTGACTAGAATGTACCGAGATGGTGTTGAAGAATTTTTGTCATTTGCCAAAACTCACATGAAGAATGATAAGATGCGATGTCCTTGTGTGGATTGTGGAAATCATAGATCTCATTCAGTTGATGAAGTTAGAAAACATTTACTTGCCCGTGGTATTATTTGTTCGTACCAAACATGGTATTTACACGGTGAAATGTGTTTTAATCCATCATCGAAGTACAAAGCGAAAGAACCTATTGTTGAGGAAGATGTAGGAGATAATTTGTTTGATATGGTGAATGATTTGGAAGAACAATTTGTGCATCGTCCGGAGTTATTTGAAGCAATGATGAATGATGTCGAGATGCCCTTGTATGACGGGTGTAGTAAATATACGAAATTGTCCGCATTGGTCAAATTATGGAACATGAAGGCATCGGGAGGGTGGACAAATTCTAGTTTCACGGCTCTTTTAGAATTTCTAAGAGAGGTTCTACCGGTTGATAATAAAATACCCGTTAGTATGTACGAAGCTAAGAAGACGTTGAGCACGTTGGGAATGGAATATGAAAAAATTCATGCATGTCCAAATGATTGCGCCCTTTACCGAAATGCGTATGAGGATTTGGATGCATGTCCGGTTTGTAAGGAGTCAAGATGGAAGAAAGGCAAGAAGCCAACAAATGGCAGCAAAGGTGTGCCGGCAAAGGTGTTATGGTACATTCCTCCGGCACCGCGCCTGCGGCGTTTATTCCGTAATGCCGATCACGCCAAGAATTTGACTTGGCACCATGATAAACGTGTTGAAGATGGCATGCTTAGACATCCCGCCGATGCACCACAATGGAAGACCTTTGATGCTGATCATCCTGAATTTAGTGCGGAACCACGGAATCTACGTCTTGGTTTGTCGGCAGATGGAATGAACCCACATGGTAATATGAGTAGTAGGCATAGTACTTGGCCCGTCATACTAGTCAACTACAATCTCCCTCCGAAGTTGAGCATGAAGCGGAAGTTCTTGATGATGACTTTATTGATATCTGGTCCTCAACAACCAGGAAATGACATTGATGTGTACTTAGCACCTCTAATCGATGATCTGAAGAGCTTATGGGAAAAGGGGATCGAAGTTAGAGATGCTTACCGTCAAGAGACATTCACACTCCGTGCAATGTTGATGTGGACAATTAATGACTTTCCGGCTTATGGAAATCTATCTGGTTATTCAGTCAGGAGTTCTATCGGTTGTCCCGTCTGTATGAAAGAAACATCCTCCATCCGATTGAAGAATGGTAAGAAAACCGTTTACCTTGGTCATAGGAGATTCTTACCACAAAATCATCGATACCGCAAACAGAAAAAGGCTTTCGATGGTAATACGGAAGAAAGAATACCTCCCCGGGTTTTGACGGGCGAAGATGTTTATGAGATGGTTAAGGATTTGAAAGTAGTGCTCAGGAAAAGAAAACGGCGTAACAATGATCCTGTGGTAGATGGACCTTGGAAAAAACGGTCAATTTTCTACGAACTTCCATATTGGAGGACACTTTTTGTTCGTCATTGCTTGGATGTGATGCATATTGAGAAAAACGTTTGTGAATCAATAGTGGGCACGTTGCTAGACATTCCTAATAAGAGCAAGGATGGTGAAAAGGCACGGTTGGATCTTAAGGAATTGAAGATCCGACTTAACTTGGTCCCTACGAAGAAAGGGAATGCAACTTACTTACCTCCGGCGAAGTACACACTATCAAGACAAGAGAAAAGAAAGCTTTGTGAGTGGCTCGCTTCTGTAAAAGTGCCCACCGGGTATTCTTCCAACTTCAAAAGGTTGGTGTCTATGAAGGATCTGAGGCTGATTGGAATGAAATCACATGATTGTCATATCTTGATGCAACAGTTATTACCGCTGGCCTTGCGAGGAGTTTTAACGAAGGATGTGAGATTTGCCATTACCAAGTTATGCTCATTTTTCAACTCGATATGCTCTAAGGTAATTGATCCATTGACACTAGATTCGCTACAATTAGAGTTGGTTAAGACTTTGTGCTTGCTTGAGAAGTACTTTCCACCCTCATTTTTTGACATAATGATTCATCTAACGGTGCACTTAGTCCGGGAAGTAAAGCTATGTGGACCGGTATACTTGAGATGGATGTATCCTTTTGAAAGATACATGAAGGTTTTGAAAGGTTATGTCAAGAACCGAAATAGGGCAGAAGGATGTATCGTAGAAAGCTACATTGCGGAGGAATCGGTCGAATTTTGCTCCGAGTACTTGCCCACCGCGGAAGCGATTGGGTTGCCAAAGACATCAAACATTGACTGGAAAAGACTATCCGTCGGCGTTCCATCGCAGGTAAATCGATGTGAATGGGAGAAAGCTTGTCTGTATACTTTGCGAAATCGGGCCGAAGTTGAGCCTTTTATTGAGGTTCACCTACAGGAAGTAAGAGATAGAAATCCAAGAAGAGGACGAAATGGAAAGTTGCTACAAGATGATCACAATCGGACATTCCGTCAGTGGCTACGAAGTCATGTCGATGGCAAGGACGGCTATTCGCAAGAGTTAATGAACCTCGCTAGAGGTCCGTCGACGATTGTTACACGGTATACGTCATACTTCGTGAATGGTTATACATTTTACACTCGCGAAAGAGATGAGAAGCATCCTGTTCAAAATAGTGGTGTTAGTATCCGTGCTAAAGCCATGCATATTTCATCTGCCAAGGACAAGAATCCAGTTTATGGAACTATGAACTACTTCGGTTTCATTGAAGATATTTGGGAACTCGATTACTGTTGTTTACATGTTGCACTCTTTAAGTGCAAATGGGCCGACAATAATTATGTAAGGATTGACAGTGATGGCATCACAGTTGTGGATTTCAGACGATTGGGATACAAAAACGATCCATTCATTTTGGCATCACAAGCAATCCAGGTATTTTACACAACGGATCCCAGCAATGTAGAGTTGTCCTTAGTAGTGCCGATGAAGCCAAAATTGATTCGTGATGGTCAAGTCGATGAGGAAGATTGCTCTGACATTCCATCTTTCACACAGGGAATGCCACCGGTTGAGGAGATTGACGAATTCGACGATGATGTTTCCCACTTGGTTCGACCAGATATTGAATGGACACGTGTTGAGGAAGCAAAGAAAAAAAAGAAAAAAACTTGAACATTCTGCCATTTATTTTGTAAAACACACTACTTTATTTTTATTATAATTCATTGGGAATTATAAATTTATTTTGTTATGTTGATCAATGTATATATATATTGAACATTAATTTTGAATAAAGATCAATATTGCAGTATGCATGAGTAATTACTGTATATAACAAATGGGTATTAGGACGTCGGATTGTGGTGAGCCAAATGGGCTCCTGAATAGTGTACGCGAACCGTCGTGTAAGTGTGGCTTACACGACGGTCCCTCCCAGGGACCGTCGTGTAAACCCTAGCGCATTTCAGGCTTACACGACGGTCCCTTGGACCGTCGTGTAAGCCAAGCGCATGCTGGCTTACACGACGGTCCCAGGGAGGAACCGTCGTGTAAGCCCAGTGGCTTACACGACGGTCCCTCCCTGGGACCGTCGTGTAAGCCGCTTCATCGCTGGCTTAAACGACGGTCCCAGGGAGGGACCGTCGTGTAAGCCCAGTGGCTTACACGACGGTCCCTCCCAGGGACCGTCGTGTAAGCCGCTCCAACCATCGCTGGCTTACACGACGGTCCCAGGGAGGGACCGTCGTGTAATCCCAGTGGCTTACACGACGGTCCCTCCCTGGGACCGTCGTGTAAGCCGCTCCACAGGGCTGGCTTACGCGACGGTCCCAGGGACCGTCGTGTAAGCCTGAGCGAATTTCTGCCTTACACGACGGTCCCTCACATGAACCGTCGTGTAAGCCTCAAAATTTTGAAAATTTTCAACTTTGGTTTTTCGAATTCCGCGCGAAAACCCATTGCTTAAATACAAGTTCCTCATTATTTCTCTTCATTTCTCGTCAAACTCTATAAATTTCTCAAGAACCCTCGTCCGTCACCAACACTACCCAACATCTCTTTTAAAATCTGTCCAACCTGCCGTCGCCGCCGCCGCCGCCGTCGCCGCCGCCGCCGCCGCCGCCCCTCTCTTCTTGTGCCCGTGCCTATTCTTCTTCAAATAAAAGCAAGGTAAAATCATTTACAAACTAAAACATTTTTACTCTTTTATAAACGTGTTTGTCACTAAAGATCCATTTTTGAATATGGTTGTTTTTGTTTGTAATATTGCTCTTTGTAGATGAATGGGTTGTGAATGGGTTTGTTTTTTTCCATATGATTTTTTTCCCGCCCACAACATGCTCGATGAAATGTCAAATTGAGTTTTTCTTATTGAAAAGTTTATTGAGGTTGATAATTATTTATAGCATAAGTGTAGTAAGATTACATGAAGTCCCATAGCATGAAAATACATCAAGAATGCCTAAAAATGGCCTAAGACCGCGACGGGCCCCTGGTGCCCGTTTAGGGCCGACTGGGGACCGGGGGGACGCCTCGCGGCCCCCGCTGGCGCCACTGGCGCCTGGCGCCCATGGGGGGCTCCTGGCGCCCGTGGGGGGCTCCTGGAAACCGTGGGGGCGCCAGGCGCCCGTGGGGTCGCCAGGCGCCCGTGGGGGCGCCAGGCGCCCGTGTGGGGCGCCAGGCGCCCGTGGGGGGGCCAGGCGCCCGTGGGGGAGCCCGTGTGGGGCGCCAGGCGCCCGTGGGGGGCGCCCGTGGGGGCGCCCGTGTGGGGCGCCAGGCGCCCGTGGGGGCGCCCATGGGGGCGCCAGGCGCCCGTGGGGGGCGCCCGTGGGGGCGCCAGGCGCCCGTGTGGGGCGCCAGGCGCCCGTGGGGGCGCCAGGCGCCCGTGGGGGGCGCCAGTGTGGTTTGTTGTGTGGTTTGTTGTTAAAGTTAATCTGATTCGATTATATTGGGCCGACCTGACTGTTTTGTTTTTTGTTTTTTGGCAATAAATATAGGTGAACGAATACAATGGAACATTCCAAAAAGGGACTAGCACGAAGGAGGAACCCAATGGATCCCAATGTCGATGGCAAGCGAAGGTCAACAATGATGAAACGCGTGCATATGGCAAGGAAAAGAGGTGAACGAATTCAAGTAACGTTTGATGACAAAGGACAACCGGAAGGGAAGCACGGTGACGAATTGATGAGCTGGATTGGTGTGCTCGCTCGAGAGCACGTTCCAATATGGATACAAAATTGGAGATCGCGTGATTTAGACGGATTGAAAGAGATTATTTGGAAAGAAACTGTTACTTCTTTCAGCGTGGATGAAAGCTTTCGGAGCACATGTTTAAAATCATGTGGTGAAGCTGCAAGGAATTTTCGGTATGATCTGTACAAGACGTACATCGAGGAATTTATAACAGAAGAACGTGTGTGGACCCGGCCGCAAAAGGTTATTGACAACTACCCCAATATAGAAGAAGAGGATTGGATGAAATTTGTTCAGTATAGAACATCCTCACAGTTCAAACAACTATCTGAACGTGGAAGCCAAATAAGGACAAACAACGAATACTCATCAAGAGGAGGCCGAGACGGATATAGGAAGCTCGACCAGGAAATGGTATGTCCATAAATTTTGTTCGTACTAAATCGTATTCCATTTATACTAACGATGTCAAATTACAGTTTAAGAAGACTGGGAAATGGGAAAAAAGAGAAGGTTTGTGGCTACAGCAACAGACAGCCGAAGATGGAGAGTTGAAAGATCCAGCATGTCAAAAAGTTAGCGAGTTGATAGTAAGTTTACTAACTAACACTGAAATCTTGATCACTACTATACGTACTCACAACCCGTTAGCTTAAATGAGTTCTGTTAAATATATTGTAGATGGATTACAGCACACAGGAGAGCCAAGGCACTTTCGAATCGGTTGGCACTAGTGATGTATTGTCGAACGCATTATCTAGACCCGAACACAAAGGCCGTGTCCGTGGGCAATCAAAGTTCGTAAAGCCGTCTCAGTACTTTAACCTAAATCGAAGTTCGAGTAAAGAGAATGAAGTACGATCAATGAGACGTGAAATAGAAGAATTAAAGGCGTTGGTGCGTGGTCTATGTCCGAGCAAAGATGCGGAGCCGTCGGTTGATCCCAACAATGTGCCAACTGTGGACAAACACAACAGCTTTAAGGCTAGTTGCTCTGTCCAAGAAAAACAACATGGAGTTTCTGATCCACCAACCATTCCGGTCGACAGTCAGGAGTGTAAACTCTATATTTTCGATGAAGTACAGGGTGGACAGTTGCTTGTTGCGTTTGGAAGAGCATGGCTGGAGAGCCTACCAACCGATACGGTGCATGGTATTCCACTGGGCGAAGGGAACGTGCGAGTGTCAATCAATGTGCCAAAATTAAAAAAATCACCATTACCTATACCGACGTACGACGCAACCACCGTGGAGGATGCTGTTAATGGGTTTGTTGCTTGGCCTAAGGCACTAGTTGAGCTCGACACGAGTATGAACAAGGCGAGTCGAGGGCCTAGTCACGTTCCTGACCCAGCAGCTGCCAGAAAAAAACGCCAAAAAAAGGATGGAAAAAGAACAATTGACTCTCGAACTGAGGTACAACAAGGTGCGCAAGAACAATTGTTCGACTTTGATACCATGAACAAGGCGATGAGGCCTTTGGCTTATTATGCACATAGATCCATGCGTGGAGGTAATCAGATTGAGATCCCAATACCATACACGATCATGACTTTTGAAATGCCTGTCTTTATGAGCTTTGAAGATATTTACGAGTTCATTAATTTACAAGAAATCAGTGCGAATTGTATATTAGTCTACATGAGGTACGACATACTTTCTCCTAAATTATTTTGTTATCTACAAATTCTTCTATATGTCAGGTAGAGTAATAATTCGTGATACGCTTATGCAGATTTTTGGAGGAACTATGTAGGAGTAACGGGCAAGCTGAGAAGTTTGTGTTTGTGTCTCCAAGCTTGATCTCACCGGTGAGAACAGATACTGAAGATGCTGGCAGGAGAGAGCGAGCCGACAATCTTCTCGGCTTTTTGCGCGACGCACCTAAAGGACGGCTTTATCTTGTGCCACATAACAGAGGGAGACATTGGGTTTTGGGTGTCATTGACCCATGGGAGGACTTGGTTCTTTATTTTGATCCTCTTCGAGAGAAGAAACGAGATGATTTTACTGAGCTAATCAACATGTAAGTCAATGTTAATATGTTCAATTTTTCAATCTTAATTATATGCATCTTAATTAATTAGTTTGAATTTTACCAATTTTGCTAGGGCCCTATCGGATTGGAAGATACTTATGGCTGGAGAAGGGATTAAAAGGAGACGAGACTTCATTACCAAATTCTCAAACCGTCCTTGTCCTCTCCAAGAGGGAAGTGTTGAATGTGGTTATTTTATTTTAGGTTTTATGAGAGAAATAGTGTTAAACGGAATTGACGCACTTGAAAGTAAAGAATTTTTTACTTCTCTGGATTTGGATTTGATTAGGGGAGAATGGGCTAGCTATGTAATGGATTTCATTAATTATAATGTATAAACTTGATTTGTATGTATTTTACGTTGATCAATGAAGCAGGGATCTTGTATTATAGGCCACCCGTGAGAAAAAAAAAAAAACAAAAATTCTAGGTCAGACCATTACACGACGGTTCGGCTCGGAGCCGTCGTGTAATGGTCTGACCATTACACGACGGTTCGGCTCTGAGCCGTCGTGTAATGGGCCTGACCATTACACGACGGTTCGGCCTTGAGCCGTCGTGTTTTGGTCAGACCATTACACGACGGTTCGGCCTTGAGCCGTCGTGTAATGGTCTGACCTGACGGTTTTGGTCAGACCATTACACGACGGTTCAGCCTTGAGCCGTCGTGTAATGGCTGACATTACACGACGGCTCAAGGCTGAACCGTCGTGTAATTGGCCATTACACGACGGCTCAAGGCTGAACCGTCGTGTAATGGCTGACATTACACGACGGCTCAGCATAAAACCGTCGTGTAATGGCCAATTACACGACGGTTTCATGGAACCGTCGTGTAATGGCTGACATTACACGACGGTTCCGATTTGAGCCGTCGTGTAATGTATCATTACACGACGGTTCCATGCGGAACCGTCGTGTAAAGACGCTGCCCAGGTGCCTCCACGGCGGTTTATCTTGTTTCGACGACGGTATTAAACCGTCGTGTAACATTGAGATACGACGACGGTAATATAACCGTTGTGTTATCTTCCACGACGCCGGATTACACGACGGTTCAGTAACCGTCGTGTAAACTTTACACGACGGTTAAAAACCGTCGTGTAAGCTCTCTTTTCTAGTAGTGTCTAAGGATTACAGGAATACGAATTCAAAGAGCAATCCAAACAATAATGAAAAATTAAAAACAATGGATAGGAAATCTAGCCAATTGGTTTTTTTTTTTTCTCGGATTCTTTTCTTTGATTTCATGGAAACAAGTAGCATGAAACAAGAAACAAAAGAATCGGATTTAGAAACCCTAATTCACGTTTTTTTAAATAATTTTTTTAAATTTTTTTTTTTAGGGTTTGTAATCCTAGTGGAAATCAGATTATGGTTTCAATATTCTAGAAGACCTCAAATCGGAATTTTAGTGCAGCAATAAGGATTTTTTTTTTTGACCGAATTGAAAAACTTTGATATACAATTATGGTCACAATCAACGCCATCAATTTCTTTATACTGTGATAGTGAAGCTACTTTGTCTAGAGCTTACAATAAGGTGTATAATGGAAAGCCTAGACATATTAGCTTGAAACATGAATATGTGAAGCAATTAATAACAGATGGTGTTATTAATGTTGTATAAGTTAGGACAAACAAGAACCTAGCAAATCCTTTGACAAAAGGCCTAGCGAGGGACCTAGCCAAGGATACATCTAGTGGAATGGGACTGAAATCTTTATTTGAATGAATCACCGGTGATGGTAACCCAACTTTGTAGTAGTATTACCACTACTCCAAAGTTTAATTGGTAAAAACAAGCTACTGTTAAGTGATCGGTCGAGCATTGAAATTTAAGTTTGTGTCCCTTCCAGGATATTCAGTGCAAATAGCTACGTGTGGAGGATGAGTATAATCTCTTAATAAAGTTCAAGTCTTGAATAGCTAGGACATGCAATGAACTTCACCTAAGTGAGCATAAGAAATGGTGCCGTTTCTAACAAGAGTTTGGTTTACTCGTGTGAATGCTCATAAAACCAAGATATTGCACATGGCCGTAATAGTGCTAACATGAATGAAACATATTTTGAAACTAAGATAGCTCATATGTGATGTATTTCCAGTACTAACATAAAAGATGAGGTTTAATACTTTGCACACATTTGTTTTGTGAGTATTTTGAAGTATAGTCACTAATTGAAGGTTTACATCGAAAGATACCTTCTTGTAAGTATAAGTATATCGATAAGAAATTTGTAAAAATATTACAATCAAGTGGGGATTATTAGAGAGATTGTAATATCTCTTCTATTATCATTGGGTAGTGGAAACAATAAAGTCCCACATTGGAAAAGCACAAGCAAGCATAGTTGTATAAATTGAAATAAGTGAAGTGTAAGGATTACTAGTATATAGTGAGCACTATGCACTACCACACACGCATGAGGGCGATTGAGCGTTTAGGGTGCTTTTGGGCCCTTATTAGGGTGCACTTCGCATGTACGCATCATCGCAAGGAGTCAAGGAGCACTCTCTTTTTTGAATGTGGTGCTTTTCCAGATTAAATCTGGACTGTTAATTTGATCAAACACGATCTAACGGTCGGATTTAAAAGATTTCATATTTAATTTAAACCGTTAATTCAATTATTACAATCTAACGGTCATAATTAAATTCTAATTACCGACGGGTATGTCTGTTGAAACAGATACGTTTTTTAACTGAAAATACACCTTTTAATTTCAAAGGCATGTCTGTTGTATCTGTTACAATTCTTCATGAATAGACATATCAAAGGCTATAAAACTCCAGTTTTTTATGTCAGTTTCATATTTTGTTCTGGAATTTAATAAGATTGTTACTTCTTAAATTCGTGAGTTTGTTGTATCTTGGAGATAATTTTTCAAAACACCCCATAGTAAATTGTTCATAGTGGGGGCAAATAAAACCTTAAGGAAAGTAATTCCTACGCCTCAAACACATTAGTTTTCTCTCTTTCTATTTCGTTTCTTTACACCCAAACAATTTTTCTCCCACCCACTAGTTTCAACACTTTTGACACTATTGATACTTGTTGATGTCGTTTCTTGATAAGGAGAGAACGGCTTTGGAGGTGAAGTGTCCTTGAGAGTGAAACTTTTATCAGTACTATTGATACTTGTTGGTGTTGTTTCTTGAGGATCAAGAGAGAACGTGGAGGTGTAGGGTAGTTGAGAGTGAAATTTTTGTCAGTACTATTGATACTTGGTGTCGTTTCTTGATGATCAAGAGAGGACGTGGAAAGGAAGTGTTCAACCTCGAGTGCGAACACCTTATTTTTGATGCTTTGGATAACACTGTCTCTCAGATTACTGTGGTCATAGCCAGAAACAGCATTGCTAGTACGACATGTCGTTCTATGGCGATCAAGAGAGAATTTGAAGGTAAAGGCGTCCTCGATAGGGAACCTCTTGTTGCCATTGATAAAGCTGCCTCTCTTGTTATGGTAACCAGGATAGCTTTGTTTCACAAACGGCACTTTCTCTTTCAAAACCAAACCTGCCTTTTGAGCTTGCTTTTCCACTTCCCATTTGTTGTAAGGATAGTCATCCCTATGCGTAACATGAACCTCCCCATCTTCTTTCACCATTCCACTCGCACTTCTAAAGAATGCTCTTAACAATCTCTTGTGCTTCCTATTCGTAAGTAGTGGCATAAACATTGAGAAGTTAGTATTTATGGTTGATTCGATGAAGTGGTCTAGATCGGGTTTGAAATTAGTTCAACTAAAAATATTAGGGACACGAACTCTAATCCCAACTTTCACGTGAGTCAGAACTCAAAAGTTAGAATTAGAATTGGTGTCCTTAATATTGTTTTAGTGTAATCAATTCGAATATAACATATTGGCTAGTGGACCAAAATTGAGAGGTAACACTGAGCATGTGTGTGTCGCATGAATTTATAAATATAGCAAAAATTAATCTCCACAACTAAATTGATCAGTAAACTAGTGGTGCAATTGGAACAAATGTCCAAACTAAAGTTTTTGGCTGGATTTTTGTCTTTTTGTAAAAAGTCAACAAAATTATAGTTTTTGAAAAGTCAACCAACTACAACCACAAAATTTTATTTCAAACCTTTATTCCAAATGCAAGCTAAATGTTAGAAAATAGTGGATATAAAATAATAGATCCTAAAAGTAATTCGGGGACAAAGTGTCACGCATACAAAAATTAAGAGAAATCGATGCTAGTCAAGCGTAAATAATTAATAGATGACTTTAAGAGACAAATGTTAAAAAAAAAAAAAAATTAGACCACTTTATAAAGTGGAGTCCCAAATTTGGCCTAATTTTCTAAACAAATCATCCCAATAGAATTTCAGTGTTAGATTATTATCCAGTCATTTGAAACTGTGAGATATGTAATTTAACTTCAATTTTTTATTTGGTGAAAAATATTAAGTATTATATGTCTATACATATAAATGTGTAAACAAATTAAGGCCACGTAGGTTGGTACTCCAGAGTAAGAGAAGGAGGGCACTTACTCTATGAGAATAGTGTCTCTTTCGCATAACCAAGAGAAATGACCAGCGTGGGGAAAGTTAAAGATGATAACATCAAATTTCATGCCAACTAAATTGGGATGTTTGTTCATATTACCCACATCAACTTCATACAACACCAGACACCCCCTTTCCTCCAAGTCATCCAAATTCTCTTCACACGTCCAAATTACGGCACTGACTTTTTCCCCTCCAATGGAAGAATTAACCAAATAATAAATTTAGAGAAATATAGTAGATACTAGATGGAAGATATGAAAAGGCATGCATCGGAGAAAAAAGTTTTGTTTTTAAATTATGCCTTGAAAGCTTGAAATATCTCTTTTGGAGTCATAAAAGTTGTTTGAAGAAGAAGAAGACCCCCAAAAAAATCCTCTTCAACTTGCCTTAACAACTTTTTTTCTTTTCCCTTTTTTTTTTTTTTTTTTTTTTACGTTTTTTGTAACAGATACTATAACATGGTTTATGATGTGAAAATTGGATAGATGGATAGTTTTTAGAGACTTATTAAAAAAAGAAATTACCAGTAGTCATTGAAATATTGATTGACCCATCAAGTCAATCAATAATTGACCAACAAAAATAGATATTGGTATCATTTAAATTAGTGATTTACTATATGATCAATCAAACCATTTAAAAAGAAAATATATATCATTATTTTCATAATTTACAAAATTTGGGACATTTATTGAAAGAAAAACTTTAAAAAATGACCATTTTCCCAACTACATGTTGCTTTTCCCCCTTCCAATATTTTAAAATAATACTTCATAGTGTGTTCACGGATCGGTTTCTACGGATTAGGTCTCAATCCGTAAACCAATCCGTGACATTCGGATTGGGATTTTCCAAATCCATAACTATTATGTGAAGCTTCCAATCTATCCAATCCGTAAACCTCAGTTTACACGGATTGGATTCACGGATTCAATCCGAAAAATCTAGGAACTAAAATATAAAAATATAATGCTTAAATATGAAATAGTTCAATAAAATTACAACACAATTAACCTCAAGTCTTCAATTGTTAGCTAAATTGTAAATTACAGTACATAACAACAATTAAATTTGGATTAAACTCAAAATAAAATATCCACACTAATCAACGTAACCAATACTACATCAAAGTAATTCAATGGGATGGATTAAGGGATTACACAGATTGAGAAATCTTCAATCTTCAATCCGTAATCCAATCTATAATATTTGGTTTGGGAAAATTCCAATCCGTAACCAATCTGTTAATCTTTCAACTCAATCCAGTCTAATAGCTTAGACTAGATTGAGCGGATTTCGTGAACACCCCTACTTTATAGCACATGCAATTGACCATAAAAAAGTAGAAATATGTACAAAAATTAATAGAATTTGGCTTGGACTAGACTTTGTAACTAATGGCTCCACAATATGCGTAAGCTTTATTCAGTATGTATTATGTATCAACTTGTCAACTTCAATTCCTGGAAAATAAAATAAAATAAAATAAAAGCTTTACAACTTCAAATGTTTTACGGGGGGGAAAAAAAAGGAAGGAATAGTATACCTTTGGGACATCCAAATCATGGTTTGGTTAAGATATCTTTGAAAGCTTAGCATATAAATGAAAAAAAAATTTATTAATTAAAAAAGACCAGAAAAAGATATAAATATGATTGAAACATAAACAACAAAACAGTGCATGTGAAGATGTGACCATTATTATTTATCTTATCTTATTTTTAAAATGGGATGAAGTTGGGAAATATCAAAGTAACTTTTTACTTTTAAGTGATGTCAACAAGACTATGACGAAATTGATCTTGTGAATCCAGACGGTCGATATAAAGCCAAAGGGGTCTCCATTAAGTTTAATAACATGATAATTCAATGTGAACACCACCAATTTATTATAAACAAAAAGTAGAAGAGTAATTTGACATCTCTTCTATAAAGTATTGTATATATACTTATATTGGCCCCCCTTGTCGTAATGGAAGATTTTCTATAATTAACTCCCCTCTATAACGCCAAGAGTTGAGATTAAATTAGAAGAGTGGTTGCGAAGATTTTGATTCTCTTTCAAAATAATAAAGACAATAAAATAAGAAAAATAAAGAAAATAAAAAGAGTAAAAAAAGTTGCTATAGCTAGCTTAACTAAGAGTCTAAACACACGTCGGGCAAATAGGCTAAAGAAATCTAAAATCTCTCTGACCATGTCATCAACATAGTCTCTGACGACAATGTTATTTGCGTCTTCATGATAATTGTGATGTTCAACACTACCATGACCAATAGGCATTTGTGCATGGACACGACGAGAAACGATAGGACTCGTCGATGCCGTTTCTTGATAAGGAGAGAACGGCTTCGGAGGTGAAGAGCCTTTGAGAGGGACACTTTCGTTACTATTTCTCCTTAGTGTCGTTTCTTGATGATCAAGAGAGAACCTTGAGTCCTTGGGAGTGAAACTTTTGTCACTATTGATACTTGTTGATATCGTTTCTTGATAAGGAGAGAACGACTTCGGAGGTGAAGGGCCTTTGAGAGGGACATTTTCGTTACTAGTTCTCCTTAATGTCGTTTCTTGATGATCAAGAGAGAACCTTGAGTCACTATTGATACTTGATATCGTTTCTTGACAAGGAGAGAACGGCTTCGGAGGTGAAGGGCCTTTGAGAGGGACATTTTCGTTACTAGTTCTCCTTAATGTCGTTTCTTGATGATCAAGAGAGAACCTTGAGTCCTTGAGAGTGAAACTTTTGTCAGTACCATTGATACGTGTTGGTGTCGTTTCTTGATGATCAAGAGAGGACGTGGAAAGGAAGTGTTCAACCTCGAGTGCGAACACCTTATTTTTGATGCTTTGGATAACACTGTCTCTCAGATTACTATGGTCATAGCCAGAAACAGCATTGCTAGTACGACATGTCGTTCTATGGCGATCAAGAGAGAATTTGAAGGTAAAGGCGTCCTCGATAGGGAACCTCTTGTTGCCATTGATAAAGCTGCCTCTCTTGTTATGGTAACCAGGATAGTTTTGTTTCACAAACGGCACTTTCTCTTTCAAAACCAAACCTGCCTTTTGAGCTTGCTTTTCCACTTCCCATTTGTTGTAAGGATAGTCATCCCTATGCGTAACATGAACCTCCCCATCTTCTTTCACCATTCCACTCGCACTTCTAAAGAATGCTCTTAACAATCTCTTGTGCTTCCTGTTCGTAAGTAGTGGCATAAACATTGAGAAGTTAGTATTTATGGTTGATTCGATGAAGTGGTCTAGATCGGGTTTGAAATTAGTTCAACTAAAAACATTAGGGATACGAACTCTAATCCCAACTTTCACGTGAGTCAAAACTCAAAAGTTGGAATTAGAGTTGGTGTCCTTAATATTACTTTAGTGTAATCAATTCGAATATAACATATTGGCTAGTGGACCAAAATTGAGAGGTAACACTGAGCATGTGTGTGTCACATGAATTTATAAATATAGCAAAAATTAATCTCCACCACTAAGTTGATCAGTATACTAATGGTGCGTTTGGAACAAATGTCCAAACTAAAGTTTTTGGCTGGATTTTTGTCTTTTTGTAAAAAGTCAACAAAAATTATAGTTTTTGAAAAGTCAACCAACTACAACCACAAAATTTTATTTTAAATCTTTGTTCCAAACGCAAGCTAAATATTAGAAAATAGTGGATATAAAATAATAGATCCTAAAAGTAATTCGGGGACAAAGTGTCACGCATACAAAAATTAAGAGAAATCGATGCTAGTCAAGCGTAAATAATTAGTAGATTACTTTAAGAGACAAATGTAAAAAAAAAAAAAATTAGACCACTTTATAATTTGGCCTAATTTTCTAAACAAATCATCCCTATAGAATTTCAGTGTTAGATTATCCAGTCATTTGAAACTGTGAGATATGTAATTTAACTTCAATTTTTAATTTGGTGAAAAATATTCTTATACGTCTATACATATAAATGTGTAAATAAATTAAGACCATATAAGTCGGTACTCAAAAACAAGTAAATGAGAGAACTTACTTTATGAGAATAGCGTCTCTCTCGCATAGCGAAGAGAAATGACCAGCATGGGGAAAGTTAAAGATGATCACATCAAATTTCATGCCAATTAAGTTGGGATGTTTGTTCATATTATGCACATCAACTTCATGCAACACCAGACACCCCCTTTCCTCCAAGTCATCCAAATTCTCTTCACACTTCCAATGCTTTGTCAACAACGTCTCTGTGAGAACAATCCAATATTACATTTACACACATATATATATATATATATATATAGAAAAAGAACTATATATACGTGACAACTGATCAAAAGGTTAATTTCACATTTATATATATACATCATCCAACTTAGCTTATTTAGGTAAGAAGATATTGAATGTCCAAATCTTCTGTCAAATTTTGATGTCTCGCATTTTTTTTCAAACTAAAATATTCGTCCTGTATCATATAAAATTTAAGCAGAAAATTGAATTCAGATATGTGCACCTTCAGAATCTAAAGAAGTAGGGATCATATTGACTGCAGAGCCAAAGACTCGAGCTGAACGTGCAAAACCCGTTTCATATAAAATTTAAGCAGAATATTGAAATCGGAGATATATACCTTCAGAATCTAAAGAAGTAGCAACCATATTGACTGCGGAGCCAAAGGCTAGAGCTAAACATGCGGAAAACGAGAAGTCACCCTCCCCAACCAGCAGTATCTTCTGAAAGCTGCTATAATGTTGTATCCGCATCTCTTTCGTCGTCATTGTCATTATTAATTGGAGCTTTCGATGGTGGATATCCCTACCAGTATTGCGTGTTTTGTACATTAGCTAGGTTTTAATCAAAATCGTTTCAAAATGTAAAAATACCAAAAATTAACAGAACATTAAGTTTCATTCCTAGGATTCCAATCCTAGCACAGGATAATTTAATTAATTTATTTATTTTTTAATAATATCTCGTTGTAATATATAGATAATCAGGTCCACGCTAATCAGGGGGGAGAATTGTCTCTGTACTAAAATAGATGTTCAATTTATGAATGCAATCTTTTGGTATTGAGTACCAATCACAAATCTTTCCCTAAAGAAAATAGAAAAAAGATAACTTAAGATACAAAATACAAATAAAAAAACAGAGTTAAAACTTACTGAGCTCGAAGAGATGGTGTAGCCGAGAGGACTAGTCTGACTTGAGAAGATCAAAAGAGAAGAGTGGACATCTGAGAGGGTGAGAGCCCTGTCATGGTCGGACCCTGTCGTACCACGAGACTCTGTCGTGAGTCGGATTGTTTGGAAACGCAAACCCAATCGGCTTATAAATGCTGTCCTACGGCTAAATACCGACGAGAGACGAATAAAGGTTGATCTGGACTTTACAAAGGAGGAAAAAAAATAAAAACAAAAAAAAGGAGAGAGAAAGAGAGAGAGAGAGAACAACGTTAAAATGAAAATTGGACAAAGTTGTGGAATTAAAGAAGCACTTTCAGAACAAGTAAGAATAAATGCTTCCACTCGAATAAAAAAATGTGGTTTTAATTGGACGAACCAAAGTTCGAAAAAAGAAAAGGAAAAAAGAAAAGTTGATATCTCATTTTCTTTGTCCACATAAAGGACGAAAAATAAAGTTCATTGTCACTTGGTAAGAAAATATCAATTGGCAAATTGCTCTGAAAATTTTGTGTAAAAAAAAAAAAAAAAAGTTACGTTTTCCATTAAATCGGCCTTTAATCCTGACATTTAACCTTCGGAGCCAAACTGAGTGGACAATCATATGAAAAACATCATATCTCTTGGGAGGATAATTCAACACAAAAAGCCTCTGCACCAGCTTCACATTCCTCCTCAATCCCGCATACTGGTCATCCGAAATCACCGCCAAGATCGCCTTCAACCTCGGCATCTCGTTGACCGAAACACTAACCGAGAAAGCGTCCCAGTTCAGAACATCACGGTAGGGAGGGACGTAATGCTGGGAGATCAGCATGGGGACACACTCGGCGAAGATCGCCTCCGCGTAAGATCTGTTGCTTGTTTTCTGGTGTTGCCCGTTCGGTGTAAGATGGGCTTGCTAACCCTTTAATGGTAGGTGCCAAACAAAAAGACTTTCAAGATTATAGATCTTAATATATAGTGAATCATATAAGTACCCATAAGGTAGTTATTTAATTTTCAAATGATATATTAGTTTTATCATGTTGTCGCTCCTCAATCTACTTAAATTACGATACGTTACAAGCACTTCAGTGACATGACTAGATGTGATTGCTTAAGGGGTGGTTCCCACCCAATAAATGGGTGCGAAAATTTGCGCCCTTTGTAGTACAAGCCTTTTAACGACAAGTATATTGTGACTAAAGGGTTTAGTCCCAACTAATTGGCGCGAGAAACTCGTGGCTTTTATATATCACATGCTTACCATTTAAACCAATCATTGAACTATGCCGGGCTAGGACTTGAATTTTAGGACAATAAATTTTCGCCTACATTCGGAAAACTCATGGATGCTCTAACACCACTGAATTGGACTACTAAACGAAACACAGTCTCTCTACGATATAGCCTAGAACTTGTACAAGTACAAACTCTCATTTAGCCACCAAAGCTAAACAGCCAAGAGAATCACCAAGCCTATTAGCCACCATATCCATTTCAAGAGAAAACCTGAAGGTGAAGCAATCCTTGAGAGGAAACGTTCCATTTGCCCTGACATGACTGCCTCTCTTGTTGTTGTACCCAGGGTAATCGCCTTTTGTGAACACTACTTTCTCCTTCAAAACCAAATCTTTCTCGCGAGCAAGCTCCTCCACCTTCCATTTGTTGTAAGGGCTATCATCCCTGTGCGTCACGTGCACTTCGCCGCCTTCCTCCAGCAGTTCTCGTGCACTTGTGAAGAAAGCTCGTAGCAGATCCTTGTGCATCCTAGTCAAATTTTTTTATTCAATCAGTTAGTGTTTTTTTTTTTTTTCATTAAACTAGTGATACATGCACTCTCCTTTTTCTTGGGGATTTTTTCATTTCGGGGTTGCTGCCCTGTTTTTTTTTATTTTATTGTTTTTCTTCTTCCGAATGAAATGCTTAAAAAAGAAAAAAGAAAACAAAGTGAAATGTATTATTATGGATCAAGACTTAATTACTCTATGAGAAGAGGGTGAGTTTCAGGAAATCCAAAATGACCAGCGTGAGGAAAGTTATAGACAATGACATCAAATTTCATTTCTTTAAGGATCGGATGTCGGTTCATGTTGTGTGCGTCAACTTCGTGTAAAACTATGCACCCTTTCTCCTCTAACTCCTCCAAGTGTTGTTCACATGATCTGCCATACTTTTCCAATAGCATACCTGATCGTGATATATATATATATACACACACACACACACACACATAAATTTAGCACAAAAAAACTATGAAAACACATGAAAATCACCATCTTTGGAGCTACTTTCAGAAGAGGGAAAATTTGTGAAAAAAAAAAAGAAAAAAAAGTTGCTCATTTTTGCACCTTTGGAATCCAAAGAAGAAGCGACCATGTTAACAGCAAAGTGAAAGGCAGCAGCTAAACAAGCAGAAAATGAAAAGTCACCCTCTCCAATCAGCAATATCTTCTGAGAGCTGCTGTAGTGTGTTATCCATCTCTCTCTTCTGCTCATGATTATTTCTTCACTATACCAACCAAAACACACTCTTTTTCCTTTCTAGACGTGTACAATATATATATATATATATATATATATAACTTTTTGAGATACTGTGATATCTTTGGAAGTTGAAAAGCCAAAATCCTTCCACCAAAAAAAAGAAAAAAAAGAAAAAAAGAAAAAGAAAAGAAAAACCAAAAGTCTTATCTTGGAAAAATACAAGCAAATACAACCTTTAAATAAAAATAAATGAAACGTAGTATTACTTGTATGTGGATGACATTATATTACTATCATGCACGGATGCACCATGCACATGTAGTAGTCTTTAGAGTTCTTTTGTGGCCCCGATACCTCAATAAATACTGCAAAATACAAGAGGACGTTAATAATACTTAAAACCTCAAATAAAATAAATAAATAAATAAAAAGATAGGATCCACTTTTTTTTACCCCTAAAATAGAATTAAACAATAAATTTGAATCCACTTTTTCGTTAATTGTGGTGTTTAGCATTAATAGTATTTTTCACAAGAATAGTGTTTGGGATTCTTTTTCTTTTTCTTGCTTTTTATCTTGTTAAGGGAGGTCTTCCTTACATACTTTTATACTTTTGGAAAAATGTAATAAATAAAGTGATTATTTACGATAATTTCACACCTAACTTTATCATTAAGTGTAGAGTTCGAATTCCTCACTCTCAAATTCCAAAGAAAATATATATATGTGTATGTGTGTAATTAACAAATTTCAACTTCTTTCCCCCCTTTGTCCTTTCAGTCTTTAAGTTCTTGCTAGTTTTTTTTTTTCTCTTTTTAAGTTAATTTTTAGAATGCGGTCTTTCCAATTATTGTAGTTATAACATCAACAGATAAAATTCTTTGAGTGAATCAACAGAGAAAAGTTCATAGTACTCTCATGATTTTTTTTCTTGATTTCATATCTTCCCTTTTAGTATATAGATTCACACAGGTGCGGAAAGTTGGAACTCGCGAAAAAGACCTATCATCTTTTCCTCAGAGAGTCAAAAAATTGGCCATGGATTTAGATTCTCACCTTTTTGTGTTAGTTGTTTCCAACTGGTTCAACATCTGATAACGGCGAAGAATTTGGCACTCGTCGTTGTGTTTTTGCAGTACTTTAATCGAAAAGGTTCGGCGTTGCTTTCTCTGGTAGTTGAAATGCTACCCACATTTACTAGTCTCAAATTCTAACAGTGCTACTTAAGCTTATGATTTCAAATCTTGGCTTAGCATTAGAGCTTGAATATATATAATTTATATTTAATTTTTAAGATTGTCAAGCCCATGAATAGTTTACACATTTTCCATAGCTATATATATATATATCCATAAATATATTAAAAGCGTGAAGTTGCTTAAAAACGCTATTTAAAAATTTGATTAAGTTATTTTATCTTTTTGTGATGATGTCTTTCCTTTTTTATTTTTTTTATTTTACTTTTTCTTGATTTCTTTTTTTTTTTTTTTCCTTCAACAACTTTTTTAAATGTATTTTTTTTATACTCTTATTTTTACCATAAAATATCATTGAAAACTGTACCATTTATGTTTATAAAATAGATATTTAGTAATTTTTGTTTGCACGCACGTGATTTTAGTTTGTGTGTGTGTGTGTGTGTATATATATATATATATATATCTCAAGGTGTTGTTAGTTTGGAAGATCTAAAAGATAGACATGTCTTGTGATTCTTTCTACTTTCTCATCTTACTACTCATCCTCTTACAATAGGGACAAAGTGTGAGTTGACATTGAATGCGATCACTATAGCTTCATTTTGACCCCTCAAATATGTGCATCATTTTCAATGATGGTTTTTTGCTCACACATTTTCTAAAAGATTATATTATAGAGTAACAAAAGAATATCTTCAATTCCGCCTTTTTATATAAAATACTAAAATTTGTATTCCAATCCAATGTAATCCGATAGATTTTCCAACATCCAAAATTTCAATATATTGAACAACAACACATGGAGTTTTCTAAAGGCCATAGGTTTTCATCCTCAAAATGGTCAACTATGTTAAACACAAATAAAAATTAATCAAATTAAAAAAAACTACAAAAATAAATAATTTTAAAACATATGATATATAATTCTATACTGGATTAGATTGATAGTTTTTCAAAGACAAAAGCCAAATCAAATCTAATACAATTGAATTTACAATGTTTTCCATTCAATACAATCCAATATAAAAAATTCCACTGATTATTCAATCAGATTAGATAATATGCTCAGTTCTATTTAAGTTTAACATAAAGCCCTAGCAATAGAGTTTTTTTTTTTTTTTTTTTTTTCCTTCCTCGCCCTATTTTACCATCAAATTTTTCTAAAAAACAAACATGAAAAAAGGGAAATTGTAGCAAATAGTATATTTTTTAGGTACATTTGAAGTTTATAGCATGTTTTTTTAAAGAAAATAATTTATAGTATATATTTCTGATAAATTCTTAGATTTTTTTGAATTTTCTAAAAAATTTCAGAGTTAAGGTCAATTTTTAACAATAAATTTGTATGCATAGTTTCATGTTAAATAGAAAGAAGAGAAAGGAGGGGGGATTTTTTTTTGATATTATATGATCATAAATTTAATTATATTATTTATTATAATGTTTAAAATTGTATGTTACAATTTACTATAACTCTATTCAAAAATACTATCTCTCTCTCTCTCCCAGTACAAACTAACTATGAGGCTAGGTTTCATTGAGGTTTGTTTCTCTGCTCTTCGCTTTTCCTTTACTATGAAATCTGAACCATTCGTTTCTAATATTTTGTTTTCCATTTAATTGTACTGATTAAGTGATTATTCAGGCCTTCACTTCTTTTTTTTTTTTTTTTCATTTTCATTACTTTTTTTATTTTATTTTGTGAATATGTATTTATGTTTCCCTGTTGGCTTTGATGAGAAAATCTGCACAGGAATATGCATATTTCTGTTTGCCTGGTGGGATTTTGAATTTTGAAGCGAAACTAATGTAAAACTGTGCAATTCTGAGATTAAATTTTCCAGTATTTATTAGTGATTATCCTTATTATTTACTTCAGTTGTCTATTCTTACCCCAACCACACCCACCCCCACACACCACCCCCCTCCCCCCCCCCCCCCCCCCACCACCCCACAAAAAAAAATCAGTTTTTTATGTGTGTGTGTGTGTGTGTGTATTTTTAATGTGTACATATGTTTATTTTCCCTGTTGGGCCTTTGAATCGAAATTTGTATATGTTTATTTATGTCTGATTTCCCTGTTGGGTGTTCGGATAGAATATTTGCATATGTTTATCTTTTGACGGTTTTTCGAATTAGAAATCATGGAGAAATTATGAGTCATTTTTCTGGCCTTTACTTCGTTTTTCAATTTTTTCTGTGTATCTATTTTCGTTGCCATGTTGGGTCTTTGAATCATAATTCATTTGTGTACTTCTTTCTTTTTCCTTGGTTAATTAGTTTTTGAATAGGATTTACATACATACATACCTACATGTATATATACATACATATATATATATATAGGTTGCTGAAATAGCCATGAAAAGAAGAAGAAAGCCAACTTTTAACAGAACCCGAACGGGCAACATTGATGAACGAATTCAAGTATCTGGTCCCTCGATAGTAGATCTTCCAATAACCATCTTTGTTGATATTCTACTAAAACTAGATACCAAGAGCAATATTGTCTCGCGCAAATGTGTGTGCAATTCTTGGCGCAATCTCATTTCAGATCCTCAATTTGCTAAGTTTCACTTGGCGCAAGTAAAGACTGTTCTTTTGATTCTGGACTTGTGTTATCAACGCATTTCACGAACCCTGTATCTGTTGGAGCCTGAAGATGGCTGCAGTTTTAGCGGGTATTGCTGGTGTGGTTCGTTTAAGAAGAAGTGTAAGCGTTGTCATCTTCGCAATACGCTGGAAGCTAAATTAAAGCTGCCACTGAGGAATGCCCAAGTCATGTTCAACCTGGCGGGTGATGATACAAATGTGACCTTTCACACTGAAAACAACAACAGCAACAGGAACAAGAGGAAGTGCTATATTGAGTTGGGAGTCCGGGGGTGATCACCGATACCAGGTTGAGAATTCATGTAATGGCTTGCTTTGCTTGACTGACGGGTTAGGATATGACAATGTTGTTGTTTGCAACCCAATCTTGGGTGAGTTTATATATCTCCCAAAATCTTCTCATGATGGATATTACAACAGTTGGTTTAGAGTTGGGTTGGGTTTCAGTCCAAGGAATAATCAGTATAAAGTATTTAGGGTGTTTAGTCGTTTGACAACGGACCCTGCTACGGGATGGTTCTGGCGTGGTACTAACATGTCTGAGATACATACGCTTGGGACAGTTTCGTGGAGAAGTGTTGATATTGCAGCATTAAAGCTTCACTTTGATCGCGGCCCAATCTATCTCAATGGAGCTCTTCACTGGATTGGTTGGGACGATCAGAATGGCTCACATTGTATAGTTACTTTTAACTTGGATGAGGAGCAGTTCCATTTATTCTCTATTCCATCGCCACCTAGTCAAAGGGGAAAACTTTTAGATTTTGGAGTTATAGAAGGCTGTCTTTGCGTGTATTATCCTTATGTTCATCATCACATTGAAGTCTGGGTGATGAAAGAGTTTGGTGTCCGTGAATCTTGGACTAAATTGATCTCCACGAGTATTCTAAATGATGAAGCACCTGAGCACCATTATCGTCCTATAAGTCTCTTAAACAATGGAGTTTTGTTGATGTTCCATCGTTCTCGGAGTGACTTGATGTACTACGATGACTTAAGAGGCCTAAGATTCAAACATCTCAAGTTTATTGGCTATATATCAGAATTCGAGGCGATTACTCATATTCCAAGCTTCATTTCACTCAAGGATATTTTCATGACAGCTAACGTTGAGGTCCTCAATATCAATTCAAGGTATGGATGAGCATACGTTTTAATTTATTTCTGACACTTATTGTTTATCTACATTATTCCTTTGTTTTGCAACCTAGTACTTCATCTGGTACTTTTCTTTTGTTCGCTTATTTCATATGGTACTTACTTAACTACGCATAGTTTGCTGTGAAACTTTCTACCAAGAAGTTCCTTCTTATAAGACGGTGTTCTATATTTGTTACCGTTGATGATGATTTAGGTGTGGCAAGTTACAACTCGCGGAAGAGACCCGTCCTCTTTTGCTTGGAAGGACAAGAAGATAGACATTGCTTGTCGAATATTCTAACTCATTCAACATGTTTCAATTGTGATTTGTGACTGATGGCTGGAGTTCTTGAACGGTTTTTGGAACAAACTATTAATGTTGCCATGATAGTTGAAAAGTTTCAGTGCACTACCGTCTTCTTTGGGTATTGCCATTTTGTTGCTCTTATTTTTTTAATATATATATATATATATATATTTAGGAATGCTGGCTTTCATCTCTGCAGCTTGTTTTCTTCTTCTTCTTCTTCTTCTTCTTCTTCTTCTTCTTCATCATCATCTTTTTGTGTGTGTGTGTGTGTGTGTGTGTGATGGATCTGTTGCTTGTTTTCTGGTGTGCTGTTTGAAGCCTCTGATCAAGAGGTTGCCCGTTCAGTGTAAGATGGGATTGCTAACCCTTTCATGGTAGGTACCAAACATCTACATTTTGATTATAACCAATAGTTTTTACAGTAATTCAAGCATTCAAAACTCACAATATTATAGATATTAAAATATAGTGAATCTTATAAGTACCCACAAGGTAGTTATTTAATTTTCAAATGATAGATTAGTTTTATCCTGTTGTCACTCCTCGATTACCTTAAATTATGATACGTTGCAAGCCTTTACATGGGTGCGAAAATTTGCACCCTTTACAGTACAAGCCTTCTAACGCCAAGTATGCGTTACTAAAGGGTTTAGTCCCAAATAATTGGAGTGAGAAACTCGTGGCTTGCTCACCATTTTAAACCAATCATTGAACAATGCTGAACTAGGACTTGAATTTTAGGACAATAAATTTTCGCCTTCATTGGGAAAACTCATGGATGCTCTAACACCATTGAATTGGACTACTAAACAAAACACGGTCTCTCTACGATATAGCCTAGAACTTGTACAAGTACAAACTCTCATTTAGCCACCAAAGCTTAACAGCCAAGAGAATCACCAAGCCTATTAGCCACCATATCCATTTCGAGAGAAAACTTGAAGGTGAAGCAATCCTTGAGAGGAAACGTTCTGTTTGCCCTGACATGACTGCCTCTCTTGTTGTTGTACCCTGGGTAATCGCCTTTTGTGAACACTACTTTCTCCTTCAAAACCAAATCTTTCTCGCGAGCAAGCTCCTCTACCTTCCATTTGTTGTAAGGGCTATCATCCCTGTGCGTTACATGCACTTCGCCGCATTCCGCCAGCAGTTCCCGTGCACTTGTGAAGAAAGCTCGTAGCAGATCCTTGTGCATCCTAGTCAAATTTTTTTATTCAATCAGTTGGTGTTAAAAAAAAAAAAAAAAAAAAAAAAGAGTGATACAGGCACTCTCCTTTTTCTTGAGGATTGTTTCCTTCCTGGGTTGCAGCCCTGTTTTTTATTTTATTGTTTTTCTTCTTCCGAATGAAATGCTTAAAAAGGAAAAAAGAAAACAGAGTGAAATGTATTATTATGGATCAAGACTTACTCTATGAGAGGAGGGTGAGTTTCAGGAAATCCAAAATGACCAGCGTGAGGAAAGTTATAGACAATGGCATCAAATTTCATGTATTTAAGGATCGGATGTCGGTTCATGTCGTGCACATCAACTTGGTGCAACACTAAGCACCCTGTCTTCTCTAACTTCTGCAAACGTTCTTTACATGTTCTGCCATACTTCGCCAATAGCATGCCTGAATATCATGAAAATCATTAGTCATTTATGCCTAAATAATTAAATTGGAGCTACTTTCAGAAGACGGTAAATTTATTTTGGGGTGGGGGGGGGGGGGGGAGTGCAGGAACTAAAACAATTATTTTCTCTTCATAAAAAAATATATATATATATATATATTTATGTATTGTACCTTTGGAATCCAAAGAAGTAGCGACCATGTTAACAGAAAAGCGAAATGCAGAAGCTAAAGAAGCAGAAAACGAAAAGTCACCCTCTCCAACCAGCAATATCTTCTGAGAGCTGCTGTAGTGTTGTATCCATCTCGCCTTTCTTCTCATGTTTATTTCTTTACTATACCAACAAAAACACTTTTTTTTTTCACATAATATATATATATATATATGTTGCATAGATAATTGAATGTTTACACACTGATACCTACATGCACAACGAACTGAGGCAGATTAATGCGTATACGTGTTTTTTAAATAGTGAAAAATAATGTATACGTGTATTTTACGTGTTTCATTTTAATGAATATTTTTAAGTGTAAACGGTTTGAAACGGACTAATATATCCACGTGTTTTTTAAGGTTTTTTTTTTTCAATTAATACTGTGATGTCCCCTCATCACCTTACGTGGATAGCCAAGGTGGACAGGTGCTTGTTTCCTAGCAACAAAAATGAAGGGACCACTTGATTGCTAGAGTAGTTTTTAGAGTTAGTTTTGTGGGACCCCATCCCCTAATAAATACCGAAAAATGCTAAAAGACTGTGAATGGTATATTAATAGAAAATGAGTTTCATATTATATCTATACTTTAGATTCTTATTTTTATTCACGGGGTGATAAAGGGTTAGGATACATTTGTTAGTTAGGTATCTAATCTCATTTGTCCATCCAGATTCAAGTCTTATCTTGTGATTTTTCTCTTTTTTTTTCTTTTTTTTTTTTTGCTTTTTTTTTTTTTTTGTTTTTGTGTGTTGGAGAGGGTTCTCTTTCTCTTCCTTACGTTGCCTTTAAACTTTTGGGACCCATTACTATCATTCTGTAGCCTATTTTTTGTGTCTTTGACTTTCAACATAAAAATAAGTTTGTACAATTTTAGTCTGTAATTTTTTTTCGTAGGTATTAAAAATGTTAACTTTTGTATGGAATCTACTGATTAGCATCTTTTTGATCAAATTATTGATGGACTTCATTCAAAAATTAATAAAAATGATTATTATAATAATATTTTAATAATTTAAGATCATTAAAACTTTAAAAAGAAATTAACTAAAATTGCATAACTTAAAATTTTATAGATTAAACAAGAAATTTATCTTTTTAAAAAAAAACTTCATTGTTATTATTATTATTATTATTATTATTATTTACATTTTTTTCCATTTACTTCCCCAACCAATCTCTTTAAATTAGAAAAAGTGGAAAAAAAAACTTTTTTTGGGATAATTGAAATTCATTAGACAAGGTTGGAGTTCATTAAAAAAAAAAAACCAATACCAACAAATTTATTCAGGGCATTTGAAAAGCACTGTAAAGGAGCTTAAAAAAATTAGGTTTTTTTTTTTTTTTTTGTCTCTGAATTATAACTCCAATCCCATTTCAGTATCCTTACTTTAAAATGTCTCAAAATATTTTTTTAAAAAAATAAACTTTAAAACAAAACATGTTCTTGAACTATTTATATGTCCCATCATAGTCCTTTCTTTCAAAAATTTTTAAAAACTGGATTGTAATTATCACATGAAGATCAAGTGTATTTTAATCAAGACTGATTTTGTTATTATAATGTAAAATACAAGTGTTTTGCAAATTTGTAGCTTCTAAAATTGAAATCCAAAAAGTAAAAGATGAAAAAAAAAAACTTTGATTAAGGTAATTACAATTTAATTTTTAACAGAAAAAAATAAAAAACAAAAACCTTTCATTTTAAAGCAAAAAGAAAATTTTTAAAATGCACAATTCTGTCGGGGTTATTAGGAAATTTCAGGAAATTTTTGGCGGGTTGGTCCATTAGCGGGCTTGTCCACTACGCAACAAAAAGGTTTTGTTTCCTTCTTCAGAAATTAATCTCTCTCTCTCTCTCTCTCTCTCTCTCTCTCTCTCTGTCCAAACTCAAACAAGCTGGATTTCCTTCAGATTTTCCGTTTCTATCTCGTCGTTTAGCTCTTCTGTCTTCGCGATTCATCAGTTGTAAGTCACTTTTTATTATAATCAGTTCCTATTATATGGATTTATAATGTTCTCTTCTTTCATCATTACTTTAATTAGGGATTATTTTGTTCTGTGCTTCATTTGATTGTTTTCTCGTGAATATATTTCTGTTTCCCTGGTGTGTTTATAATCGGAAAATTGGTATATTATTTTCTCTGTTTTTTTTTAGCACTTTTAAGTGAAATATTAGTATTAACTGTCTATTTTCCTTTTTGTGTATCTTTTGAATCGAAATTCGCAAATGTGTGTTTTTTATGTTTAATTTCACTGGTGGGTTTTTGTCTTCGAAGTAGAATATTTGTGTGGAAATGCGTTTTTCTAACATTTTCTCTGTCGCTATTTATTGGTGTTTACCCATGAATTTCTATTCCTTTGCCCATTTTCGTTGTGTGTGTGTGTGTCTGTAACTTTATCTAATATGTTGTTGGCTCTTTGAATCAAATTCGTCTTTAAGAATTTGTATTTATGTTTCCCTAGAGAGGTTTTGAATTGAAACTTGTATATGTTCATATAAATAGATTGATGAAAAATGGCCACCAAAAGAAGAAGAAAGCCGATCCAAACGGGCAAAACCGATGAGAAAATTCAATTATCTGGTTTCCCCCATAAGTGAGCTTCCCATGGCAATCTTTGTTGATATTATGCTAAAACTATCTACGAAGAGCATTATCATGTGCAAATTTGTGTGCAAGACCAGGCACAGAATAATTTCGAACCTGCAGTTTGTTGAGCTGCACTTGGCCCGAGCAATGACCTTTCCTTTGATTCGAACCTTGAATCCTCTCCGCCTGTTGGAGCCTGAAGATGGCTGCGGTTGGGAAGATGGGTACTGCTGGTGCGGATCTGTTGGCAACAAATGTGATCGTTGTCGTATCAACCTAAAAGAGCAAGCCAAAATCACTCAAAAAATAAAAAAAAAAAAGAGCAAGCCAAATTAAAGATTCCGCTAAGGAACACGAAAGAAATGTTCAGTCAGGTGGATGATGATAAGGATCTTATCTTTTACACCAAGGGCACCAGAAAGAGGGAGAACTTAGTTAGGTTGGAGTCGAGGGTATATGATCACAGGTACGAGATTGTCAATTCATGTAATGACTTATAATTTGCCTGACCGAACCGTCGTGCAGGGATTTTGGTGTTTGTTTGCAACCCCATCATTTATCTTTCCAGAATCTCGTAATCTTGGGGGTTGGGTTTGTAACACATGTTAGCGTGGGGTTGAGGTTTCAGTCCAAAGAACAATCAATGCAAGGTGATGAGGATATTTGCTCGGTGGATAAAGAATAGGAGTTTTGGAATGGTTGAGATACACACGCTTGGACAGATTCATGGAGAAGTGTTGTTACCTCGGAATTTAAGGTAAAATCGGAGTATACTAAGAACAGTTGAGGATGTTACTTCCCTCTCTGATCTCTATATACTTACCTTGCCTTGGATTCGGACAATACCTGTTAAGCAAGGTTTGTCCTGGCGACCCCCCGGGAAGTCTCTCCCTAGCATGATGATGAAACGAAAGTGTCCATCGTTTTTGAACCTATGCTTCCAGACATATAAATATATATCAATGCAGCTTTCCATTGGCTCTTTTACTTTTCCTTACCTTTTTCGTTTATCTTCCTTTCCGTTTCTTTCAGTTGCAGATTATATAGCCTGTAACTCTAATCACTACAAGTCATAGAAGAAAAAACTTTAAAATAAATGAGAGGATATTGAATCTGTTTGGATATTTTTTATTTCATTACCAAACCATCTGCACTCTCAATCTCATTCAACAATAAAAAAAACGACTTTAAATTGGTGAATAATTTTCAGAAACGTATGATTTTTTTATTTTTTTTGTTAATTTTCATATCACTGGCGTCTAATTTTAATTCATAGGATGGGCTTCACCGATATCCTCTTAGATGAGGTTTTTCTCTTTGTTGGATAGCGAACATCAGAATGCTTCTCTTTGCGACTCCATTCAGATTTAAGATTCTAATGTGTGTGTGTGTGTGCTTTTTTTTATTTTTTATTTTTGGCTAAAAAGATTGTAATGTGTGTTTGATATATATCTAATAATTTGCACGGAGAATATTGGGACTTGCAGAGATACAAAACAATTTCAAGAATTATGTTTCCTATGATGTATAAGTTAATTCTAATTAAATTATATTATTTTCATCTTAATTTTTATTTTTTTTAAAAAAATTAATAAAATTTATAATTAATTTTTAAAAAATTAATCAGTTTCAACTTAAAAATAAACTAAACGTAAATTTAATATTTTTCCAGAGTTTGGATTAGAGAAAATTTGTTAGATGGGGAGAGATTCTCCTTTCGTCAACTCTGTTGAAGATTTCGCAAGACGAAACTTTTTCTAGCAAAAAGTGAAAGGGAAAGTTTTGTTTTTTTGTTTTTTTGTTTTTTTCCCTTCTAAAGAGAGAGAAATTTGTTAACGACTGATTGTTACGCTGTTAGCATTATTGAACCGTTTATGACGTGGTGAATTCTAATTCGTGGGACAGAGAGGGAGACAGGATTTAGGAAACAGATGATCCAAGTTCGATGCCCCACGTGCCCGTATCTATTTTTTTTTATTTTTATTTTTTTGCTGGTTAACGCCCGTTTCTAATTTTAAATAATTATCTTTGATTTAACTTGAAGGGTAATTTTGGTTTAACATATCATGTGCTAAAATTTTATGGGTCAATTAGAGAGAAAATAAGTTTTTTAAAATTAATTATACTTTTTATTCAAAAAATAATAATAATTATACTTTGATAGAAAGTGTAATCTTCCATCCCTCTGTTGTATAAATAAGCAATATATTAATTAGTTACCATATTTTATTTGATCTTCTTAGCACTAATGGGCAAGGACTGAGAAAGTTTTCTTTTTCTTCTTAGATTTTTTTTTTTTACTAAATAAGAAATTTAATTATCAAGTCACTAAAGAGCAAGAGACATACACCTGCAGAGGGACAAGCCCACAGAATAAAACTCGGAATAAGTTAACCGGCCAGCCAACGAACGGTTAGGGAATTACTAAATGGACCTAAAGTCCACAAACCAACAGGACAACATGCAGGTAATCAGCCCACTTGGGGAAAACCGAAGCGATTCCCTATCCCAAACACAGAGGAAAACTCCTACAACGGATGACCGTGAACGCAATATCCGCCCACCAAACAACTCCCAGCCAACAACGACTAAAACCCGATGGGGCAGAGGTGAGGGGGTTGGGGCCGTGCGTGGGCCTATGTTGTCCGTCGTGGGTGGCATGTGTCCCTCACGCATAGCCAGTTTTTCCTCCTTGTTGCTCGCCTTCTTTCCGTGATGGTTCGATCGTGCCGATGATTGCTCCAACGTTGATGGGTGTGGCTTTGCTGGAGGTTGTGGTGGTTCCCCTTTTTTCTTTTTCTGTTTTATGTGTTTGTTTGTAATAAGGGCTGAGGTTTCCCCTCTGGTCTTTCGTATAAGTTTTTGTGTAGCCCAGCTCTCATGGTATCCACGAGCCTTCACGACGGACGCGCTCGAATTTGAGGACAACAAACGGTGACCAACTCTCCACTCTCAGCTGCAAAACAGCCCCGACCCACCCCTCTAACTGCACGAGCATGATGTCGGAGACCACGGCGAACTCCACCATGAGCGACGGAGGTCGGCAGCCCAGCGAAAAGCCGAACCACCAACCCCAGATCTCAAAAACCTTAATTTCTCTCAGAGCCTCTCTCTCTTCTTTCTCTCTCTAAAAAATTAATCTATAGCCTCTCTCTCTTCAATTCCACTTTCTTTATTTTCCTTTTTTCTTCTTAGATTTTAAAATCACTTTCACGTTATAAGTTTTTTGTATTGGTGCATCCTAAACTTATTATTAGAGTTACAATTTACACATTGAATTTTTAATTTTGGTAATAATTTACACCTAAACTTACAAATTTGTAGCAATTTATACCTCATTGATAAAAAATGTTGATTTTTTTAATGAAAATTGATACTTCAATTGCATATAGATTGTTAATTAAGAGCATGAAATTTCTTTTTTAATCAATATTAACCCAAATTTATATTTGGAATAAAGTTAATTCAAAATTTTATATTTTTGATAAAACTTAATTAAAGATCTTAACTTTAATAAATTTGAGTTAACATAGATAGAAATTATTATTTATATCCTGAATTAACAATTTATGTGAAAATTACATATTAATTTCCTTCAAAAGATTAATATTATTGTCAATAGAGTGCATATTGGAACATATATACAAGTTCAAGGTGTAAATTGTCAAAATTAAAAATTCAGGATGTAAATTACAATTCTACGATAAATTTAAAGTGTATTAATTTTAAAAAAAAAATTTTTAATATACTAGAGGGACCGGTAAATAAAAGAGGTCAAATCAGGACTGAGACAATAATTTGAGGGTCCTTGATTAAAAAAAAAAATCATAATCCAAATCCAATGGTAAATCAGTTTTTGAATAGAAAATTAGTTTATACTCCTTCCAAATTAACCTCTAAAAACCTAAACTACTCTCCCACTCCCTCACAAATCACGACAAAGGACAGCTAGATTTCTAGCAGGTTTTCATCTCCTCTTCTAGCTCGATTTTGTATTTTTAAGGTTTTCTCTTTTCATTATATAGATCTATATATATATATATATATGCATATACATATACATATATGTATGTGTGTGTGTGTGCGTGTGTGTGTATATATATATATATATATATTTTTTTTTTTTCCCGGTTTCCCCGGTGTGCTTTTCAATTTATTTATTTTTTTTTAAATTTGTTTTTCCTAGAACTCTATATATCTAATATCCTCTTTCCAACACTGATTATTTATTATCCTGGTATCTCGTTTTTGTGGGTCGTTGATTAGAAATTTATATGTGTGTAGTTTTGATAGGATTTTAACTAATAAAAGGGGAGCTTAGCATACATTTGATTGGAAAGAGAGCTTAGCATATGTTAGATTGGAAAGGGAGATGAAGGGATGGAGAGGGGGTGGAGGGAGATGATAAATTTTTTGTTTGATTGGAGTGAGGAGTGAAGGGAGAAGTCCATCTTTTGAGTCCACCAATTTGGATTCTTGTTTTAGTGTAACAAATCCCTCCAAATAAAGTTGAAAAGACAATTTAAATGTCTAAAATAAATTATTGATAAATTATAAAGCAACAATATAATAATTATCTAAAAAACTATCACTTATTATTTCAATTATCTTTCCATCTTACCAAACAATATAAATGATTTATATAATACTCTTCATCATTCACATTCCTTCTAACACTCCCTCCTTCCTCCTCTCCAACCAACTCCAACCAACTCCAACCAAACAAAGCCTTAGTCCCGTATCGAGTTGTTATTTTGAGGGCTATATAAGAAAACCAAACCTTTGTTTCTAATTGCCCTAGTTAAAAGCACTTCTAGTATTGTATTTTGACTCAAAGTAATTTTTTGATCAACTTTCTATTTTGTGAGTTTGGAAAATTATTAATATTGTGTCTTATTGAAAGTCTATAAATAAGTCTATAATTATAAGTAAGTTAGAAGAGAGTGTGTATCTTTTTGAGAAAAAAGTCTATAATTTTGTGTGACTTAGAAGAGAGAAATAGTGTCTCCTTTTGAGAAAAAGTGAAGAGAGAGATAGGTAAATGGTGTAAGGGGTTTTACGTAGAAAAATATAAGAGAGAGTTTGTTGAGTATGTAATTATAAAATTATCAGTGAATTTATTCTCCTACACCCTTAGATATAGGCAATTTTACCGAATTACATAATATTTGTTTTTTATTTGTTTTTGTTTGAATTTATTTTTGTGCTGCGTTTTGGATATATGGGTGCATTCACCAAACAAGTTTTACATCTGATTTCCTAGTGTGATTTTGTCTTTAACTTTGAAGTTGAATCTGATTTCCTAGTGTGATTTTGTCTTTGACTTTGAAGTTGAATTTATTTCATTTACCCATTTAAATTGAAATTTGTAGGTATAAATCTGAATAGATTGCTGGAATGGTCATAAAAAGAAGAAGAAAGCAAACCAAATTGGACAACACTAACAAGAAAATTCAGTTATCTGGTCCCTCCATAAGTGATCTTCCAAATGCAATCTTCACCGATATTCTGCTAAAATTATCAACGAAGAGCATTACCTTGTGCAAATGTGTGTGCAAGACTTGGCACAATGTAATTTCAGACCCTGAATTTGCTAAGCTGCACTTAGCCCAAGCAAAGACTTGTTTTCTGATTAGGGACATGGATCGTCACCGAATTTCTAGAGCCCTTTACTTGTTGGAACCCGAAGATGGCTACGGATTCGAAGATTGGTACTGCTGGTGCGGCGAGTGCGATCGTTGTCGTCTCAACAAAAAGGTGAAAGCAAAATTGAAGATCCCACTTAGGAATAATGCACAAGTTTTGTTTAGTCATGCAGCTGACGATGCCAACGCGATCTTCCACCCCGAAAGCAAGAGAAATAGGAAGCATTTGGTTGAGTTGAATTCAGGGATTGATCACAGGTATGAAATCGTGAACTCATGTAATGGCTTACTTTGCTTGAACGAACCACTAGGAAACAAGAGTTGTTCTGTTGTTGTTTGCAACCCCGTCACAGGCGAGTTTATACATCTTCCAGAGTCTTGTTATGGTGGGATTGATTCGACGGATGTTGTAGTGGGGTTGGGTTTTAGTCCGAAGAACAATCAATACAAGGTGATAAGGATGTTTGCTCAAAGGTTAAAGGAATCCTTAGACTTTCACGCTAGGCGCTATTATAAAAAGGTTGAGATACACACACTTGGGACAGATTCATGGAGGAGTTTTGGTATTTCAGACTTCAACATTAACTTACTACACTCTGTAACGTATCTCAATGGAGCTCTACATTGGATTCTACGTGAAAATAACAAGGATTCCCGTTGTATAGTTTCTTTCGACTTGGATGAGGAGCGATTCCACTCCCACCATGTTCCGTCACTACCTTGCGCGCGAAGAATATGCTATGATTTCGAAATGGGAGTTCTCGGAGGTTGTCTTTGTCTGTATACTCCTTTTGCTTATCATCACATTTGTATTTGGGCCATGGAAAACTATGGTGTTTGGGAATCTTGGACTAAGTTGTTCTCCATAGACCTCGATGATCATCCTTGGTCGCCTAGTTTTTCCCTTTGTCGGCCTATAATTTACTTGAACAATGGAGTTTTAGTGATGTTCAGTTCTAATTGGAATCATTTGTTATACTTTGACGGATTACGAGGCTTAAGATTTAAATCTTTCAAGTTTCGTGGTTTTACGTCGAAATTTGAAGCCATTACTCATACTCCAAGTTTCATTTCACTCAAGGATATTGTAAAGATGGGTAATGCCGAAGTATTCAATGTCAACTCAAGGTATGGCTGGCCATTTTATGCATTTGTTTTGTGTAAAATTGGCTCTGATTTGGTCTTCCATGTTTAACTTACTATTAATGCAGGTGTGGAATTCTACAACTTGTGGAAGAGACCTTTCCTCTTTTCCTTGGAGGCCCAAGAAAAAAATAGACATGTCTTCTGATTCCCACTTGCTTTTCGTGAAAAATTGGCACTGTTGGCGGATGTTTTAGAGCCCTTTTAACTGTTTCTGTGAGCCGAAAAGATAACCAGTCGTCAAGAGACGATTTTCATGTACATTTTATTTTTTAGTTCGTTACTATTTGATAGAATGTTCAAATCCCCTAAAAATAAAGATAATCTTAATCAATTTATTTATTTATTTATTTTTGGCAATATTTTTAACAATTCAAATGCGGTTATTTACCCATAATTCAAACAATTTTTTACCCATTAAATTTGAACTTTATGTTCAAACTTTAAACAACTTACGAATCAAATACCAGTTTTTACTTATCCAAAAAAAACCAAACACCACTTCAGTTTAAAAATAAAGAGTGATTTTTTGAATTATCAAAATTATAGGGACAAAAAACACCAGCTTTTACTTATCCAAAAAAAAAAAAACCCCCAAACACCCCTTTTACTCGTTTGGAAAACTTGGGGATAAATTTGGGACAATTCAAAAATAGAGAGTGATTTTTTGAATTATCAAAAATACAGGGACAAATATAGAATTTAACTAAGCATGCGTTTGGACGTACAATTCAAACCTTAGAATCACAATTTAATTTTTATCTTTTTTTCTCAACTTTATTATTCACATAATTTTATAACTTAAACTTTAAAAGTCCATAACTTTATATAGATAAGTCTAAATGAGATAATTTTTTTTAAATTATATAGAATTTCAAAACGAACAAAACAAGTTTCATATTAATATTTTTTTTAAACATATTTTAAATTTTTACACTTTTTAACTTAAATAATTAAAATATCTTAATAAATACATAATTAATCTAAATTTAAATTTTATAATCTAAACCTTAGTATCAGATCGTATATTAAAAATCATAGATACTTCGTGAAGGCGGTTCCCGCCCAAAAAAAAAAGCGTGACTCAAAAGGGACGGTGACTTTTGTGCTGTCCCAAAACTGCATTTTCTAATCACGCTCGACGACTTCCTGATCACCACGTGTCCAGCTGAGTCACCATCACTCTCCACGTATTACCTTCTTCTTCTCTCTCACATTTCGGACCACATGGTTCAAAGTACAAGGAACCAAAACACACCCCTCTCTCTTTCTCTACCCTCTCTCTCAAATATACAAACATATATATTTATATATTTATATGTCAGTTGCAGAAGACGTACGGTTGCTTTTACATTTTTGCCCTCGGCTCGTTTGCCAGTAGCGCCACTTCTCATGGAGGTTCCGGTGGGGTTTGTGGCCCGGCTATGGAGCTTCCTCTCCTTCTTGCCCTTCTTCTTCTTGCTCTTCTCCCTTGGCCTTCTCAAAGGTATATCTATCTATGTGTACACACACACACACACACACACACACACACATATATATATAGTAAACTATTATACACATGCCCTTTTTCTTTTCTCTGTGTTCTTGAAATTTTTTATTAGCATGTTCATAAATATATATACATATATGCATATATATGTGTGTGTGTTTTCATGCAGCTGCAATAATTGGGCCAATTGCGGTAGCAATTCTAGTGGTTGGAAATTCAGCTGTTATAATAGGGCTTTGGCCTGCACATTTCCTCTGGACCTACTACTGCGTGGCAAAGTGAGCTTCATATGAATATATTCAACCACTTTCTCTCTATAAATATATATATATATATATATGTATGTATGTATGTATGTTTATATGTTTTGTTTAGATTCTACGTTTGTGTATTTTCCAATATCAGAAGCAAGAAGCTTGGGCTTGTTCTGAAGATTGTGGTGCTGGTCTTACTGCCATTGCCTCTTGTCCTTTGGCCGGTTTTGGGAATTGTTGCCAGTCTTTTTGGTGGAATTGGGTATGGGATTTTCACTCCTCTTATTGCAACATTTGAGGCAAGAGGGCAGAATTTCAGAGACAAATTCTACCACTTCTTTGCCGTATGTTTCCTCTTTCCCCTTTTGCACAATGTAACTTTTCTGCTAGTTTGCTTTTCCGAAAAATGTTTTTCTTGTTAGCTAAGTAACCAACTTAATGTCTGATGTCAATCAATGGTAGCTTGAACTGTTTGGAGGTGGCCCGACGTTAATATAATTTTCCAATTTTACCCTTCACATGTAGACTTGAACAATATCGGACAGAGTGCAATTACAAGAGTTCGAACTCAGGACCACCTCAGCATTATTTTTATTTTTATTTTTATTTTTTACTAAGAAGCAAAACTACCAACACAGAGGACCGTCCTTCAGATTACTAGTAGATCAGCGTGTTTTGGTTCGTACCTTTCGTTCGTAGCTATTTCATCCACATGACTACTTTAGTGTAGATTTCATTTTTTTCAGTCATAATGATTATCATCGGTTATATTGTCTTCATTTTCGTATATCGGCGACAAGTTGATCGCAAGTCTGTTATTTTAATCATGTTTCATTATCGGGCCAAATGGTTAGAAGTCTATGGTTTCTTGTGCTGGTTTTTTCTCTATGTCAGGATGGTACTCTGTCCACTATCAAAGGAAGCTGCACAGCGGTGCGAGATTTAGTAGATTTTTGCTTCCATTCTTATTTTTCTTATATGGATCAATTAATTGAGCAAATACCCGCTGATGAACAACCTTTCGAGATAAAGTGAGTGATCTTTCTTTTGATCCCTTGGTTCATGCTGAACAAAAATTATGAAAGTGATACACTTGTAGTCACTTTTTCCATGCTAGGTTATCGAAATTGCCAAGCTGTTTGTTGGTCTGCCCGATTGCGGTTCTTGTAGATGTCCCTTTGATTACAGCTGTCGCTTTGTGGAAAAGCCCGTACATGCTCTTTAGAGGTTGGAAGAGGCTTTTAGAAGACTTGATTGGCAGAGAAGGACCATTCTTGGAGACAGTATGTGTTCCGTTTGCCGGTCTTGCTATTATCTTATGGCCTCTGGCTGTTATCGGAGCTGTGCTAGGTGCTTTCGTATCAAGCTTCTTCCTTGCGCTCTACAGCGGAGTTATTGTTCATCAGGTCTTCCATAACTTATCTTGGTCTTAGTTTTGAAAGGTTGTAAATGAAGTTTCTTTCATTTTTTTTTTTTTGAAGAGAGAGATATATGTCCAGGAAGACTCGCTCCAGCTAGGACTTGCATACGTCCTATCGGTGATTTCATTGTTTGACGAATATGTCAATGATATGCTCTACCTGAGAGAGGGATCTTGCCTTCCAAGGTACATGGTTTGATTTTTTTTTCCACGGTTAACTTACACAATGAAACCCATTCCTCATAATGTCTCCCGAGGGAGTATCTATTTTATGTCATTCCGTTATGACTATGAGATTTGCTTGTGACAGCCAGGCCTAAGTATCGTAGACATATGAGCTCTGGTTCTGTCAGAAAAAGGCTAGGTGATTACCGTGACACCGATTCGAAGCATGGAAGAGAAGGCTCACACACGGGAAAACTTGTCTCGGAACGTTCAAGAACATTAAAATGGCAAATTCAACAGTACAAGCCAATGCAGGCAAGGACATTTTTAGCTCAAACCATTTTTCTTTTTTAGGGTGCGTGAATTTACTTTTTTTTTTAATTTGAGTTTCACTAGCAGGTGTGGGATTGGCTGTTTAAATCTTGCGAGGTGAACGGCAGGATGCTTATTCGTGATGGTCTCGTAGATCTCAAGGACATCGAGGAATGCATTCTAATGGGTGATTGTAAGAAGTTGGGCATAAAACTTCCTGCTTGGTCTATATTAGAGTGTCTGCTCAGATCAGCAAAGTCCGACGCTTCTGGGCTATTGATCTGTACGTATTTCACACTTCTGCTCATTGCCTTACATTACTCCGTGTTTGAGTTGTGATTCCTTTAATTTGAATGAATAGCTGATGGCGTGGAGCTGATGAGAACAAACGGACCGAAAGATAAGGCGTTCGAGTGGTTCATTGGGCCTTTGTTGATCATGAAAGAGCAAATAAAGGCTTTCCAGTTAGACGAGAAGGAAGAGAGTTGTCTGAGAGAATTACTTATGGGATACAAAAATGACAAACCCGAGGAGTGGGATGACACTTGCTTCCCGTCAAGTGATGTTGTCCGGAGAGCTCAATTGCAAGCTATAATCAGGAGGTAAAAATATTTGTACAATTAGAAAGTCAAAATAGTCCATAACTTGGACCATGATTTCATTTCAGCAAACTTGTTTTTTGACCTGTTATGGTTTTCATTTTATCTGTTATCTTCAGATTAAGCATGAATGTTATATTTGGGAATAATGTTAGGAAATCCAACTTTTTAAGGCCAACTAACGTGCTCCGTGACCACATCAAGTCATTCTTTTATTGACGGGTGTTTTTAAATTTCCACATCAATTAATATTAAAGATTTTGCATCTACGAGTGAAAAGAGATGATAACTCATTGTCACATGAGTTAGTATCAAAAAGTTAGCATTACTCTACATTCTACAGTTTGTCCTCAATTCTCTATGATCAGAATATGCATTTTTGCTTCAGACTGCAGGGGCTTGTAGCTTCCATTTCCCGTATACCAACGTTCAGACGCCGCTTTCAGAATCTGGTGAAGATGTTATATTTAGAAGCACTTCAAGCCAGTGCTTCTGCCAATCGTATGGGAGGATTCCTAGAACCCAGAAATGGTAACAAGAAGAACTCGATTCAGAGTGAGGATGGAAAAGACGGAGACGCAGCCGAGAAAAATGAAGCGGAGAACGGTACAGATGAAATTGGTAACATAGTGTGATAAAAACAACTAGCTCTTTGTAGCTCATGGAATGCCATGTTCTTCTGTTGTTTGTATGACAAAAGGGCTCTTCAATTTGGTTTCACAAGAGCACTTCAAACCAAGACTCGTGCATTTTGGTTATGGGCATGTAGATTGCAGAGCAACCGGTAAAGCTGATCTGTAAATAGGTGAATTTTTTTTTTTTTGGTAAGACTTGTGTGCTGCGGATAAATTTTCTTGCTTGCTCTGCATACTCAAATTATGGGGTTGTCTTATTTTATCTACGAGTTTCAATTAACGAATTCTGCGAGGACTTTTGAACGAAAAAACTCAGAAGAATGTGATGGAAAGTGCAAACGAGATAAACTTGCAGGCTTTAAAGTTGCAAATCCATGCAAACTGCAAGGTAAATAGACTCTAGTGGATTCTCATATAACCAGATCGCCGTGGTGGGATTGAATTAAATCCAAAACCTTCTTAAGGCAAATGATTATCCTTGCCATCCCATCTATGCAAAGACGGATTCAGGATTTATTGATAGAGAGGTCAAAAAAAAAATTTTTAATCTAAGATTATACTAACATATTTACACTAAGATTACACTAACATATATATACACTTACTCTTATATCCGGCATCTCATTTTTACCGAGCACGAATAGCATTTGTATCGATTAGTCTCTTAGGTTGTATCAAGTAATCTCTTGGGATGTATCTTTTAATCCCTTAAGTTGTCCCTCCTCTATCAGAGTACCTCTCTCTCTTTCTCTCTCTCTCCCCACTGGACGGACAGATGCCAAACGGGAGAATATTCCTATATATAGATATAACAGTTTTTGTTTATTAAATTCATGATATATTAACACATAAAAATATCATTATTATATTTAAATAGGATAATATGTCACTGTAAGTTATATGTAATTAGAAATAAAAATATTATAAAAAAGATCCTGAAATTGAAATGTTTATCTTAATATATTCATAATATCATAGCCACTCAAGTTTCACATCTTGAAGCTCCAAGTTTAATGTATCACTTGTAAAAATGAAAAAATATACATATATATATATTATACACTTACAAATAACATTATTTTCTCAATAAAAAAGCAGTTATGTTAAATTCATATACTTCAAAATAACACTTTTTTTCTTAAATATTAGTTGTGCAAATTTAAAATTAAAATAACATCCTGAACAAAAGAGTAAATTTCTAAATTTGTTTGGAAACGGTGGAATGAGAAAATGAAGAGTTTGCTGTCTTTGAAAGCTTTTAATTTATGTGTAGATAAAATATTACTCAATAAGTCAGTTTTTAAAATATTACTCTATTAAAATTGTAGTTCAAATTTAAATTTTAGGTCAGACTATCAAATCTACTAATGTTTTATAGATTTAGTAAGACTGTTTTTATTTTTTAAAATATAAATTATTTACCCAATAAAATGTGGAGAACTCTTGACTTAATTTATACACATACAATTAAAAAAAAAAAAAACCCCCCACCATATAAAAATTTAAAAAAAAGGTTCGGGGGGGCATGGGCATGGCCCCCTCCCTCCGTCAGTGCGTCTGTCTATGTTGTCGGTTATCGTCCTCAGTGGTGTTTTGTTTATGGTTGATAGGGACAAAAATAGTTCATCACGTGCATTAAAATTGGTAATAAATAATTCAAGGTGTGACGTGGGCCTTAATTCAAGGTGTGACGTGGGCCTAAAATTGGCAATGAATAATTCAAGGTGTGACGTGGGCCTATTGTTTTAACACAAAAAGTATGAACCTTGTTATGGATATGTATTATACTCAAAGTCAAATTTAATTTCTGAGACCAAGTTTGAATTTACAATGTCCTTTCCCATGTCTACAAAACAACTATCTAGTTAAATTCAATGTTCAGATTTTTCTGCAATATTATCCTCTTGGAAATATTCACATACATAATTATATATTAAATATATTAAATATGTAAAGAAAATAACAAACTCGCTATTTTGACAATTTGGACTAAATCAAATTTCAGACGAAATGATTAAAACAGGCTAATGGCTAACGGAGCCGTGCACATAACAAAATGTCTGCTTTTTGTATTGTTTTGTTAAGGATTTTCTCACTTTTAGCTTAGGGAAAGAAAAGAAAAAAAAAAAAGAAGGCTAAAACCGTTTGGCAACTAAAATAGCCACTTGATTTTCTTTAAAAAAATATTAAATAATTAAAAAAATTTTGAAAGTAGTTTTTGAACGGTTGTAAACAGGACAACATATCTTTTATCTAAAGTAAACTTTTCCATCAAGTCCCTTTTGTTTCGGATGGCAATTGATTTACAGCCTCAAGAGATGAGATTTTCTCTCAAACAAACTCTCTAATTGTCTCTCTCTTTCTCTTCTGTTGTTCTCTTTCTGTTTCTTTTTTTTCCCCCCACTAGGAAAATCCATATTTCTTCTTCAAGCATTTTCTCTGCAACAGTATTATTTTTAGTAAAACCCCATGAATTGTATTCATTTCAACAAGTCAAAAAAATACAAATGAATTTCGCATTTGTCTGATGTTCTTTCTAGCCTAGTTTAAACAGATTGTTCCTCTCTTTTGCAACTATCCGAGATCAAAAAAGGCTTAGGGAGATCGAAACGATGTCGTTTCGGACGACAAGAGCTCAATCATTGAACCTGCCACCACCATTGGCAGAGAAGATCACAGAGGAGCCAATCACCTCAAGAACAGCTCAAAGCACCGTGACATGCGTATACATGGCGAACGTATGGGGATTTTGGCGAAAAGTGACCGTGACATGGTGCAAAAATCTCATGAACCATTTCTTTAGCATAACCGTCCACAGCTTAGAAGGAGATTTCCATTGCTCGTGCAAAATTGACCTCAAGCCCTGGTACTTTTGGAGCAAAAAAGGGTACAAATCGTTCGAGGTCGACGGCAACACGGTCGAGGTTTTCTGGGACATTCGGTCGGCGAAATTCTCCACAGGGCCCGAGCCCTGCTCCGACTTCTACGTTGCTCTTGTATGCAATGAGGAGGTGGTTTTGTTGGTAGGTGACATCAAGAAAAAGGCCTACAAAAGGACTAAATCAAGGCCTGCACTTGTCGAGGCCGTCATGTTTTGTAAAAAGGAGAATGTCTTTGCGAAAAGGTGTTTTTCGACGAGGGCTAAGTTCGACGAGAGGAAAAAGGAGAGCGACATTGTCGTCGAGAGCTCGACATCGGGGCCTAGAGACCCCGAAATGTGGATTAGTGTCGACGGGATTGTGCTTGTTCACGTCAAGAACCTGCAATGGAAGTTCAGGGGGAACCAGACGGTTGTGGTGAACAACCAGTCTGTCCAAGTGTTTTGGGATGTGCATGATTGGCTGTTCGGGAGCCCCGGGAACGGCCGGGGGTTGTTCGTCTTCAAGCCGGGGTTCGCGGAGCCAGAGGGCGAGAAGGAAGGGAGTGGACATGGGAGTGAAAATGGGAGCGTGTACTACTCCACCATGAGCAATACAAGCTCTCAAGACTTCTGCCTTTTTCTTCATGCTTGGAAGATTGAGTGAGGAATGTTGTTTTACGTACAATTGTGGTATATATATGTATATGTATACGCATATGCCATTTTGCTTGCACAAAGTTGATGCAAAGCAAAGTGTGTGTTTGTTGGGTTTGAGCCCTTTTGTGATTTGCAAAAGAGGGTTAAATTGTTTTATTAGGGGGGTTTAAACCCTTTTGTAACTATTGAGAATTATAGCTCCTAAAAAAATTGGTTATGATGAGAGCTACTGCATGGCTATTTCATTAAATTTCCAGTTTAAGTTTCAGTGCCAGAAGAAAGAGGGGCAAATGGAAAAGGAACAGGTCAGCTGTTAGACAATATGGATATATGTCTATACATACATACATGTATGTATGTCTATATAGATATTGCTAAATGATCTGTGATAACCACACTTCAATGAAGAGCATCTTTTTTTCCCCTTTTCTTTGCCTTTTTTTTTTTGTTTTCCTTTAAAAAGAATATCGGCACCACCAATTAATAAGAAATGAGAGATCAGTATTTTGTTAATGATGATGTTCCAAGTATTTTTCATTAATAAACTGCAACAATATACTTTTCAGAGGACATGAAAAAAAAAAAAAAACCTAATAGCTTGTTTATCACCTTTTGTCATGACGTTCTCTCTTCTTTAGGATCCGTTTGGTGAAACGGTTTGAGTTGAAATTTTTAAGTTTGAGTTGGTTGATTTTTTAAAAATTAGTTATAATTTTTGTTAACTTTTCAAAAAAAGATAAAAACTGAGATAAAAATTTTGAGTTTAAACTCATTCACCAAACGAGACCTGAGAGGACAATCTTCTCTTTCTCTTGTTATCTTTATAATTCTATTGTCTAAAAGAAATTTTACATTTAATGTAACTATTTCTCTAAACATTTTAGTTATTACTAGATTGACACTTGATTATCTCTAAAAAATTTTAGAACTCATTTGTCAATTTTATTTAAAAGAAACTGGTATAGGGGTGAAAAAGGAAAAAAATCTTTTTTTTTTTTTTACTTAGAGAGATTTGAACATTACATTTTAAGATCATGTGTGATATTACCGTTAGGTTACACCTATAAAAAAATTTGTTTTACTAACAACTTTTTTTTTTTTTGATAAATTAACCATATTACTAACAACTAATTACCCATATTAACTACTTTGATAGGGGATTAAAGCGGTTTAAAAAATCAAAATAAAAGGAATAATCATCTTTATGGGGGGGAAAAACGAAAGAAGAAGAAGAAGAAGAAGAAGAAGTTCGGGACCAAAATGCCACACTCTTCATAATTCAGGGACTAACAGCCAATTACGAATTTTACTTCATAATTTTCCCTGTTCTTTTGCAGTTCTGATTCTGAAAAGCAATTTACCAGACCATTTGTAACTTGGAAGAGAAATAGAGGGAGGGAGAAAGAGAACAGAAATGAAGGTAGCCCCAAATACAGTCTTCCTTTTCAGAGACTCGGATGGCTTCGGTACAGCCATTTCCGAAGCTTTCCATCCAAACCCTAATGACCCTTCTCTTCGCTTACTGTAAGCTCATCCCTGACCCCGTTTTTACCCTTTTTTTTTTTTTTGGTATTTTTCTCTTTTTTTTTTTTTTGGTATTGAATTTGAATAGATTTTTGTTGCAGAGAGGAACCCTTTGAGCTGTCGTTAGACCGGTATGGAATCAAAGATGTTAAAGCTTCTGGGAACATACTTCACTTTGTGGATCATCAGGGTCTCTATCAGGTTCTTTCTTTTAGCTTCCTCTCTCTCTCTCGCTCTCTCCCCCTCTCTCTCTCTCTCTCTCTTCCCAAAACAAATTTTGAAGAGACCAAAAAAATAAAAATAAAAATAATACCCAATTCTAGTATACAACTAAATCTGGAACTAACTTAGTTGTAATGACCTAAACCCAGTAATTGAGCGGTTAAAGGGTGGTTTTTTTTTTTTTTTTTTTTTTTTTTTGGGGTCAGCCAAGAATGTTGGAATCACTTGTTGAAGGGTTTTGATAGCTTGCAATTGATTTCCAATACGGGCTTTTCGACAAGCCCGTCTCAACAATGGCTTTTTTTTTTCTTTTTTTTTTTTTTCCAAAGACAGAATGGTAATTTATTGGTGGCAGTACTACCTCAATTCATAGTACCGGAGTTTCACTAACTCAACCTTTTGAAATAGGTAGTGCATACACTTTTTTAAAATGACTTGGGTGTTGGAACTTTTCTGATGAGAGCTTGATCGAGTGATCGGTTATGAATAAGATGCGATCATGTTTGCCGAAAGGATCTTCCGGAATAAAGAGATAGGACTTTGTTGTGTATGACTTCAGTCTGCGGTGTCGCATATGCGATGTGGGCTTTATATGTGTCGGCTTTGATTTCCCAAGAAAACTTGCTGGAACTGTCTATATGACATTCCTTTGTGAATTATGTGTGTTTATTTTCAGGTGTCATTTGTTCTTATGCAAAATTATGAACCTCCAGTTCTGGCATGTGCTGTTACTGAAGTTCTTGAACAAATAGCCGGAGAAAAATCATCGCCATTGCCCACAATCATAATCCCATCCATTGTGGCATCGTCAAAGCTTAAAAGGGATGGTAAGATATTGATGAAAAGTGAGAACAAGATTCCACTTTATGGTCTACAGATTGGTCCAGTGACAGACACAATCAAGGCCATGGTTGCCAGCGCTGAGAAGCCACCGTGCCCTTTTCAGATTCATCATGAACCTTTAGCTTGCTTGCTTCAGTTGGCCCGTGTATTGAACTTGCCGACTTTTGCTCTTATTGCAGAAAAGGGTCGACGCGTTTCTGATAAAAATATAGAAGACATAGAGGTACTTGTTTGTTTCATGTCTCAGTTTGACTGAAAATTAAGAAAGATGCTACTTTCCTACAATTGTAGATTCTGCTAGTTTTAAGGTTCTTATATATTTTTTTTCATGATCTAATTCTTTTAATGGTATTTGATCCAGATACTTAATGAAATAGGAGAAATTTTGTCAAGCACTCTCAACCTTTGCTTTTCAAAAGGCAGAATCAAGTGGAATTCCAAAGGAACATCAAAGAATAGTGTAGAGCCATGGCGCGCCCTATATGGTTGAATGTTACAATTCTGTAGCGTTAGAGACTTTCCGTGTTAGAGACTTTCCGTGTAACGCGTCCAGTTGACACAACTTGGAGCCTTTTTTTGGGGTAAAATGTATTTATTGGAATGCTTGAAATTAAAAATTTCTCTGTTTGCAGTGCTTGTTTTAAACTTGCAATGGAGATAATGAAATAACTGGTTTATTGGCATTTCTTCATGGCATTTTGATGGCAGGAGAATTGCGTGCCAAGGAGATCAGTAAATGGGATATTATTACAGTTCATTTTTTCTTTTTCACTCTATTAGAAAACAGTTTTATTTGGGCATTTTCACAATTTTATGGCTTGTATCTTTATTGAAAATTGCATATTTGTTGGATTATATCTAGAGAGAGAAGCCTACTTGTTAAGAATATCGTTGACAAAAAAGAACATAGTGGCAACAGAAACTAGATCTTCAAATGGATGTGCTAATTGCCATACTAATTGTATAAGTTTTTTGTTTGACATTACTTGAACTTAAGATCTTCTTCTTCTTTCTTAAAGGAAAGACTGTGGTAGAGCCTCATTGAGAGTAACTACTGTAGAGCTCATTTTTTAAACCGTTCAAATGTCATCTGTCGGCGGAAATGTTGCATGTACACGATAACTATGATATACTCTAGCACATAATATTATAAACTAAAAAATTAAAACAAATTGAAAAAAATACTAAATGACATGAGGAGAATCCGAAAATACCCTCTGAGATATAATTTATGCTAGTTTTGTCTTCCCAATATATATATATATATATATATATATAAGAAAGAAAAATCTTCTTGCGGTCCTTCTTCCAGCCACACAGAAATTCATTAGTATTAGATCCTTCATTAATCTCTTTTTTTTTTTTTGGCTCAAGCCACCTTCAACAAACAAAAATGGGACAAAATTTTGTATGAAACAATTATCAATTTCTCTTGGTGCTCTAAGTTTAGGGCTTGATCAAGAGATTTAAGAAAAAGTTCATAATTAATTTGTTTCTCTTGTTGGAGTTAGGTTTCGGAGATGGGTGGGGTTTGGAGGAATGGAGAGCCATTTCACAATTGTAATTTTTTTTTTTTTTTAAGTTTTAAAACTAGAAGAAAGGAAAATTGCACATAAAATAAGTTGTTTGTATACGATACTATATTAAGATTTGTATACCTTCTTTTATTGTCGTTCATTTAAACAATGCAACTTTCTTTTATAATTGGATTGAATACCACCTATCGTGACTCTCAATTGAGCTTTACCACATATTCTCCCCTTTTTTAAACTTTTTTTTTTTTGTGCGAAATTCTTTAGCATGGGAAATTTTTGGTAGTCATTCGTGATTGACTTCTTATTGCACAAAAATAAATTTGTAGACTATAACAACATGCCGTTTTATGACAACTGATAATATAAATCTATTATGAAAAGAACGACATGTCGCTTATATATTCAAGTTCCAAAAAGCTCTTTAAACGAAAAATTTCAGGAATAAAAATTTATTATGTTTTGGTATTTGGTATTGATTTGTTAATTTTTTTAAAATGATATTCTATACATTTTTGAATTTGGAGTCGGAGATTCGAACTCTATATTTTTAGATGAAGTTAAATATGATATTACTGCTAGATTAGACTTACAATTATGATATTCTATACTCTCTATAAAGGTGTTTCGAAAATGTTTTAAAATAACATTTTGTTCAAAGTCATAGGACATAAACAAAAACAAAAATTGTTTACATATTTTGTTTTTACTTTTTACAGTTTGTATACCTAATAAATATTTTTAAAAATATATTTAAACATAATTATCTTTTTTCCTAAGCTCAAACTACTCTATCTAGAATCACAATCAAACATAATTTTAAAATAATCTCAATATCAATTTCAAAAACTTCTAATTTTCATTTCATATAGGTAAGATGCTCTTAAATGGACCAACAATTTCCCGTTTACTACTTCATTTCTTTTTGGGTTATTTATATAAACGAACTATATATTATATATTAAGTTGGTCCATAACTTTTGTTTTTACATATCATATTCATTAGAAATTTTCTATGTTGCACCAACAATTGCTCTGTAAAAAAAAAAAAACAGAAATTAAATACGTTTTGATCTCATAAGCTTTATTTATAATTAAAATTGTAAATAGATATTCTTGGGGCAATACTTTCATCAAATATATGTTGTCATTAGCTATATTTTGGAGGTATTGTTTTCCTTCAAAAAATGTTTAGTTACAATTCTTGTCTTAATTAAAGCTCCCACGTTCAATTTTCATTATAATTTTGACAGAATACCGACCTAAAATCCATTTGCATAAAAGTTAAAAAAAAAATTTCCAGGTAGTGTGACCAATAAAATTAATGAATAATTTATGAAAAATAGTCCTTTCTTTTTGTTTTTGTTTTTTTTTTGAAATAAAAAATCTTCCATTTATTGGGGCCTAAAAATGAGAGAGAAAATTGAAAATTTTCAAATCCATTTAATAAATATTTCCCGCACAAACTCTCTCTCTATCTCTCTCTCTCTCCAAAGAGTCTCCTCCACAGGCGACACGACAACACATCCACCGCTCAGATAACCCGACGACGATCTGCAAAACCCTAATCCCCATTCTCCTTGTTCTTCTGAGAGATATAGAGAGAGAAAATCCGTTCCCATTTTCCCTCTCCTCTCGTTCAATTTTGCCCAATCGATGGCCTCGAAGATCCCCGACGAAGCTCCGCCCTCGGCGACGGCGGAGGCGGAGGAGGAGGAGGAAAACCTGGATCTCCGTCTGAAGAAGAAGCGTGCGCGGCGAGTGAGCTTCGCCGACACCGAGATCACCTCCGTCCACTTCTTCCGCCGCGACGACGACTACGAGACGCCTCCCGACTCCAAGCCGCTCAGCTCTCGAAGCGCCGAGCCGCAGCCCGACAATGAGGTCTTAGGGTTTTTCGGGGACTTGGGCGGCGGCGACGGCTATGATTCCGGAGGCGACGATGGAAGCGTCGATGGCAGGAAGTCGTTCCTCAGGCCCATGGGTTCGCCCTCTCCAGGAAGCAGTTCCGCTGGTTCTGCCACCTCCAATGACGGCAAGCTCACATTTTCTTTTTTTCTCCTTTTACTTGTTATTTGTTTGGTTCTCGGGAACATAAAGATTTATGGGAAGTGAACTTAGGTTCTCCAGCATGAATTCTGGTGTTAGAATTCTTTCATTTTGTAAAATGGAAATTAGGTTCTCACTTGAATGTGCAAGTTTCCGATTGTCTCGAGACGAAACGCTTAAGTGTCTGTTTCTGGGTTTTCCCTTTGCAGAAGACAATTTCTTCGGCCCTGTGTCAGCGAGTTTCATTCGACCTGGAAGATTATCCGACTCTGCTGCCTCAGACGAAATTCACGAAGAGACTTTGGATACGACGGCGTTTTCAATGCATTACCGAAGTCTTGCAAGGTCGGACTCCGGAGAACTCAAGACCCCAACAGCAGTTCGCCTTGTCTTCGAAGACAAGACAGCAACCAAGGATCCTAATCCTACTGATTCCGGGAGTTCAATGACACTAACAGAGCCTAAGAGGCTAAGTTCTCAATCTCCGGTTTTCCTTAAAGGGGTTAGAGGTGGTGAAAATTCAGACGACGACATGAGTATTGTGGGTGAAAGCTCAAAGGGGTATGATTATGGAGCTCTCTCTCCTACATTAGATGCACTTTTGGCAGAAGGCAGCAAGGACCTAACCAAAATAGGAAGCGAGTTTTTAAGATCTGATCAAAATGGGATGAACTACATGGATTCTATAAATGGCAGGGATTCGGAATTGGGAAATCTTGATACTAATGAGAATCTTGTGGAGGCAGCTTCTATATCTCACAGCAAATTGTCCGAGTCAAATGGTGGTTCCCGTGATCAGACCAGTGTCGATTACCAGTCCATGAGAAACAGTGGTGTAACTGCTGGTGCCTCCAACCACCAAATGCAGAGGCCCAGTAAATTAATCAGTGTATGGTTTTCTCCTTTGGCTAGGTTTGCAGTAGAATTGTGGCCTAACTTTCGTTTGCTCATCTATTTTTTGTTTCACTAGCCTGATACTCTTGAGGTTTCTTCGATGTTTACCTTATTCCATGATTTCTCGTTGTGTAATAACAACAGCATTATTACTTCACCTTAGTACTTTTATATTTTTTTTCTCTCTTATTATACTTGATTACCAAATATAGTATCTTTTTAACCTTCTTTTAACATTATTATTAAGCTATTATGTTGCTTAAAGATATTTGAAGTCTATTATGAATTATGAATGGTTTTTATGCTTTTGTTTGCAGGGGAGTAAGCAATTCGTTGAAGATGACAGCTCTGCATACCAACATTTAAATGAAAGGTCAGTCAGACAAAATTCTACCAGGGTGGGACGAAATGATACTGATCAATATTCTAACAAACAACAACGGTCTCTGTGGGAGGGATCGCCAACATCTTTGTCTGCTAGACGACAACAATCAATTTTGAATACTCCAAGTTCAGCCAGAAGTTCAGATATAGTGTCACAGGCAGATATCCATAATGAACACATGAAGCATGGTGAGGGTATTTTATCAGTAGAGAAAAGCAGTTCTCAGTTCAAATTTCCTGATACTTCACACCCTGGTTCCAGTATCAAACAAGGAACTGATAAACTGAAACAAAGATTGTTAAAGTACTCGTCTATAAGTTCTCCCTTTAGTAGTGTTCTAGAGGAAAATATCAAAGAACTTCAATCTAAGTATGGAAGTGCTCCGATAGCTTGTTTGGAGGAACAATTGTTTACTGCTGATACGAAGAGCGGAGAAGATGTAAGTTTGGTTAGCTTAGAAATTGATCGAGTCGAGACCCCAAGAAACATCAGTAAGCTGGGTCAGAACAAAGAAATCACAGGTCTTGTAAAAGATGGACAACCAGTGAATTCCTCACGGATGGATTTTCTTTCCAAGGACCGACCTAATAAAATATTAACGCCTACAAAAGTGATGCAGAAAGCCTTAACTTCAGAGGGTTCCTCGAAAAAGAGATTGTTTACTTCTGGAATTGATTTGTCATTGTTAAATGACAAAGAAGTTAGCTTTCCTCATAGGAACACTGAATCTGAAATTTTAAGATATATCCAATCACCCAGGGACAAAGCCAGCTTGAATTTCCAATTGAAAAGCCCTGAGAAGAACCTTCAAACTGGGAAAAACACACTGCTATCTACATCTTTTATCAGTGGAACTACTGCAGAGGCCCCCACCCTCAAGGTCCCAAACTTTCTTCAATTCATTCACCCTTGCAATTAACATGCATATATATTACACTTTGCATGTATATTTCATGGTGGCCAGCTTTCTTTTACGTTCAGTGTGAACTGATTTTTGAAGTACTTAATTTAACCTCACCTTTGCTACAACAAGGTTACTCATACTTTATTTCTCATATCATTTTTATTACGGTTGCTGTTGTTGAATGCCTTTGTTCTTATTTGTATTGTTATTACTGCTGTTGGTGATTACTACTTTCATTTAATCGTGCTCTTACTTATAATTGGTATTGATAACTTAGAGCCCTTCCATTAAAGAGTCAACTCAGAGCCCCATTAGACGAGTGCCAACCCATAGCCCTGCACTGGAAACGCCTAGTCAGGAGACTGAATGGAAAGAGTTGGCTGAGATTCCATTTGGGAAAAGTCCAATTGAGAGGAGATTACCAACTGGAAGTCCCCTCTTGAAAGAACTAACTCCAAGATCTCTCATAAACGTGCCAACTCAGAGCTCTCCTGCGAAAGAGTCATTGCAAAGTCCCCACTTGAAAGATCTTATTTGGAGTCCCTCTGGGTATAAAGCAACTCAAAGTCCTTCCAGAAAAGAACCAACAGAGAGTGCTTCTACGCAAAACCAGGCTAGGGCTACACATGGTGGTAATATGCATTCCTTTCCTGGGAAAGACATGGCATCTACCAGGTCTGATTCCAGTAGGCCTGTTAGTGACAGTCATCAACAAGGACATGTCTCTCAGGGTCCTTTTTTCACAAAAGATGTAGAGACCTCTTTGGAACCGAAAAAAAGAAGTTTTGGAGTTCTTGAGGATGGAAAACCTTTTAACAAAAGTCCTAGGACACAGGAAGGTTCAGATGTTCATAATAGTGGAAATTATGATTCTGAGCTCATGTATTCTCACTCTAATAAAGTTCTTAGCGAGGCAGAAAAACTGGAAGGTGACAGAACACAGAAGCACTGGCTGGATGTAAGTGTATTTAATTTTTTTGTTGATTCATGTTATAGACATAATCAGCTTCATCAACAAATCAGCAAATCTTTATCCTCAAGTCTCTCCCTTTGTTTTTTACTAAGGGTTTATCTTGCAGGTTTGGGTAACATTTTCCAGTGATGCAGAGCAGTTGCTTTCACCATCAATAAATAAGCTTAATCTCAAAGCAGTAAATTCCTCTTGTCATAATTGAGTAATTATCGGATATGATTAATTTTTCAATTATTCAAATTTGTAAATCACTATTTCTCCTTCATTTGTCAGATGGGCACGCTGGAAGATATTTTGATTAACTTGTTGAAGGTTAAGAAATATGAGATTCTTTCTTCTGAAATTCTGTCTCAGGTATACTGAATATAGGAATTAGTTCTAGTCTATCCTATAAATTAATTTGCATTATTTACCCTTGCGAATCTCATTACTTCTCAAGTTTTCTTGTTCCCCCTTTAATGTTCTTTTTTCCCCCTCCTACAGAAAGCCTCTGACCACATCAGTGTCAGGCATAATAAAAGGTGGTATTACATTTTTTATGTTTTTCTCGTGTATGGTTTGTTGTCAAGCCATAGTCTCCTTTTTATCATTACTTAAATGAATCCTATATAGATTTCTATTTCTCCTTTGAATTATTCATATATATCCTATAAATTTGATTTGGCACCGTGTGGATTTGCTGCAGGCTAGCTGAAACAAGATTGTTGCTATATAAAATTGCTTATGAAAAGGCAAAACTGCAGTTGATGGGTGCAAAGCATGAGAAATTGTTGGTATTACTCTATAACCTTTTTCTTTTCCTTGGCTTTTTTCTTTAGGATAGAGATTAGAGAGGTTTTTTATTTTATTTTATTATTTTTTGGTGCAAGTTTATGATTATTTACTGATGCTAAAGTTTTCTCATGCGCTCTTAACTCGCAAGCTGAAAAGAGTACAACTTGTAAACTCTGGAATTCGGGAGTGCGAAATGTTGAAGTTGAATCATAGCTTACAGTCTAAAAGTGGTAGAAGAGACCCTGAACATGATGACAGTCATCTTCAGTCGTGTACAGTTAATCTTGAGGGTGAACATCAGGTAATACATGAGTTTGTAGATAGTGAAGGGTATGAGGTTTTGTGGACGTGTATATATATGTGCTTTTACAATGATGGTTGTAATTATGCCACCTCTAATTTCATCCACAATTTTCGACACAACATCCTGAAGCTTGGAGGTGTATATAAATGTGCTTTGGGAAGTTTGGCAATAAATCTTGCTGTTGATTATTATTACCATGAAGCTTGCTCTATTCGGTGGATGTGGTTTAGTGATCCTTCTGGTTAACTGGGTCCTTTGATTATTTTCTTATATACAGGAGGCATATTTATTTGTTTGATGCTTGAAAAATTTAAGGTTTAACTAGGAACATTAGTAGTTGCAATACCATTATCTCTCTTTTGCAGGGAATGTTAAATCCCCATTCCCCATGTTTATTTATTCTTCTTGCCGTGCTTGTTAATAGCTTAATAATTATACTCAAGTTTATCGAATAATAAACCATCAGGATACTATTGTGTACTTTCTTATTCTTGATTTGTGGTTCTCCAGCTTATAGATGTGACATAATCTTGTGCCGAAAATCAGGTTGGTTTGGGTTGTAAAGTTCTCATCCATAAATTTTATGTAACAGGATGCAAGTGACACAATGAGCACAATGAAGCAGGAAGTTGAAGATTTGGACAAAAAAATAAATAGCTTAAGCAATTTCCTTCATAGGTATTGTCGGTCGAAATTAGGAGAACCAAGCTGTGCCAACACTCTTGCTCTAGTTCAAGATGATCTGAAGAAAAGAAAATGTTGCTGGCTTTTACGTCAGGAGTTACAGGTCTTTCCACTGCTTGCTATGATTTTGTTGACACATTTTACTAAGTTTGTCTAAATAGCTGATAGAACTATCACGTCTTTATTTCTTCAGTTGTGGAAAATTCATAGCTTCGAGAATCAGAGTGGCCTTTACAATATTGTTCTCAATTATCAGGATTACCTCAGCCAACGGTTTTTTTCTATCCTTTGACTGGTCTTCCATATTTAATTTATATGCGCAATCGATTGTCTTTGGTTTTTTCATGGTTCTATTTAGATTTTACATTTGGGATTTAATCTTGACAATGTACAGGTTTACTCTAAATGTTGGACCCGTATCGGGTATTGTTATATCAAATCAATTGAATGATGTAAACATTGTGAAGGTAATAAGGCTACGAAGTACTCATCCTTTTTTTTTCCTTGGTATTCTTATATTTAAACTTTTCCTTTAAAGAATTTGTTTGTCTTGTTAATTTGTCACCCTTAATAACTATTTAATATCTTGTTTACTAGATGTTTCCAAACATGGATGTTCATGTCGCTTTTGCATTTGTATTGAATGCTGACGTCACGAAAAGATGTGTTGATTCGAATTGTTTAGCACAAGAAACTCAAGTAAGTTAATGCATCTCTTTACCACGTTTTATTTATTTTGTTTTTCTTAAAAGTTTATTAGCACAAACACAATTGCGGCATAGCGTTGAGGATCCGCAAAATTTGAGGGATACAACTCCAAATTACTTTTGGCCTTTTATTTGATATTGTTATGTTCTGTATACAGGTAACCCAATCTATTCTATGTAATCTACTAGACGTCATTGGGGAGGTACAGATGGCTCAGATAGAGATTGGGAATTTGATTCAGACAAACTTTCACTCTCAGTCTGGTAATACATATCTTTGTTACATTGCTTCCTCCTTCTCGGTTCATCTCTATTTCTTTTGACGTTATCTGCTTTTGGGCTTGGGATTTATGACCTGGTTACATGAGTAATGTTCGTTTATAATACCAAGTCCATATTCTCCATATTCCATAGTCCATAACTAGTTCCTGACTCCAGGCTTTAAGGCCAATGAAGTCTGCAAAGGCTTTCATTTTACCTCTAGTAAATTGAAGTCCTATTGTGCATGCTGTTGACACTCAAAGTCAACTGTTTTTATGCATATTCTTCACAGCGTATTTATAAATTCAACCTTACAATTAAAATGAGTAGGTTAGTCAAGCCAAAAAATGCTTTGATAGTATACCCAAATCAGTATTGTTAAATTTTCATTGCTCTAGTTAACAATTCAGTACTTATGGGCAATGTTTAAAATTGCGCAATCAAGCATTAAGGCGTTTTCCTTTTGTGAGTTGAGGTGTAAGCCATAACGTGTTTTGAGGCGTAAGCCTCAACACTACACCATAAAATAATTCAAAAAATATAAAAAATTTAGTAGTAGTTATAAATCAGTACTTAACATCATAAATAGTCTAAAATAAACAAATTTCATAAGTAATAAGCCTAAAAGAAATTAGTCTGAAAGAAACACACCCTAAAAGTAACTAGTTGTAACTCCTAATTCGAAAGTCAACCCCATCCTCATATATATTGCTAGAGCAGCCATGAAAAATGTATTTGTTTCAAGCTTTTTAAGCAGCATAGATGGGCCCATGAACTTAAAAGGACAAAAACGGGCCTGGTTTTTTTTGTTTCTCTGAAACCTTAAGCTTCGGCCTTAGGCCTTTAGAAAATAGCCCCAGCTATTGCGCAATATTGCGCGCAAATTCCTCTTCCTCAAGTGGGAGAGGCGTAAGCAATTTTTTCCCCCCGTGAGGCGTAGGCCTTAAGGCCATTTTTTATAGCCTTTCAGTGAGGCGGGTCTCAAAGCGGGCAATTGTTTGCGCAATTTTAAATAACACTTGGGAGAAAGGGAAAAAGAAAATATACCTTAGCGTTTAGGATCTATCTGACAATAGTAAAGTGATGAAAAAAAAAAAAAAAAAAGGTGAGAGGTAAGGAAAGAGAGATGACTTGTTTATATTGGTGTTCTAGTAAAATGATGAAAAACTTGAAGGAAAGAAGTAGTCACTTGTCAAATCAGGATAAGTTTGTCCAATTATAGATAGTTGAAACAAGTTCGTAAAGAGTTCTCTGTTCTTGGATTTTAACATTTACGCTGTCATTCTCCACTAGATTTATATTGATGATAGGTTCTGTTACCGAGCAGTTTTGAAGCTAAGCTCTTGGTTTGCAGGTCAGCAACTTAATTTGCAGCTTTGCTTTATCAGTTTTCAAACTGGTATAAAAGTGACTTTGACCCTTGATGTTACGTGTTTGAAAAGGTATGCGCTGTTTCTTTTCTATCTCATTTTTTTTTCTCCCCCCAAATTGATAGGTTGATTGATATTGTTAGGAAAGTCGTAAAATAACATCACATCTTGTCAGTACCATTGCCGTTTTTTTTAGATTCCATTTGAATCACGTGTCTATTTTTAAATTTTTAAATTTTAAATTATAAAATCTTTTTATTTTGGGAATAAAATGATATTTAGATATGTAAAAAGTTTTTTTTTTTGAAAATAAAAAGTTGTTTGGGATGAGAAAAAATAATATTAGGAATAATGCATTATGAGAACATTTTAAAAAGATTTTTTTTTTTTTTTTTCAAAATAATAATGTACAAAGTAAGTTTGAAAATGATAAATTATTTTTTTCTTTTCAAAATAAGATAATGATAGAAAAAGTTGAGACAAATATTTTTTTTATAAAAATTTTTCAATTTCAGAAATTGGATATGTCATCAAAACATAGGGTTAGCCTGCTATCTTCTATGGTTATATGGTTTTGAACCGCAATGTTTTCTGCATTCCATATATTTTCTCATGTTGCTTGACGATACCTTTATTATATATATATTTTTTTATTTACCTTGTAATTTTCATTAGTGACGGTCTTAGTTTGGATTTTATCATTTTGGCAAAAATGCCTTGTGAGTAATTGTGAACTCGAAATCTATGGATCTCTTTAACTTAATGTACTCATCATAGCTGCGTGGTTTTGCTTTTCGAAATTTCCATCCATGATTGCAACGAAAATTTGTCCCAGAAAAGAATGTGAAACTAATTTCTATTTAGGCAGGTAACTGCCATTGCTATGTGCCCTATTTGTAAAATCTCCTTTATCTCTTGCTATGCGAAGCTCGTGCTGATGATAGTAGCTTCAATCGTTCTTTCCGCTGTTTATTGACATGACAAATGATGTTAATTTTTTAATATATGCCTTGTAATTATGCATTATCAAGTAATTATTTACACTATACAAGCGGAAAAAAAGGTAATTACTTACACCGACTTGTCTATTAACATGTTGGACAGTGGGGTGTATTCGCTAGAGGTCCTTCCATATCAGGTACAAAGTCCGCCGGCCATGGCACAAAAATCAAATTCACTCTTGGGTGAAATAAGATCCGCAGTTGAGAATCTTGAAGTCGGATATTCAAGGATACTCGGGCTCTGCAGGTGTGTTTCCGAGGTGCTTCAGGCTTCAAGCACGTAAAGACTCGAGGGGGAAGGTTGGTGACAGGGACACCTACTTTGCGGACTCGCCAACAAATTTTTTAGGGCGTCTTGCTTGGTTTCCTTGTAGATAATAACTGAAGGAGATCCTATCCTGACCCACTCAAAAGTATTTGAGCGGAAGAAATTGCTGTGTACTTTGTCACCGTCTTCCTGCAGTATTATGTTGGTGAAATGTCCATTTCGAAAGCGTGTAAAATGACTAATACAGTCTAATTTTGTGAGCCTGAGAAATTACTCAGGCATGTGTTTTGTGCTTAACGTGTTTTGGTACGACAATCACGAGGAGAAGAAACTGTGCTTCCACAAAGTAGGGGAATTCTTTTTTTTTTTTTTTTTTTTTTCCTTCTTCTTTGGGTCCTTGAAAGTTGAATTTCGAAAGTTCATTTCGAATGTTAGTGCACTTGTAGCAGGAACATGATCTGGTATCTGTTACCCGAAAGAGTTAAAAAGGTATGCATAGGTTGTGAGTACTCTAATTATGGCGGTCCGACTTTGATTAACGGACACGACCAGGAAAGAGTTGAAAACGTTTTCATGGCACAGGAAAGGTATGTTTTCTGCAGTTGGATCGTTCGGAGCATCGATGTCAACCTACTTCGATTTGAAAAAAGAAATTCGGTATTGACGACCCTGCAACTTTTCATGACCCTTTTAGAGTTTCAGATTGTGCTTGGAATCAAGGTGAAATTTATTCTCTCTTTCTTTCTTCCTTCTTCTTCTTCATTATTATTATTTTTATTTTTATTTTTAAAGAGATTTTGGAAATATGCAGAGTTTTGTGACTTGATGAGGTTGGTGGTCCAAAGGGGATATAACTGCCAACGTGCCAAATTCTGCTGAGTTGTATGATGCTTTAGGTAAGCACTTTTGTCCCCCTGCTCCAAAATTCAAAAAAGGGTTGCTGAAAAATAATAAGATATTCCTCTAGATTTTGCTAGATCCTCCAGTCAGGTTTTTCACATTCCACCCCCCCCCCCCCCCCCCAAAAAAACAAAAATATATATATATATATATATTGTTATTAATAATGAGATTTAGAGTTGAATAGTTTTTTGGAAAAGAAGTTTTTTAATAAAAAATTTGAGTTTTTAAAAATTAATTAAAATATTATTTTTTTAATAATCACTATATAAGATTATTAATTTGATAAATTAATAATTAATAATAATTTAAATCATTAATTTTTAAGTTAATTATTAATTGATTATAGTTAATCATTGATTGATTATAATTAATTAGTGATTAATTAAATTTGAAAAAAATGACACGATTTTTTTTTTAACTTAAAAAAAATCGACTATCTATTAAATTAGATGATCAAAATAAATCATTCAATCTAATTTTTCTTATTATTACTTTGTTGTTTTTATTTTTATTATTATTATTATTATTCACAAAACGGTTTGGTATATGTCTGCAGTAAAAGGAGTCAATTCTTTGAGCCTTTATGACAACGGGGACAAAACCCACATTTGTGACTCTGCGTAGCAATAGTAGTTGTCCCCCATTTATTGTCACGCTATGACTGATTTCAAGTGGTCCATAGTCCGTGCTTTTGAAATTACCATAAACCGAATTTCAATAATTGTGCTACTTATTTTGTATGTATCCGTGATTTGAGCACCATTTAGATCCCTAAAAGAAAGAACAAGAAGGATAAAAAATTAAAAATAAAAAAGGCTTCGTTTTGTTTTTGACGTGAAAAAATTAAAATAAAATAAAAAGGAATGTATGTCTCACATTTAGCTTTCATAATCGTGTTTACTGCGAACAACATTCACTTTGGATCACTTGAAGTGGAAAGGAAAAAGAAGTAGTAATTCATTTTCTTATTTAATCTCGTGTTATTTATAAAACTAATATATATATATATTTAATTGTGCTTCATACAATAGAAGAAATCTAAAAAAGAAAAATATAAACCGATATCAATTCATACATCATATGGCATCGATTTCAATTGAAAGGAAATGAACACCAAAATTTACTTGGATATTTTTTACAAGTCTTTAATAAGTCATATATTAATTTAATTATGAAAAGTTTAATAATTAAAAAAATAAGATTCCTTTTGTTGAGTTTAGTAAACGCTGTAGGTGTATAAAAATTAATGTGTATCTCGTTATATTCAAAACAAGAATGGTTTGTAATTATTTACTATTCTGATAGAATGAATGGTTAGTATTTGACGAGAAACTAGTGAAAGGATTGTTTCTACCAAGTGATGTTGAGCATTACATTGTTCTTAAATTATGCTTAACAGCCGAAAAGTGGCTTGTTTATTTTAATTTAATTTAATTTCCACACACATAAAAGTAAATTAAAAGAATTATTAGAGTCACGGGATATGAATTCGAATGCCTCAAGTCAACAAATGAAGAGAGAGGAGACATGGTCAATGATTGATTAAAGATTTAAGAAACGACTTAAGAGTCGTCTCGTCTTAACCCCCCCTAAGGAGGAAACAAAATGGGGTCACGGCAAAAGAAAAGGTGTAGTAATGTAATATATAGAATAGAAAAATAAACTCTCCTTTTCGATTTATTAAAAAAAAAAAAATGAAAGTATTTATGCAAAGTGGGTAAAGGGAAACACTTCTTTCTGAGTAGATTGGGGTGGGTTGGGATCTCACATGTCCTTTCTTTGCAGTTTTTTGCCTTTTCATAATTGTCCTTTCTTTATTGTCTTTTGACTTGGCCTTTTTTTATATGCTCTTAGCTCTTTTATTTCAATCTCTTACAATAATTGATCCATTAACTCCACTGAATTAAATTACTTTTTACCCATTTCATCTTGTCTTATAATTCATCAATTTAGTACATTTTTATTATTTTAATGTAATTTTCATCAAATATAATGTTTATAAATATGCGTCATTTATAGGATCTTTCTATTATAAAAGCTCTAGTCATCCTAATTTTGATAACAGAACTTTGATGATGATATGGTTAAAAGTTATGTTCTACTAGGTGGTTCTTTTTTTTTTTTTTTTCCTCAATAATTTATCAAAGAATCCTCTCAAATTTTATCCAATTAACTCTCCTTAATTTTATGTAGCACTTAATTAAAATGTTTTAGTGCATAACACTGATTTGGAGTAATCTTTTTATAATGGAGCTGTCATGTTAAATTATAATAGTTACAATAATAATCACATGTTATTGTACCATGTACAATAATAGTTTTTTGTAATTACAATTATTGACTTATAACATGATAATGACATTAACAATTATAAAAATCAGTGTTATTTATATAAGATTTAGTGTTATTTATGGTTGTAATTTTTTTACTCATACATCAATTAGACAACCAATGAATCTTAACTTATATTAGTAAAAAGTTTGAAAAATGTTTTAATGGAACGAACAATTCAGTTGGAGCTTATCATCATTTAGTGTCTTATGACTGAGTCATGACTAAAGTATACGAACGCACTCACATAATTCCTTTTTTTTTTTTTTTTTTTTTAAGGGATATAATTTTACATGAATATTTCCTCCTGGGTATTCCTATTTTAAGGATTGTCCAAAGATTACTTAAAACCACAATCGCAATTATCAATTTTATTAAACTTATAGATTGGAATAAAATCTCTCATTTTACATTCTAAATTTCTACTAAACTACTTTAAAAAAATTTTTAAAAAAAATTTAAGCAACATTTTTGTATAGACTTCTTCTTCTTCTTCTTCTTCTTCTTCTTCTTCTGCTCTTTTATTTCGCTTTCTCTACTCTCTGAGCCTTCCGTGGAACTTACGTACTCGCTCTCTTTGACTGCCATGCCACTTCTTGTTGCTTGTAATTTTTTTTTTTCTCAAAAAAAACAAAAAACAAATAAGGCCATTACACCTGTACAATTTTCATTTTTCTATCTATTGGATGCCTCGTTGTCCACTTGGGCCTTTTGCTGTCCATTCGGATCTTCTTGTTCATTAACGAAATATACATATTTCTAGATGAAGTAATAAAATAATATCGGCAAAAAATAAATTATAAACAATTAATATTTATATTCTCTTATCATACCAACGGAAATTTAAATCAGGCAACTTATTTTTAAATTATATTTAACTAACATTTTGAATAACAAATATAGAGTAGGAAGTGTCATTTGTCTATTTTATGCTTTTCTTGAATTTGCATTCGTCTATTGGTCTATTTATGCTGGTAGCGGCCGATTTGTTTTCCCAGATAATAAGGTTAACTAATTGGACGAAACCATTTATTTTATTTATTTTGCCATAACAAGGCTTTTTATTTATTTTATTTTTTTTGCATTTGCTTATAATATTGAGATAAATCATAGAGCCAAAATTATTGAGAGTTTCACATTGGCATTTTAAAAGGTTTTGAAATAATAATATTTGAAGAAAAAAAGAAAAAAAAGAAGAAGACATGGGAATGAGAACATGTGAAATTGAGTGTGAGTTCAAACTTCAAAGCTATATTAAACCTACCATGGAATAATATAAAGGAAGATAATCAACAACCCACCAAAAAAAATTGCTGAAAAAGCACTATCCAATGGGAAATCGAAGAAAATTATGTGCACTTGTTGGGGGGGTTTATTGGGTTCTCACTCTCAAGTTGCTTCATCTACAATAATAATAATAATAATAATAATAATAATAATAATAATAATAATAATAATAATGAGGTTTCTAGATCTTTTTAAGGTTTTTGGATTTTTGGCATGCAAGTGGTGGTACTTAAGGAAAGTAACCAATGGATGCCTACCTCAAGCATTAATATATGTATTGTAACAAAAAAAAAAAAAGAGTAAATTATTAATAGATCTTAGTTCTAAATTATTGGATTTCTAAGAATTTTTATTAAATTATCATACTTTTTTAATCTTATATAATTATAATATGAACTGATAATTGAGAATGGCACGAAATAGTGATGATATTAATATGGTGATCCCCATAAATAGGGAGTTTAAATTAAGAAAAAAAAAACATAATTTCAAAACCCAAAAAATAAAAATCTTGCTAAGGTGGCATTCATTCACCGCTCCAAGTTACAAAAAAAGTAGAGTGAAAACTACTTCATAAGTAGTTTTTCACTATTGTAAAATGAATACAAATAGATAAGAGTTACGTGGAGGGTGAGAGAAAGAGAGTATCTTTGAAAATGAATGGAAATTGAAATTTATTAAGAGGTGGACCCCACAGAAAAGGGGAAAAGTGAAGGAAAAGGTCCGGGGACCCACAAAATGTAATGCACTTTTTTATCAACTTTGCTTATATCACATTAGATAAATGTATTTTTTATTTTCTCTTTTTTCTTTTTCTTTTTCTTTCACTTTCTCTCTCTTTCAGTCTCTGCCCAAACAAAACATTATGCTTATGCCTCACACCCACTCCCCACCCCATACTTGATATCTCTCTCTCTCTCTCTCTTTCTTCTCTATCTCTTCCTTTCTTCCCCATCTTTCCCGTCTCATTTCACACAGAAAGAGATTCTGGTTTAGGGTTCTCTCTCTCTCTCTCTCTCTAGCTCTAAATTTTTTGGTTCTGTAGTACTATAAATTCCAGAGCTGACAGCCGATCTTCTTCGTCTTTTCTGTCCTCTGCGGTAAATTCTCAGATATTTTCTGTTTCTTCCTCTCTCTCTCTCTCTCTCTTTTTCTTAAGTACTTTTTTTTCTTCCCTTTTGTTGTACTTTTAAAGCTCATGGGTTCTGCTGATTGGAAGAAATCCTTGGATCAGGACCTTTTTTTCTTTTTATTTATTTTTATTTGTTGAATTATTCTTCCTTTCTGCTAACTTTTTGAGTATGATCTTCATTTGGTAACACAGTTCTGAAGTTCTAGCTCCTTTTTCCTAATCACTATATGGGGTTTGATTTATTTCTCCATTTTTCCCTTTTAAGTTTTGTGTTTCATGTAATATTTTTAGCATATTCGATTTTATTATTCTTCTCCTCATATTGTCTATGCCCTTTTAGTGCTGCGCAGAACTTTCTTGTTTTCATTTGGTGTCAAAGCTCTAAGCTTTTGCAGCTCCCAAAAAAAAAAAAAAAAAAAGGGAAGAAGAAGAAGAAGATGCTGCTTTTGTTTTGTTATTTTATTTTTGAGATTTTGTTTGTCGTGGTTTTACAGGTATACTCAATCTGTGAGTCACAAATTTAGAGTAATTTCTTGTGGGAATTGAGCTTCGTTTCCTTGTATTGATGAAAAACCAATCTTGTTGTTGGTCAAACTTTCTTTATCCTAATTTTCTCATTTAACTAAAAAAATTTTTGATACTCAATGAAGTTTCTTTGTTTTATATACGTATATAAAAGAAGTAATTTTCTTGTTTTAGTTTGTGATACCAACGAAGCTAATTTTTTGTTCTCTCCCACTGTGACCTTATTTTGAAGGTTGTGTTCTGCAGAACTGTGAAACTTGGAGATTTTTGAACGACCTAACTTTGGTTAGGTTGATCCATAACTTGGCAAGGAGTTTGGAACTTATAACAAGTTTTAATCTGGTTCAAAAGAATAGTCAATTTTGAAACATGGGTTATATGTGCGATTTCTGTGGGGAACAAAGGTCTATGGTATATTGCCGGTCCGATGCTGCGTGTTTGTGTTTGTCATGTGACCGTAATGTCCACTCAGCTAATATCCTGTCGAAGCGTCACTGTAGAACACTCTTATGTGAAAGATGCAATTCGCAACCAGCATTAGTACGATGCGCGGAAGAGAGAGTTTCTCTTTGTCAGAATTGTGATTGGTCAGGCCATGGCGCCTCTACATCAGCTTCAACGCATAAGAGGCAAACAATCAGTAGCTACTCTGGCTGTCCGTCGGCTGCGGAGCTTTCTTCGATCTGGTCCTTTGTTTTAGATTGTCCTTCCGGTGGAGAATCTGCTTGTGAGCAGGAACTGGGTTTGATGAGCATCAATGAGAATCATAGCACAGATGATGCCTGGGGTGAACCTTCGGAAAATGCATCTGGTTCAGTCGGATTTAAAGACGTGCCCAGCACGGGTAAGGCTAGTGTTTGGGCCGGCTTGTCTTCAGTGCCCGAGCTTAACACTGCATCTCAAGTTCTAGACCTGCCAACTGAATCTGCAAATGCACCTTTTCCCAAGGTAAGGTTCCTAAAAATTTTTGTTTCGTGAAACAAAATAGCTTGCTGGGAATTTGGTTCTTCTAGAGAATAGATTTTATGCTCTTGTGGAATATTGAACGTATTTATTCCTCCAAGTTGTGCTTATTATCCAATATTTGACAATTCCACATCCCTAATTGTGCTTATCAATTCTTTTGCACCTTAGCTTATTATGACACGTCTCATATTTTCCTGGGAAAATAAGTACCTTATTTTTATAATTGTGTCTTGTGTATGTAGAGCCGCAGTTTTCCTTCTGAGTTCCTACACTTGTTTGGTAGGAGGGAAAGAGATATAGAATGAAGAGAGAGAGAATAAGAAGAATTTTTGTTGTTTGGTATAGCAGGAGGGACGGAAAATGAGTTATTTTCTTATTTTAAGTGTTGTAATTTTTCTCTTTCAAAATCTCTTCATTTATGGAGGAATTAAATGTAGTTGGTCCCCTTGTACTGTTTTCTTTTCCTTCCTCTTTTCCCTCCTACCGAACAACTCTCTTTTCTATTCTCTTCCAAAATCTCTTCACCTTCTTTTCTTCCTTCCACTTTTCTTCCCTACCAAACATAGCATTAGTGTAAGTTGAGTTCTTTGGTATCTGTCTCTTCTTTTTCTTTTTAGTTGATCGAAATTTTGGAAACATAATAACCTCATAGTAAATTTCTACTTTGCACCTTGAAAAGATGGAATATTAGTATAGGATATCATGGCTCTGTTATGCTCTTGTTATGATCAAGCCAAATTTTTATGATAATAAATCTGTCCAATTTGCAATGTAATTGTCCTAGTGTCTAGTTCTTTACCAATACTCTTTACTAACTAAAGTGCCATTTTCTAGCCAAGCAATATCAAGTACTTGTATCATCACTTAAAAATTGTGTAGGGAAATATTATATCAAGTGGTAAACAAATTGTGTGCCTGATTATACTGTCACTAAGCTTAACTAACGTGTCCCTGGGGTTCCCACTTATTAGGGTTGATAGCAGAAAACAATAAATCTGAACATATTTATTCATCAAACCGCGTCTAAGTTCTTAAGAAAGTCTTGTTGTTCCATCATAATGAAATTTACACACTGTATTATTGATAAGCAGTTAAGCTCTGCTGGAACAAAAGGTCCTGAACTTTGTGGAAATGATGACCTGTATGCGGATCTAGACATGGATGAAGTGGACCTGAACTTCGAAAACTATGAAGAGCTATTTGGGCTAGCTCTAAACAACTCAGAAGAGCTTTTTGAGAATGGAGGGATTGATAGCTTGTTCGAAACAACAGAGATGTCTGGAGCCGACTCCAATTGTCAGGGTGCAGTTGCTGCCGAGGTAAATGGAATCTTTTTGAGTATTGGACTCTTTTTTGTTCCTTCATTTCGTTATAAGTGGTATTTCAATTTCATTGCTGCACTGTTTTGGCGTGTAAAAAATATTGGGACCGTTTGAAAAATTTTAAATACCTTTAGTATTTCTATTCCCATTCTTATGACATGATGTGGTCTTGGCTAACTGAAAATGCTTCTCCAGGGATCAGTTGGACTGGTAAATGCAATGCAATCAGCATGCAGCACTGCAGCATCTGCTGATTCTACAATTAGTGCTAAAACTGAACCGATTCTTTGTTTAACGAGGCAAGGGCATTCAAGCCTTTCATTTTCTGGCATCACGGGGGAAAGTAATGCTGGAGACTATCAGGATTGTGGAGCTTCTCAAATGCTTCTCATGGGAGAACCTCCTTGGTGTCCTCCAAGCCATGAGAATTCCGTGCAATCATCTAATCGTAACGATGCTGTTATGCGATACAAGGAAAAGAAGAAGGCACGCAAGTATGTACCATGTTCATTTGATCTCATAACTACTAAGTTCACAGCTTTGTTTATTTATTTCCTTGACCTCATTATGTTAAATCGAATGACTTTGTGCATGTGATTTCAAAACAATTTTGCTTGCTGTACACTTCCAGCACTTCAGAAATTCATGTTCTTCCTTTTGTTGACTATTATAGGTTTGAGAAAAGGGTGAGGTATGCTTCCCGTAAGGCAAGGGCTGATGTAAGAAAGAGGGTGAAGGGGCGCTTTGTCAAAGCCGGTGACGCATATGATTATGATCCGTTGAATCAAACCAGAAGCTGCTGAGTACAATTTTTAACCATACTTATAAAAGGAAAGAATCACCTGATGTTTGATTGGAAACAGTCATACCTAAACAATGGATGAAAATTGATACAATTTTTTCCTCAAGCAATGACGAGCTCTATGATTGTATCACAGGGGCCTTGATTTTCGGTGGTGGGCGGGAAAATGTTCGATATGGAAAGCTGTGTTCTGATGCCTCACCTATGAAGTTCAGGAGCAGAGGTTTGCCTCCTTTATCAGCATAAAGAACCAACAGATCATGACAAGACCCAAAATTCCAACCAGATTGCATAGGTTGGTCCTTGCCTTTTATTAGAGGCCATGACCTTTTATTTCCTTTCCATTTCTCTGGGAAAAAGTTCGTCTTCTCATTCATACTCTTGACAAAAGGAGAATTCTTATTGATCCTTCATTGGTCATAATTACGCACGATATATTCATAATTCCTACTCTTGTATTCCTTCTGCAGCATAACATGCATAATGTGAGGCTGCCATGGCATCGTGAGCGGCTGAACTCATGGTTGCCTGGTCGGTGGCTTCGGGGTTGTAATATTATCCGTTTTGTTTCGATGTCTTGACATGTATAGTTACACGATCAATATGTATGTGGTAGAGGATTAGATGTTCGGCTGGCGGTGGCTGCTGGGTCGAGCAACAAACTTGCAGTTGTAAATATTTCTTTCTTTTGGCATGGGCATGTGTATAGCACAGAGGATGATTTCATATGCGGTTTGAAGAGGATAATCTGTACTGATTTGTATACACATTTAACAATTTCTCTCCTTTTGTTTCCGTTTCATCTTTTTTCGTTCAATTTTGATACCGGTGGATTTGGATTCGATCTAATGTCGGAAAACTGTGAACACTTCTAACTTCCTATTTTGCTTGGTCTGGAGTGCATGAATTTTCATTTGGTCTTCGTTATGAGTTGGTTCCTTCTCTTCCCCGTCTTATTGTATGATATGCCTCTCAATACGAAAGGGCAGAAAAATGTAATGTCTCGCAATAAAATTGGCTGTTCCTACTTTTATCTCGGTTCCTCTAGTAATAAATAAATAAATAATTCAATAATTCACATTATTGGGCATGTTTGTCATATCCAAAAGTAACTTTTAGAAGTATTTGAATAATCTGTCAGAAGAGCTTGAGTCTTTAAAAATATTTCTTGTCAAAATCAAAAAATATGACTTCTAATAAAAACCCTTATGAGTAGATTTTAAAAATTATAATAAAATTTAAATTATATATTATAAATTTCATTTAACATTTTTAATACTTGTTAGAATATTTTAAGATCATTTTAACTTCAAAAGCTTTTTGATTCTAAACACATTATCCATTTGCTTTCCTTTTCCATCCTATTTAATTCCTCCAGGGATTGGTATACGGGGCCCTTATATTATCATGCCAAACAGCTGATTTTGCTGTGTCCAGGCTAACCATGGAAAAGCTCAATAGATATTCGAATGGAATATCCTTTTAAAGCAACTAGTCTCCTTGTATAGACAAATTCATATATACGTATAAGGGAAAGTACCTGAATAACACAAATTTAAAAATCATTACACCAATATGACAAAATATATATATATATATATATTAGACTAATGTGACAAAATCAAACTAAAATAAACTAAAGTTTATATTATGTTGGTCAAGATGAAAAAATTTATATTATGCTAGTCAATAGATAAAAAAAAAAAATAATTATTTAAGTAATTTTCTCATGTAATTATAATATAATATTTATATATACGTACCCCAGTCTGTCTGAGGTCACAACAATGAGTTATGGAAATGTAAAGAAAAAGAAGATGTAGCAATTTATTGCCTACGGCATTCATATATAAACGATCAATTAAACAACATTTTACAAATCTTTGGAAAGAAGAACGAAAGATTGGAAATTCCTATGCAGTAACAACAAAAGGAGAACAAAATGTCCCTTAAAAATTTTAGTAATCATCGGAGCTACTATCATCTGATACATTCCCGATGTCATCTGTAACAGCTGTGTCCTGCAACCATTTTCCAAACAGACTGTCATTCCAAAACACTAAATTCTTCGAACAAGAAACCATGTGCTCCGTGCAAGAACAATCTTACAAAAGTTATACCAGATTATCGAACAGTTTCTTACCGGCATCTTATCCCAATCCTTCAACTTCGAACTCGACAGCATGTAATTATCACGTAACGGAGCCCAAGCAGGCCCTTCATCATCTGCTTGCCCACTGGATGATGCCTGAACCTGAACATGGAGAGAGACAGATAGAGAGAGAGTGGTCATTCACTCGAGAAAACTTACCGGGTATTAAACCAGAAGCATTTTCCAGCGGCATTTCCTAACTATACATCTACATTTATAACTTTGTGGACAAATGTAAGGTAGGAAAACTAAACAATTAATATGCAGTGTGAACTTGACACATTTTCGAGCAATAGCACAGATAATGATTACTTTAAACCTGTAATAGTAAACGCAGGCAGTTCTTATCTCGAGCCCAGAAAATAAAAGATTAGACAATCTCCAATGCAAATGCCAAATACAGCATTGGCACAAAAAAGTGCGGAAAAAAAAGTTTGACATATTTGATATCTTGCTATATTTTGTGCTCCAATGGATAATGCAACTCCAAAAAATATATCTCCGTTTGTCCAAAAAATTTTAAACCTTGAAACTTATAAAAATAAATTTGAAAACGATAATTTCATGATTATAAAATGAAAGAAGCCAAAAGCCAAAATTTAACATATATGCCAAATTTAGTACCAAAAATAGCACTGCATTAGTGTGTGGTTTTCTACCCAAATGCCAAATTTTGGCATTCGCACATTAATTTAGCACTAAATTGGAGGTGCTCTAAGATATATTGCAATGATGCAATAAACATAGAGAAATAGAAAAACGGCCAACCTTCGCAGTAGCTGATGGCGTCTTGCCTAATTCGGAAAAAAAGACTTCTTTCCTCCGCTTCCTTATAGCTGGTTACATGTATATGATAACAGAAGCGTTAGCCCAGGATGATAGGAACATAGGATTCAGAGGATTTAGTTTTCACATTCTGAAGCCAAAGATGCAACACTGATAATAGAAAAATTTAGGTGCAGCCAAAGAGGAAAGAGAACAGGGAAATTGGGATTTTTCCACCCTGGCCCCTAGGATGATAATGAATGATGATGGGAAAAAGAACTGCAAATATTCAGTTGGATTAAGTTTAAATAGACAATCAAGAATGAGAAAGTGAAACCTAATAAATTTTTGAAGCTTACATTGCCTAAATTGAGGTGATGTTGTAAATGTAGTAATATCCTTTTTCCATACCAAACACTAACAATAACAAGAAAAACAATGTTGTAAATGTAGTAATATCCTTTTTCCATACCAAACACTAACAATAACAAGAAAAACATAGAATACTAGTATATATGACCAAAATTACACTGCTTAAATGTAGTTTAAATTGACCACCAAAGCCTTACCCAAAAACTAAACAGTTCAAAATTGTAATTTGAAGACCAAACTTCAACAAGGAAAAGTAGAAGGAAAAACAAGGTCCTCTACTCTCACATTGTCGCTGCAGAAATTAGATACTCGTACCTTTTTCATCTTTAAAACTCGAAGGATTCAATCCTTTCTGAGCATGTTGTGCCTTGTTAACCTGCAGGGCATTTTGAACAACAGAAGTCAGTACCTAAACGCGATCGCAATTAAGAATACAACGCAAACCACAGAACAAATTTGTTAACAAAATAAGAAATGAATCAAACTTGATTAGATTTTCAGCAAGCAGCTTACAGCATTGAACAACTTGACCACTGAAACTCCACCAATGCACAAGTAAAACCAAACTTAGTAAGTAAAAAGAAATAATGTGTAACAATCCCAGACATCTCGACCGAAAAAACAAAACAAGAATCCGTTACCTCCTTTCGTCGCAACACCGATTAGAAACTTCTCATGCGAATCCAAATACTTCTCTGGTTTCACATGCCCCTTCTCTCCTACCTATTACATTTCAATCGCTAATAAGACAAAAGATTCAAAGGCTAAAATCCTCCGGACTGATAAACTAACCTCGACCAATATAATTCGTTAATTAAATCCTCTATTTCAACATGTTATAATGAAAGATCAGTCCTTGCCTACATATAAATCCGCAAAACATCTCAATTCAAGAGCAAAAGAGAGCAATGTAATAATTACAATTAACTATGAACTTACCAAGTGCTTTTCCTTCCTGGCTTCACGCTTGACTTTACGCTCGGCCTCTTCTTCAGCAAGCTTTTCAGCAACAAGCTTCTTATGAGCCGACAACACCGGACCCTGCCGGGGGAAAAAAAAAACCTTAAAATCATCGAAATTCACATCCTTAAAGTCGCTCAAACCAACACAAATTCAATCAACAAAGCAACAGCAGCTACTTTACCAGAGGATCATCATTAACAGCCTTTTTTATTATACTCTTGAAAGCCATCCTAAACGCTCTGCATCCCTCCGTGAACTTGGTAATCCCGGGCTGAATTTCGCCGCCTTCGTCTCCGTCTCCGTCCGAAAACTCGAAATCCTTATTCACCTCCTGCTCTTCTTCCTCTTCTTCTTCAGAAGAAGAATCTCCACCGATTTGGTCATTTTCCTCTTTCTTCGAATCGAGCTCATCGTCGTCGGAATTGTAGTCCCTGGCTCGCTTCCGGAATAGCTTCTTCATCTTCCGATCGAATTTCTTCGGCTTCAGGTCTCCAACTCCGTCCGGAAAGTGCGAAGCTTTCCTCGATTTCTTCTTCTTCTTGGGGTTATTTCTCTTCCCCAGCTTCCTCTTCGTCGGACCTGTCGTCGTCGTCGTCGTCGTCGTCGTCGATTGCGTTGCCTGATTCTCTTCCGCCATTGCAGTAAAAATCAAATGGCTTTTGAATTTGAAAAATTAGGGCTTTCGAATTGCTCACAAAAATTGGTTTCGGAAGAGAGTGGATTTCTAGGGTTTTAGGAAAGGGATTGAATTTTGAAGTGTCGCCGGAGCAGCGGAGCGGAGGGAAAGTAGGGTTTTACCAAAACCCTTGTCTTACTTTTCGCATTACTATCATGGTTTCATTTTAGGATTATTTTTGTTGTTGTCCCTGGATTACATGCATAATATCATTTTAGTCCTTGAAAACTTCTTAAAATCAATTTGCAAACTACCAATGTGTCTCGTAATAATCTTTTCACTCAAAATACTATTGAAAAATAGACAATAATTACCACATGAAGATTACATATACGTTCTGAGAATTTACAGTTCTTAAAATCAAAATTCAAATTTAACAACAGATTTTGGGATATGAAAATTACAAAATTAACTAGGACTAAAACATACATTAGCTCCTCCATTTTTAATACGGTTTTAGAATAATGACAATTATGGAACGTATGAATAGTTCGATAACTAATTCTAAAACGTTTTAAGGTTTAAGAACTAAAATAAAGTTTGATTTATAATTCATGAATCAAAAATGAAAATAACCTTTTATATGGGTTTTAGATAAGGAAATTTCTACGCACGCTAATTGTTAAACTTAGAAGGAAAATAAAACACTATTGGTATAACTCTATCTTTAGCTATGAGATATGTATTAGAAACTGTTTATTTTACATATTTTTTTATTTTAATATGATTTTAATACAATTATGTAATAAAAAACGTATATTATTGATATAAGGTTCTACTACAAAAAAAACCTTAAAATAAAAATTGATTTATAATTTTCTAAGCATCAATATATAGGAGACTAACTACACTAACACCCTTATGTATTCTTAGAATAACATAGACACCCCCATAACTCAAAAATTAACAAAGGCACATAAATGTTATCCTTTTCCTCTGAACTTTAGTGTATTTATAATTGTGCCTCCTGGACTTTAAAAATTAATGTACCTACCCTTCAAGCTTTAAACCGTTAGCAAGAACATCACTCAAATTTTAAACCATTAGCCAAAACACCACTTTTGTCATTTTTTGGCCACTTAAAACTCAGATAATGGTTTTCTTTTTTTATTTTTTTGACGTAAAAAGAACGATAGAAATAAAGTTAGTGTATAATTAATAATTACCAATTTATTTATTTGTTTATGGTTTTCCAAAAAAAAAAAAACAAAAAACAAAAAACAAGGTTAAATTTTTTTTTTTTTTATCTATACAATTTCTTTATTTGTAAAAAGATTAAAAGGAATAAATCCCACATGTAATCTTTTCCCTAACGAAAATTTCTCTTCCTTCCTTTTTACGTTCTTACCAAACGGACACTTCTTTTTTATTCTCTCTTAAAATCTTTCACCATTTTCTTTCCTTTCACCTTTTATCCGTGCCAAACATAATCTCTTCCTTCTTTCCATGATCAAGTGCGAGTAATTTGAGATATATATTACTTCATGATAAAGGGATATCTCAAAAGAAGTTTTTTTTTTAATTATATTTTTTATTTTTTATTTATTTTAAGAACATAAAGCATGTTGATTAATCTTGATCTCCAAAGGATTAAATGGATCAGTCTTGATGTGCTTCAACAAAGCAATCTCAACATCAATCTCGATCCTAGATAGATAGATCTTTGGGCTTAGAGAACCTCCCAAGAGATTCGTCCAAATATTTTCAAGTCCCACTTCAATATTCTAACCAAAAAATTAAAAAAAAAAAGTCCCACTTCAATATATCTTGATGTGCACACAATGCCTACTTAGCATTGACAGTGCTATCTATATCATAGTCTCTTTCTCTATATAGCTTAATTAATCTCATTAGGAATTCATAGGGAATTAAAAAAAAACATTTATAAAATCTAATATGGAATTTTATTTTATTTTTTTAGGCAGAAGGCATGTTTTTAGACCCCTTTTGAGAAAGTGCCCTACTTTTCTTTTTTTTTTTTTTTTTGTGTGTGTGTGTGTGTGTGTGTGTGATGGAAATATCAGGATGCAGATTATGTACCGGTGATGGTCTAAGCTCATAATTAAGCTACATACCATTTGAAAGGAGGATAATAATTTTTACTTGTTTTACTTATTTCTGAATAATTCATTCCAACGAAGTAATTCATTTCAATGAAGTATAAAGTCTACATTGTCCTTACTTTTGTCCATGCATTATGCAATAAACTGGTGGTTTATTTTGGATTTTAGTGAGGAAATCACTGACTAACTCTCATTTATTTATGATAAATTGTTGTTAAATTAATTTGGGTTGAACTATTCCCAAAAACTAATTTAGAAGTAGGGATGGTAATTTTTCCTATTAATCCATGGGGACCCGTTTTAAATGGGGCGGGGAATGCCCAATCTAAACGGGTTTAAATTATAAACGAGTTAAAAATTTAACCCGTCACGGGTTACAGGGCGGGGATGGGTTTAAGGGTTCCTGATCCTATTCCCCTTTTACCTGCCCCGTTTAGTTATACATTACTTTATATTTTATATATATTATACAAGATGTTATACAACATTTATGATTTTAAGTACTAAATTTTAACATATTTGATTTATAAAAAGTTGAGTACTATAATTTTAATTTATTTTAACTTAAAGTCTTATATTCATGCATTTTTATTATTTTTTTAATTTTAGTTTTTATTTTTCTTATGATGAAAATATATAATAGAGTTAACGGGGTAACGTGTGAATATCTTGAACCCGTAACGGGGAAAACCTGCCCTGTCCTCACCAATTTAAACGGGTTATGGGGTGGGTATGGGACATGTTTTTATTCACGGTACGGGTTGGTGATAAGATCACCCCGCCCCATTGCCATCTCAATTTAGAAGAAGTAGGAATCCAATTTACGTATAAATATCATAACAACTCAATAATTTATCGATGTAAAATAAATTCACAATCTAACAATTTTTTATTAAACTCGTTGGAGCAAACACTATTTAATTTCGCAACATTCTCAGTGTGTTATTCAATTAAAAGGCCACTAGTTTAGGTTTTTTTTTTTTTTTTGTTCATAATTTTTCTCGATCTCCCATTGATGATATATGATATGGCACAATCTCGATGTCCTTCCACAAAGTAATTTCCACATCAATCTCAATTCGGGATTCGAGAGCATGGAAATCTTCAAAGAGATTCCTCCAATCTCTCAAGTCCATTTCAATATCTCTCAACACACATACACTTTCACATATAGGACATATCGAGACATCTTTATACAATCATATATTCATACATCTTTATACGATCATATATATATATATACATATATATTCGTACATCTTTATACATTCATATATATACATGTTAGCTTCATTCTACATCGAAGTTTGTTTGCATATCGAATCTTATATATCGATCTCTTTAATCTCATAGGGATTTGAATTTTTTTCAACACGTGGCATGCCTTTGAACCCTTATGGGAAGGTGCGCCTTTAAAAACACGTGAAGGAAAATCTTAGTAAGGAGATCATGTGTCTGTGATCATCTATATGTTATTATAATTTTATCTTTATTGAAGCGGAGTTTTATGTTGACCCCCTTTCATTCAATGGGTGTAGCTCGCACATGAAAGATCATCGCTCCATGCTCAACTTATATATATATATATATATATATATATATATATAAAGCCAGTCTCGTGTATGACAAACATACTGGTTTGTTGTAAATATTTTTTTTTTTCAAATTTATAACTTTAATTCATTTACATATACTATTATATAACTCTATACAGACAATTTTATTATATATGAAAATATCTATTACAAGTGACAAATATTATCAGAAAATATTACATGTTAAAGAATTACTAATAGAAGATAGTAGTCTTGATAATAAATATATAGGATTGTATTATAATATGATATGAGACATTATCTATATATAGCTACAGATATTAAAATCTTATCTTTATCTATCATCTATTTATTACTTTATCATATCTTTAATAAATATCACGGGACAATTATTTAATACCATATAATTATTTATGTGATGATCAATCAATATTACATGATTTTTATTACATTCAATACGTACAATGCACATGCACCACAATTAATATATATAGAATATATGTATAGGGTGGGCGGAAGGGGGCCATGTATATATGTGGTCGTGGTTGTGTAAGTAGAAGAAAAGACCAAAGAAGGCAGGTGAGGGGGAAGAGTCAACGGAAGTCAGGTGACAGCACGTGAAGAATGGGGCTAAGTGCCAAACAAACGTTGGACACGTCCAAGTGTAGCGCCTGGACAGTCACGTGATCTTCACACGGCGTCGTACTGGCGGGCTCCTCTTCCTCCTCCTAACTCCTATCCCAGTTTGTTGCTCCGTTCAACGAGCCCGCCCCTTCTCAATCTCTCTGTTTAACCTTTGGCCCTGCCTATCCCAATTTCCTCGTTTTGTTTTCTTTATTTGCTCTTTCCCTGTTCTTTTTATTGAATATTCTCTTTTCTCATCCTTCCTTAAAAGTACGTATAGTGAGTCCAAGCGTTCGTTTGGTGAATGAATTGAGTTTGAAAATTTTTAGTTTGAATCGAAAATTTTAAGTTTGAATTGAAAATTTTTGTTGATTTTTTAGAAAAAGTAAAAATTTTTTGAAAAAAAGATAAAAATTAAAATAAAAAAATATATTTTAATTTGAAATGAAATGAATTACCAAACAGACCCCTAATGTTTTTCACTGATAAATATGATTCTTTTAATTTTAGTTGTGCTTTTAACTTTACATAATTTTGCTACGTATTTGGACCTAAATTTAAAATATGCATAAGAATAGTCTAATATTTTTTGAACCACTTTCTTCTATGGATTTTGACGTCGGTGAGAAGATGAGAGACACGAGGGAATCTCTCTTTTTTATTACCCTAGTTTAAAAAAGGGAAAAAAAAAATTTTTGAAATGACAACGGGAATCTCTTTTATTCCCGTGTATGAACAACATGTGGGGGAGACAAACAAATCAGCCAAAATCTAATCCTCAAGAGAATTGTGGGTACGAAGATGACTGTTAATTTGGATCAAAAGTGGGTCTGTTTGGTGCAATTTGTTCATGTTTGTCAGGTACTTTGGTTTCTCCATATTTCCCACGCTGTGTGTTACCACTTATACACCACCACCATCTATGCATGTTCCACGTCCCTTTGTCTCCTACTTCAACAACTGACAACCCTTTTATCTTTTATTTATTTATTCATTTATTTATTTTTAAGGTTAATTGCATTTACAATTATTCACAACAGTACTATGCTATGACTCTCGTATACTAGCTCAATAAGTGAGAGTAAGAGAAGTGAGAAAACTGACAACCCTTTTATCTTTTATTTATTTACTCATTTATTTATTTTTAAGGTTAATTGCATTTACAATTATTCACAACAGTACTATGGTATGACTCTCATATACTAGCTCAACAAGTGAGAGTAAGAGAAGTGAGAAGGAGCTCTCGAGTCTCGGTTTCAAAACTTGAAAATACTTTCATTTCTCTCTAATGAATGAAAATCAGTAAACTCGTATTGTAATAAAAATAAAGTTAACAAGCATGATAATCTTTTTCTTTTTGTGCTAAAAAACTAGAATGCAGTATATATAAGTGCCTAGTGAAAATATGTCTCAAAATAAGCCTTAATTTACATGATTTCCCATCAATTTTCTTTATTTTCTTTTTTCAAAAGAAATACTTGTTGGCCGTTTGGCTATTGCATTTTTTTATGCAATATCTCTTTAGCGAAAAATAATAATAATAATACTAAGAGAGCAGTGAAATTAGTACTTTAACATAGGCTTTGTGATAGAAAGAGTACTTAAACATTAGGTTGAACCATACTCTATAAACCTTAATTTAAAATGTTTGAATTTTGAAGAGTGAGATTGAATGGGGAGAGAAGAAAATTCAGGTCTAGGGTTGGTATCTAGTGTGGAAAATATAGTGGTTAGCCTTTGAATTTCTACTAATTTAGATTATATTATCTTCTTTTGGGGCTGCTTAGTCACAATTGCAATCCTACCAGAAATCTCCAAGATTTGAATTACTTTAGAAGCATCTTGAATGGAATAAGAAGATTAAATTAAATGATAGTTATTAAAATGTGTTGCCCATCATTTTTTTAATTTTTAATTATTTATTTATACCTTAGAATTAATAAAGATTCCATAGAAAATGTTTTGGCATCAACCATAATGGAGGTCACTCTATATAGCTATATGTACCAAGGATTGGACCATGTCAAAAGAAAATATGAAGTAGAATATTGGTTTCCATCTTAATCATATTGACAAGATGGTCTTTTGTCATCTAGCAATGGAGAACATCTTGAAGAACATCATTCCTTATCAATATTCAAAGATCATCAAGTCAACCCAACCTTCCATTAACAAAACTATTATTATTCAATTAGTGATGAGTCTCTATTGTATGGTGAAGACATGTCTGCAATTTTTAAAGATTTTATCTAATCATTTTATGACATAGTTAATATCTAAATCCACAAGTATAACCTTCTATTCTAGAGTAACTTTACAGTCGGTAAATGTTTATTGAATGTTAAAATTAAAATATATATATATATATATATCAAATAGAATATGATGTAAATTTGATGGTTTAAAATAAAGTCATACTTAAAGGATATCTTTTAATATTATGTCAAAAAATTCTCAACAAAACAAATGAAATACAATAGAGATCAATTTTATAGGCTGCTAATATTTCCCCCCCTTTGTCTTCCTTTATTGGAGTAATTAGACTCATTAACTTTATGTTGTTACTTTAAATGCAAAGTTTTATGGTTTTTAAGGGTTTGTAAATAGGACATTTTATATATAATGTAAGTTATTTCCATAAAATTTCATGATATAATCACGCAAGCAGCATACGATTCATCACATCAGCCAGCAACATGACCTGGACAAGATAATTTATACTAATGTTGGGGCTGTACGAGTGTCTTCTTTTAGGCTTTCTTAGGCAGCAAAAGACATGTTAATCCTCAATTAACTTTATAAAAATAAAAATAAAATCCCTAAATTTACTTGATTCTGTTGACAGAATTTAATAAAATATATACTATAAAGAGAAGATGTTACTTTCAGTCTGCTAATATACAGACAATGTTACTGCTATTCTTGGATCTTACTTGAAGCAGATAACAATACATACAGACAAGGTTGATACTATTCTTATTACATTAAAATATAAAATACTATCTTAAAAGATTTTTTTCACAAGTCCTAAGTGGCTGATTATTTTGAAGTCTTGGCCACTGTTTTGCCCTCTTGCTCAGACTCGCCCACATGGTCCAGTCACCATAACAAGTGGTTGGTTCAGCTTCATGTTGCATAAAAAGACAAAGAAAGGGGTGAAAAAGAGGCCTGGCACTCTGATAAATGACCATTATGTTTTTTGTTTTAGGGACTTCTGGTCCTTTCCAGAACCATGAACAGGATCATACCAACCCAATTAGAATATTTCTGCTTTTTTCCCCCCCCCAAAAAAAAAAAAAGAGGATTACAGGGATAAGGATAGCATTTTCAATAATTTTAAAAGGAGAAAAGTCTCTTACATGATATATAAATGTTTTTTAAAGTGAATTATTTATATATCTTAATTATTATAACAGTGATGATTTAAATTGAAGATTTATAATTGAGAGAACGAGCATCTTATTATTTAGTCTGGTTACTCGTTGGTAGGATATTTCTGCTTAGTTTTGTTTCTTTTGGGATGAGATATCTCATATTCAATCAAAAACCCAAATATGAAAACGTAAGTTTCAGATAAATTAAAATGGAAAAAAAGGGAAAATTTTTCTAAAATATGTTAAAGGTCCAAAGTATGAGGGGGGGTGTTGATCCAAATTGATTGGGATGTGACTAGAATTTGTTACAATTGAATTGATTCAATTATATTTTGACATATTCGTAAAGCAGGCATTCCTGCCATCTGTACGATGATGCTGATGAGTTGGGGCATGCTCTTTAGGCCCTCCACCATGTCCCTTTGCCAATTCCTTATTCAGAGGCCGCCACGTGGGCTAGCGGTGGAGGATTGCGATAAAGAGGCCATTTTCATGAGTTCGAGGACCCTCCCTTTTGTCACCCACTAGTTGAATAAGTGTTTCACACGCTTAAATAATATATTAAGCAAAAGATATAAGAGTTTTAAAAAAATATATACAAAAAAAAAGAGAGAAAAAAAATATAAAACAATAAAATAAGGAAAAAAAAAATCAAAATTTCATACCAAACTTAAATAATAAAAATCAAAACTTTTAAAAAATTTCAATTTCCAAAAAATTTAGACAAAAATCATTTTCAATCATATTAATAAAACATATAAATTATCGAATTGATATATAGAGAATTATATATATAGCTATATATATAGATAATAAAAGATGAAAAAGATAAAAAAATAAAATAAAATAGGATAAAATCACAAAAAAAAAATAAGAGAAGAAAAATATAAAGATAAAAGAAAGAAAAATGATGAAAGTAAAAAGGAGAAGTTAAAAAAAATAATAATAATGAGTTAACAGAAGGCAGAAAGAAAAAAAATAATATTAATTTTTTTTATATATGTTAAGATTAAGATTTATGATTACTCGTTTGGGACATTACATCGAATAGGTAGATTGCACAAATATGCACACTTATATTTTTTTTTATGTGTGTGTATGTGTGAGAATATATATATTTTTAGATGAATATGCTTAGTTTGGTTGTGTAATATATTTGTATAAGTGCATGCACTGAGGCACACACACATATAGATAAATATATATATATATATATAGATATATAAGTGCATATATAAATGAGATAGGAAACAAATGACACATGTCCATGTTCCAAGTGAGATATGGACTAGGCCCTAAGGTTTGATGGTGCCATATTAACACCATGACAAAGTGGGTCACATAACTCTTTGTCATGCCTCTGTTTGTACTAAGGACCCTTAAATACATGAGGACAAACATGGACATTTCAAGCTCAAGTGAAGGTGTGAAAAAGAGAGAAAAGAGTCGAGAGGGAATAATGACTAGAGAAAGACCAAGTTGGAATGATATATATATATATATATATATATATATCTCAAAAACTCAAACATTGTGGTCAAGAAAAAAAAATAATAATAATGAAACAAAATGTCGGGAGGAATAAACAATAAAGGAAGGTCACTTCAATGAAATGATGTTTTATTTTTTCTGGGATTGAATTCCTTTTCTTTTTTTTTTTTTGCCTTGAATTTTGGGATTGAATTCAATGTAAGTATGGTGTTACCAAATAGGAAGTGATTTCATACCTAGGGCTTGATTCAAGATAATCATAAATTAATTTAATAATTAAATGTGTATTTAATTATTGTGTTTTGTGCCTACAATTCAAAAGAAAATTGGATCGTTTACTATAAAATCTAATTAGCAAATAAACTCTAAAAATGGATCAATAATCTCCATTTTTATTCTTTTACTTTCTTGTGTAATGTCATTACCTTTCTCTTTATCATTTTCATTATATATTTTTTTGTTTGATAAACACCTTAAAATATCTAATACCAAGTACAAAATAGAAAGGGTCCTCTTTTACTATCTATTTTCTTCACTGGAGTTTATTGCATTCCTTTCTTTTTATTTTATTTTCTCTTACCAAATATAACATTTATATATGACGCAAAGGTTAGTTAGTTCAATTAAAGATGCATTATTAACTGAAGTTTATTTGTCTTTTTTCTATTGAAAACTTTTGTAAAGATTAAATTTCCTTAAGATATGCTTCCTAAAAATATTATTTTTTACTTAAAATCTTTAGATGTTTAGAATATTTTCATCTTCTCATCTATTGTGCCATTTTAATTACCTAAAAAATGAAGAATCCAGGACAATTGCATAGTACAGGAGGACTACACTGACAATTTACCAAAATTAAAAGTACTATACTGACACTGCTAATAGAATTGAATAATATATGAATTATCGGCCATAAGCGAAAATAACAAATATAAATTTTTACAAAAATAATTGAAATAAATAATATTTTAAAATATTTAGAATAAATAGTAAATTTATTAGATAAATATAAACATTATTACGTAATCAGTCAATTTATTAGACAAATAACATGTTTATAAAAAATAAATAGATCATTTACGTGATAAATTTATTATTATTCTCTAAAAAAAATAAGTTTATTATTCATTATTATTTATTTTTAATTTTTTTTGAGGAATTTTATTTTCAATATTTTTAAAATATACTATTTACTTCAATAATTTATGTGAAAATATTATCTATTTTTTTCTCTCATAATAATTTATAGTAAATAAAATAAGGATGGTACTTTTATAATAGGATATGTTTTTCCCCCTTAACGCGAGCTAGTGTTTTTATAAGAACTACACTTTATTTAATTTTTATGAAATTTATAACTTTTCATATATATATTTTTTATTCTAACATGTTTCCAATTCTATCAGACGCAAAAACTACACTTTATTTTTTGAAGTGATTCAAAAGTTATATTTTACACAAAAATAATATACAATTAGACTATATCTATAATCATGGTTTTATATGATTTGAGTAGAAAACTTTTTTTTTTTTTTTTGAACTTATAATTATTAATTCGTCAAAAAATTATCAAAAGAAAAAGAAAAAGAAAATTGATAAGTAAAAGCATGGGTAGGCGACTAGGCGAGTGATGGAGCCCGCAAATGGCGGAGGGGGCTAACCATGGTTAGAAAAACACTGACCACTCTGGTTAATTCTTTGGTTGCCTTGCCGATAATCCCTGTCCTTATAAAGCTACGCTAAATTTATAAGAATCAAACAGACACAGACAAACAGATCATATGAGCATAGCAGCCATATCAAAACCAAACACATATATGTATATATTTACCCCCATGAATCTCTTGTGAAGCTCATCTTTTTCCCATGTTATATGGTTTTATATGTATACACATAGAAATACACATATCTACTCTTGCCTGTTGTCCCGTTACAAGTGCAAAACCTTAAAAACTCCATAGCCAAGCGAGCTTTGTTGTAAGTTTCTCTCTCTTTCTCAGCTTCAAACAAACTAGATTGCTCTTTTGTTTCTTCTAGGAGTGATTTTTGTTAATGGGTTTCTGGGAATTGATAAGAAGAGTGGTAGATCTCATCTGGGTTTAGTTATGCATTTTCTTGATGGGTAAGTTTCTTTTTTCTTTTTGGGTTGAGAAATTTGTGTTCTTTGTGGGAAATTTGTTTTTTGGGTTTATCTTCCTTTTCAGGGGTTAGCTCTGTTTTTCTTCATCATCCTTGATATAGTTAGTAATATGGGTTTGAATTATGATCTTCTGTTCTGTCTCATTTGAGCAAGGTCTAAGCTTCATACTAGATCTTGATGATGCTCTCTCTCTTTTTTTTTTTTTTTTTTTTTTTTTTTTGCCTTTCAATTTTGGTATTCATCTTTATTAAATTTTGGAATTATACAGTGAAATGAAAATGTAACTGATGGGTATTCTTAAGCATTATCATATTATCATCATCATTGGGTTTTGGACTTATTTTATTTTATTTTATTTTGTTGTTGTTTGTTTCTACCTGCTTTTCTTTATGTTAGTTTTGATAGATGTATCGGGGTTCGTGGGAATTTTAGTTTTGGCCTTTTAAAGTTGTAGCCTATATTAGGCCTATCTAACCTCTTTCCCAATTCCTCCTAAGGAGACACAGAAAAGTAATGTAGAGTGATTGGTGGGATAAAAAGATTACCTTTTCTTTCTTTTTTCCTTTCCTTTGAAAAAATATTTATAAATAAATAAAAAAAAAAAACTTTTTTCACCTTTTCAGCTTGTGATCACATGGAAGTTCAAGCCCTCAACCAACATTTTCTTACCATTTTCCTTTTCCTTTTACCTGTTTTGTGTCTCAAAATTTGTTCACTTGGTCTTCATTTTTTTCGGGGTGTTACTGTGCCATTTTCTAATCACTTCTCTTTTGATGTATTTCAATTTTCAGGTCACAAGATAAACCATCAAGAAGACACTAAAAACTTCCAACATTTATTAGCTATCTCCAACAAAATTTGGGATTAACTTCTTCAATTTTTTTTTTTAAAAATCAACATGGGTCTTTCAAGTCTCCCAGCTCCATCTGAAGGAGTTCTATGTGTACTTCTAGTAAACACAGCACTTTCCCTCTCCATTTTCAAAGGGATAGTCCGAGCCATCCTTCACATAGTCGGCATCCGCCTCTCATCTTCGCCGGCGTCTCCGTCGTCATCCTCATCTCCGTCCTCGTCCGAAGATTACATCGAAAACCGCTCTGAGTCATTCGAGTCGTGTCGCGATCCGTCTTACAATTACGTTGAGGAGTTCCGCAGCCGAATCCCGGCAATTCGATTCGACGCCATGTGCGGCTGCGAGGAAGGAGAACACGAATGCTCGGTTTGCCTCAGCCAATTCAAGCCGGAGTCCGAGATCAACCACTTGTCTTGTGGCCATCTCTTTCACAAAGTGTGCTTGGAGAAGTGGTTGGACTATTGGAACGTCACTTGCCCTCTTTGCAGGACTCCTTTGTTGCCTGAAGAAGAGATTTGCTTCTTTTGGTGAGAGCATCTTTTAGTTTTTATTTTACAAGAAATGTCAAGTCCTGAAAAAAAAAAAATAAAATAAAAATAAAAAAAAATTTGTCTCAATGTACAGCTAATGTGTAGAGGTTTTTTTTCAGACGAATGCATCGGCTGGACATAGTGTTTATATTACCTTATTTGTTTATATATATCATGTTGTGAGGTTTAGAATCTTTGACTTGTTTGGTGGCTCTCAGAGACCCAAAAAAAATTAAAAAAAAAATTTATTGTACATATTTTTGTAATTTACGAGTCCTGAATGTTTTAATATGTTCATGAACTCCAACTTTGGTTCTTGTTATCCTTCAGCTTAGTTTGCAGCCATGGTTGAGCCGAGTTATGCTCGAGCCTCTGATTGGTTGGAGGGATGGAATTCGCCACTTTACTATATTGACCTTTTTATTATTTGTTAGTAATTTTTTTTAGAAGGGTAAAATAGGTTTTTCGAAGCTTACTGTATTGGTTTCTATGATTTTTTTTTTTTTTTTTTTTAAGAAAGATTTCGGACCGACATATCATATATGAGTGTTCAGTAAGAGAGAGAAGAAAATTAGAGATGGGATTGGAGATTTTAGATCTTTCAAACAACGTTAGTGTAATCCCTCTCACTATGGAGGGATCGGAGAAGATAATTCATACTAAGGCCTCGTTTGGTGATCAGGTTTAACTCAAATTAAATTGTATTTTTTTATCTTAATTTTTATCTTTTTTTGAAAAATCAATAAAAATTATAACTAATTTTTAAAAATGTCAACCAACTCAAACTTAAAAATTTCAACTCAAACCGTTTCACCAAACGGATCCTAAATATAATATAAGAGAGACCCTCCCCTTTCTATTCATTTTCCTTTCCTTGATTACTTGTCTTTCCTTCCTAATTTCTTTCCCTCTTACCAAACACATCTCAAGATCTTATTAGATACGAGGGAAAAGTAATAGGGATAAATGAGAGGATAAATGGATGGATTTTGAGAACTAAAATGATTTGTTAAGAGGGAAAAAAAAGAGAGTATAAATCATGGTAGTGAGTTTTAAAATCCTTGAAACGATCCAATTTATAATCGCTTCTAATATAAAGGGACTAGATATAGAAATCCATATCAAACGTGATATAAAAAATGTCCTCTTTCCAGTTCTCCATTTTCCTCACTCAAACAACATATCCTTTCTTTTCTTTTCTTTTTTTTTTTATTTTTATTTTTTATTTTCCTTTCTACCAAACACAGAATCTTAAAATCAACGAGTGTTAGAGAGACGTATCAAGTATGTGTAATTAATTGGCACTATTTGGAGGTCTCCCATAGGTCATTAGGTGTTGTGGGTACGTCTAATCTTGCAATTTTCAAGACCCTTTTTTTTTTTTTTTTTTTTTTGGTGAATACACACTTGTCATAAAAATGTCAAATCGATTAGCTGGTCTTACTAGTCTTCTTAACATTCCATTCTTGGACGAAGGATCAAAGAAATCTACGTAGGAAATTAGCTGGTATCTTCAAATCACCAACTCAGAAAATCCAATTACATGGCATACAGAGAGACACTGACGGTAACGTTTTTTTTTCTTGTGGCATTGGCCCATTCTCTTTGTAGTTGTTAAGTTTATTAATGCTTTGACTTTAATGCCTAAGCTTATGATGTCTTTTTTTTTTTTTTTTAATCCTAGAAAAAAGATTTGATGATGATCCTATTATTTTTTATTTATTGAATCCACGTCACATAGATAGAAACATTTTCTTAAATGATATAAGATTTAAAATTCCGACCACTCATTTAATAAGATCTTTAAAGTTGAATCCCACCATATTCCATCCGTCTGCGTGGATCTATGCTTATGATGTCTTGGTTGTCACCTAATATAGCCTCTGAAGTAAACCAATCAGCTGTGTGAATAATGCTACCTCACATACTGATATTTAGCCTCGGTGGTATTTCCTAGTACATTTCCAAGTTCCAGCTGTTTATACTGAGACTATGACGTTTGTATATTGTCGTCATATTTAGTGGGTTTTTTTTTTATTTTTATTTTAAATTTTTATCTCTGCCTGCATGAAAATTACTGTCTTACATTTGCGGTGGACCTAGTTAAAGCCAGTAGCCAAATGGCAACGGGAGACGTATGGCTCTTGCCAAATTTTGTCCCTGTGTGTGTTCTTTTCTTTTCTTTTTTTAATATATATAAATATATAAAAATTAATTTATGGTCAATTGAAATTTTTTTTTTCCCATATTAAGATCTGTGGAGCTTAATTTAGTTCAAGCTTTATGTAAACCTCACAAAACGACGTAGTTTAAATGTAGTAGAAATCGGGTAGAGAGGTCATTTTTCCATAAAATGATCTATGGAGCTTGATTTAGTTCAAGATTTATTTTATGTCACGTTCTGTGAGAATATTTTAATTTAAATTTTTTTTATGTCATGTTATGGGAGAATATTTTAGTAATTACAATAGGTAATTATCACATGCTATTATACCATGCAGTCATGCATGTTTTACAATAACTGCTACAGGTTATTGTCGTGTCTAATTAGTAAGTAATTATAATAACTTGTAATAATTATTAGCATCATAATAATGTGAAAGAAAATAATCAATACTAGTGTTACTTATTATATATATATATTTTTTAAATTTTTTGACAAGTTATTAAAATTTTTAATTAGTGCTATTAAATTTTTTTTGAACTGAGTACTATATATGAAAAAAAAAAAATTTAAACAGCGACTTGTCAAAATGTACTAAAAAAAAAAAAAAAAAAACTCCGTATTCCAGAGGGGGGAAAAAACAAAAACAAAAACAAAAAGGGGGACAATGCTCCAGAATTTAACGACATGTCGTTTGACAGAGAGAAATTTGTATGTCGTTATGTACTTGTATTTTATACAAGGAATTAAAAATAATAATAATAATATTCCTCATAATTCCATACAAAATGCATGTGATATTGCAAATGGCTAAAATTCATATCCTCTTTCAAGTTAAACCATCGATCTTATCAGTTATCGTTCTAGTTCTACCTTTAGATTTTTTTAAGGGGACACTAGATTTAAATTGACGTTACTTTTGAAATGTATGCTGAGTTAAGAACGACACGTTGCTTTTACTCTTGAACGACAACGAAGTGTGTAGAAAGAGGAGCTGAGTTTATTCCCAAAACGACAGCAAACTTAAACAGTTAATAAGGTAGATAAAATGTGAGGAAAAACTACGATGTATTTGAATTGGGAGAGAAAATAAGGTAGATTTTTTTTAAAATAATATCTAAAAAGTATCTCAAAACGATGTATTAAACAGATCATTATGATAGAAACTGGACTTTTACTTTATTTATAGATATTATTATTTTAATAATTGGATAAACTTTTTAATAATCTTATTTATGGCTAGAAGTAATTTTAACATAGACATTAAATCAGTCTGTTAAATAACTAAAATAATAATACTTCCTATTATAAACTTTACCCAAAAAGTCATTAAAAAAATCAAATACATTAAGAAGTGTTCTTAACTTCATGTTAAACTTCAAGTATGATAATTAAAAAAATTATAATAATTATACATGTAATCGGATTGAAAACGGGTGTGGGAGCTCGGAATAACATTATCACATAAAGGGTAATTTGTTTGTTTAGTCACTGAATTATGCGGATTTTGTCATTTTAATCTCTAAACTTTTGATTTTAGTGAATTAGTCCTTGAACTTTTGTCATTTTAATCTCTGAACTTTTGATTTTAGTAAATCAGTCCCTTAACTTTTGATTTTTGATAGTTTTAGTCCCTGATATTCAAATTGATAAAATAACTTTTAATTTAGTGTGTATAATCAAGTTTCAACTCCATGATAACATGAAATTAAAAAAAATAATAATTACACTAAGTATTGTTGGAGCGAAATTTCGTCCAACACGAAATAAACATTCCTGAACTAGAAAATAAGATCAAATGAATGGAATAATCAATAACGTAAAGCAATAACACAAAAATACATTAAGAATGATGTAGAGAAACTGGAGTCCAGTATAATTACCTCAAGACTTTGTATTGGAAATTGTGTCTTATTTTTTTTCCCCTTAATTCAAAAGAATTTATAGTACATTGGGAATGAATGAGTTTAATTCTCCTATTAGTTTGAAAGTTTATTTTCTTTTTAATTACAATGAAATCTTTCACCTTCCGGTGATTTAATAATACATAATAATTCCGAATATTTAACATCTTCAATATTAAATGTGGACGATTGAGCTCCATTTGTAAACTCTTATTAATTATCGACTATTACTCCCTTGTAGACGTTTGAATTTCCTTCTCTGACATTAGGCATGGTCTTATGTAGACTTCTATCTCATAGCTAGATATACGTCTATTTAAGTAGACTCCTACCTCGTTGCTAGGTGGACCTCCACCTTATAATAGGTAGGCTTGTACCTTATAACTAGGTAGATTCCTACATCATAGCTAGGTAGACTCCAACCTTACAGTTAGGTAGGCTCCTACCTTATAACTAAGTAGGCTTCTACCACATAATTAGGTAGACTTCTACCTAAGTACATGCTTAGATAGATTTCTACTTAAGCTATTGCATAAGTAGACTTCTACCTGGGTTTGGGTTTAGGTTCAATGCATTACTAATAACTTTTATATGATGATGAAAATATCACCCAATATCAACCCTCCAGTTTCAGTGTGTAGCATGTCAAGTGAAGAGAACTTGAGATATTGAACCTGCATTTAGTCTTATTGAACAGATTTACGATCGGGACCTTCTGAATATGTTTGTGTTTAAAATTACTGAACTTTTTACATTCGGAACCTACCGAACAATTTATACCTAGTTCTGTTGGATTTGTTTATGTCTGGACTTGCTGAACAATTTGTATTTGGACCTGCTAAACTTTTAGCATCCAGATCTGTTGAACAATTTTTATCTAGACCTGCTAAACAAGTTTATATCTAGTTTTACTGTATTTTTTATGTCCGGACCTACCGACCAAATATATGTCTAGTTCTGCTAGATTTGTTTGCGTTCGGACCTGTCAAATAATTTGTGTTCAAATCTATTGAACTTTTTATGTCCAATTTGTATTCAGACCTACTGAACATTTTATGTCTAGTTCTGCTAGACTATTTTATGCCTAGTCTTGTTAAACTTTTTATGTTCGGACCTGTCGAACAATTTATATGTAGTCCTGCTGGATTTGTTTATATCCGGACCTATCGAACAATTTTTGTCCATACCTGCTGAATAATTTTTGTCCACTCCTGCTGGACTTTTTATGTCCGGACCTGCTAAACAAGTGTATGTCTAGTCCTGCTAGATTTATTTGTGTCCGGACCTGCCAAACAATTTGTATTTAGACCTGCTAAACTTTTTACATTCGAACATATCGAATAATTTTTATCCAGACCTCCTAAATAAGTTTATGTCTAGTCCTACTAGATTTTTTATGTCTGAACTTGTCGAACAAGTGCATGTCCAGTCCTTTTAGATTTGTTAGCATCCGGACCTACCAAACAATTTGTGTTCAGACCTACTAAACTTTTTATATCTAGTCCTGCTAGACTATTGTATGCATAATCTTACTAGACTTTTTATATTCGGATCTGTCGAACAATTTATATCTAGTCCTGCTGGATTTGTTTACGTCCGGACCTGCCGAACAGTTTTTGTCCAGATTTGCTGAATAAGTTTATGTCTAGTCCTACTAGACTTTTTATATCCGGACCTAACAAATAAGTTTATGTCCAGTCATGCTGGACTTTATGTCACAGTTGTATGCTTTTATTTTAAGTGTTGAACTTAACTTTATTTCTTGATAATATCATGATCATTCGCCTAAGTCAATTCGGACTCGTCAATCTTGATCTTGTAACTTGACCACGTTATAGATAATACATACAAGACAGCTTTTTTTGTGAACCTCAAACATAGTTAAGAGTAATTGTTAGACAATAATTGGAATTACGATGTACATCTTCGAGCCTGTTTCTAGGCACAAATTTGTCTGATTACGGGCATATATCAAATTGTGAGAGTGACTACTTGGACAAAGTGAAGAAGTTCCATTTTTTTTACAGCCTTGTTGAGACTAATAAATCTTCCTTCTTTTTTTTTTCGGAAGTTTCAATTTACAAGTTTTTTCTTTGTTGATAACACTAAGCAATTGTTTTTTTTTTTTTTTTTTTTTAAAGAGTAGGACTTGTGTCCCTATTTCCATGGTGGTTCTCGAGCGGATGCTTGGATTGGTTTCTTCCTCTGCTTCTACCTGAATGGTTGCTTTATTTTTACTATTCAGTTTGTCTTCTTACTCTTCAATTCCAATTTCTTGTCCATCCTATTAGAACTTTACGTTGTGGGGTAAATCATCGTTATACTTTCATTACTAGATTGGGAGCTTCTTTGATTGCTTGTTGTAATGGGAGTTTTCTTTTCATCATTTTGACTAAAATCATCTTAGGTGCCTAATCGTTTCACTGTCCAATAATGACTTTGACCCTTTAAGGCATGTTCTTTGTCAATCCAAGCGCTTAGCCCCTCGGTATGCTTAACTTCTCTACCTTTAGTTGGATAATCTTCATGTAATTGATAGCATGGCCATCTCTGTTTCCTTGATTGACTAGATCATTAGGGAGAATTTCTTTTAAACATCTTATAATGGGAAATCCGTCGAGTATTTAGTTGATCACGCAAGTCGTTAGTTTCTTATTCTTGTAAGCTTGAAGGAGTCTATATGTGATTGACTTCATTAACATTTTTTTCTGAGTATGTCTTCAACCTCTCGAAGACTGAGGTCCTTGTTTTATTTGTTTGGGCACATCTATTTCCATTCCAGAGTGGGATATTGAAACGTCTTGGATCCATTCTTCTTTGTTTTGCCTTATTGACTTTACTTCGATATTGGTGCATGATTGACTCAAGTTGGGTGTTTCGTCGCGTGTTTAATTGTACTCGTAAATCGTTGTTGACATTCTCCAAAAAACCCAACGTAGGTAGTGTGTTGTAAACTTCATATTGGATTTCTCCATAGCAGGTCTCTAACCTTTCAAAAATGAAAGTTCTTGTACTCTCCTCTTGAATGTACTTATTTATGCTTTGAGTTCGAACATTTGGGTAGTTTCGCTCTTGGAACCCTTGTTGCTCAGAAAGCGAGAACCCTTCTAGCCATTCCTCAAGTTGGTCTTCCTTCTTAGCTCGACTACTTAGTTTGGTTCATACGTTTTGCAAGTTTGTTGGTGATGTTTGTTGCCTATCAATTGATAATATCACATTCACAGTGGTGACGAATTTTGTTACAAGTCCATCTAAGTCTTTTGTGCATGCTTCAAGCCTATCCATACAGGTTGAATGCCTTGGGATACGCCGCATTTTTCTTCTCTGTTTGGTTGTACTGCCGCTAATGTGTGTACGTATGTAATTGAGTTTGTTTCCACCAAATATATTCTTGTGCCTGTCCATACTAGTCGAGGATTGATCTGGTTATTGTGTCCTTCCTCTTGGGTTAGCCAAGCCATCTTCCACTTGGACTTGCTTGAAGCGTTAATTCCCACTTAAAGTGTTCTTTCTTACCATTTGGTTGGACGATTGATGAAGAGAAAAAATTAAATGTCGGTGAGAGCTATAGATGTTAATCGCACAAGGCCCTCCTTTTAGCGCCAAAATGTTGGAGTAAAATTTCGTCCAACACCAAATGAAAGTTCCTGAACTAGAAAACAAGATTAAACGAATGAAATAATCAAGAACGTTAAGTAATAACGCAAGAAAACCTTAAGAACAATATAGAGAAATCGGAGTCCGGAATAATTACCTCAAGGTTTTGTATTGGAAATTGTGTCTTATTTTTTTCCTCTTAATTCGCAAGAATTTATAATACATTGGGAATGAATACATTTAATTCTCCTATTAGTTTGAGAGTTTGTTTTCTCTTTAATTACAATGAAATCCTTTACTTTCCAGTGATTTAATAATACATAATAATTCCGAATATTTAACGTCTTCAATATTATATATGGACGATTGAGCTCCCTTTGTAAACTCTTATTAATTGTCAACTGTTACTCCATTGTAGTCGCTTGAATTTCCTCCTCTGACCTTAGGCATGGTCTCATGTAGACTCTACCTCATAGCTAGGTAAACGTCTATTTAAGTAGACTCCTACCTCGTTGCTAGGTAGGCTTCTACCTTATAATAGGTAGGCTTCTACCTCATAGCTAGGTAGGCTCCTACCTTATAACTAGGTAAGCTTCTATCATATAATTAGGTAGATTTCTTCCTAAGCACATGCTTAGATAGATTTCTATTTAAGTTATTACATAAGTAGACTTTTATCTGGGTTTGAGTTTAGGTTCAACTCATAACTAATAACTTTTATATAATGACAAAAATATCACCTAATAAGTATAAAACTTTCATTCTCATTCTTCTTAAAACCTTTAAAAACTAAAATATTTTAAACTTAATGTAATAATTTCTTTTAAATTTTTAGTTATTATGTCATAACGATACTATTGTATATATTATATTTCAGAAATCGTCCGACAAATTTAATATAAGAATTAAAATGTCAAAAAATTTAGAGATTAATTTATCAAAATCAAAATTTTAAAAACTAAAATGATAAAATATTTATAATTTAGGGACAAAACGAACAAAGGAAAAAAAAAATCCAAAAATACCCGGAAAAAAAAAAAGAAAGAAACTGAGACTCTCATTTGAAGGGGAAAGAAAAGAAAAGAAAAATGGGGAGACTTGTGTGAAAAAGAGGGACACGTGCGAACGAGAAGCGCCAAACCCAGAGGCAGAAACCAGTATAATCCTCTATTCTATCTTTTCTGTCTCCTTTCTCTCTCCCTCTCTCTCTCTCTCTCTCTCTCTAGCAATTTACTCACATCCTCTGAATTTCCAGACCCCTCAAATGTCGGAATTTTCAGCTCGGCCACTCCCGATTCCCACTCTCTTTCATGGCTTTGTTGGTTCTCTGCCGTCCGTACACTTTCAGTACTGAGGCCGTCTCCGAGCAGAGGTCCGCCATGGATGTCGCCGAAGCTCACTGCCGTCCTCGCCACCACCAAAATCATCTTCATCTCCTCGCCCACCGCAGCTCTCTCTCTTCTTGCTCTTGGCTGCTCCGCTCTGTCAGGTTTTTGTCTCCGTAAGTTCATATATATATATATATATTATATACATACATATGCTTCATACTTCATAACCATCGACATAACTTATAATTATTGTCAATTTTACTTGCCGCTACTGCTCTTAGAACAATCTGAAATGAATTGGGTTTCATCTAGATAGCCTAAAAATTAAGTTGAAATGATATATAACACACACACACACACACACACGCATACAAATGGCTTTAGAATGGCGTAACCTTAGTGTATGTTGTGTGTACTAGGATTGGTTTTGAAGGACTTAAGCCTTTGTCTTAGTTTATGTTGTTTCTTCGTGTAGTGAAAAAGAAAGCAAAAAAGAAAAAGTGGGTTTTGTTATTGTGTAAGGGTTGTCACCGTTTGCATTGGGAAAGCAAGTTCAGACATGCTTCTCAGTGTTATATTCTAAATTTAAACACAAACGAGGATAGGCAATCGGAAACTTAGAAGAAAAGCAGTGAATTCGAAAATGTTGTATTGGCTGGGAAACATCAAGGTTTTACACATTTAGTATTGCTTAAAGTCATACATTTCTAGTATTGTTCGACTACTGCCTTTTAAGTTAACATATAGACTTTTAATCTTACTAATCCTTGTACTGATAGGAGTAGGACCACTGAGCTCATTTCTCATACAATGTTCTGATATGCATATAATCTATTAGGAAGTGACTTGCTTCAGATGGACACCATTTATGGTATAGGTTAGTGTAGGATTCGTAAATCCTGTATTATCGTGCACACTGTCGATTTTTCGGCGCTTATTTGTCATTGAAGAGATGAGTAACTGTTTGCATATAATACTGAAAGTAATGATAACTGACTCTGACAGGACCAAGAAAAGTAAAAAATGAAATTCAAATATCTTGACTGTATGTGGTAGTCTCCCTCGCATCTCTTTGTTCTGTATGCATCTGTTATTGTAGAGCGCTAATATGTTCGTCTCCTAAAGCAGGTATATCTGCCATAACATTCCCTTAGGGAACATGTTCAAATTTGCTCTCCGTATAGGGAATCGTGATTCTTTTCGAAGATGCCCTGTAATGTCCATGGAAAGAGGTACCTAAACATTACTTTCTGAATGCTTAGATGCCTTTCTTAATTCTAGATACCTAAATGCTATTTTGTAACTTTAAAAATAGGTCCTTATATATTTAGTTTGGTTAACTTAAGATGTTGGACTGTTAGGCTGATATCATATCATTCAATTGTCTCTTTGCCTTTATTACATTTTACTTCACTTCATCTAACGCAGATTGCCATCTAGGCGTCAGTTATGTGTATAATCATAGTTCATTTTAGGGATTGGGGTTACATCTTAAAAGATCAACCTTGTTGTGATCATTTCCATGTCTAGCCGATGTGGAATTTCATTTGCATACTCCCAAAAGCTCATTAATCGTTTTGTCCTCTGAGTAGACTTCTAAACTGAAATATCCCTTGACGTATCCTCTTTTGATCTACAATTTGTTTCCAGACAGGTCAACCGCTATTTTTAAAGGAATGTGCAAGGTAGTTTGGATGATAGAAACTAAATTGGAAGCCAGTCAACTTCTCTACGTTACTGGGGATCCTAATGCACTAGGCTGCTGGGAACAAGAGATGGCCGTCCTAATGTCTCCCACAGAACATGCCAACTTATGGAAGGCTGAAGTTAAGGTAGTTTGTTTCATCTGGGAAGTGTGATTTGTAGCACATATTTTTCTTTGCAATTGCTTACTTTTCCTGTCCACTATTATATCGTTTGGTGGGCACTAGTTATTTTTCATGTACTAATATTATGGAAGGCTAACTAGGAAAAATTGTAGGCAAAATCAACCAAAATGCTAGATTTTCATTCTTGAGCCAATATGCTTCCCTTCTATAATTATTCCTTTTCTATAATTATTCCTGTACAAATGAGTATCTCATCCATGTTGACAGAGGTGAACAGTAGAAATTTAATACCCCATTATGAACAAAAAGAGGTCGAATGATCATTTTAACCTTTTTGTATTAAACTATTGGTATAATCTGAGATAATTTGAATACTTGTTTAGTGTTAATTTTATTCCTAGGAAGTCTCCTTTCTTAATTTATGCTTCTTTGCTCGTTAGATTGCTTGTGGTGTAAGTTTCAAGTACAATTATTTCATAAAGGAAGAAAGGTCACCGTACGAAATCATTTGGAGACCTGGACCTGAGTTTTCCCTATCAGTGCCCCTAACTACCAACCGATCTAAGAATGTTGTGGTGAGGGATTCATGGGTGAGATCTAGTATCAAGTTTTCTCCAGAACATTCGTTGATGCATTGGACCGAGGATGCATATCTTCTGATAGACCCTTCAACTTTGAAACAGGACAGAGGTATTATCTCCATTCTGGTTCCTTTGCATGTGCAATATCCTCCCTTAAAATGTGTCTGAACACTCAAATGCTTTCAGTGCTTTGACAGATGAAGATGATACAGCAAAACCGCTTAAAAATGATTTAATGGAGTCAAAGCTATCTTCAGATCATCTAAATTCTAAGGAAGATGCAGTGACCGCCTCTCCTATTGATAGCTTTTTATCTGAAAGATATCAGCCTCTGGAGGAACCTTGGCTTCTACAATCACCTCACTTCCCTTCCGTGTTTGAGAATCATATAGGGTTGGATGTGTCTGAAAAAGATGGGACTCTGAAGGACGAGAATACAAAGTTGGAAGATACAGGAAAGTCGTTTCCTCAAGAAGGGAGTAATTTGATCTTGAAAGATTCCATTTCTACGGATATTTTGATTAATTCTTCAATATGTACGATGCAAAGAATTGCTGTTTTAGAAGATGGGCAATTGGTTGAGTTGTTACTTGAACCAGTTAAAACCAATGTGCAGTGTGATAGTGTGTATCTTGGGGTGGTCACGAAACTTGTTCCCCATATGGGTGGGGCGTTTGTAAATATTGGGAGTTCTAGACCATCTCTCATGGACGTAAAACAAAACAGGGAACCGTTCATATTCCCCCCGTTTTGGAGAGCAACAAAAGTAGAGGTCAATGGTTCTGCAACTGACGCCATTGAAGAGCAACTGACTTCCAATGGAAATAACCACACATTATTCAACTCCGAAATAATCAGTGAGTTGATAGAAGCTGTCTCTCGGGAAGATTCTCAGCAATCCGTGCATGATGATTATGAGGACAATGACAGTGAGGATGAGTTTGATGCTTCAGAAGTTCTTGCGGACGAATTAAATGGAAGTGTTGTTGATCATGATGAAGCTGAAGCTTATTATGAGCATGATATAGAGGGAAAAGAACACCACCTTGGAGGGGACGCCATTATCAGTTCTTTTCATGCTAACTTAAACGTTTCTGAAAATTCTCAGATGCATAGCTTACAAAATATGAAGGATTCTGGGCACGCCGTTAATAACAAAAATAAGTGGGCTCAAGTACAGAAAGGAACCAAAATAATTGTACAAGTTGTCAAAGAGGGATTAGGCACCAAAGGTCCGACCCTGACTGCTTACCCAAAGCTAAGAAGCAGATTCTGGGTATATTCCACCTCATTCTCGCACCATGTTGGTTTTTTAACCCATTACTATTATCGTAATCTATTATTTTTGTTATTATTAATTGAGGTCTGGGCTGATTCCACTGCCTTGCAGGTATTGATTGCCCGTTGTGCGAGAATTGGGGTATCAAAAAAGATCTCTGGCGTAGAGCGTACACGCCTGAAAGTCATTGCAAAAACTTTGCAGCCTCAGGGTTTTGGTCTGACTGTGAGAACTGTTGCTGCTGGTCATACTTTAGAGGAACTGCAGAAGGACTTGGATGGTTTGCTTTCAACGTGGAAAAACATTGTGGAACACGCAAAATCGGCTTCTCTTGCTGCAGATGAAGGTGTAGAAGGGGCTGTGCCTGTAATTTTGCATAGGGCAATGGGCCAGACACTCTCAGTTGTCCAGGATTATTTTAATGAGAAGGTGAAATATATACGTGATGTATTTCTGACTCTTGTGATGGTTAATTTTCTGGTCTGCTGTTATATATATGTATATATTTTCATTCTTTTTCTAGCATTTAAATACGTACTAGTGTCAAAGTTTAGCATGATTATCTCGAACAATAGACTCGTTTCCTCATCGTTCTCTATCATATTTTTTACCTTCAGGTTGAGAGAATGGTAGTTGACTCTGCAAGGACATATCATGAGGTATTACTTACTACTGAATATAACAAACATAATAATAATAATAATAATAATAATAATAATAATAATAATAATAATAAAACTTAATGTTGCTAAATCAGATATCACACTTGGCAAATAAAGTTTCTAAAGATTTATTGTCTCTCCCATTTCATATTCACTTTGCATTAAAAAGTACACTTCTCCTGTTTTCCAGGTTACGAATTACCTTCAGGACATCGCCCCTGATCTCTGCGATCGAGTTGAATTGTACAACAAAAGAATTCCACTTTTTGATGAATTTAACATTGAAGAAGAGATCAACAATATTCTTAGCAAAAGGTGAGGGTAGTGCATTTTGCTCATTTACATTTCTCGCCTCATCTGTCTCTAAATATGCTCAGAAGCTGCTTGTTATTAAAATATTGTTCTAAAAGTCAACTTCTGCTCCATTACTGGAGAATTTAACTACCAGAACCTTTGTCACCATTATTGTTGTAATATCTCCTGCTTTGCAGGGTTCCTCTTGAAAATGGGGGATCTTTAGTGATTGAGCAAACTGAGGCATTAGTCTCTATCGACGTGAATGGTGGACATGTGATGTTTGGTCATGGGAATTCACAGGAGAAAGCAATTCTGGATGTCAACCTTGCAGCGGCTAAACAAGTATGTCATATGCTGAACCTATCTTGCTACTTTAATCAAATTTAGTTGATAAGAAAAATTAAATTGCATAGTCCTGCTTGCACAGTTTTCCAATAAAGTAGGATCATGAATCGGGTTATTGATATATTTACCGGTAGGTAATGGGTATAAGGCAACCAATTTTCTTGCAAATGCCCCTATTTCCTTGCTTATTCGTAGGGTAAGTAGGATATGGGGTGATTTCAAGAGTACAATTTTTTTTTCCTTTCGTGTTCCGAAACAACTATACTTGGACTATTTTCCTGATGAAGGATTCAACCTTTGTGGTTCACTCTTTGCTTTTCAGTTATATCTCTTTGTTGCAGTATTTTACAACCACGAATTCTGTTGTAAGAGTGACATATCTGATAGAAAATAATTTCTGATTCAGATTGCAAGGGAGTTGCGGTTAAGGGATATTGGTGGTATTATTGTGGTAGATTTCATTGATATGATTGACGATTGTAAGTTCACTCTCTTTCTCCTTCCATGAACAACGTGTTTGCTTTATAATGAATTGTATCGATTAAACTTCCTTGATAAGTAATAGGTAAATAAATAAATAAGAAGAGTCTGTCGAACTTCCAATTCTCGATATCCGGTCTCAAATTCTTTATCGATGAAGGTCTGGTAGATATTACTGAATTTGTCTTTTGGCTCGAAAGCAGTATAGAGCATTGTGTTGGAGTTAATTTGGTTTGACAAGACTCGAGTAAAAAAATTTCTGTCAGCTAATTCGTGAAAATTGACATCGGCTTTATTTAATTTTGGTAAACACTATACTTTGTTTATTCAAACTATATCAGCTCACTCTTTCTCTGTTTATTCAAACTATATCAGCTCACTCTTTCTCTGTACTATCTTGTCTTATAGCAAATAAAAGATTGGTTTATGAAGAAGTTAAGAAAGCTGTTGATAGAGACAGGTCAATGGTTAAGGTCTCTGAATTGTCCAAGCATGGACTTATGGAAATAACAAGAAAGAGGGTACGGCTCTTATACTGCAGTTTTTTGTTTTTTTTTTGGGTAGTTCTTCAGGTGCCGCAAGAAAATCATAAAAATGGTTATAGAAAGATTTATAGCTGATCCTTGTCTACACCTGAACTACATCCCAACTATTTGGGACCGACAATATCACATGATAATCATAGAACTCTAATAGCCGGAACATATTTAATTTTGACTGAGTTAAAATTTTATATTTCTGATGTAAATTGTGGCATGTTTTGGACAGGTTCGACCTAGTGTGACATTTATGATTAGTGAACCATGCACCTGCTGTCATGGTACCGGGAGAGTAGAAGCACTAGAGACATCCTTCTCGAAAATTGAGCAAGAAATATCCCGGTTACTTGTAAGTATATGTACTGAATAACATCTTGCGCTTTTATGTCATACAATGCTTAAAAATGAAGTACCCGAAGAACTTTGGAATGGTTCTAAACATGCTAAAATGGGGCATTGATGGTTCTATGAAATTCATTTCATTGGTGATGCTTTGAAGCATTTCTGTATAAAACTGAGTGTGCTACGAAGGCAGGCTTCAAGTTCGGGCTTGTCTTCTGTCCTTCACAAGGACCAATCCTACACTGTGTCATGTAAATGAAACGAAATGTTAAAGATAGATAATTCTTTGTTATTATACTGTCACAAAGTCTTTGTTGTAAATAAATGAAATGCTACACGGTCTATTTTTACGTGTTATATGTAGGACCGGTCTTTTAGAAGGACTTGAGCCTTTGCCTAAAAAGTTATGTTCACTACTCAGTAACATAGCGAAATGTAAGTACTTTTATTGAATGTTTTGTTGGACTAATTAACTTGTTATAAATTTGTCAGGTACTGATGAACCGGAAAGCAGACCCCGAAAACCCTAAATCCTGGCCGAGATTTATTCTGCGGGTTGACCACCACATGTGTGAGTACTTGACCTCTGGAAGAAGGACACGAATCGCGCTCTTGAGTAGTTCCCTCAAAGTTTGGATCCTTTTAAAGGTATGCCTGATGCGGGGCTATTAAAAACCTGGAAGAAATACCTTGAATAAACCACCTTTGTGATTTGTCATGATAATTGAACTATTTGGGAAACTCAAAAAATCTTTCTTTGCTATCATATATGTTTACGTTGCTAAAATACTGATACTCGGCCATAACTTGTAAGGTCGCTAGAGGATTCACTCGCGGCACTTTCGAGGTCAAGCCATTTGCAGAGGACAAGGAAAATGAAAATCAGCACCAAGTTAGCATTCCATCGTTACGACCAACGGAAACAAAAAATAACCGGTCTGGGAAAAAGGTGACTCTGATTCCTGTAAAAAAGTGGAAGACCGGTAGGAAATGAAGTTTTGCAGACAGATTTGTGAACACCTGGTTTCTGTAAAGAAGAGAAGTGAACAACAGAGAAAAGAGAGGCAGGGGATATTCTTTTCTTGTTCATATTTGTGTAAATCACTTGAAATCATCCGTATTCCTGAGCTACTAATTTCGCTTTGTATTAGTGCTAGATTGAGCAGTTTTGTTGTTGAATAACAATTGTTTATCTCAATAATTTAATTAGCCTCAGAAGAAAGATACGACTTTCGGATCGTGTTAGTTTTATTATTATTTTTTATATTGTTATTACATATTTATTTATATGATATTGTTTTAATAACACAAATTCAAAATATCACTTTCTATTTTCCCGGTATATATAATTCCTATCCATATTGTCCGTTTCTGACCGTTACGTCTTATCTTATCTAAAGATTCTCATAATTATTATCATCGTTGTCCCCTAATGGTCACAACCATTAATAGTAACCCATGTTACCAAACCCTATGTTGCACTCAAAGATATAGTGCAAATTGCAAAAGCAAACAAATACAGAAAAGATATATACATATAGATTATAAATATAGGAGGTCAATTCCGTATTGAGCAGCTACCAAATTAGTGGATATAACAGCCAAAGAGATTGACATTAAAATCAAATACATTTCAAGTAAAACACAAATTATAAGAATCCAAGTGATAAAACACTGGCAGTTGCTATCTTTAGACGTACAAAACTCACAGGGGTGGCTACATAATTATGCTAAAATTATGAATTTAGTCTTACAATTTTCGAAATGCAAGAGAAGAAGATAGTTCTCAAATAGAGAAAACAACAAACGCTTCAAATCAGAAGTTCGTGTTCGGGATCTAGCTCGATGCAGTATTGCAAGTGTTGACGCCATCCTTGCAATCCGCAGTGAGATCATTAAAAGTTTCAAGCTGCTTTTTCCCTCTCAAGAACACTTCCGTATCAACTGATACCCTCATGTATCCGTCAAATTCGACCGAATTCCCCTTGTTGAGCTTTGTCATTTCGGAGTACCAATCACTGTTCTCGTCCCAGAGATCCTTGTGCTCTTCAAGAAAATGAGTGGAGTACTTGTCCTTCAAAGGGTCAAAGAAAGATCGATCGGGTTCATTTGTCGCAATGTAAAGGTTCCTCCCATCTTCAATTTTGTCCTGTAAGGACGAGAGCAGGGCATTAGGCGAAGTATCTTGATCAAGGTTGGGCCAAAGCTCCTTATTCCTTGCTTTTTCGCCTCTCTCAATGTGTATGGAGTCGTAGTCCCAGTTCAATCTCGTTGCAATTGCTGAAACTATATCCAGCAACCTTCTTGACTTCCAAATCAAATGCCAAGGTCGCTGGATAACCGATTCCGTTTCTCCTTCACAGACTCTATACCAATAATTATCCGGCTCCACAGATCCAAACTTTCTCATAATCAAAGCATCCTTGACTTCTGTGAGTTTCATCGGCGTGACCCTGAAGTCCTCCACAAGGTGAAGGCTCAAACCATCTCTCTTCTGCCATTTGCTCCAATCTGTCCAAAATTGGCCCTGGTCCAACACAGAAGCCGACTCTCTCAAATGCTCAAAATCAAAGTAATACCTGAAATCCTTCCCTTCCTCGTCCTGATTGGATGACGTGTAGATCGAAGATAGACAAATGCTCATATCCATAACCAAAGTTCGATTAAGGTACTGAGCTTCACCAAGAGCACAAAGGAAACTCCACAAGTAATGGTTCATGTTCTTGCACCTATCTCCACCACCCACATAAAGCAAGTACTTTCCGTGACTAAACGATCCTTCAGACTCAACCACGGGAAGAGAGTCATTCACAACCTCTCCAACTACAGGCAAAGCCTTAACCTCTTCTTGTTTCAAAGGCCTCTTCTCGAACCCGGGAGCCTGATTCCTCTTCCTTTTCCTAGCAAGCACACCACTATGGTAATCTCCAATCTCACTCACACTCAGAGTACAATTCGTAGACCTCGAAATCACAAACCTCCTATAGTCCTTGTAAAACGAAGCCGTCTTCCCTTCCTTAGGCCTAAACCGCCACGCCATGTCGCAAGTCCATGCCTCCGGTCCAGCCACGGGTTTCCCAAACCGGTAGAAATGAATATCCGGGAACCGCTCTATGGTGGCCCTCATCAACAAATGGAACACTTCCGGGTCCCTACAATTAATGGGGATAACCACATTGCCCTCACAATCACCCGAGTTCCCTTCAGCAGCAGTAACACCATCCGAATTCCCATCATTCGTCATCTTCTCGACATCGGTTATGTTGATAAACGTCGAGAACACGGTCTGGTTCGCGGCCATGAAATCCTCCCCGGTTTTCACCACAGTGTTGTCAGATTTGAAAGTGGCATTGGAGGTGGATGTGAGGAAAGTTGTGATCTTTGTTGTTGGGTGGAACAAAGGGTCTTCGGGTTCATAAGTGGCGGCTATAATTGTAAAGATTAAGACTCCAAGCACAAAGAGCGTAAAGCAAAGGTTCCCAATCATGGCAAGGGCATTGGGACCCAAATTCTCAGGCCGGAAGCTTCCGGTTCTGGAAAACGAGGGACGACCCAGCATTTTTTTTTTCCCCCGTAGCAACAAGCTTATTCCTGAACTAAAATTACCAAAAAAAAAGCCCAGATCACCAAAACGCCAAAAGAATAACAAGGACTCGAAGAATCGAGCAAGAAACGAAATTGGGTTTCTTCTTCTATTCAAGTTTTTTTCTTTTTGGTTTTTTTTCCAGATCTAGGAAGAAAACGGTAAATGGGGTTTGAGAGATTTACGAATTTAACAAATGTACGAGCAAAAAAAGAAAGAAATGAAAAGATTATCTAGAGATAAAAACAACCCAAGTAGGATTTCTTAAGAACTTGATCTCTTACCTTCTTCTATTCTTCTCCTCCTCCTTCAAGAAGCTCAAGCAAAAACAGCAGAAAATCCCATCTCCATTTTCTCTTTCTCTCTCTCTCTCTGACTTGTGCAGTGAGTTTCTGGGCAGCTTCAAGTGTTAGATTTCACTGGTTTTGTGATCCCTTTTTTTTTTTTTTTTTTAATAATTGTTTTAGTCATATATTGATTTGTGATTATTAAACTATAATGCTGTCGTCCTGAGCTGGTGGCGCAATGCGCACATGAACTTTGATCCGTCCACGTCTAGATTTAACACGTGGCAAGAGATTAGGACTTCGGATTCTGTGCCATTATATTAGATTTGGGGAGTTTGCGTTTCATGTGAATGTGGTGTATTATTCAGAGAGACACACACACACACACACCGACAGTGGCAAATATGTAAATTTAGTAGATCTTTGTAATGATTAATTAAGCTTGTTTAATGTTAATTGATCAAAGAGTTTTGTTTTTAAAGATCATAAGTCATTTGGTTAAGGAAAATAAAAGGAAAGATATTTGCATGTTCAAGCTTTAGGAGCTCAACTACATTGTTTTAGGGGAAAAAAAAAAAGGGAAAATAATTTTCAGCTGGATTTAGGTAAGAACATATGTGTCACAACCTAAATCTTAATGTTTCTGGAAAAAAAAAATTCCAAATCTTAAATGTCACAACTAATCTGTGTATTATTAGATCCTGGCATTGGTACTTCACCAAATACCCAAACAAAATAGTTATTCTGGCTGTAGTTTTCAAATAAAATATAGGATAAATATTTGCAAATATTTAGCTAATATGAGCTTCTTCATTTTTTTTTTAAATATGGGCATTTTTAATTTTTTAATATTAGTTACTTTTTCCCCAAATATACCAAGTGAGAAATTGACTTTTTAAGTTTAAGCTCCAAAAACACGTACTTTCAGAGATATTGTTAGTGAAATCCTAGTGTAAATTGTATCAAGTTTTTAATTGGATTACCCCATTGGGATTACGGGGGGAATCCAAGTTTTGAACCTGCGCGTGTTTTTATTTTTTATTTTTCAATAAATACGAGTGATATATCCCACATCATAAAAAATAATAATAAATTTTTTCTTTAATGATACATAAAAGTTATATATTACTTCCCTAAGTAAACCTATATATTACTAAGTGAGCAAACTAATTTAAACTTTATATGCTTCATCTTACAAGCTTTGAAATTGGATTTAAAAAAAAATAAAAATCCCCTCTTTCACCGGTATGATTTTGAGGCCAGGCACGAATGTTCAAGCTAAGAAAACATTAGTTTTTTAGCCAATCGAATATCATTTTCCCTTTGTATAAGACCAAGTTAGCTCAAAGGAGGATTTAAAAAAAAAAAACAAAAAAATAAATAAAAAGGGGAAAGAAGAAGGTACTTTCGTCTTCGATTAATCGACTCTGTGACAAGAAGCATAAAGTTTTTTTTTTTTTTTTCTGCCACAAAAAAGTAGAAAGAAGATGATTTGGCTCTTGTGATCATAAATAATGTACATGTAAATTAGCATACAGTTCTTTCATATTTACAATTTGCCCACAAGGCAGGCAAATGATAAAAACACTGAGTTAACAAACAAAGTCCACGGAGAAGTCAAACTCCAGTCATCTCTGCACATTTTCGTATGGTAATCATTGCTGGGAGAGTATAGTTTTTACCTGGCCAAACAAAACATGGATTCAGTTAAAAAAACTCTACCCCGTTTTTTTCTAGCGTTCGAAGCCGACGAGACGTGGGATGTTATCATGAAGACGAAATGTTGGAAGGCGTACAAGATGCGGCTCTGTGCTGAATCCTACTCATGCTGTGCTCCATACTTCTCTGAACCATGTCTTGCAGAATCCTCTTTGCGGTTTCTGCTGCCTTATCTGCTCCATCGACCCTCTTAGCAATGTCGTAAACTATCTTCTCTAAAACAGAGGACGCCAGTCCCTTTTCCTCGGGGGTATCCCTAAGCAAATCCAGAAGAGTGCGAGCTCTCTCTCGGGCTTCTGCTGTGCCCTCTACTGTCAACCGCAGGAGGCCTGGGATTGCGCCTTCTTTGAGAATGAGTTCCCGGTATTTATCCCGGCAGCTCTGGCATAACGAAAGCAAAGCTCCAACTGCGTGTTCCGTGCTGACAAGGGATCCATCTTCAACAGTCTCTACTAGTGCCAATATCCCACCATCTGTGTCCGAGATTGCAACTCGCCCTTCTTCGGAGTTGGATAGGATCTCAAGTAGAGCTGTGGCCTTTTCAGCAAATTTTGAGTACTTCTTCTTGCATTCCTTGAGAAGGTTGATAAGAGGAGAAACCGCTTTAGCATCAATAATAGGAAATGAGTTCTCTTTGCAGGTAGACAGATTGTGCAACGCTGTGACAGCATCGACCTTTCCTTGAACACTTCCAGAGCTGAGAATCTGAACTAGGAGAGGTGCAGCTCCAGAAGCTGCAATAGTCGGCTTGTTCGGCGCAGCAGCTGAGAGGGTTAAGATAGCTGCCGTGGCTAACTCCCTTAGACTACCATTTTGGAATCTCAAGAGGTCTACAAGAGGAGGAACGGCTCCAGCTGCCACTATCTTCACCTTGTTTCTGATAAATATCGGACAATGGCCATGTGAGATAAACTGATAACAGATCCAAATGGCATACTTTAAAGTACTGACATGAACCCAAAAAAATTAGGCTACAAAGCGTAAAAATTGCGAAAATCATGGTGTCCAAATACACTAGAAGTTCAGATGTGACAAGGCAAATTCACAACACCTAATTTCAAAGCATGAAAAAGCATAGCACTTTGTCGAAATACGAAAGAAATTCACACTATATGTTAACCACTAATCACAAAATTAGTTCTCTATCTTCTATAATTTAGGAGTGTCCTTTTCTAGAATGACTAAAGGAATGGAGAGTTGCTTTGTTTGTTAGCAAGATATTTTTTCGCATCCACGGGATGAGATTAGCATACACTCGGCCCAAATTCAGCCATTTGATACTAAGTATTAGAAAATCAAATTTCTCTTGACCATTAACTTAGGAGCATAATTCAACAGAAGCAGTACCCTGTCTGAAATCACAGCAAGCAAATGGGTTCTCTCTGGAAAACGTTAACCTTTTGCAGTGCTGAGTGCTGATTGAACTGAAATTGCTACTTGCAAAGGATGAGGAAACTAGAAAAGTAATTAAGAAAAAAAAAACTCTCTTTCTTAAATTTAGCTTTGTTCAGGCCTTTGCTTTTGCTTTCCCTCAAGTTCCAAGCAAGCAAACATGGATCACTAATAATTTTTCACCATTTTCAGACTAGAAGGAGCTAAATCTTTCCCTCGTCCTCCGACTAATGGCTGCAATTCTTCTACAAAATCACTATGAAGATAACAAATACTTCATTTTGTGTTCCTTTTTTCAGCCTTTTCTCAGGAGAGAGTAGAAAAAGAAATAGACTCCAAGTATCAAGAGACTTTCTTTCGAGAAAACCTCTAAATGAACGAGATTTAGACTTCTGGTTTGGCTAAGAAGAATCATAACCTAGAATTATCCGATTGTTTTGGAAATTACTCCTATCATCTTCTCCATCTAAACCAGATTCAATCTTATCCGATTTGATTCCAAATCTCGGCACAAAATCACAATTTCTCAGCAGCCAAAAGAGGAACAACTCCAATCAAACTCAAATAATCATGAGAGAGAGAGAGAGAGAGAGAGACTGACCGTTCGTCGCGAACGGCGAGGTTGAGGAGAGCGAGGAGAGAGGCTTCGCGAGCGTCGGGATTGGGAGAGACGAGCATGAGAACCAGAGGCTGAATGACGCCGGAAGCCCCCAACTTGGAGCGAGTCTTGCCAGAAGAAGACGACAAGGAAGAAGAAGGAGAAGACGAAGAAGACGAAGAGGAAGAGGAAGAATAGCAAGAAGAAGTGGACTTCCTGACGAGCTTCCGGATGTCCCTGGCGGCTTCTATCTTGGCCTCCAGATCGCCATGGATGAGCTTCGACGAGATTTCCAGAATCAGACTCTGCTTCCTCTGGTTTCGTATTGCTTCCTCCGACTTCTCCTTCCTCGCCTCTTCTTCTTCTTCTTCCTCCTCTTCCGCTGCTATGGCTTCCTCTTCCTCTCGTCCCATTCTCTCTCTCTCTCTCTCTCTCTCTCTCTCTCTGCTTCGGCACTTTTTTTTCTTTTCTTTTTCTTTGAGATTTTCTCACCATTTATCTGGTTATTTCTCCATTTTTTATTTCTATGAGTTTTGTTCACAACAGGCAATATATATATATATATATATATAAATTAAAATCAAGTAAAAAAAACATAAATATAAGTGTGTACAAAAACTAAAATGTGATATCTATTTAAAAATAAAAAGATTTTATATCTATCAAAAAATAAAAAACTTTCCAACGAAAAATAAAAATAAAAATCTTAGTTATAACCTTTTTCCAAGAAAGAAAGGAGAATTATTTTATTGGAAATTAATATGTATAATGGATCTACTTTGTTTCCTTGAAAAAAAAAAATAGTTCTACTTGTAATGTGAAGAGTTTTTTTTTTCCCCCCTTATGCAAGAGTTTGCTGTTTAAATGTATAGATTTTGTCTATAATCTCTCTTCTATCTTTGTAATGTATTAAGAAGAATGACGTTGTATTTATTCAACGTAACATTTTTCACATCATAAGATTTAAACAAATTTAATCACCTCATGATATATATATACATTTTTAATGGAATATTTTTATATAAATAAAGGATGGCTTTTTGGACAATAAACAAACCCTAAACATATTGAATTATGTGTAAAGGAATATAATAAATAAAATGTAAAAAAAAAAAAAAAATCATGGGCGTGGTGAATAGGAACAAATAGAAAAATGGGGGCGTTGGCCTGCCTGCTGTGGATTCTGGTGGTCACAAGAGGATACCAAAGGGAAGACAAAAACACCTTATAGAGTTAACGACAAGCACAAAAGGTCCAAACTATACCGACAAATTAAATTCCTAAAAAAAATGTATACTAATCGATTTTTATTTGTTTATGTTGATTCTCCAATAAGTGAAAACCAATTAGATTAATAAGCCAAGAGCTTTGGTTGACAAAGAATCATTTTAGCATAATTATGTCATTACTCCTTTAGATACTATTGGTCAAACATTTTTTATGCTTGCTTAACATTTTACAAGTGTTAAATTGTGGAGAATCCTACCACTAGTGAGGTGTGTAATTTTAAATGATTAGATTTTCATTAAATTTCGTTAAGTTATTCTTAGTTTGATATTATTCTAAAACAACTTGATGGTTAAATTCTTTTTTTAAGATTATGATGGTTAAAAGTTATGTTTTATTGATAAGATTCAGATTTTGAAATAACCACTGAATGTGGGGGTCAAACGACAAAAATGTTGGGTGATTCTTTCAAGAGCCTTAAATGTAAATGTTTATTTCTATCAATTTAGTATTTGATAATCCAACACCTAGAAAGTGAATTCCTTAATAACGTATGGATAAATTTGTTAACGAAACTTTTCTATTAAAAAAAAAAAAGGGACTTGAAAACGAAAAGATAAACTCCATTAACATACGCGACCACTTCTCCTCTCAAAGGGTGAGTAGGATTGAATAAGAATGCTCATTTTTTTTTTTTTTTTTTTATCTTACCACATAATTTTTCTTAAACTACAACCCTTTTTGTTGGTTTTCAGTTGGAAAAGGCTTTTCCATGAAACAAACACAAAGATACAAGAAAACAGTGCCAAAACAAAAAGAGGCTTCCAAAAGATGAAAGAAGCCAGCTTTTTATGCTTGGAGGTCCTTCGAAAAGGTAATATTCTTTCTTCTTAACCGAAGAAGGCAATTCATCAAAAGACAGAGAGAAAAAAATAGTGCCTAGTCTGCAACTAATCTTCACTGCCCATTTGCAAAGACAACAAGCAGATTCATGTGTTTGTTGGCCAAACTTGAGAAGCTGTGAACTTTTGCATAACGTATTTTTATTATTGATTCCAAGTGCAAATAAGTGGTATTTTTGGAGCTTGGAGTCAAGTTATATTTCTCCTTAGAAAACATATGAACTCAAAAAAGTCCATATTAGTGAGTTCAAAACTCGGAATGTGTTCATGTTTCAAAGGAAAAACATCACGCGTAAAGGGTTGAACCCAAAAGGGTAGTTCAAAGTGGTAGGAGAGCCCAGGACTTCGAGGTTTGCTACCTTTCAGGTGGATGGTTCAAATTCTCTTAGGTGTATTCTTTTAGGGCAATAACCTTTGGTGTACATACTAGCGACTTATCCTGATTTGTGTAAGGAAATTTCTGAGAACACGGTTTACGGTCTCATGAGATTAGTTGAACTCTCATTCTCGATACCAATTGGTTTATTAAAATTGAAAAAAAAAAAAAAAAAAAAAAGTAGGTGTAAAGGGTTAGTTTTAATCATCTAATGAGAAACAGAAAATTTAATGAGATCCCCCGACCCTTTGATTGCTAATAGAATTGGCTGCCATTTCACATAATTTTGTACCTGTTTCTTCCAAAATTATACGTGCCTACGCTTTTCATCTACCCCAGAAAAGTCTCACATGTTTCTTTACTAGACTTTACTTTCCACTAAAAACCAGTGTGTTCCCACTCGTTTTTGAGAGAAATATCAACTTTCATGGTATCACAGTTCCTTTTTAGATACTGTCTGGTTGAAGGGCCATAAAGGAGCATGAATTGTACTACCCAAACTAAACGGGAAATCAATTATTAAAAAATTCCACACCGGACTCAAAACCTTTTTTTCTTATTATTTTTCAGATATTTCTCTCAAAACCAACCACGAAGACCGATGTCACCAAGTGCGAAGGTGATTCAAGGTTATGGATGTTGGATTCTCTCTTAAGGTATCTGAAATCCCTCCCCTAATCAATTCCCTCATCTTCTCTCCAACCGGACTAACCGTAGGTCCCAAAATCTTTCAACTATTCCCTTCATGCTCTCCCGCTTTCCACTTTTCCCTCCTTATCAAACAAGCTGGAAAGCTTGTGCTACCAAACAATGGTTTTAAAAGACAGCCTGCATAAGAAACTCAAAGGAGGAGAATGTTGCCAATCCTATAAAAAAAATTTTGAATAAGTACTTTATTCTTTAATATCAATGTGAAAGCCACAGCTCCTTGTATTTTTCTTGTACTCTCACAACGAATAGTACAACTTGTAGACTACTACATGAATCCAAATCTTTCTACATAAAAGAAGACCAACTTTGCAGCAGCGAGCCCCATTCGGCTAGGGCTTACTCGCCACGCTCAGAGATTATCTTCTACGAGTCAAATGGTAATACCAGATGAGAAGATTGTACAAAATTCCGACATTTATAAGGTAAGATTACTTCAGGAAGAAAAAAAAAATTTGTCTTTTATCATGTATATTACCACAACCATCAAAGATCTATCAGCCAACAGAAAGAATTGACAAGCTGACTTTTCGCTTACACCAATACAACAGTTCAGTACATTTCCTCTTCTTGCTATCAAAATTCACTTTACAGGTAACAGACAGCTGAAAGACCGCGACCCAAAAAAAAAAAAAGAAAATAGAATTCTTCACCAGCCTATGTCTTACCTTTCCAAAATCCTATAAACCTTAAACATTAAGGAGAGAAGAAAGAATTGAAGCGATTCTCACCACTGAACAGTGTATTCCAGGGAACTTCAAAACTTTAGGGAAGAAAAAAAAAACGATATGGCACAGACGAAGAAAGAACGGGAACGGGCGGAGGGAGCTTTGAAACTATGAAAAGGGGAAAATAGTAACACTCATACAGCAGCAGCAACAAAGAGGAAGACCTGCACATGCCTACCTTGACTAACTAAAAATGGTCAACATCAGTTACAGGTGGTGTGCACCTTTTTTTTTTCTTATGTCCTCACCCAAGCAATCAGGAGATACTATTGGCAAACTTTTCAGGCCCTTTTTTTAATGGATTTACACTAAAGCTAGCCAGCCAGCCAACCTAGTATCTTCTCGAGGTCTCCCTCCATCCAATAGTGGGAGGTCCCTTAAAAATCCCGAGATTGGACCTGCATTTGTCGTTTTTCGCTGTTTACAGAAAGCCTATACTTATTTCAGTAGTTACTTGGCCAGTTTATTTGTGCATGCTGAGGCTGCTGGTAAACACCGCCTCCAGGTCCCACCATATCAACACCCCCAGCCATGGTCTGAGACTGTTGCAGAAGTGGGTGAACAGTTGTCGCCGTTACAGCTTGTGCAGGGTGGTAAATACCCGCAAAGGTGCCATGGCCGGCCTGTGCTGGGGTGAAGGCCACATGCTGACCTTGCGGGGGGAGATTGTAAAATGAACTTGTTGGCAGGCTTGACATGTCTCGGCCAGGAGCAGCAACCCACATAGCCGAACCTTCGCTCTGAAGAAAGCAAAGCAATACATGAGCATTTCACAAAATAATGCCAAAAGCAATGGAAAAAGAAAAAAACAAGTTCAGCATAGCAGGAAAGAAGATAGTGGCGGAATATGTATAGCAGCTTAATCGTATTAGCCATCAATGATACCTCTCCACAAAGCAGTCAGATTGGTTAATTGAACGGACAAGATATCTTCTGAATACAAAATTTTAATCCATTGCTTGGTATAAAGATGAAAAAGGCTCAACTTTACGCAGAAGCATAAAAAGTGGGAAAATTACAGCAACGGATTAGAAACAAGCTTAAAACAAAAAACAGAACAGAACAAAACAAACAAAAAACAATAAGGAGCTCATTATTCAACTTAATGTGAATATTGGAACATGACCATACTATCCCGAGAATAGACAAGGAACCAAGGATCACAATGTAAAATGACCATACCTCTCCACAATGTAACATGTTAGTCCAGCCATTTCTAAATCCCCATGTATATCTTTTTCTTTCATTTCTGTTCTCTGATGAACTAAGTTGATAAAGATGTATTCATATGGTGGAGCAAAATTCAGTTAATAAAGATGCATTCGTATGGTGAAGCAAAATTCATGCTTGATTGACTTAGAGACGTCTTTTAAAACAACACACAAGACAATGTTAAAAACATTAGTTGCTTAGCGCCCATCTTGGATTTAAACCCCTTATGCCCATGCTCATTTCAACTTTCCATTTTATGACATTAATAATAATAAGACAAGTAAACTATTTATTACACGTTAAAATGGAGAGAGAGAGAGAGAGACAAGGGGCCAAAAGTGAACCTGTTGTCCAGCAATGTATACATTATTTTCCTTGAATTGGGATGGACCAAGATCCTCATTAGTGGTTGAGTTTCCAGCAGTTGTGCCAGAACTGGGATTATAACCACCTGGAGAGGAGCCATACAGTCCATAACCACTAGCCATCCCAATATGAGCGGAATTTCCTGTATTTGTCCCAGGTTTGTACTGTGGAACTGAATATTTGACACCCGTTGCAGCTGCTGCTGATGGAGCTGGATACACACCACCAGCCTGAGGTTGTTGGGGGAATGTGCCATTTCCCAGAAATTGGTGGATGGCTGGAGGTGGCACATAGAATGGTGGAAAATAATGGCCGTAGGGAAAGTAGTTTGGAGGGTAATGGGATATGTGCATCCCTGCCGGTGGTCGAAAGACAGGAACAGGTTGCTGAGTTACAGCTATAGAGCTTTGCATGAGGCCAGCAGCTTGAGTGACCAGCGGAGTCGGACCAGCTGTAGATAGGATCCCACCCTGCAAATAGACAATCAAAACATTAAGGCATAATAAACATGTAAAGTTTTCGAACCCATGTCTGCATAGTACGTGATTGTAAAATGTACGAGATACTCAATGACCATACGTCTTTCAAGAACCAAGCATTATGCTTTTTTAAAACCCAACTCCCTGTCTATCCCACTCACTGGTTACTATGAGATTACTGGTGTCTCCTAAGTTCGTTTTACAAGAGTATATAAGTTCTTTGCTTCTAGTACTCCAGGCTCATTATTTCATTTATTCCTAATCTTTTCTCAGTGTTCAACAGAATAGATTCTTCTTTCTACCATAGCAAGAACACTTCAACAAATCCTCTTCACACATGGCCGAACGCCAGGAAAGCTCCTACAATATGTATAATTCATATTTAAATACACCTCTCTAACTTCTAGTTAGCAGAGAACTCATACCACTTAGTGATACAAATCAATGGCACAAAAGACACTGCTTGACCAAGACCAACTCAAGGTATGCAATAGTTTTTCATCCTGTTTCTACACAATAATTGATTTGTTCCAATCCTAAAGTTAATCTTGATGCAAAACTAGCTGTATCTAAACATGAATCTTGTAGAATTGAAACGAAAGGTGTTCAAAAATCCAGGGCCTAAGATTGCAAAATGAGAGCAACCAGTCAAAAGGTTGCTATAAGAGCATACGGTTGCAATTGACAAAATGCACCAGATTTCTGTAAAAGAATTCTTTATAAATAGATTTGAACAATTAATACACGACAGGCTGTCAAACCACAGGTGATTATATTAGATTTTAAAACAATTCGAAAAATAAACCTTTAGTGCCGATAACCAACAGATGTGCAATGTTGAATGTGCAGATTACAACCTTTTTCTTTTTCTTTTAGTAAGTAATACAACCAAAATACAGCTTAATTTCTATACTAACTACAGGAAGAGTAAATCCCCTAACTGTTACCCGACGTTGCTTTATAGGTGGAGTATGAAAAGTTCTTAATGTTAGTTGAGTGCTGGGTTCCCCAATAGATTGACCCGCAATAATACCTACAGCTTCTCCCAATTCGACGACGTCGCCATGAGTAGGGCTCCGGCCATAACATAATCGACAGATCCAAGACGTACTCTTACACGTAAAGGGAGTTCGAATAGAGATGGGTTGTGTTTGAAAGGTTATGAATCGATTGACAAGTCCAATACCAGACAAACAAAAGTTAACAATGGTAAATCAGTGGACGACCAAAACCTATGCCAATAGGTATCAAATAATTATTCATTCCCCAATACCTCTTGTACAACAAGACGATAACCCCTCAGATAAATAATAACAGAGCAGACTCGTCTATAGATCAACAGTTCTCTATAATGATAAATACTCAAAATAACTCTAAAACTTCACCCAGCATGCATAGGAAAAATAGATGCCTTTACTAGTGCAAACCTCTTGTGGAGACTGCGGATTTGGAGGCGGCAATACTGCGACATTCCCATTGTACTTGGTAGCAACACCAGTAGAGGGAAAAGGAGAAAGGCGACCATCAGTATCAGCACCTGAGCGGTAAAATTGAGCATAATAACTTGTTGGATCAAACGGTTGAACCTGTAAACACAAATGTAATCAATATAACACAATAATAGGCCATCAGAAATCGCTTTTTAGATTCTTTACAATATGATCTTAAATCAGCAGCCAAAGTTAAAACCAAAGTAAATCTCCAATAGAATCAGCAGATTAAACTCCAAAGTAACCACATAAATCTCTAATATATTAATCAGCAGATTACACTCAAAAGTCTTAGAAATAGCAAGCCAATAAATAGGAAGTTGACAGGGCGAGTTGTAGTTGTGGACAAAAGAAGTTGCACTGAAATCTAGTAACACAAAAACAAAAAAACAAAAAACAAAGAACAAAGAACAAAGAACAAAGAACAAAGAACAAAGAAAACAAAAAACAAAAAAACAAAAAAACAAAAACAAAAACAAAAATAAAAACAAGAACAAGAACAAAAAAACAAAAACAAAAACAAAAAAACAAAAACAAAATGAGGATAGAGGACTCACAACAAAGCTTGGAAGGCGAGAAACATCACGAGCTTGAGTCTCGGAGTTTTCAAGCAGCGCAAGCTGACTTCCCAATATTGGAGGTACAAGCCCAAAATTGTAGGTCCCAGAAGTATTTGCCATTGAGTATTGTTGGCCTCCGGATGGCAATCCAGTATCTTGCTTGGAGTCATTAGGCCCAGGGATAGCATTGGATGAGACGTCACCCTCAGCAGATGGTAAATTCTCAGGTACACGTGTAGGTGATTGCAGGTGCTCAGGATAATCCCCTTCATCAGCCGTTTCAATTACATTTTGGTTGCTGAAATCAAAGGCATATATAAATGTGATAACAGAATACAATAGGGTTACTGCTAAGACGACCACTGAAAAGAATTCAAATGGACGGTACACAAGCACACATGAGGTTGAGATATATGGACCGGAAAAAGGTTATTGCTCAAACATGACAAACACGAAGAAGAAGAAGCTTGTAGCAGTATACACATACTACGCCAAGCGGTGGCAAGAATTTCATTCTTCTACATACTAGGAGTCATCCCTAATGTATTACTCCCATTTCTGAGGTCTATTGACGATTGGACAAGCCAATAATCAAAGATAATTGTTCCGAACTCTTATTTTTTTCCTGAAAACAATTTTCCTCTCCAAAAATTCAACAAGAAAGAGACATATAATAAAACCATGCCAAGTCTAAGTTTAACTAAAACATAAAGCACTAAAAACTAATATAAATATCACAAACCTAGAAGACAGTTCCTCCACATTCTCTTCAGATTCCTGAGAGGTTCCAGACAAAGGTGTAGAGCTCTTTTCACTCTCAGGACCAATGGTATTGATCGTACTTACTCCAAAGCTAAAGCCAAAACTTCCAAAACTCAACTTGGTTCTTTCAGAGTCAGGAACATGGATGTGATTTGGTAAAATAACATGTTGACGTTGTTGAAGCCGTAACTCCTCCAGCTTCCTCTCCAGTTTTGAAGTTGCGTCTTCCGAATCAAGTATATTAGAAACAGGCTGTGACTTAATAGTGGCTTCAACAGTCCCAGTCAGAGACTCGGATGCACCAACCGCTCCAGAACCTTTAACAGCCTTCGGTTTCCACTCCTTATTGGAACCACCTGTTAAGAAAAATTACAAATCTAATGTAAAACTACTGAGCAGGTCATCGAATTATTGATCTGAAGAATAAAACAAAAACAGGATCTTGTCTGTAAGAATTATGTCAGACTTGAGCAAAATCTTTCTACAAATTTTCCACATTGTTGTAACGGATCTCGTCCATCTATTAGCCAAAAAATGTCCCTCGACAATGAAACTTTTATATTGTCAGAAGACTGATTCAACACTGACTTCCTATGTTGCATCAGAAAAGTAGCAAACCATGAACGAATCTCAGAAAGACATCCATTGATTATTCTAGTAAAAAACCGAGTTTAACTGTCCCTAAATTACACATTTTATGCATAAAAATACAATCAGTGGCGATGTACAAATACAAGGAGGAACAAATCTATGAGAATACCAATCTCTAAAATGCTTCAGTGTATAACAGGACAAGCTTATTAATCATTTGACAGCTAAATATAATTTCAAAGTCAATAACACACCGATGTAAAGAGAGAGTTAGAAAATTATACCCTTCACAGCACCAATTCCTTGTTGTGATCGGCTACTGTAATTGGAAGATGGCCGACTACTTGAAGAACCCACATGAGCTGATGTTGATGACGGTTGTGAAAACTCAGCAAGCTGACCTTTCCCAACCCCCTGGGACTTGCTTGGCATCTTAAATTGTGTAGAAGAGCTACTAATCTCAGAAGCTGTCATGTTGTAATTGGCAAAAACTAATATAAGTTAACAAGCAATTTTCAAATTTAAACAAATAAACCAAAGAAAAAGGTTCTAAGGTTTTCAAAATCAAACTCCTTACCAACGGTTAGTTTCTTCTCAACATGGATAGTTGCATTTGGCTCACCAGAGGGGCAATGGACAACTTCACGTTTAATTGTGCCTACTGCACCTGGGACTCGCAAATCATTAGACGGCATGAGTACCGGATCTGAAGGTGAGAAACAGACTGTTGATGTAGATGCCGGCATTGGTAACACTGAGAAATTACCGGAGCTTTGTGCAGGCTGCTCATACGAATCCTCAATTGCAGATGCAATTGTGGGATTTTCATTCACATCAACAGTGTGGAGCATGGTGCTCAAGCTATCAGTGCCAACAGAAGGCAAACCCAACTCAGAACCAATCGCTGCTGAGATATTGGAGGCATGTTCATCACTAGTACTTCCAGAAGCTATAGTTGTAGGGCCATTAGAAACAACAGAAACAGAGCTGCAGAAATATTCAACTTTGTAGGTTATAGAATTTGTTCAATTTTTCCTTCCAAAAAAGGAAAAAAAAAAAACTTTGAACAAATTTCACTCAAAAAAAAAAAAAGGGCCATGAAGTAGACTAAAATAAATGAAAAGAGCATAAAATTTGAAAACTTGGCCACCTTGTTACTGAACTTCTTTCTTTATCCTTGGTCTCAGGAATGCCCTTCTCCCCACCTGGCAGACCATTCTCCTTTCCAGGACCTGAATGTCGACCACTGCCAGCATCTAGGAAGTAGAACAGTGAAGTGAATTAAAGTCAGCCATTTGACCGACCCCAAGAAAGGACTCATGTTGTTGAGCAATCATACAAATCATTAAACTTCAGGAATTACGTCAAGAAACAAATACATTTAATCCCAAAGGGCCAAAACAGCAAGTGACGAGAAAGAAATGGAATGCTACAAGAATGATAACCATAGAAAAAGTTCTATTTGGGATTATTCTTTACCATGTGACGTATAACGAGGCGAAAAATTCGCACGGCCGCCCTTGCCCCCACGCCCCTGTGTTCCAGGTCTCCACCTTGGCTCCGTAGACTCTCTGTTGTTCACATTCTGCAGGGATATAAAGAAAATTGTTTCAAGTATTGAAAAGTAAATTGAAGAAAACAAGACTAAACTTTAAAGAATGAAGAAATGGTAGCGATGCATAAAAGACACAGTTGACAACTCCCCAACTCCCTAAAGGTGTAGTCTCACCACAACATTCTCTACAAATGACAGTCGGCTATTAAAGAAAAGAGAAAAGGAAAAAGTATCCCTACTCTAAAGACTCTCCACTTAATTCGTTCTTTCTGAAACTAATCAAGCTTGCCTTTTCATCCCATCCCCACCTCAAGCATCCATTCACTGAAGTAATCAAACTCTCCAATCCTCAACGATATATAAGTCAACCTTAATTTGTGGAGGGGACTAAGTCTTAGGCTATGACTTTAGAAATTGTGGGAAGAAAAGAAAAGGTGAAAAGAAACAATGATCTACCATATGCCACATAATCCCGACACCATGCAGTATGCATTTAAGGCAAGTGATGGGGAAGCAACCATTAACTTTATCTACATGTTGTATAGAGCAAGGCAACACCCCAAACATCATTCCAAATCACACCATGTTGTCTCTTAAATTTGCAAGGAAAAAGGTTTCAGCATATCAAGTAAGTGAATGGGAAATTCCTAGGTTATCGTAAACTCAAGATAAGAACAGTTACCTCTTTCCTCCTGTCTCGTTTCCTTTTAACCTCATGAAATGTATCTGTAGGACAATAAATACACTTTTATATAGTTTCAGAAAACAAATTAAATGAATGTATGGATAGAGAACAACAAAAATTTGTTTCTCGAATGGAGATTACAATACCAAATAAAAGTATAACAAAGAAAAAATACAGATGAAACTTAACAACAGGTATGTAACGTCAAATCTTGTCCAAGCCAATAACTGACAAGCAGGAGCAGTGTTTTTAACTGCAACAAACATCTTCTCTGAGTAATGATATTGATCTAAATGTATATCAACATCCTAAATGATGCTTCTTCCAATCTCCTAACTCCTAAGCATATTCAACCATCAATTTGAGACATTACAAGGCAAATTTCTCATTATACAGAACAGAAATCGCAATTTAAAGTAACAAAATGTTCAATGTAATTCTCGACCCAACACACTTAAAAGTGTTTCTTCCAAATGAAAATGTCATGTTGTTTCTCAATGCCAAGGCTATACAAAGCTTCTTCCAAAGTCTAAACATTACAAGTGGTGCTAAACAAAGCATCGATCTAAGGGGGAAAAAAATGGTTTTGCAGTGGCAAATGGCAGGTACACGAACTGGATAACATGAAAAATCAGTGATCAGTCTAAAGTGAATTTATTTTCAATCCGTCAGAAGTTACTTCATTTCACATTTCTTAAATTTCTGACCAACCAAATAGACAAATAATTAATCATTTTGGTAAACAACAGCAGTAAACACAAAACCATATAAATTTAGCCCCGAGCAATGACTCGGAAGAAAAAGAAAAAAAAAAAAAAAAACATATCTTTGTGTCATCCCGCCCCCTTACCTTCGTCACGTTAGAAATCCCAAGACCCACCAATCGAACAGAAAGGACTCGACCCAATTTTACTCGAAAGATGGGTCTAGTTTTCACTCCTGGCCACCGCACACCCAACACAGGACGGCCAATAGGCCGAACAAGGGTCCTAAAGCGGGGCTATAGACTACAGAATCCTATCCTCACCTGTTCACTAATCCATTTCATTGGTGGTGGGAAACCCCATTGTTAGCTAACTCCTAAACTAGTGATCAGTGATCACAAAAACTGATCACTGAAAACAAAGTTCAGTGGTGACATAAATCACTAAAACAATCCGAAAAACGAAATGCTTAACGAACAATAATACGGCATTAGAATCAAACCAAAATCCAGTAGAAAAAAAGAAGGAAAAAATGGAATTAAAATCGAGGAAGAAAGTGAATCGGGCATGGAAAAAGGAGGATCAAGAATGGTTACCCTGAAGAAGAAGCTTCTGGGCGGTCTCGTTGGGATCCATGGAGCAGTCTTTGAGCATTGCGTAGATTTCTTCATCGCTGTGGTTACCCGCAATCTCCTTTAAGTTCTGGATCGTCTTCCTCACACTGCTCGGGATTGAAACCCTAAACCCGCCACTGCCACCACCCCCGCCGCCGCCGCCGCTCATCTTCTAGAGAGAGAAACAATTATGTAGAGAGAGAAAGAGAGGAGTAGAGAGAGAAAGTGCAATGGGGGTCGGGGGGATTATGGGGCTTTTCGGACGAAACTAAATCAACATTTAACAATTATTTTTATTTAAAAAAAATTGAGGAAAAAATATTAATATTAAACTCAACGAAGAGGAAATTAGTGATCTTTATGTAATGGGAATTTTTTTGAATTTGATCCAAACCACAAACTACATAGAAACGAGCAAACAAAGCTAAATTGAGAAATGAAAAGGCAAACAAAAACAAAACAAAACAAAACAAAACAAAACAAAACAAAAAAACCCCAGAGAGAAGAGAGAGAAAGAGAACAGAGAGAAATGGAGGAGGAGGAGGAGGAGCAAAAACCAAACGAGTTTTGTGTGTGTTTTTCTTTCCTTCTTTTTTTTTTTTTTTTTTTTGGTTTTCCTTTTTACTCCTTTCTTTCTTTTGTTTTTTTTTAAGTTTTATTTTTACTTTTTTATTTATTTATTTTTTTGGTGTTGTATTATTAGTGTTTGATGAATGAATTGAGTTTGAGTTGAAATGAAATTTTTAAGTTTAAGTTGAGTTGACTTTTTAAAAAATAGTTATAAACTTTGTTGACTTTTTAGAAAAAGATAAAAATTAAGATAAAAAAATACTGTTTAATTAGAGTTGAACTTTATTACCGAATAAAGCATAAAAAAATACTTTTGGTTTTGTAAAATTAAATATTAATTTGCATTAAATATTTAATATTGAATATTGTGACATATACATAATGCAAGTGCAGTGTGCAAGTAGCCTAGTTCTGCATGTCATGTGCGACAGTGAGTAACATATAAATCACTGTTGTTGCTTTTTATGTCTCTAACTATAACATCTTTACTATTTATATTATTTGATTAAATTAACGCCAACTTCGTCGTTTTTTTTTTTTTGCTTTTTGAATTTCGAGAAAGGAACTTTTTAATATGAAGGAAAATAGTGGAGAAACTTTAGTTCAATATTGGTCTGACAAATTTTCAGGGAGAAAATAGTTGTGTGTGTGACAATTTCAGATACTGTCGTATTAAAATTAGTACATTTGTTTTAATAAAATAAAGATAACTAATTTCTTTGTTATTTAAAAAAAAAAAACTAATTCTTCAAGGAAATTTAGTGAATAATTTTTTTGTGTCGTTACTTCTTTTGTTGAGACTAATATAGTCGAATTTGTTTAGTGATATATTGGTTGTGTGTGTGTGTGTGTGTACATATATATATGAAAAAGATGAAGACCTCGTTTGGTTCACCATTTTGAACCCAAAATTTTCATCTCAGTTTTTGTCTTTTTTTGAAAAAGTTTTTTGTCTTTTCTGAAAAAGTTTTTTGTTTTTTCTGAAAAGTCAACAAAAATTACTATTTAAACTTAAAATTTCCAACTCAAACCGTTTCACCAAACGGACCCGAAATACTAGTGGAGACCTTTTCCAAATGTTAAAGGCAGCTCTAACCATTCAATTACCTTTAAGAAAAAAAATTAAAATAACATTTTTTTTTTTGTAGGTTGAAAGATAGATTTATTTTTTTGTTGTTTAAAATGATTAATAGGTTACAACTTGCTATATCTTTTTTCTCCTAGTCCATATTTTATTTTTACTCTTTTATTTTATATTCCTAATAATTTTACGTGCTTTAAATTATTGTACTCGTTACTATTCTTATTTGGTGAGGCGATTTGGACTTATTTAATAGAGAATTATGGACTTTAATATTTTTATGATATCAAAAGAGATTATGGTTACACGTGATTGCATTATAAGATGTAAAATTCAAATCATCTCCGTTCCCAAACTCAAAAGAAAAAAAATATATTGAATTGTTTTCCCAAAAAAAAAAAAAGAGCAAGAGTAAGAAGATCAGGTTGAATTCTCCAATACTTAGAAAGTATTACACATGAATTATTTAAATTTTGGTCTTAAATATTAGAATTATATTCCCACATGAGTCTTTTAGCCCAGGATCTGGGAGAAAATGTGAGAAGTTGATTTTTACTCTACTTGATTTCTACACTTCAGTTATGTTATTATTATTTGTTATAATTTTCAAGTCAATGATAAAGTTATTAAGAAATAAAAGAAAAAAAAATGAAGTAATCTAATTTAGTGTGGGCATGTACAAAAAGGAATCTAACACAACTAAAGAAACACGTGGGTTAAATATAAATTCTAAAAACTTTGAGTGGGTGCACAAAAAAATCTATTAATAATCCCGTGCTAGATCAAACCTGCTTCAATACTTAAATGTTAAGTTACCGTCGAGAAATAAAAATAGAAAGAAAGAAAAAAAAAAATAGAAGTTGTATCTTTTGATTAAAAGCAAAAGATGCCTTTATCTACATTGTCACGTTAAAATTATAGAAAATCATGTTTGTTCAAACTTTAAGGGTTCGTTTGATGAATGAGTTGAGTTTGAGTTGAGATGAAATTTTTAAGTTTGAGTTGAGTTGACTTTTTAAAAAATAGTTATAAATTTTATTGACTTTTCAGAAAAAAAATAAAAATTAAGATGAAAAAGTACAGTTTAATTAGAGTTAAATCCGGATGCCAAACGAAGCATAAATGGAAACATGAAAAAAAATGACTGAAAAAAAAAATCATGTAATGTAAGGTTGATAAAGATGGGTAAATGCAAATAATCATGATTGTAGATATTAGTCATATAATGTAATAATCTGAATATCAATAACAATTAACAAAGTGGTAAAATTCTCAATCATACGGTAAAAAAATATATATATATATATATATTCCACTTCAAAGTTATAGACAATAGACCATCTTAATCCGAACATTTCACCCTATATTCAATATCTAAGAGAGCTTCAATATTCACCATCTTTCATATTAGTTTGAAATCTGCTTTAGGCCATTTTTTAAAAAATGTTAGGTGATTGATAACTTGTATTTCGTTTTTTTGTTTTTTTGTAAAGTTTGTACCTTTTTTTTTTTTGGTGAATCTATGTTGTCTCTTACTATTTGTATCAATCATATTAGCTCATGGAAAGAGTCGTAAAAATAACAAATAATTAAAAAATGAAAAAAAATATTTTCATTGTCCAAACATTACTTTGGATTGAAGAAAACACCATCGTTAGAGGAATACCTAAAAAAAATTGCTACTCTTCAAAAGGAGGCTCCAACTATTCAATGTGATTATCATGTAATCTGTTTATAGCTAACAATGATCTCTTTAATGGCTATTTGAGAGAAAAATAGAGTTATGAAATTTTTACCATAAAAATTAAACATTTTTTTTTTTGCTAGATATACATTTGATGAAAAATTCAGACAAGTTCAACTTATACTAATATAAAGAGATGCGCCTGAGACTGTTTGGTCTAGTAGCACCATAGAGTTTGGATGGAATATTTGCTTGTTGAAGGTTATTGATCCGATCACGTTTATGTAAGACAAAATTAAATTTAAGCTTATGATTGATTAATCTATTCTAATCAAACTTTTCCAAAAAAAAAAAAAAATTTATCTTTTCTTTAAAAATAAATCAATCTCACCATTCGCGTATCCAAATCTCTCTTAAAAACTAAAAACTTAAAAAAAATTCATAATTTTCTTCTTTCAAATGAGATTTTTTTTTAATTGCAGGAATGATAAATGAAACAAAACAATATCCGTATTGTTATTTTTTCCGGATACATTTCAAGTTTATATTGTTAGTTCTAAATATTTCATTTTCAACCAAATACGCAAATTAAAATATCAAATCAATTGTAAATAAAATATCTACAAAACTTCAACTCAAATGTACATACCGAATAAGGGCTAAACTAAGAGAAACAAACATATGGAAACTATTTGTCTTTTCCTTCAAAGGGTCTATAGTTTCTCCATCACACATGTATGATGTAATAATGTTTTCTCTTTTGACATACATGAGGGTGAAAAAGAGGGGGTGTAGCATCTTTTGGATTAACGTTCTAAACTTTATAAATTAATTGAGATATATTAGCTTTGACAAATCTACTTTATCGATGACTTTGTTTTTTTTTTATTATTTTTTTTTTTACAATCAACTTTATTGATGACTTGACTTTGTTTAATTCTTCCATAATTATTACAAGGCAAATGTCAATTATGCCAATAATGAAATGACTCCATCAAATAATATGACAACCGCATACTTTTAGAGAGAGATTCATTTTCATTATATGTTTGCTATCTGTATTCCTCCACATGCTTCAAACTTTTAGAGAGAGATTTCATATCTCTTTTATGTATTTCAATAGTAGATTTAATTATTAGTTTAGCAGAAAGCATAAAAAACAAATTATCTTTAATCTAATTATGCCATTAGATTTGACACAAAGTAGTTATTATAATCTCTCTTAATATCATAGAATTTTTTAGTTTTGATAACATTTAAATGTGGGAGAATAAAATCATTACAAAACCAGCGTATCCACTTGTTGTTGCATGTATACTATTTTTTAAAACATTTGAAAATACATAGCACGTTTTTAAATATTTAAAGTGAATAATGTATTTATTAACAAATAATTTATTCATTAAATTGGTTTATTAAGTAAATAATTCATTACTAATAAATATGACATTTACTTCAAATATTTTAAAATCCTTTACTTATTAATTTTTTAAAAAAAAAATTGCATTCCACTAAAAATAAATATAAACACCAATGCGATTGACCTTACGGCTACACGAGATAAAACCCTCATTCGATGCAGGATTAATTAGTAAAATCTGATAAAGTTTAGGGAGAAAGACGTACATCGAGACTCGATAACGGAAAAATTCATCGAAACACCAATAATTGAGCATACATAAGGCTCGTTTGACAAGAACTCTATAATCTATGGAATCTTAAAATCGATTGAGAGCTAATAACCCAGTACTATTAAGGTCACTGCTAACTTCTCATAAACACAAATCTAGCGGAACCAAAACACTATTAAGATCACAAATTTGGCAGACACAAGCAAACTCCAAGTGTGGAAAAACAACTTTGTTATTAGCAACCTAAAAACAAACACTTAAACAAAATTTACAGCCTACTTTGCAAAAACATCACTATTGTTACACACAGATAAAAACACGTTTCCATTAGTTAGGTAAAAACCCCCGTAGCCAGATCTAACTACACAACCAAGAAAAATTGAGTGAGACAGAGCTTTAAGAGAACACAGATGACAAACATCCACCATGTCGTCAGCGCATGACCTCCATGAATTACCATCTATGGTTGCCAATCCCAAGACATGCTCAATCAAGCGAAGCCTCGCTCCACAGGGTCCAGGACCCCTACCTTGCTGAGTCCCCTCACGCCTCACGCCTCACGCCGACAAACACATGCCCATTATCTCACCTTCGACACTACCTTGACGAGGACATTGAAGCCTCAATAAGCTTTGCTTCCATCATTTCCCCCCTCCTAGCCAATCACCATCTTTTTCTGATCCCAACCCTAATTTGTCTTTTAGAATCCTTATTGAGGAGCTCCTTGTCCCATCTTAGTGGGGTCAATTTTATTTAAACTGTCTAAAATATACTTAATTATTTATAAAAACCACATCAATATATGGATAATTCCTTTTTTTTTTTACAAAAATTTATCATGCCTTATTTTTGCCCCAATTAAATAAATAAGAGTAATTGGTCTAAACAGTCCTTAAATTTTTTAAAAGATGACAGTTTGATCCCATTTTTTTTGCCTAGATGACTCTGAATTCTTAAAATGTTGGTCATTTTAGTCATTTCCGTCCAATTCCATTAAATTTCTAACAGAATCTTGTTGAAGTGATCAATTTTTGTAGTAAAAAGACCAAAATACCCCCATCTCTCTATCCCTTTCTCTCTCTCTTTCTCCCCCTCCCTCTTGCCCCCTCCTTCTCACAACCCCCCTGGCACGAACCCAAATCCGGGTTGCACCGCTGCCGCCCCTTCCCCTCTGCACCGACGCAGTCGTGCTCACCAACCACCGCTCCCCCCAAAACCCAAGCGCTATTCTCCACAACCTTGGCAACTTAACTCCCCCCTAAACTCTGGCAACCCAAGCACCCCCAACTCCGACAACAAGCCCCCCCTACCCCGACCCCAAAAACCCCGATACGATCTAGGTCCCCTCCCCTCCCCTCAGACCAAATTGATCTGGCCCCCCAACCAAACCAAACCCCCCCGGGACCAAACCCCGATCTGACCCCCAACCGAACCAAACCCCAGACTAAACCCAACCCCCCTAATCGAACCAAATCCAGACCCAAACCTCGGACCAAACCCAGCACCGCTGGCTCCCCCTATCGCTGATCTCGAACCCTCGAAACCCCCCCTCCCAATCGAATCCAAAGCCCCCCACCCCCAATCCATGGATATGAGAAAATCGAGAGGGAGAGAGAGAGAGATAAAGATAATTTTTTAAAATTAATTATTAGTAAATTACTAAAATGCCCTCTCATTCTGTTATAAAACTAATGGGATTGGACGGAAAGGACTAAAATGACCAATATTTTAAGAATTTAGGATCATTTCAAAAAAAAAAATACAACATAGATCAAACCGTCACCTTTTAAAGAATTCAGAGACTATCTGGGCCAATTATTGAATAAATGATTAAAATTGTGCCTTACATGTCCTTTTTTTTTTTTTTTCATCTTCATTATTCTTTTTAAAGAGTATTTACATTTTCTATCACACAATTTTCAAAAAGAAGGAAAAAAAAAAGAAAAAAGGTTAATAGTCTGTTGGTTTCTAAATTTTATAAAAACTCCATGTTTGTGGAAACTGAGCATTTTGATAAATAATAGTAAATTATGTATGCCTTGCGTGTTATTAAAATTAAAGTTTTAACATCTGTTAATAAAAATGACTATTTTGCATCTTTTTAAAGAGTTGAGGGAGGAGTTTTTAGGGGGGGGGGGGGGGGGGGAAGATTAGGAATCAAATCAGAATTTGGTAAAAAAATCAGGAACCAAACATGCAATTTACAAAACAAAAAAAGAAAAAAGAAAAAAGAGAAAATAGAAACCCTCACGCTCTTGTATATAGGCAATTGGTCGCCCCCAAACCAAATCCGTCCGCAATTTGTCACCGACTCGCCGAGTATCACCCACCGCAACGCACAGCGATTCCGACTCCACAACTTCCGGCATGGCTTCCAAGAAGTCCGACCACAATCCTCACTCCGGCGACGGCGCTAGCCCTGGGTTCGTTCTCTCTCTCTCTCTCTCTCTCTCTCTCTCTGTTTTCTCTCTCTTAGGGTTAAAAAACTCGTCTTTTCTCTCAGCAAACATAAATTTTTAATGGTTTTTTTTTTAAATTTTAATTTTTTTATTGTGTAGAAAGATCTTTATTGGAGGCTTGGCCAAAGACACCACCCTAGGTGAGAAGGCTTTCTTGACGCTTCTTGTCTTTCGATTTTCCCAGAAATTTTTGATGGGTGTCCTTTAATTTTTGCCGAATATCTTTGTTCTTATTATTGTTGTTTCGGATACAGAAACGTTTGTGAAGTACTTTGAGAAGTACGGCGAGATAACAGACTCCGTTATTATGAAGGACCGGCAAACCGGTCGCCCCAGGGGATTCGGGTTCATCACCTATGCGGATCCTGCTGTTGTTGACCAGGTTATCCAGGACAATCATGTCATCAATGGCAAACAGGTCCGCTTTTCTTCTCTCTTTGATTTTGTTTTTTTGTTTGTTTGTTTGTTTGTTTGTTTATGTTTTTTTCTGCTGTTTGTGTTGTGAATAGAAGCCAATTGTAATGGAGTTTATCAATTTACAATGTTTAATTAGTTTTTATCAATTAGGAATTTACCCTTTATTTGGCATATTGTTCAAACCCATTTAATGCTTTTCAAATAGGATTTTTTCCCTTTTTCAAATTCCTGATTTGAATTGGATTTTTCCGGTTTGAACCCATGTGATGTGCCTATCAGGCACTTATGTTCGTAGGGTAGTTTTCCATTGTCAGGTTTTTTGTTTAGTCTCCTAATTTGTTAGTGGGTTTGCTATGGTATTGTGTAATTTCAATTCGGAGAAGAGTTTGAATATTTGGGATTTATGGTATTGTTTGCTATCTAGATTCCTCTATTTCTTTGGTTTGGTTATGTCAATGTGTTTCTTTCCAGTGGGTTGATTCCTCTATCTTGGTCCTACATCAAATAGCTTTTAAGGTTTTATAACATGTCCCGACTGGTTTGGCGAGTTTAATTTTAGAGAGAATTGCCTAGAACTATTGAAATTGAAGTGTCACATGGATTTCTAATTCTCTGTTTGTTCTTTTAGTATTTTTAGAAAAATGTTGTAGTTAGGGTTTGTTTTTGTTTTTGTTTTTGTTTTTGTTTTGTTTTGTTTTGTTTTTTTTTAAGTTGAACCAGTGGGGAATAGTAGGGTTTTGTAATCTAGTGCTTTGTGGTTTTATGAACAATTGATGAGAGGGATCAGGATTAAATTTTCCCGTAGGGTAGGAATTATTATTTTAAAGTTGACAAACGTTGCATAATATTGCATACAAGTTCCAACTTAGATTCAAGTATCACGTTGATGTTTATCAACATTGGTTCTTGAACCCTAGTGGCATCCGTCGCACGTCTAGGACCGTCATACTTTTAATGAAGGGAAGTCTTAGAAGTCGGCAGGATAATGTTGACCTCAATTCTCGTAGGTTACGCTGCTACAATAAGGGTCAAATTCATATTGGTGCTGATATTGTTCTTCCTTGAGTTTACGATTTTGGTGGAAAATAAAATTAGATTTTAGGAGTTGTCCCTTTTATTTATTGTGTATAACAACTTGAAGGCTTTTGATTCTTTTTTTTTTTTAATTGGATGGATACCATTGTTTCTCCACGCGTTTAATGCTTCTGTTGCGTCTTCAATTTTTCTGCAAAATAAATCAAATGCTACAAGTTTGTACCTTTAATTCTTGTGACTGATAGTTAATTGGTATTTAATTGTTTTCTCTATGATATGCATGTTCAAGCAGGTCGAAATCAAAAGGACAATTCCAAAGGGTTCTCAACAAGCTAATTATTTCAAAACGAAGAAAGTTTTTGTTGGCGGCATTCCAACCTCAGTTGCTGAAGGTATGTTTCTTTCTCCCTCTTCGTTTAGTTAATTAGATTATATAAGTTCTAACTGCTGTTGTTTTACTGTTTAGATGAGTTCAAGAATTTCTTCTCGAAGTACGGGAATGTGGTGGAACACGAGATCATTCGTGATCATGCAACCAAAAAATCCCGAGGCTTTGGGTTTATTGTATATGACAGTGAAAAAGTAGTTGATAATTTGCTGGAAAATGGAAATATGATTGATTTGGCTGGTACTCAGGTAATTCTTTTGATAGGGTTTTTGATGATGTTGGGTGTACATGGGCATAATTCGACTTTTTTTAAAGAGGCAAATACAGGTTTTTCTTTAAAATTTTGTCTAGGCGGAAACCCCTCCTTAAATCCTCAAGACTGGTACTAAAAAAACTGATTTGCTTATGAGAAACCTAGGTTGACTTACTGCTTTGTTGTAGGTTGAGATCAAGAAGGCTGAACCAAAGAAGGCCTCAAACCCTGCACCAGTTTCTCAATTTGGTAGTGATTCTAGGGCACGCCCATACGATCATAGTTTCAGTGCATATGGCAACCCCTATAGCGGTTTTGGCAGTGGTTCATTTGGTCCTGCATCCTATAGGTCATTTGGAGGTTTTGGCAGTAGGTTTGGTGAGTACGGAGGTTATGGCAATGATAATGATTTTGGTGGTAGTTATGGCCGTGGTAGTGTTGGCGGTGGTGTTGGTGTTGGTGGTGGTGGTGGTTTCTCTGGTTATCGAGGAGAGTCAGCTTATGACTATTCTAGTCGCTTTGGTTCCTATGCAGGAGGGCTTGGTGGGGGATATGGTGCTGATGGCTTAGGTGGATTTGGGCGTGGGAGTGGAGGCTATGGAGGTAGTGGAGGTGGGGGGTACGGAAGTTATGGTGGCTATGGTTCAGGCCCTGGTACTAGTTATGGAGGTAGTAGAGCAGGATATGGTGGTGGTAGTCGTTACCATCCTTATGCAAAGTAGATATATATGCTTAAGCAGTCCTGTAGAAGATGCATGCAGGTTTCCTAGTCACCACCAGTCTATGCATCTTGAGTAGGAACTACTGCAAATCGGCACAAATTAAGAAGGATCAGCTGAACCATCGAGTTTGCCTGATTTACAACTTAGTCATGTTCAAATTTAGACCAGCTTCCGCGTTAGAGCTTTTTTGGCGGACACTTTGTTTCATGACCTTGGTTGTCATTCTATTGAACTTAGATACTTACCGTTATCGACTAGTTTTAGAATCTATTTATAGTTTGTTCTTTTTTCAATTTAGCACACTTCTAGTTGGAATCTCATCAATTAGAAAGTTAAGAAATCACACTTAACGTTAAAAAGTACAGTTCCAACTTCCACATGCGCATGCTTTCCTTGCTAGCAAAGGAGCTTAAGTTTATAGTTTAGCGATACACACACACACACACACGCGCACACATACATATAGCATTGGTGGCCTTGGCTTTTGTTTTGTACCAATATGAAGTCCTTAAATTTTGAAATTATTATCTGGTTTAATTAATTAATATAACTGGAGTTGGGCTAAGTTATTCTTGAAGGTTTTTAACAAGATTTGGTCACAAGCCAATTTTATTGTGAACGAAACCGACTTTGGATACGTTTTAGAGGCTGGGGGTCACACGTTTTTATCCACATTTTGTTGTCCCATCTCTAATTGTTCATTGTGGCCGTTTATCTTTGCTACCAACTGCACCAATGGTACTAGACAAGCAGTTAGTGCCAAACGGTACCAAAAAAACAATGAAAACCTTTTGTCGGAATTCTAATGCACTAGATGCTTTGTAGAGCTTTATCGACTTTATTCATTCTTGGCCATTTGATTAGCTGACTTCATGTGGTTAACTTACGTCATTCAATTGTTGAGAGAAGAAGAGCGACTGTTAATCGACGAATTGTTGTTTTATAAATCGTCGAATTTGCGTTGACACATGGATGTAGGTTTGGTATAGTTGTAATTCAACATATCACACTGTTAATTAAACATCTGATTTCTCCATTACAAGGTGTAGAATTCAGTTCTCGGTCCTAAATTAAAGATAAAAAAAAAAAAAAAAAAACAAAATTGAACTTGCACAGGTAAGTTTGACGTTTGGCGGTTGTAATTAGCATCTTAATTTTAGATAAGTTTTGGCTAATGTTAAATTGATTATAGTTCTCTCCTCTTGAAAGTAGTAAAGCAATGTGGAACTGACTACAATCTGCAAGGTCACTGAAGCAGTTTTGCGAAAACTATTAGCAAGAGCAATAGAAAAAAGGTGAAAAGGATAAGGCATAATTAATAATGATTTGTTCTATGACTCGATGTTGCCTTTAACTGTTTTGGCCACGTTTGGCTGTCTGCAGAATTCGCAACTTTTCTTCGTCTTTGTCTAGTCATATGTTTATCTTTATCTTTACTGGTAAGGTAAGAAAACAAACAAAAGAGAACAAAACACTCGAGTTTCTTTAGTAAAAATATATTGTCAATATATTTCCACTTAAGAAAAAAAAAAAAAAAAGGATTTCAAACTCTCGTAATAAATTTGAAATTTTTTTTATTTTTTATTTTTTTTAAGTAACGTCGTAACATAACATCTACTTTACAAGTACCATGATTAATAAGAAGCTTTTTTCTCTTGCACCTTATCATGATAGCCTCCTGCATTATATCTCTTTTTGAAGTTACCAATTCATTGATTGATGCTTATATATATCACTTGAAGAATTATTACTCATTCTTTCGATTCACGTTCACCATAGGAAGTTCCACTCACAGAACACCACGTGACAAAACGTTGATTAATTTGATATAAAGATTCGAATTTTATATTTTATTAGAAATCACTTGCCAAAATATCGCTAGACTAGGTATGTAATTTCATGACTTGTTTACTTTTCAAGAATAGGAAATCGAAATAGGGAATAAGAATCAATTCTATGTTTACTTATCTATTTTTATCTTGGAATGGAAGTGAAATTGTGTGGGGTCCATATTAATTTGGGATTGAATAAGGGGATTGACAATCCCAAGCCTCCCCACCGGATTAGCACTCCCACTCCTGATATTAAAGTTAAGTTATTATTTTGCCCCCAATTATACTTTCTTATTTGAGGATTGAAAAGAAAAAGTAAAAAATTGAAATAGATCTAATTTTTTCACGCTTATTCACTTTTCTTATATTAATTATTTTTATTAACCAAATATAATAAATTTTTATTAACTTAATAATATATAACTATCATAATTATTATTAATGTTATTAGAGTAAATAAATAATTTTTTTATCACAATATATTATTATATTTTTATAAATATATTTTTTATACTTTACTTATTTTAATTCTTTTTTTTTTACTCTTTTAAATTTTTTAAACAAAAAATTACACAATTTAGTTTTATTATCTTAATATCATAATGATTATTTTACTTTTGATTAGAGTATGATAATAAATTAAAAAATTAATCAATTTTTTAATTTTTGAAAACACAATAAATAAATGGGTATATAAGTAAATTTATAGCAACTGATTTCGATTCCTGTTCTAAGTAAACGCATGAATGAGATTGACAGTGATTCTAACTCCGATTCCTAGAACCCAAGTAAACAGCATATTCTGACTTCGAATCTTGACTCCGAATCCAACCCACTCCGAATCCTACCCACTCCGATTCATGATCATTCTGATTACAGCTAAGTAAACATGTCATCAATGTGTTGCCTTTTTTTTTTTTGCATTGCTTCTGAATAAAGGAAATTAAGGATTTTTTTTATAATATATTTAACGGCACATAGAGATGTGTGCCCTTTTTTGTGTGTAAAATAATCTTTTTTAAATTCCAAGAATGCCAGCGTGGCAAAACGGAAAAAACCCAGGTCAAAATATCCCACCCGCGTCACGTGCCATCGTCCGGAACGTCAACTATTTCGTCACGTGTCGATTCACCTGCGGAGTGCAGAAAATGCCATCTTACGCTGCCACGTGTCAGTCCTTCAAATCGGGAAAAGTAATTAAATCCAAATGCCGAACCTGCCCCTCGGCATCGCCCTGGCCACCGTCCCAAAGCTCATTAAAATCCGAGAGGTCATTTTTATAATTTCCAAATTTATATATTAGACAACCATAACGGGGACTTTTGTTCTGTCGTGCTCCTTCTCCTTTTTCTTTTGAGCTTCGCAAAGCAGAAAAGAAAGTTCATTCAGTTCAGGGTTTGGATTGTTCTAGAGGCGATTCTCCGAGTACAGTTTCGTTCTTCTTTTTTTCTCCACTTTCAGCTGTTTGATTCTTCCACTTTCTATGGATTTTCTCTGGAAATTTCCTGTTTGGTTCGTGTGAAAATCGGCTCAATTCGAAGTTCGATTCATTTCGTAATATTTTGTAATTTCCTTTTTCGTGTTTTGTGATTTTTTTGGCGATCCGTTGCTGGAGTTGGATTTTATGTGAAGTTGACTGTTCATGAACTTTGATGTTGTCTGTTTTTCTGCTTTAATCTTAATTTAGTTTTGTTTGATTTTATGTTGGAGTTTCATAGTAATTTGCAATGGCAGATATTAAGTGAAGAAGGTTCAAAGACTACTGTTCATGGTTGAAGTGCATGTTGGACATATGTATGTAATTGTAAGCCAAGTGAAAGCCGAATCTTAAACGCCGATATTTAGTAAGTTTTTTAGAGCCCAATTTTGTTTTTTTGTTGTTCTGTTTTTGATATTGTGAAATCATGTTAAAGATATATGCAAACATGATAAATATCTACCCCCAAGTTGAAAAAAGGGACAAAAATGTATTTTTTTCGCCTTTCTTTTCGGGCATTGCAGCAGTGGATTTGGTTCAATTATGTATTGTTACTCCTTTTTGTGTTTTGATCTTTCTTTTATTTTGTTGTAAGTTGTTCTGACCTTAGAATTTTTTTTTTTTTCATCGACTATCTCAAGAAAGTTTTAAACAGAATGAATGTGAGTTGCAATCTTCAAGTTATAGAAAATGCATGGTAAATTGATTTCGAAAATTGACATCACAGGTTTCAATTTTACTAATATACGTGTTTTTTTGAGTGATTCAAGTTGCAAAATCTCGTTCCAATTTCCTTTTTAGAGTTTTGACGCTTTTGCCCTTGAACTTTGACTGAATTGTCAAGTTGCCCTCTAAACTTTAATTGGGATAAATTACCCTTAAAGTTAATAAAACGTTGGTACCTCTAGAATCTAGTTCAATAGATGATCAAGATTCAGAAGAAAACGCCCTCATGCACGCGACATGACGTGCTTTCATCATCATTTAAATTTCGACATTTTCCTTCAAACGAGCTCATGTAATGTATATTAGGCTGTTTCCATCTAAATTTTAATAGTCATCATCCATTCGGAGCATTCTGCAATACTTTGTTAATTTCAGGGGTAACTTTAAAGCACGGGAGTAACCTGCCTGTCGTGGAATTTTCATGGGGAAAATGTGCAAAGTACCCTAGTTTTAATGCTACATAATGGATTTTCCCGGTTGATTCATGTGTCTTACATGCCAAGATTATAGCTATACCCTATAATTTAATCTGTAACAACTCTATCCAGAGAAAAATTTTGTATATCTATAGTGTATTATGGTTTACCAATCTGATTGGATTCCCTATTTAGTCTGGTGCAAATTAAACTTCTTATGAGACTAATCGTTGTGGCTATTATTTGGTCTATTTCAGAAACGTGTTCATCTTGCAGCATTGAATGGGGGACTCGGAAGGAAATCTTGTGAACACAAAAATGCTTGATAGTTTTCAGTCTGGTGATTTCTTATCAGTTTTGAAAAGCTTTGGAGTGTATGGAATTGTTGGTGCCATTGCTGTTGGGATACTTGTGCCCATTCTGTTTAAGGGAAGTAAACGGGGAAAACAAAGAGGAGTTCCTGTAAATGCTGGCGGGGAGGCAGGTTATGCGGTACGCAATGCTCGTGTAACTGAATTGATAGATGTTCCTTGGAAAGGTGCGACAACAATGGCAGCCCTGTTTGAGCAATCTTGTAAAAAGCATTCACGAAATCGGTTTCTTGGAACAAGGAAGCTAATTGGAAAGGAATTTGTTACAGCAAGTGATGGTAGGAAGTTTGAGAAGCTCCACCTGGGGGATTATGAATGGCTGACCTATGGTGAGGTATTCAGTCGTGCATCCAACTTTGCTTCTGGGCTCGTCAAATTGGGCCATGATGTCGACACTCGTGCTGCAATCTTTTCTGAAACCAGGGCAGAGTGGTTGATTGCTTTCCAGGTCTTGTCTCTACATTTTATTCCTTTCTATATTTGGTTCTTGTTGTCAACTTTGATGTTTAGTTCCCCCCCCCCCCCCCCCCCCCCCCACCACCCCTTTCTCTCCAGAAGACTTTACAGACAATGCTAACACTTGGCTTGCTTTCAGGGATGCTTCCGACAAAATATTACTGTTGTAACTGTTTATGCATCTCTTGGCGAGGACGCACTAATCCACTCACTCAATGAGGTGAGTGACAGTCATTGTCTGCAATATTCGCGGGTTACTATATCTGTCATGGAACAGAAGATTTATGGTAGTGAAATCATACATTTTGTTATAATACATGAAAGAGATATTGAATGGACCTGATTTGTTATTCGACATTTGGACAGACCTCAGCAACAACCTTGATATGTGATTCCAAGCAGCTGAAGAAGTTGGCTGCAATTAGCACAAGCCTTAAAACGATTCAGAATGTTATTTGTTTCGAAGATGATGAAAGTTCCAAGGATACTGGATTGTCTGAAAGTTTGAGCAATTTGACGGTTGCATCCTTTTCTGAAGTTGAGAGACTTGGTAAAACAAGTCCTGTTCCTGCAAACCTGCCCTCTAAGAATGGAATTGCAGTTATTATGTACACAAGTGGTAGTACGGGTTTGCCAAAGGTTGGTTTCCTGTTTGCTTTCTTTCATTATGTTTCCCATATTTGGTTCCATTTGCTGCTGTGTTATCATGCTGATCCAAAGTTTATTAAATTTTGCTATGGTACATCACTGGAAGGTGACATTAAATGTGTGTGGGTGGGCCGGTAGGTGTGGATGTGTATGTGTGTATCATGATAGCATTTATCTTGATCTGGATGCAGCGTGAAAATAAATTTTATTTGAAAATTTTACGCAAGAACTTGGACATTCTTTATGCATTTATTCTGAATTGAGTACTTGTGTAATTAATTATGTCTGCAAGTATTGGAATTTTAGCAGTTATATCATCATACCCGAGATTGCAGGATGACAATATTTGATGGTGATCCAGGGTGTTATGGTAACACATGGCAACATTGTAGCCACTGCTGCAGCAGTTATGACGGTGATCCCAGGAATTGATAGCAAAGACGTGTACCTGGCATATTTGCCCCTGGCTCATGTTTTTGAACTGGCAGCAGAGGTACCTTCATATTTGCTGTTTTACTTGTGCATGTTAGTTAATGACTATTCTTTTAACACTATTGTGGATGTGTCCAGTCTGTGATGTTGACTGCAGGATGTCGAATTGGTTATAGTTCCCCATTGACTTTCACAGACACTTCAAATAAGATTAAGAAGGGAACCAAGGGAGATGCTTCTGTGCTAAAGCCAACTCTCATGACAGCAGTTCCTGCTATACTGGATCGTGTTCGAGATGGAGTTTTGAAAAAGGTGCAAAATGCAAATCAAGTCTATTAATCTCTCTGCCTTGTACCATGATGATTTTATGCATTTGTATTAATGGAGTATATTTATTTGCTAATCATTTGGATAATCTAGGTTGAGGATACTGGGGGTCTAGTAAAGACTCTTTTCGATGTTGGATACAAACGTCGACTGGCAGCCGTTGAAGGAAGCTGGTTTGGTGCTTGGGGACTGGAAAAAATGTTATGGGATTTCGTTGTCTTTAAGAAAATACGTGCATTACTTGGAGGGCATATTAGATTTATGCTCTGTGGTGGAGCTCCTTTATCAGGAAACTCGCAACGTTTCATCAATATCTGCATGGGGTAAAAATTGTTTTATATTGTGATTCAAAGAAATCAAATTTGTTGAATGTCAATAATTTTATATGACCACACTGTTACCTGGCAATGGCAAGCCTGTTTGCATAGTGCGTTTGAGTAGGCATGGCACTGATATTTGTTTTTAAAAAAAAAAAAAACTGGAAGTCATAAACCTGGCGGCCAAGTTCAGGTACATATGAACAAGCCTAAAACATTCAAAACTCACCATAGATTGTTGAAATGAACATTTGGGGAAAAATGAGTTATTGTCTTAAAAGTCTTTTTTTTTTTTTTGTCATCGGGAAATGAATAATGGTTGATTACAATGTTGCCTTGTACAAGCTGGGGTTGCAGTAAATGTATTACTTGAATTTAGTGATACCTATAAGAAAAAATTACCGTTCCATATTATTTTATTTTGTTGTTGTTGTTGTTGTTATCTGTTTTTGCTGTCATTTCCAATTAGTCTTTTTCTGCTTGTACCTTTCCATTTAGCTTAGTAGTGTCAGAAGGCACTTCCACTAGATTGGGTCGTTATGTTGAGTACGTACACAATATGTTGTAGATGGATGTTAAACATTCTGCATGCTGAAATATTTTTTCATCAAGTCACTGAGACAGTAAATGCTCCCACATTTATTCCATGCTGGACTAGCTTTGAAGTTCTTGTGACGGTATCTTATTATTGTAGGTTTTGCTTACTAGTCACCATCTAACTTCTGTTGCTGTTTACGGTTTTCTTACACAGGGCTCCTATTGGTCAGGGATATGGCTTGACAGAAACATTTGCAGGAGCTGCTTTTTCGGAGGCGGACGACACAATGGTGGGCCGTGTTGGACCACCCCTACCTTGTTGCTACATTAAGGTAAATGTCTTTTTTAAAAAAAAAATCAGGTCATTTTATGATTGGATTCATACTGGCGTAGGTTATATATTAACGCTGATGTCATGTTTGGCAAATTCCAACTTGTCTTGTTTATGCTTTAAGGCTTTTTCTACGGTCAATCAGTAAGACTAGTCCTCCTACACATGTAACATGTAAAGTTTGAGGTGTACCAGGGAATCTGTACACCTGTAACATGTACATGTTAAGGTGTGACATGACATTTATTTTATGTAACAATGACTTTGAAAAGGTGTAACAACAAGTAATTCAGCTATCGGCTAGTTGTTGCACCCTTACAAAGTCATTTTTATGTAGAATAAACGTCATGTTACCGTGTGAGACTTGTCCTGCTGAAATACCATAGAAACCCACTATATTTTTTCAGGTAAGATAAGGTTTGCTCCTTTGGGGACTTATGTGCCAAGGACCAATGACAATTAAAAGTTGACTCTAAGAAATTAGAACATTTTTCAACGTGTACAAGGTGGAAAAGAGTTGGAACTTAATGTCTTATCTCTTAAATGCAGCTTGTTTCTTGGGAAGAAGGTGGCTATTTGACATCTGACAAACCAATGCCCAGAGGGGAGATTGTTGTTGGAGGACACAGCGTAACTGCTGGTTACTTTAATAATCAAGAAAAGACTAATGAGGTGTACAAGGTAGTTTGAAATTCCTAGTTATTTTTTCGAGTATGGACGTATCATATTGTGTTGCAACATTATCTTTGCAGCTAGTAGTAAGTGTTGGGATGTGTTGCATGCTACAGGTCGATGAGATGGGTATGCACTGGTTCTACACTGGTGATATTGGAAGATTCCATCCTGATGGATGCCTAGAGATTATTGATAGGAAGAAGGACATTGTTAAACTTCAACATGGAGAATATATCTCCCTTGGAAAGGTGTACTTACAACTCAAGATTTTTGGATAGATTATGTGCTTAGCAATGGTTCTATATATTTTCTAGGATGCTCATTGTGTGGTTGTTGCCGTGACTGCAGGTTGAATCTGCGCTAACGTCGAGTAATTACGTAGACAACGTCATGTTACATGCAGATCCCTTCCACAGCTACTGTGTGGCTCTAGTTATTCCTGTACATCAAGCCCTTGAGAAGTGGGCCAAAGAAGCTGGCATCGAATTTAAGGATTTATCTGATCTGTGTGAGAAAGCTGAAGCAATAAACGAGGTTCAACAGTCATTGGCCAAGGTTTGTTTACCATTGCTTATTTACAGGATTTTCTAGTCATAATGATGCAGCGTTTGGAAATCTTCTGCTCTTCCTTAGCTGAATGGGATATAAATCGGAAAAACCAATATTTCTTATCATTTTGAGAATGTTAAAAAGGCGACGGACTATTTTTTAATAATATTGAGAATTTGTTGCACCAAATTTTTTTTTTTTTAAAAGATTAAATTAATTTGCTTACTTTTGTAGGTAGGAAAAGCTTCAAAACTGGACAAGTTTGAACTTCCTGCTAAGATTAAGTTGCTGCCAGAGCCATGGACACCCGAGTCCGGATTGGTTACTGCGGCTCTAAAGATAAAGAGGGAACAGATTAAGGCCAAGTTCAAAACCGAGCTCGCAAAGTTGTATGCATGAACGAGTGAATAAAGGCAATAGCTAAATAATAATGTTCTCTTCCTATACACTATTGAATTAGATGGTCAAGCCATTCCTCGTTTTCGTTAACCACGTGTATTTATTGCTTACTTTTCTGATTTCCAAGCAATATGAGATTTTCAAACGAATTGGTGTTATGCCCTTGGTTTATATTTTTCTTTAATTACGTTCAGTTTTGGTCTTATCTTAAGTTCTTGGTTAGTTGGTTGGATGATACTGGTTAGTATGGTTGATGTTTCTGAACTGTCAGCTACATCACGTTCTGTTCCAGTTTGAAAAAGATCATCTGTTGCGCTTACATAGAGGCAGAGTCATTTTTCTAATTAACAGACTGGCATAATTACCAACCCGAGGCCTCACCTAGGAACAATGATAGGGAGCACGTGGTGTCCACCACCACACACTAATAGAATGACTGCGAGACCTACTCTATTACTTGTGGTGCCCCGAAGCATATTTTTCATGAATTAGGGTCGAACAATGCCATAGCGGTGTGTGCTGGACTCATCCATAGCAATTGTTTGACAAATTCGAGCTAGTATTCAAAGAAATTTTGATGTGTTTTATCCGTGCTCAATTGAGCTTCTTTACTTCTAGAAAATGTCAAAAGGAATAGTAACAAATAGTCATTTATGTGTCCTCTTTACCCCACTCACCCCCTCAATGAAGGGATGAAAATGAATACTAGAAGCGTTCGGTAAATGTCTCGATGAAAAGAAAATGAGAGTAACTTTATGAAAAGATACTAATTTTTACGAGTCATACACTGTTTGTCCTCCTCTAATAGTGTCTGATAACACGCGAAGAAGTGTGATTATTTTCAGCATGTATCCTTGATCGAACATCTGATTTCTGAGGCCAAGCAATGGCATGTCGAAAACCATCTTATTCCTTGTCAGTCATTTTGCATGTTGGAAATGGAATGCGCGCCTTCTCTCCACGATCAATTATGGAAGTCTTGTTGTATGAAAGACTGCGTTGATACAAATTTTAAGCATCATTTTGGCTCGGAAGTTGTACTGCTCACTGACGCAGGCAATGTTGGGAGTGGTGGTCGAAGGAGAATATAGAAAGCAGGACCAACAAAAGGAACCAATGATAAAGGTAGTAGCCATGACCCTTTGTCAAACCTGCAAAAAGAATCAAGTAAATAAGCAAAAGCGCCACGAGAAAAATACTCTCGACAATAACAGCACAGTTCTCACCATTTCCGGGCAGTCATATCATTGTAAACCCAAAATGGAGCAAATGCTGATAGTAGAGTGAAATCAAGGCAAGTGACATGGATCTGGTGGAACAAAAAAATGAAAGAAAAAAGGTTCAAGTCTCAAGAAAACCTTATAAAACTGTAATCCAAATTCTCTTGACTGCCAAAATTACACATTTGAATAATGATAATAATAATTGAAGCTGATATTCTAAGATTCGGAGTTAACGACATCTACTGTTTCTGAAGTATGAGAAACTAATGTAAAACCATCACGTTTGTATATGGACATATGGTTTTTTGAAACACTTACAAATCTGCTTTCCCTGAAGTACTGGAAAAATTCCTTCCAGTCGGCCCCGTCAGCTAATCCTGCATAAGCGATTATGCCTAGTCCTGCAGCAAGTGATATCTGATGTCGAATGGAGTTAACTTACATTTTCCAGAACAGAATGAATGAATCACTATAATTGCAATCATATCTCAAGAATTTATGGCTTTTAGTTATCGCTGCTACGGTGATTTTATTGCATAAAGAAAAAGAAATATTAAAGACAACATTTGAAGATCGAACCTTCCAAAAGGTTACGATGTTTTCGGCTAAAAAAGTAATAATTTAATCAGTAGATCTCTAGTCGAGAAATTCAAGAAAACTGATTAAAGAAAAAAAATATTTCATGAGACCTGGGTTTGATCTTTATTCTTTGCTATCCAGTTTCAGAGAATAATCATCAACCGTTTATGGTTAGTGGGAACTTTTTAACAAAATAAATTCTCACCCCGGCTGTTAATTTTGATTCTAGAAAATTCAGAGGCCATCTGCTGAGCTCAGGTTCTTCAACAGGAGGAGGCGGTGGTTTCCAAAGTACAAAATAGGGTAGAAGAGCATATACACCACCAAAGAACGAAGAAACTATGAAAGGCCAGACTGCAACGTTGCTTTTCGAGCTGCGAATTTAAAATCACAATTCAGCTTATGAAGTTCTGAAACGCTGATATAAAGGAAAAGAATTTTGCTATTAGTCATGCCACTTAAGATAGCTTACAAGCATCATCCTATAGGTTATGATGCAAAACTAATGGGCACTCATCCAAATTATGGGATGCACACACACAAATACATATGAAACACATAAAAACACTATTTTATACACTGCATTTCAAGTTTTTTGAAAAATATATACCATGTATTTTGGATGTTCTCAACATGTGCCTTTGGATTCCAATTTCTATCAAATTTATACTCTCCCTTGTTCAAATGCAGATTTTAGCCACTTAAAATGACAATCTTTACTATTCATGACACGAGGTATGGAGTGAACAAGTTAATGTTAATTTCCAAAGGGTAAAGTCAGTTAATTTAGTGGTTTAAACTAGTAATTGACCAAGAGAAGGTACAGATTTGACGTGAAATTAAAATTCAAAGGTACAATGTTGAGAACATCCAAAATGCATAGTATACATTTTTTATAAGCTTAAAATGTAGGGTCTAAAATTGTAAACGACCTATTTGGAATTTACTCTAGGAAAGGAAAAAACAAAAACTCAAAAAAAAAAAAAAAAATAAATAAATAGATAAAAGAAGAAAAAAAAAATAAAATAAGGTTAGCATTTTGATTTAGCAGAGCTACCTTCTACCTGTTGGAAGCAGCAGCTTGCTGTACACCAATGGCCACAAACCCATTATGTACCACAGCGCCACAAGCACTTGATTCATTCGGAAACCGTCGTCCCCCTTCAAATTCAGTAGCTTTTTCAAGAAATACATGTCTCTTGACTGAGTCAAAAACATCGAAACAGAAGATAATATGTTAGGAGTTTGAAAATAGAGGCTGACAATGACAGTTAATAGCATTCTTGTTTAGGTATTTCATTGGCATTTCGGAAATTTCATGACAATCCTATCAGCAATGAATTATCTGTACTCTAGACCCTGGCATAAGAAAAAGTTCTAAAGGAGCAAGATTTCTTCACACTCTCCATTAACCAACAAAGCACCATATGAATCACTGCCAAAGGTGTTAACCTACTGGTATTCGGCTTTAAGTGGTTTGGTAGATAGGAGGTTCGAGTTCTATGGGAGGCACTTGAGACTAATTCTTACGCTACCGGTTCAACGTCCATTAGCCCTTAATGCAGCTGTGGCGACATGCTTTTAACCTAACTCGTTGCCCCTCCCACACTTTTCTTATTAAAAAAAAAAAAAACACTAAATTCTAATTTTTCTGATAGCAACTGTGCAGGGGGATTTCTGTTGAAAACTCCCACTTTGTTCACTTTCTAGTTCTGCAATAGAATGTCAATTCAAAACTCCTATAAGTCCCACAAACATAAAACTATAATTTCAAAGCAACCTAAAGTACCTAGTTTAGCTCTTATGAACAAAGGAACACCACTCATATAGTAAAAACGAAACTAAAACACTTGTATCCATAAATATATACACAAATACATATATTTACATATATATATATATATATATATATATAAATATGTCTATATAATACCGGAGTCTGGTTAGGAGACAGATTGAAAGCATAGTACAACAGAGCACCCCAGAGAACAAAGAGCAAAATTGAGGTGGTCCAATCAGACCAGTCCCGTCCTTCACCAACATTTCCACTGCTTTTTCCAGCCTCACTCTCAACTGGGTCTTCTGGGTTTTGGCTGTTTAAGGTACTGTGACATATTTGAAGACGACCCTTTTGCTGGAGTGGGAAGAAGATTGAGGCCTTGTTGTTGTTGGTTGTGAAAAAGGTCCAAAACCCAGAATTTGTTTCGGGAAGTAGTAAGGTTGTTGGTCTGAGGATTCGAGGTTGAAGAGAGTTTCTGGGTTTTGGGGATTTGAGTGGGGAAGATGAGGAGAAGTTGCAGGAGATGAGGCTGGCATTAGCCAACATGGTTGAACTAGAACTGTAAAGAAATGCAAGATTTTTGCAGCAAATTTTATTTCTATCCGAGATTATATACTTGGCCTGCTCCTTAAACGACGACGTTTTGTGTTGTAAGGATTTTTTTTTTGTATGCTTGTTTTTTGGACATGAAAGGATTTTTTTTTTTCTACGGTACTAATAAAGAAAATTATTTTATGGATAGTATTTATTTTGATTTTTTCACATTATTTCAATAATTATCATAATTACCAAACATTTTTATTTGTATTGTGATAGTTACTATAATAATTAATTTAATGTGACACATTGGTATATCAAATCCATTTAATATATGTTTATTAGAAAATCAAAATTTTACCTATACATGCCCTACTTATTTTAATTCTCCTTTCGATTTGTAGTGAAAATAATCTATTTGTATCAAATATACTTTCTTTGAGAAATGTACTAACTAAAATTGAATTTGAAAATTACAATTTAGATTAAAATATCTTTGCATATTTTTTGTTGAAAGGATCTTGAACATTTTTATGGTATGTGCTTCTTACATTTTCTTTATTTCTTTATTTATTTTTGAACGAGAGATTTGAATTTGTATGAAATTACCATTAAATTATCATATTATAACCACATGGAAAAAGGAAAATTTTTTTTTCCCTCTTTTAGCTGATAGAAAATTATGTGAGCAAACTGTTAATGGCGCGCGTACATTTTTATAACTGCAAAAACGACCATAAACCAACCCAACATATTTATAACCTTTCAACTCCCAGAAGATAAGGTCCCATCTCTCTCTCTATCTCTCTATCTTTCTCTCTCTAGGTAGCCATGGCAGAAGCTTCAAGAATCCTACAAACATCTCTGATTCCCAACTTCCATCCCTTCCACAAAACCCACATTTCTCAGCTCCGCCCAGCAGTGACCAGCTTCCGCAGAAGTCCCAGCACAAACATCCACTGCTCCAGCGTCTCAACGACAGATCAGAACACCAAAACGACACCAACCCAGAACGCCATTCCGTGGGGCTGCGACATAGACTCCCTGGAGAACGCCTCGGCCCTCCAGAAATGGCTGTCGCGGTCGGGCCTTCCCGATCAGAAGATGACCATTGAGAGAGTTGAGGTCGGAGAGAGAGGCTTGGTTGCTCTGAAGAACATCAGGAAGGGAGAGAAGCTTCTCTTCGTCCCTCCCTCTCTTGTCATTTCTGCTGACTCTGTAAGAATCTTGTTAGCTGTTCGATTTTGTTTTACGGTAGAGAAAATTAGAACTAGTATTTGTGATCTAACATGGCATCGGAGTAGGTGATGTTGAGTTCGAAGTTCGAATTTTGTGATCTTAGCTTCTTATGAGCTCAGAGAATTTGTGATCTAACATGGTATCAGTGTAGGTGATGTTATGTTCGAAGTTCGAATTTTGTGATCTTAGCTTCTTATGAGCTCAGAGAATTTGTGATCTAACATGGTATCAGTGTTGGTGATGTTATGTTCGAAGTTCAAAGTTCGAATTTTGTGAACTTAGCTTCTTATGAGCTTCGAGAATTTGTGATCTAACATGGTATCAGGGTTAGGTGATGTTAAGTTCGAAGTTTGAATTTTGTGATCTTAGCTTCTTATGAGCTTAGAGAATTTGTGATCTAACATGGTATCGGAGTAGGTGATGTTGAGTTCAGAGTTTGAAGTTCAAATTTTGTAGTCGCACACTCTTATTTGTCACATATCGGGTCTCATTTGCAAATTTACGTGGTTTAACCATTAAACTACGTCCACGAAGAACAACTCTCAGTTTTCCACGGTTGCATTCTATGGTTCCAAGGACATCTAGTTATAGGATAGGCTACAAGCACAATGAGAAACAAGTTGTGAGCCGTTTGCTCTGAGCTCTCTTAGTAGCGAGCTATAAGCTGTGGTAGTTGATCAAACTCATAATGAGCAACTCCTAGCTGTTAGCTTCAAGCTCATGTTAAGAAGCTCTTCAAGCGCAGCTCTTAGTTCGTAGTATCATGAGTTAGACCTTTTGAATTTGTGCCCATGTGCCTTCAAATTAGTCATATTAGTCAAGTTATCAGGTGTTGGGCCTTGGTTTGAATTTGTTCCCACCCATAAGTATTGTCCTAAACTTAGCTTTTGGTACAATTTACTACTAACAGCAAAGTGATTTGTAGGTCGACCTGATTAGAGTACTTACGTTCGGTCTTAGTTTCTTGTAGTTTTCTCATGTTGGTTTTCTTAAATACAAGGAATGGAGCTGCACGGAGGCTGGTGAAGTGATGAAAAAGAATTCAGTACCTGACTGGCCATTACTAGCAACCTATTTAATAAGTGAGGCAAGTCTCCTGGAATCTTCAAGATGGAGCAACTATATTTCTGCACTACCTCGTCAACCTTACTCGCTTCTTTATTGGTAAGTTTTCAACTTTTATTACCTTTTGGAACAATTGGGTCTTTTCAAATGAGTACTATAATGATTCTATTTTTTTACTAATCTAATTCTACTTCTTTAGTTCCGTTTCAGGACACGTGAAGAATTGGATCGATATTTGGAAGCATCACAGATTAGAGAGAGAGCAATTGAAAGGGTCACAAATGTCATTGGAACGTAGGCCTTTGTCTTCACTATTTCTTCTATTGGATTTTTTTTTTTTTACCTCCCTCATTGATTGGCCTCTTTTGACGAACAAATGATCTTCCTATTTACCAAGTTGAATTCGTTTTCTCTTTTCTTTTTCTTTCTTTTGCAGATACAAAGATTTAAGGCTCAGGATATTTTCCAAGTATCCTGACTTATTTCCTGAACAGGTACACATTCACATTACGCAACTAGTGTTCTCCAAGTATTAGCAAAAAGGAAAACAAATCCTGATTTTCTTAGCTTATTTTATGGTTTTTAGGTATTCAATTTGGAAACCTTCAGATGGTCGTTTGGCATTCTTTTCTCACGTTTGGTAAGTCGAGTTTGTCAAATCATCGTAAATTTGTTAATTAGTTACACAAACTTGTGATTTTCTTATGTAACATCAAGTCATAAGGAAATCAAATACCTGATTTTCTTAGACTGAAGTCTCAAGATTTGTTGATTCATTTTTGTTTATCACTACTTCTCTTTAATGTTTGGACTATCACTATCTATCCATAAATCTCTTTGGTAAAAGTAAATAAAGATTATCATCAATTGGATAGTTTGAAACCGGCCGTTAAATCTAGACGTTTAAGCATATTTGGTCTGCACAGGTCAGGTTACCTTCAATGGATGACAAGTTTGCCCTGGTTCCTTGGGCAGATATGCTGAACCACAGTTGTGAGGTATGTCCGGTTATTCCTTTCGTAAGAGATTTTGGATTAAAACAGTCACCTGCAAAAAGGTTAACTGGTTATATTTATCTGTATTTTCCTGGTATAGGTGGAGACGTTTTTGGATTATGATAAATCATCACAAGGAGTTGTTTTTACAACAGATCGGCCATATCAGCCAGGCGAGCAGGTAAAGCATGAAGCAAATTCACTTGGATTAATCTGTAACTTTTTTTTTTCCCCAATTATTTCGTAAATCGAAGATTAATTCCATTTGGAACTATGAACTGAAATATATTTGCGTGTCCTTTGAATGATATGTTAATGCTCATTGAATGAATAACTTGTGCAGGTTTTCATCTCATATGGCAAGAAATCTAATGGAGAGCTACTGCTATCGTATGGATTTGTTCCAAAGGAGGGAACAAACCCGAGCGATTCAGTTGAGTTATCTCTGTCACTTTCAAAATCTGATAAATGTTATAAGCAGAAGTTGGAAGCTCTGAGGAAGCATGGATTGCAAGCGTAAGTACCTCATATTGGTTAAGAAGAAGTATTTGTTTTCCTTTTCTATCTTTTAAGAACTTTTTTTTATTTTGTTTTCATGCTGTATAATAGTAGTGACTGATGTTAGTTTCAAATAATTTTTATCAATTTTCACTAATCACGTTAATCGAGTCATAAATGGGTCTCTCTTTTTGTGTGTGTGTGTGTGTGTGTGTGTGTCAACTAGCGATGATCCATTCATTAAATGTGTTCATGTGTCGTGTCGTGTTACATGTGCAAAAGTTTCGTGTTCGTGTCATGTTCATGTTGAGGCCTAATCGTGTCATGTTGAATTTGTGTCTTCTTGTTCTTGGTACTTTAGTAGAAACCTTTAATATTTTTTAGCAGGTCTCAATGTTATCCAGTACGAATCACCGGTTGGCCTTTGGAATTAATGGCATATGCTTATTTAGCTGTCAGCCCTCCAAGTATGAGCAGCCAATTTGCAGAGGTTCGATAGTTTCACCTCGTGCTTATGGATTCCACTTTCAATGTCATACGATCTATCTTAAAGATGTTTATTACAGATGGCTGCTGCAGCATCGAACAAAAGCGACATCAAGAAGGATTTAAGATACCCTGAAATAGAGGAAGAAGCCCTACAGTTTATATTGGATGGTTGTGAATCTAGCATATCAAAGTACAACAAGTTCTTGCAGGTAAACTAATTATTTTTACTTTGTTTAAAGTCTTATTACATCTACAACAGTTTTGAGTAACAAAATTTGGTAATTTGTATTAACAGCAGAGTGGATCGTTGGATTTAGACGTCACATCGCCTAAGCAACTCAACCGAAGGTTGTTTCTGAAACAGCTAGCTGTAGACCTGTGCACTAGCGAGCGAAGAATATTGTTCCGTAGTCAATATGTAAGTGAACACCTAGTTTCCTCTGCAGATTACCTAAGCCTTTTGCAACATGTTTAATCGTATTACGTGACTCCAAAACTTAAGTAATATTCTGCTCGAGATCAAGTAGAAATAGCTTTTCTCTTGTGAGCCGTTTTTCGTCTGAATAAACCTCTGTGAGCCCAAAATCTGCAGTTCAATTTTTAAGGGGCAATGATCACCGGTAGTGCAGTGACCACGAGCCTAATTGCCTAAAAACAAGTAGAGAACAAGCATGGGGAAAAACCTGCAAAACAAGAGTTAGCACTCCGATGCTTAAGATAGCAAATTGATAAATAATAAGCTAGAAAATGATTTAAAGAGCATCTAAAATGAAATCAAAGCTAGTAGTTATAGAAGAAAAGAGTTAAAAGTTTAGAATCACACTATGATTATCTGTTAGCATAATCATAGATCTTTATCCCATGGTAGTCGCTATCTAAACTGCCGTGCAGCCCAAGTTATTATATGAATGACTTCTACCAACCCTACGCTCATGTTTTTCTGATATTCCTATTTTCAGATACTGCGGAGAAGATTAAGGGATATAAGAAGTGGTGAATTGAGAGCTCTAAAAATCTTCAATGGGTTGCGGAATTTTTTCAAATGAGAGGATTTCTTCAGTTAAAGATGCCATCGGTTTTGAATGAAACTTTACCACAAAACAGCTCTCATGGCCATCTTATCCGAGATGAGTCATGTAAAGGGATGCAATGTGACAAACTCCATAGAGTAGCAGTTCTTTACTTTGGTATCCCACACAACACCACCACCCCCCCCCCCCCCCCCCCCAAAAAAAACCAAAAAAAAAAAAAAAAAAAAAACTATAAACTATTTAAAGTTCACCCAGTCACATGATTGCTTAGTTGTTTGATTAAAATTGTTAGAAGTTTCAGTTTGTGTCCTTAAGTTTGATGGATTAAATGTATGTTGGTTAAGGATTTTATAGAAAAATGACTTGGGTGTAGCCGAAGGCGTAGGCCATGAGATGATGGTTTTTGGGGGCTTTTTATCAAAAACATGAAAAGCTAAGGTGATCTTTGGGGACTTGACAACCGATCATGAATATCATGTTAAAAACATTCTTGGAGACTCACGTTTTTCATATGTACATGCAAACTCGAGGCCCAAAATGTCATTTGCTTGAGCACATACATAATTATATATATATACACACTCACCTATTGAGAATTATATATACAAATGGCATGTTTATTTACCCGTAATCGGAGTGATCATGAATCGGAGTGGGTAGGATTCGGAGTGGACAGGATTTGGAGTTAGAATATGCTGTTTACTTGGGTTCCAGGAATTGAAGTCGGAATCACTGTCAATCCCATTCATGTGTTTACTTAGAATAGGAATCGGAGTCAGTTACTGTAAATTTACTTGTATACCCATTTATTTATTGTGTTTTCAAAAATTAAAAAAATGATTAATTAATTTTATTTATTATCATACTATTAATCAAAAGTAAAATAACCATTATGATATTAAGGTAATAAAATTAAATTGTGTAATTTTTTGTTTAAAAAAATAAAAAAGAGAAAAAAAATTAAAATAAGTAAAGTATAAAAAATATAAAAATAAAAACATAATATATTGTGATAAAAAAAGTTCTTTATTTACTCTAATAACGTTAATAGTAATTAGGATAGTTATATAATATTAAACTAATAAAAATATATTATATTTGGTTAATAAAAATAATTAATATTGGTTGTTATTATTTTTTAATACAATTTCTTACAAATAAATTAAGGATAAAATGATAATTTAATGTTAATAGTGGGAATATGAGTCACAATCCGGAGGCAGACAGGGGATTGTTAATCTCATTCCTCAATTCCAAATTGATATGGGACCCACCATTCTCACTCCCATTCCAGAAAAAAAAAAAAAGAGCCAGTAAATAAGAGATTAACTCATATTCTCCACTTTTATTTCCTACTCTTAATAAGTAAACATGTCAAAAGTGTGGGACAAAACTTCCAAGTGCCATTTAAAAATTCCGCATGAGATATTTTTAATATATATTTATATATATTGTTTTATTTCCTAAGCATAAAAAGATAATCAAGTACAAATTACAAGACACCAATGAACAATGAACACAATCTTAACATTAAAGTACAAATTTTTTTTCTTTTTGTAGAAACATTAAAGTACATTACACCGTGGTATTTTATCTAATCAGAAAAGGAACGACATAATTCTCCTTGTATAGCGATAAATTAAAGATTAATGATAATACTATAAACGTTAATACCAATCCATTCACCAACCACCGTAGGCCCATTGGCCAAAAACAAAAAACGACAGAAACAAAACAAAACGACAAGAACCCAACATTACCGTGTGCTCCAAAGGCAGCATATCCCAGTACCAACTGAACTGTACCGCTCCGTCCGGCACAGAAAATCCTGTTCTCCTATCTGTATCTTCGTATAATTGAGCCGCCACAACACAAACCAGAACCAGAACAGAGCGAGAGCCATATAGAGATTTTGGTCCGAGAAAAAGCTCTTTTACAGAAGTCCATTAATGGAGGGGTTGGTTTCATTCCAGTCCATTCCGTCCGTCTCTCGCTTACCCAAATTCCCATTCCTCAAGCCCAACCCTGGAATCTCCTCCGACCCCCGTAGAGGAAACTCCCTATCTCTTCTTTCTTCTCCTTCTCCTTCTTCTTTCGCCATTCGAGCTCAGCAGGTTTGAATCAAACCTTTTTTTTTTTTTTTTTCTCTCTCCTTACCCATTTCGTTTGATCACAAATGGTGTTGATTGCCCACCACCCCCATTGAATTTGAGATGAATAAAACCTTCAAAACTGCGTCTTTTCCTTCTATTTTCTCAATCAATTTGTTGGGGATTAAACTGTGTTCTTTTTTTTTTTTAATTTTCTGTCCTTACCCGTTTCGTTTTATCATAAATGGTGTTGATTGCTCACCACCCCCATTGAATTTGACATGAATAAAACCTTAAAAATTGCGTCTTTTCCTCATATTTTCTCAATCAAATTGTTGGGGATTAAACTGAGTTTAAAAAAAAAATTAAAAATTTTTCAGATGGAGTCTAAGGATGGTTCAGCTACAGTGGCTCCAATCAGTGATTCTGAATCCGAGAGTGAACTTAAAATCAAGGAATGGGAAGTGGGTATGTTCCAAAACGAAGTGGCTGCAAGCCAGGGAATAAGGATCAGGAGGAGACCTCCAACAGGACCTCCTTTGCACTATGTGGGACCCTTTGAGTTTCGCTTGCAGAATGAGGGAAACACACCTCGTAATATCTTGGAGGAAATCATATGGCACAAAGACACAGAAGTCTCTCAAGTAATTGTCACTAATTTTTTGTTTGTTGTTCTTTCCCTTTTGATGGGTTTTGTTTGATGTTTATGGATATTGGTTTTTTTGCAGTTGAAGGAGAAGAAACCTCTCGTGGCGTTGAAGAAAGCTTTGGATAATGCTCCTCCAGCTAGAGACTTTGTTGGTGCTCTCAAGGCGGCCCATTTGCGAACTGGACTGCCCGGTTTGATAGCTGAAGTGAAGAAGGCTTCTCCAAGTAGAGGAGTCATAAAAGAGAATTTTGATCCAGTATGTTGGATTCCTTTTTTTAATCTTGTTCTTCAGTTCCGTTTCTTTTCATGTTGTTCCACTGGATTTGATATCTTTGAATATATATTGTCGTTGTGACTTGCCAGTTCTTAACCTGGTGTAGTATTGTGTTTTCATTAAAAAATTTGTTGTGTATCGAAGATAGTATTATTCATCATCTCAATGTGCAGACTGATTTTCTGCAAGGAAAATAAGATAGATACATTATGCGGAAAAGCTATATTTGGTACCTAGACTAATTATGACTTCCGGTCACTAGATTAATGAATGAATTATTCATGAGTTTTTTTTGTATGATTGGTTTCTCGAACTTGTATTGCGCTTGCCCTTGATATCCCTGCATATCGTGGTTGACCATCTCATTAAGTATCGCACTTGTAACCATCCTCAAATTTTAATGATTTTCCTTTCCTTTTTTCCTTGTCGTATGTTATTGATATAATTTTCATGTGATAGGTTGAGATAGCAAAAGCTTATGAGAAAGGTGGAGCAGCTTGTCTTAGTGTGTTGGCAGATAAAAAGTATTTTCAGGTAACTGAATTTAATATTTTGGGATAATCATATCGAGAATTCTTCAATACTGAAGCTTAAAAATTAGCTATTCTAAGTTGAAAATTGCTATATCCACAGGGAAGCTTTGAAAACATTGAGGCGATAAGGAACTCTGGAGTAAAGGTCTATGTCCTTCAAATCCTGTTACCCAATCTATTATACTGAACTTGTGCCTGTATTTATTCTTGGCGCTTTTAGTGATTGACACTTGAAAAAAAAAATGCAGTGCCCTCTTCTCTGCAAGGAATTCATCATTGATGCGTGGCAGATCTACTATGCTAGGATCAAAGGCGCAGATGCCATTCTTCTGATTGCTGCTGTTTTGCCTGATCTCGATATCAAATACATGGCTAAGATCTGCAAGCTACTTGGTTTAACGGCACTTGTTGAGGTTCTGATTCTACGTGTTTATTGATTATTGTAACTGAATTTCTTTTTCAGTTGTTTCAACTCAAAAATGTGTGAGATGCCATTTTCTCTTTTGGTTGTATAGTTCCATTGCCGTTTGGTGTTTTTGTAGCGAAAAGATTTATGCCGAACATGACTAGATGAAAATTTGGTTAACGTTGCTCTGATTCATATGTTCATACTGTTATTGGTCCTGATTTAAGGACATTTTCATCTGTTTGAAACTTTAAATATTTACAAGTTGGAAATGAGACTCTATTGGGTGTTCTCAGTATTCTTCTGTCTCTCATTTTGCTAGTACAAGTTTTTAATTTTTATTCACCTCGTATTCTTGCAGGTACATGATGAGAAGGAAATGGATCGCGTTCTTGGGATAGAGGGGATCGAGCTTATTGGCATCAATAACCGCAATCTTGGTATGTGTGGTGAAGTGATTTAATTAAATGGTTATTAGACATGTTTTCATGTGAAGTTGCGAACCACCACAGGCTTAATAATAGACATGCGATTTAATGTTCATTTTGTTTGCTTCTTCAAGGATTTACTTATTTACTGGGAAGTCTGAAGGAGTTAATATTATGCCTTCGATGTTTAGCAGGGTCGCAGTTATTAGTGACTAGTTACTAGAATGTCATAAACCTGCTGATTTGAGCCAGTAGACTTCTCAATTTAAAATGTTTTACTTTCTTGGTCTCAGAAACGTTCGAGGTTGATACAAGTAACACAAAACGGCTTCTTGAAGGAAAGCGTGGTGACTTAATCCGCGAAAGAGGCATAATTGTAAGAGGCTTGTTTAACCAGTTTTATTCTAGTCAACAAATACATCAATTCTTTTGTGTATTTCATGTTGTGGTGTAGTGGAAATTGTGATGTTGTTAGAAGTATATGCATTCGCTCATTCTTTTGGTTTGGATATTTTTTCAGGTGGTTGGGGAATCTGGGCTGTTTACTCCGGATGACGTTGCTTATGTGCAAGAAGCCGGTGTTAGGGCGGTAAGACTCGCTAAACTGTATGCTTAGAAACAATGATAATGTTCAGCTTCACAAAAATTGTGTTCATTTTTTGACATAAATATAAAAAATTTTACAATTTAATCACAGGTTTTGGTTGGAGAGTCACTTGTGAAACAAGAAGACCCTGGGAAGGGAATAGCTAAACTCTTTGGAAAGGATATCTCTGTATGAGGTTAAGTTAGCAATTTTATCAAAAAGAAAGAAAAAATAATAATAATAATAATAATAATAAAGTAACAAGTTTCTGCAGCCTATTTGTTGTAATATGCAAGGAGTAACGTATAACAGAGCCCTGGATATGATCATCTTTGTATGTTTTTTTCTCTTCTGCTGTGTTTGCTTGCTTTCTTGGCATTTTCTATTTTGTATTTACACCATCAAATTTTGTAGCCTTCCATATTCTACATTAAGTATGGTGGAAAAGTTGTACTAGTTAATGTAAGGCATGGCTATGAAGCTTCATACCTTCCCCGTCGTGTCCATCCTAACTAACTGGTTCTTTTCAAAAAAAAAAAAAAGAAAAAAAAAAAAAGCAAGGTGGTTCTTCACGGGAAAAAAAATGAAATGTTTTTTTTTTTGGCTAGAAATCAAGGTGATTGTTAAAGCAAGGAGATTTATATTTTAAGAATTGTTCCTTTTAATTAATTGGGAATTACAATTTCAATTGTTAGATTTTATTTTATTTTATTTTTTCAGTTTTGATTCATAATTATATTCACGATAAAAATTTACATGTCATGAAATGAAATCATTCCTCTACGCTGTAGTAATGAAAAGGTACATATTCTACCATAAAAACTCTAAAAGGAATGGGTTTTTAAACAATAAGACCTTTATATTTTATAGAAAAAATTAGGTGAAGGGTCATGTTTTGAGTATCTCCTTATATTTTGTCCAATCTAATATTAAAATTAATAATTTTAGTATTATTAAATAACAAAATTATTAATTTTAAAATTATGGTGAACATAAATATTAATAGGTGTACTGGAGTTTGGAAATGGAAACATGTTGCGAGAAATAAAGGAAAGGAGGGGGTAACTTCCAAGGGTGGCAGTGGGATTAAAAATGGAGTGGAGAAAAGAAAAGTGTTGGCAGAAAGAAGTGCTCAGGCGGATAATGGCAATAAGAAAAGAAAGAAGTGCTCAGGCAGATAGTGGCAATAAGAAAAGAATGATGCTTGGTGAGTGTACAAATCTTGTGACTTCGGCGGAGGTTGCGCAACAACCCCGCCGGATGTCATGAGTTTCATAGCTTGGAACGCTCAAGGATTGGGGAATCCTCGTATGTTTGACAAACTTCGGATGCTTGTCCGAGACACTTCCCCGGATTTAATTTTATTATCGGAGACTAGATTGTGTAGTGCGGCGGCGGAATCTGTTAAATCAAGGTTGGGATTTGAAAGTGGTTTTTATGTGGATTGTGTTGGTAGAAGCGGCGGGTTAATGTTACTTTGGAATGACTGGGATGCTCATGTTAAAAGTTATAATTACTCTTATATTGATTCTTTCATTTGTGGTCCGAAAGGATGGTGGCGTTTCACCGGTTTTTATGGCAATCCAGTTCGTAGTGAACGATATCTTTCGTGGACTCTTATGTCAAGACTACAGGAGCTCTCTAATCTTCCTTGGGTGATGGCGGGCGATTTCAATGAAATTTTTTTTCCTTTCGGAAAGAAAAGGCGGGAGTGACCGTTTTCATCCAAGTATGATTCGCTTAAGAGAGACAGTAGAAAATTGTCAACTTGTGGACTTGCAGTATGATGGTCCAAAACTCACATGGGATAATGGTCAGGAGGATGAGGATAATATTCGTGAGAGGCTTGATAGGATGTTGGGTAGTGAAGATTGGATCTCTCTGTACCCAAATTTTACTATACAAGTCCTGGACTTTTATGGCTCTGATTATAGGGCACTTTGGTTGGAGCTTGTGGGGTAATGGTAATACTAATACTGCCAGGAGAAGACCTAAGAAAAAGCATCGTTTTCATTTTGATCCTTTGTGGATGACAGATGAAGCTTTTGGGGTAGCTCTTCGTGATTCTTGGAGACCTATGAATGGAGGAGTTTCTGGGGATTGTTGGAATGCTAGTTTGAGGAGATGTGTTAGTGATTTGCGGAACTGGAGTTCTCAAACTTTTGGTAGAATTCCAGCAAAAATTCATGCTTTACAAGAGAGACTAGAGTCTCTAAATAATGCAACCCTTTCACAAGCTAATAAACAGAGCATTCGATCATTAGCGATTGACTTGGATCGGCTTCTTGCTTTGGAAAAATACTATTGGCGTCAACGTTCTCGGTCGGAATGGCTTCGTGGGGGTGATAAAAATACAAAGTTTTTCCATCAAAAAGCTTTGCAATGCCGGCGGCAAAATCGGATACAAGGATTGGAGAACGAAGATGGGAGATGGCTTACTGAAAAGGATGATATTGTGAATGCCATGGAGGGTTATTTTGGCGGTTTATTCACGACTACAAGATCGGATAAAGAAGATATTGACGCTGTGGTCAATCTTGTTGAACCCCGCTTGAGTGATGAAATGAAGAACTTGATGAATGCACCCTTTTCTGCAGAAGCACAAGAAATTATTGAGGGACTTTTTAGTATGGGTCCTACTAAAGCACTAGGGCCAGATAGTTTCCACGCTATTTTTTTTTTTATAGAAGAATTGGGATGTGGTGGGTCGGGATCTGATGGAGATGTGTTCTGGGTTTCTGAATGGTGATGTTTCTATTGAGCCACTTAACTCAACACATGTGGTTCTTATTCCCAAACTTAAATCTCCTAAGAAGCTTTCTGAATATCGACCAATTAACCTGTGTAACGTGTCATACAAGATTGTGACAAAGACGCTAACAAATAGGCTAAAAGGTATTCTCCCTCAGATTATTTCCCAAGAATAGAGTGCTTTTGTGCCAGGCCGTTTGATTACAAATAATGTTCTTGTTGCTTTTGAAGTTCTTCAATCTATTTGTCGCAAAGTTAGTGGCAAAATGGGTCTCATGGGATTGAAGCTTGATATGAGTAAAGCCTATGACCGTGTGGAGTGGCCTTTCCTTGAGAGTATGATGCGACGAATGGGTTTTGGTGATAGGTGGATACGTCTTGTGATGAGTTGTGTCACCACATCCCGGATGTCTTTTATTATTGATGGGGCCCTTGGGGATTGGTGAAACCTACTCGTGGTATTAGACAAGGTTGCCCAATATCTCTGTATTTGTTCCTAATGTGTGCTAAGGGCTTGACCGGTTCGTTGTGACATGCAGAAGCGATAGGGAGGATTGCAGGCATATCAGTGGCTCACCGAGCACCTAAGGTTAGTAATTTTTTGTTTGCTGATGACTCTATTATTTTCAGTCGAGCCACTCTGGAGGATAGCCAGACAATTGTTGAGTTTCTTGATAGTTATACTAAAGCTTTGGGGCAAGTGGTTAATTTTGAGAAATCTATGATTACTTTTAGTCCTAATGTTAGGGAGGAAACTATGAATGAGGTGACAGAGCATGTTGGGCTATCTGATAGTAATCTTTCTCACGATAAATATCTTGGCCTCCTATTCTTTGTTGGCAGGAACAACAGGGCTACTTTTGATGTCGTGAAGGATAGGGATTTAAAAAAGCTCAAGTTGTGGCGGTGCAAGGTGTTTTCTATGGGTGGAAGGGAGATTCTTATTAAAGCAGTAGCTCAAGCGACGACCACCTATACTATGAGTGTCTTCAAAATCCCCCAAACCCCTTGTGATGAGATTCAATCACCTATTTCTAGATTTTGGTGGGTGGTAACAAATCAGAGAAAAAGCTTCATTGGATTACGTGGAAAAAGTTGTATTGTCCAAAATTGGAGGGAGGGATGGGTTTCAGAGACATTAATGCTTTTAATCAAGCACTTTTTAGCAAAGCAGAGTTGGCGGCTTATTAATTATCTTGATTCATTGGTTGCTAAACTTTATTGAGCAAAGTATTTTCCAAATAATACTTTGTTGGAGGCAGAGGCCGGTAACAACCCTTCATTCACATGGCGTAGCTTGCTTTGGGGTAGGGATATATTGAAGCAAGGTATCCGTTGGTGTATGAGTTCAGGTAGATCGATGAGTATTTTTCGAGACCCATGGCTGCCTCGTTTAAGCTCGTTTCGCCCTTTTACTCCTGCTAACGAAAACACTGCAGATTGGATGGTGGAAGATCTCATTACCAACAGAGATTGGGATAGAATGATCATTAACAATATTTTTTTCCCAGTTGATCATGAGATAATTTACAGTATACCTTTGAGTCGTAGTGCCTATTTTGATCATTTAATATGGCATTATGATCCTAAGGAATTATATGGTGCGTTCGGGTTATCGCTTGGCAATGGAGCTACGTGAAGGAGAAAATGTTTCCGGAGACAGAGGTGATACGAATTGGTGGAAAAAGCTATGGAATCTTAAGCTCCCAGATAAAATTAAATCTTTTATTTGGAGAGCTTTTCATGATATTTTGCCTTGCTATGATAATCTTCAAAAGTGTGGAATTTCTTGTTTGGCCCTATGTCCTCGATGTTCGAAGGGGGTTGAAGATGTGTGGCATGTATTGTGGGATTGTAAGTGTGTTCGTGAAGTCTGGGATTCTAGTAGCTTGTGGCCAGCAATTAATAACGCTGAGATTGGATCCTTTGGTGGTTTGTGTGTGATCTGGAGTAACATGGCTTCAAAGACCAACTTAGAGATCGTTTGTGTCGTTGCTTGGGTTATTTGGATAGCTAGGAATCAATAGATCCATGATGGCCCAAAGGTTTCAGCAATGGAGACTTTGGAGAAGGCTGGTCGCTTACTTGGTGACTTCCAAGCTTATTGTATGGCTGAATATGACCCAGTGGTTGTATGGCATAAAAGAAACAAATAGTGGATTCAACCTCCTGAAGGAAAGATGAAACTTAACAATGACGCTTCGATTTGATCAGAATGGGTTTTATAAGCGTAGGGGTTGTTATCCGTGACTCATATAAGACTATTTTGGGTTATCAAGCAAAGAAAATATAAGGCTCATTTTCTCCTTTAATGGCTGAGTGTCTTGCTCTCAGGGAGGGTCTCCTATTTTCTAAGGATTGTGGGATTTGTATACAGATTGCTGAGGTTGATGCAACATGAGTTGTCTAAGCGGTTAATTGTGGTGATTCGTTTGCAGAAGGAGATGTGATAAATGATATTCTAGAGTTGTTCTCTGTTTCACCTCAGTGGTCTTACTCTGCTATATGCCGTGAAACTAATGGAGTGGTTCATTGTCTTGTTGCTTCTGTGTTTAATCTAGAAACTGAGGTTTATGGTTGGGATAAAGTTCCAAGATTTATAGCTCCTATGGTCTTGACTGATTTAGCCTATTAATTGCAAGCAAGTTTTACTTCAAAAATATATATTTATATATATAAATTGGTGTCAAATTTATGACATTCTTGCATATAAGTCTATTTTATATTTTTAGTATGAACTATTATTTAAGTGGTTGGATTCAATTCTCAATGGTCTTATATATGATTGGAGTAGTTTTATGTCATGCGTTATAAATTTTTAAAAGAGATATTTATAAATTAGATTGTTAGTTATAAAAATGGTTTTTTTACTGATAATGCATGATTGAAAATCATATTAAAGAAGGACCAAAAAAATAAAAAGAAACCAGACAAAACTTATGACATGAATAATAATTTTATTTTATCGATAAATACTGTTATTTTAATTATTGAAATAACTTTTTACCCTCTCCGAGTGTTCCTATTATAAATATATAATGAGACTTGAAAAATTATTTTTGATTCAATAAAAATTAATCTAATGATTAAAAATAACACCAGATAGTTTGAAAAAGAAACGTGGTTTTTTCATAAAATTAAAACGAATGTAACGTTCGTAAAAAATAATTTTAAATTTAAATAATAACGAAACGCCAACTTCGTCCTGGAGTGAAACAAGCTTCCACGTGGCAAATTTCCAGGACAGTACAAAATCAGATCAATGAAATACGGTGGCGCACGTCAACTTCTTTCTTTCCACGACCCCCCACTAAGCGTTGCCGTTTCCCACCGCCCCCCACTCTCTCTCTCTCTCTCTCTCTCTCCGACGCTATTTCCACTCTTGAAGCAAAAGAACCAAAACCCAAAGCCCAGATGATCTCACAACAAGCAATAGCAGCACCGCAGCAGCAGAATCCAAAAATGTCGGATCGAGAAAACCGACGACAGAGCAGCGACTCGGAGTTGGAGGCGACTCTGGAGTTCCGGTCGTACCCGGACGACGCCTGGTACAGCGTGGTGGTGAGGGCGGAGGGCGAGTGTCTCCGCGTCAGGTACTGCGGCTTCCCCGACACCAACGACAACCTCTTCGGTCCCCATGACTTCCCGGAGCTCAAGAAGCTGGACGACTTCGCCGCCAGGTTCAGACCCATCTCCCTCCAGCTCCAGGACTGCGACTGCTCCCATGTCCGCGTTGGCCTCCTCGTCTGCGCCTCCCACCACTTCCGTGACGACGACGTTCGCTTCTATGACGCCCTCGTCGAAGGGGTTCGTCTCTCTCTCTCTCTCTCTCTCTCTCTCTCTCTCTCTCTCTGTCTCCCACCAATGCGATTCTTCTCTCTCTGTTCATTGTTTTTTTTTTTTTGGTGATTTTTTGTTTGTTTGAGAGCAAACAAGACGGTAAAAATTTCTGGGTTTCGTTTCTTTTTCTGGGGGTTTTTTTTTTTTTTTTTCTTTTTTGGTTCATTCAATTTCCTTGATGCCTTTCATTTTCTATGTGATTGTAACTGTGACTGTGTCACAGAAAATGATAGAAAACTTTCAAACTATGGAAAACCTTTTTTTTTTTTTTTTTTTTTTGTGGGAGTTTCAATTGATAGTGATGAGAACTTGACTTGTTTTGACTTATTACTGAAATGAATGCCATTAAAAAAGAATAAAACGTTCTGTTTGGAAATTAAACCCAGGTTTGGTTTTGAAAAATGAATACTAATTTCTGGAGTTCAGATTTTTTTTTAATTATTTTTTTAATCTCCTATAGTGTATTATTTAGAATAATTGCCTCTGATAACTGTTAACCAATGTTATAAATGAAAAATAAAGTAAGTTTGATGTTGGAAATTCATCCACAGCAAGCTCGTCCCATTCCAAAATTAATGGATTAGTTCCTTCAAAACTGACCATAAGGGAAATAATATATATCACTTCCCGGCTGTGTTCCATTTTTTGAATGAACATGGTTAGCTTAAAGTTAAGCTTTTGCTCGGTTTTTGAGCATGATGAATTTATTTTGTAATTTGAACTTTATAGCGGGGAAATAGCAAAAGTTCTATTTGTTACTCCTTCGACAGCTCAAGCTTAACATGACATAATTCAGTTAGAGAACATCGTAATAGCATGATTTACGGATGTACAATTTGTAACTTCGGCTTTGTCAGTTTATGATGATTGGTGGGCATTGCTCAATGGGAGGCCATTTACCCCCGTAATCATGCCACCAAGTCCTTGGATTCAAGGTCAAATAGACATTACCAGCTCAACTACCGGACACCTTCTGCAACTTCTGTGTAAAAATATGTGTATAGGCGCTCTTATTCTACTTGTGATTTTTGGTAAATATGCTCGTTCATGAATCTTGCTGATCTTATTTCCACAGATGGATCGTGCCAAACATTCTTTTGAAAAAGGAGAAGAAGAGTGTTTGTGCACCTTTATTATTTCGTGGTTGCATGGTCCAATTGCTGGAAATTTTACTGCTGAGAATATCGGACAAATCTGCAGCGTCCAGTTCAACGAGGAAATAGATCCTATCGTGTCCTCTTTTGTTAGGGCAGCGAGAGAGAAATTTCTCACTGCTTCTTGTAATTCAAAGAGAACCCCTAACGGTGAAGTTGCTAAAGGTCATACTCCTAGGATGAAAATTGGGCAGAAGCTAAGTTTCTCTCATCATTTAATGCAGGCAACTAAACCCTGTCTCTTCACTTGTTGAGTTCTGTCTCTAGTTGCAGCACTTTTCTAAAGTTAAATCATTGGAACAATATTGCATGTTGCCTTATCCTGTATTATTTCATTTGATTTGCCTATTTGTAGGTAACAAGGAGCATCACATGGTCTTCAAGTGCTTCGACGTCATCCAAATGTCTGTTCACTTTGCTTTGGCGTGATATGTATTCTCTTATCATTATGGACCAGTTTGGAATTGTCATGCTTCTTGAAAAAAAAAAAAAAAAAAAAAAAAAAAAAAACTAATTCTACTTGTAGAAAACTAAAGAAAGAGTCGATATCAAAAGCTTAAAAATCGAGCTTATCAGAATAACTATAGAAAGTGCATCAATGTCTGTGTGTAGTGCTTTTGTGCAGTTTTACCTAACACCCTAGTAGCACCATTTGCAAAGTGCTTTTATGGATTCCAAAAGCTATCTCAAAGTGGTTTATATGAGATTATGCTTGATAAATTGGCTCCATCACTTATTTCATCTGCATTTGTTCTTGGACCGCAGGGACAATCGGCTACCCTTGTGAAAGAACTGGACAAGACAGGGATTTTGGAGGTATTGACGGCTATTATTTGATAGTTGTTGACAATCTTGAGAAAGACTTGACCCCTTCAGCAATGATGGAATTTATAAGTAAAGAAGTGTCGGTCTCATCGCAAGCATTCATTCTGCCAAGTTTGTCATCAGAGTTCTTTACACGAGGTAATATTCTGTTGGACAGCAAAAGGGATTTTATGAAGTTATGTGACTATTTGGAGAGCTCAGATTTGGCTATCGTGTCTTCACGTGGAAGGTAATTTCACACCTCAGGTGTTATCATTGCAAATCATGTATTTTTGTCTCAAGTTGGTTCTTCTCAATTTTTTCACCGCAGCATTTTCTTGTCAAGAAAATTTTTTCAAGTTTGAATAATTTTCCTACTTCACAATACACACACACACATATATATAGCGTTTTCAATAACTAGTTGCTACAGTAATATCATGCTACGACGTCCACTGTATAATGTTGTTTTGCAAATCGGATAGGAATTGGGAGATATGTTCTATACCTAAGCGAGAGAGTTGACTGCTGACCATATCTTCACCATCGAACTGAAATCCGGATATGATGCTTCAACTTTGTTTAGTTTGCTCACTTTGTGGTTCATAACTTTCACATCGTTTGCAGGCCATGGGTGATCACTGAAAAAATGTCGGTCCATGACACACTCCGCGTATCCATTGAAACCTTTGCACGTATATCTCAGGTTAGTTCTATTGTACTGTAATTAATTATAGAGTTCCTTGCGTGAGAGTGGGTGGTGAAGGTGAACATGCAAGTTTCACTAATAGGGTCTGAGATGACAAATTTTCCATGTAACATAGACCTCGTTTTCTTTATCTTGACTTACGCTCTCCATACAAGGTTTCCGTGAAAGAGAGAGAGAGCAAGATAAATTAACTTTCAATGACTGCGAATGCTCCGTTTCCATTACCATTAAGTGCCATTGGAATCTAATTTCTTGCAGAAGATTTTCGAGAAGACTAAAAACAGCAGTGGATTGAAGGTTGTACGAAGAGGAACCAACGAATACGGGAGAGCCAAGCAGCTAAGCCATGTGTTTAAAGAGTTTTCTGATCATCAGCATAAACTGCAAAAGAGGCTGATCATTGAGGAAGGAAAAATTTGGCAGAAATACAATGCAGACAGAGTTAGAAGTTAGCTTCTTGTGCATATGCGTTCAGTATAGTCGTGTTCGTTCACATGGTTTAGCATCTTTTCCTCTGTAAAGACGTCTTAGCTAGAGTTCGGTTACAACGGTTGATTTTTGCTTGTACATACAAAACACAGGGTAAGAGAAACAAAGAAAGAGAGATTATAGTTTTGCTGATTTTCTATACAGAAAACGTTGTGGCATTTGCAGCATATCTTTTGAGAAGGAAGAGATGCCTTGTAAATGGGTATATGATCAGTGTCTTTTCGATCTTTTAAATTTCCCTCAATATTTACCTTCTACTATAGGTCAGATAATTTTAAGTTTTGAGTTATAATTGAATTGGGTTTAATTTTAAAAGTAAATTTATATTAAAACTAAGTAAAAATGTTTAGTAATGTTTTTTTCCTTTTTTTTTTTTTTTTTTTGGGTTATCACGTGCAAAAAAAACCGTCTAAAGTTTAACCAACATGAAAAAATAGATTGACAATGTGGAAAGTTATAAATGTTGGGACGGGTAGATTGTCAAGAAAAAGAAAGTTCAAAGGGTAAATTGTTAAATTTGAAAAGGTCAGAGGATCTGTTAAAAAAAAAAAAAACGTTTTGAAGTCACTTTTCTGACGTGGGCTCTTCCTATTGATTGCTGGATCATCACCCACCCAATCACAGTTCGATACGTGGAGCAGTGAGAAGACTAATCCATACGACAACCTAAACGTCGTCGTCTTCAGCTTGCCTTCGACGTGTTTGCCAGAACATCCTGATTGAGAAATTTGTCCTGTTCGAAAGTTCCTACACCTTCTCCAACAGATCTAGAAAAACCACCAAAATCTACCGTCCAACTTCCAAGAAAAGGAAAAAGGAAAAAGGGAAAAAAAAAAAACCATCCTAACGAGCTCCAACAAAACCAACCATTTTGAACTTTTCTGCTCTTCGTTAACAGGTAAAATGTTTCACCTTCTTGTTGATTTCTGGATCAAATTAAGAAATGGGTCATGGTTGATTCTGTGATTTCTGATCTGGGTAATTCGTTAAATTTGACAACAACAAAAAAAAAGGGGGGGTGCAGATGGAGCGGCATGTGGGTCAGGCTCTAATGGTGGCGGTGGGTATAATGGTAATAGTGTGCGAAATGCAAGGGTCAGTTGGAATAAGGTTTGTGATAGACAGAGAAGAATGCTTCTCTCATAGCGTTCAGTACGAGGGTGATACTCTTCATCTCTCTTTTGTTGTCATCAAAGCTGATACGCAGTGGAGTTACGGCGAAGAAGGTGTTGATCTTGTGGTTCGTTTTTCCTTCCTCTTTCTAACTTGTTATCTTTTTTTTTTTTTCCTTTTTTTTTTTTTTTTTTTTGGATTTTTGAGAATTTTTGTCTATACAATCAATATCCGTACTACAATCGTAGTGATACATACATATATATATATATATGTATATATACACACACCTTTTGAATTATGCCTGTGTAATTCTCGTTGATTTTACCTCAGTTTGTAGCTTGAAAGACAGGTGCATTTATCAAACATAGGGTTTGTAGAGATATGTAAGAGATTCTAGTTTTAAACTGGGGGGAGAACTCGATATCAACGGATTGGTATAGCGGTTAGGGTCTCTTTCTTGCTTTAGATACTCCATACCCCCACTTTAGAGACCTGGCGGTCAATAGATAGTGCGGCATTGGGCTTGTGGTCTGATGGAAGTGAAATTGTGCCCATGCTTTTGAGTAGAATTGAGGAGTCAGGTCGTTTTCATTCCTTTGATGGGTGCCTAGAATTCTGCTATAGACGAACGGGATGTGGGATTGGATGGCATTAGTGATCACTTTTTCTTTCAGCAAAAAAAAAAGAAAAAGGCGAGAGAGTATTCGTTGAAAGCTGTTTGTTCTTTATCTAATAAGGAAGAGAAGCTACTAAGGGGAAAAGCTTAAGAGATCGCGTGATCCGTTAATGGAAAGAAAATTTTACCCCCCCGATGTTGGCTAGACAAAGTGAGAACTTTGAAGAACTTCCAGAAGTTGTTGGCTTTATGACAATGTCTTAAAAATACTTGAGCATATGTGACAAACAAAGCTAATGAATGGAAAAAGCTGATGTTTAGGCCATAATTCTTTTTCTTGTGCTTTAAGTCGTTATTCTTCTATCTAGAATATCACCAACCTCTGAGCTTCTTGACTTTTTGCAGATTAAGGGACCTTCAAACGAGCAAATCCACGACATACGCGACAAGACAAGTGAGAAGTATGAGTTTGTGGTTCAACACAAGGGCGTTTACCGTTTCTGCTTCACTAACAAGTCTCCTTACCATGAGACCATCGACTTTGATGTGCATGTCGGCCACTTTGCATACTATGACCAGCATGCGAAAGATGGTAGAAAGCCATTGTTTGTTTTTGTTAATTTGCCTTGCTTCATAGTTGAAGGGCCAATCTAATGAACGTTTTATGGTGGGCAGAGCATTTTTCTCCCTTGCTGGAACAGATAGCGAAATTGGAGGAAGCCCTTTACAATATCCAATTTGAACAACACTGGTTAGAAGCACAGACTGACCGTCAGGCAATAGGTAACTAATTTGTATTTCTGTCTATTTCCTATATCAATTTTTATTTTTTTCCTCGTTTCGTAAAAGACTAGAATCAAAGTGTAGAATTAGACATCGAGCTTACTGATATCGGGAATTACAACTAAACTGCTGCAGTGAATGAAGGAATGAGTCGTAGAGCAGTGCACAAGGCGATGTTCGAGTCAGCAGCACTGATCGGAGCTAGTGTCCTCCAAGTCTACCTTTTGCAACGCTTGTTCGAACGGAAGCTTGGGACTTCCAGGGTTTAATTGGATAGATAGATGCCCTTTGCTTCTTTTGTTAGTTGTAATATCTACAAAATTGAAAAAATCTGGTTCATTACACAATCCAATTTACATTTACATTTGTTTTGATTCATTTAGTAGCCTTTCATGGTAATACATGTCCTGTCCTGGGTATGTTTGACTCGGAAAAAAATTAGTGCTTCTAAATCAGTTCTTTGGTTTGAGAGCGCTGTGTTAAGGATGTGGTCGGGTCAAAACTCACTCTCTGATAACTGTCGATTATTATTATTATTATTATTATTATTTCCATTCTTCAATGCTACACCTTACAATTCAATCAAATATATAATTACTGTTAAAGATATGTTTATAACCACATATACTCCCTTATTCATGTCATTCACTAATATCATGATGCGTCAATTAAAATATCATAAATCATATAAACTAATATCATGATGCGTCAATTAAAATATCATAAATCATATAAAGGACATGATATGATAATATTGAAACAACAAATAGAATGCAATAAAAAGGGGACATAGAGCCAAATCCAACCACAAATAGGCTAATCTAATGCTAGACGTGGTAACCAATCTAATGCCACATTTGGCTATAGTTGATTTTCTCCTGCAAGTCTCAAGAGCATTATAAAAACATAAAAACATGATAAAGCAAAAAATCGCGGCATTCATTCCCCAAAAACTGAAAAAGAACGGTTCTACAAATGAAGAAAACGGCCGTATTTGGTGGATTATTGTTATTATTATTATTTTTTAATATTATTCAAAGGATGAACAGAAAAGTAAAGTTTACACACAAGAAAATCACATACATTGGAAACAATACCAGGAAACAAATAACAGAGTCTCAACTCATCATTCAAGCCGTGACAAAAAATAAATAAAAATAAAAATAAAAAGAAAAGAAGCTGAACCACAACAGTTACTCCACCGAAACACAAGGAACATAATACAGAGAGAGCATTTTTGTCCTGCAATCATTTTGTCTTCTTTCATCAACCACCAAAAGCTTTTTTTAAAAACACAAACAAACCGATTCCAGCAGGACCAATCATAGCTTTCAACACAGCTCCAGTCTTCTGGAATAATAATTTAAATTGTGTGGCACGGAGCATTAACACAAAACAATATCCCCTGTTAAAATCTCTATCCGTAAAAAGTAGGTCTTTTCCTCATGATTCGGCCCGCAAGCAGCAAAACCACTTCTTCTGCAAATCAAACCAGTTGCAAATATCAAAAAACACATGCATTTATTATAAGGTTACTGGTATCATCAACCATCTAAAAATTGCAACACTAGAGTTCTCATTCTGCGAATCCGTCTACTTGTCGCCCCTAAAGAGAACTTTCACCAACTCATACTACTATTGGTAGGGATTTGTGGCCAGAAAAATCACCTAATGTTAACTGTAATACCCAAGTTGAGCACACTAAGATTGAAAAGGTGCAATTACATGGGCAATTAACAAAATATTCATGTGAACTTTAAGAAGCCGAACAGAACAAGAAAATTTTGCATGTTTCGGTACTATGGATGAATTCAAAGCCATTGATTCATTTTCGCCGATTGCTAAATTGAACATATAAAGTGACGGAAAAACAGGATGATCAAGTACAGCTGACGCTGAAGCATTATAGAAAAAGGATAGACAACATTTCCGCGGAAGATATAGTGTTCAAACAGCGGTTCTTTGAGATAAGACAATCACATAGAGTTACAGATTCTTTGAGTCAACACGAGGCTAATGACAATTCACTGAAATGAATGCAATAGATTCTGCATGTAGACAAACCATGAGAAACCCATATCTTGGAGAACCCAAAATGCATGGATTAAAATGTTTATGAATCCAAGAGCTGGTCACAACACAAGTACAAGGAAATAGCAAGCGAAAACTTACAGCTGGAGGTTTGCCAAGAACTGCTCCATGCTTGAAGGTGGAGCCCTCCTTTGCCGGTGATTCAGGTTTTCCACCCGTCTTTTTTTCATTCCTAGCCTTGTTAAAGATTACTGTGAATCCCTCAGCTGATGCTGGATCATTGACATCCCATTCCCCAAACTTTGGAAGTGGTCTACCTTTCTCCTCCTAAGGTAAATAAAATTTCACTTCAGAGAGGCACTCACAAAGCATACGTGAATTAACATGTAAAAAATACCAAAATGTTCTTTTATGTGCCATTCTTGCAATTCAACAACACAAAATAGAGGCGGAACCTCACATAGAAAACTCATTCTTTTATGTTCTTTTATGTGCCATTCTTGCAATTCTAGGTGAAAAGTCGAGTAGAATTGATCTAATCTGATAAGAGCACACAGAAAACTCTCGAGATTACGCACTAACATAGGAAGGGAAAGTGCTACACTCGTGGAGAGGAATTGTCCATCTATTAGCTCTGTATATCACCACATCTTCTCACTCTCATCCTTTCCCATGTAGTAAAGACACGTTTCATTTCATCTCTAATTCTATTGTGATTACACTAATAATTTTGTGTCATAGAAATTCATTTTCAATAACGATAGCAACATTGACATGTCTCCACAATGTAAGAAAGTGATAGTAGTTCAATCGTTGTGGATAGAGTTATCTATTTCGAAATTATTTTCAGAAGCAGATCAAGTCATGCTACATCTAACAGACACAAAATCATTAATACTTGCCAAGACTAATGTTTAAGAAATGAACTACTACAACAGCGACAAACAATTTGAACTCGACAGATATTAACACAACCACGTACTCAAATAAACAGTTCCAAAATATTTGCTATCAACTTTAATATCCCCGAATTCTCTCTTCTAAGGAGAAATAACATCTATCAAATCCGCTAATAGCTAATGCAACTTGTCAACTAGTTTAGGGTTTTAAGAAAGATTCTACCATGCATCGAAAAACACATTCCTGAGTCAAATTCACAAGAAAATTTGAAAAAACTCACAACATCCTAATATAAGTGAAATTTATATATTTATAGAAATGTGAAACCTTTTATTCAGAACCTCTCTCCTCTATTAGTAGCATCACCACATTAAGATGACCTCACAAAGAGTATTTACTAAGTTATGGAAAAACCAAAAACCCAATCAGAAATTATCCACAACCTAAAACCACATAAATCTGATAAAGTACATAAAATCCGATAAAATTTCCAATATACTGTACAGTGGAACCTAAATTCCTTATCAGAAAACAATATTATATTAAAAAAAATCTAAGATTAACACCACAAACTGATTACGAAAAAAAATCGTTACTAATTCCGAAACCGGAACGGAAGAGAACACGAAAGAGTGCGATGTTTATAGCAAAAATATAATCGGGGAAAAAAAAAAGTCACCGAAAAAGAGGAATTTTTGGTCGAATTTAGTCTCAGATCAAACACAAAGCAACTGAATAAACAACATACAGATACAGATGCGGTAAAAAGAATTCACATGAGCCGGAAAAAGAGGAGATTTGGAAAGCGTACCGCCATGGATTTGCTCTTCGCCTTTTCGATTTGGGAATTTTTCCCGAGAAACAAATGAAAAAGCCGCCTTTTTTTTTTTTTTTCTTTCTTTCTTTCCTGTGGCGGTGACGTTCAACTGAGAGATTATTCTCTTCTATTCTAATTTTTAGAGAGAGAAAGAGGAGAGAGAGAGAAGAGAGAGGTGGGGTGTGGGCCCATGGGCCAGAAACGCAATGCCCATGTTGTTTAAAGAGGGATGGGCCCACAAGTTTTTGAGGCAACTTAACGGTGCTGATTAATGCCAGCGATGCATTTAATTTTTTTGCCCAACAATTTCGCCCAATTTCTTTTAGCCAATTGAAACTTTGCTTCTTCCAATAATGTTGATAAGAACAAAAAGGTTGGGGACAGGGATTCCCGGCGCTCAATCCCATGCTAATTTGGGACGTCCTTGGGTCCTCTCTACCGTTAAATCACATTTTTTTAGGTGAATCGCTATTTGTTTTTGAATTTTAAGAACGGAAGATTTGAACTCTGTATTTTTTGATAAAATTAAATATATAATTATTATTAAATTATATTTATAATTATGAATAATGTGTTATTTATTTATCTTATTTATTATAAATAAAAGAAATAAGAGTAACGGGTTTTTTAAATTATTAATTATAATAATGTCTTATTTTTTTATTTTTTTACGGTGTAGGATATATGATTATCACTTTTTATAATAATATAACTAAAAATAGTATCAAATTTCAAATATGAGAAATACAAATACTGTCCAAGCATTTTACGTTTTATCCACTGAGTTAGTTCCAATAAGGTTATATTTACCAACTTGTTAGTTAAGATAAAACAAAATAGCTCAATCTGAGTTAAAAACATTACTAACACTAGTGCTTTATTTGGATTACTTATGCAACTTGAACATAATGTGTCACTCATTTGATTTCTCAGTATATTATATTGTATTTGAATACACCTTCAGTTTTCATTTATTAAGTGTTAAAAGTAGTTTTTACAGTTATTGCTATTAAACGGGTGTTGCATTGCCAGTAAAAAGTTGGACAACTTGGTGGTTTACTTGGGCTCTTTGGCCGCCTATTATATAGAATAGGGGAGAAATAGGGAAATAACAAATTCCTGAGGGAGGAAAAAAAATAGCATAATTTCAAGGCAGAGAAATTAATAGCAGTTTTGCTTTTGAAATTACCCAACTACCCTCATGAATAGCAGTTTATCAACGGTCCTTGCCTCGCCGTCGTCGAGCCCCCTAGCGAGCTTCAAAGATTCACCGGCACGGTCGCGATTCATCAAGATTTTTTTTGGGAATATAAAAACCTTAGATACGCTTATGTGAATAGGGAACAATAGATTATAATCATGAATGTTAGAGATCAATAAACATAGGCTCCAAATTTATGGATTAATTATTTTTTTACTAGTCCAAACCAATTAAATAACTAAATTAAAACAAATTATTCTGTTTATGTTTGGTTTGGATTAGTTCACTTTGAGAGTTTCATTTGGATTAAAAAGCTTTTAAACAACTCTTGGTAGGCTTGGTTTGAACTTCAACTAAACTATGCAGTATTTGTTTGATTTTAAGACATTATAACAGGTGTGTCAGACATAATTGATAGTAATTTCACACTTGAATTTATCATAATATATAGTGTTTGAATCTTCTGTTATAGTATCCAAAGATGCAATTGTACCTTACAGCTTTATTTCATCTACCATGAAATAAAACAATGGGGCATGAAACACAATATTCATGTTATGCTCATAGTTGTGACTAGAGATGTCAAATAAGTTGGCCCGACTTGGTCTGGCTCATTTATTTTGAGCACATTAGTGCTCCGTGTCGTGTTCATCCCGGTTCAATTAATAAACATGCGGTGTTGTGCCGTACTCATTAAAAAATTTATAGCATCAAGCTCGACCCATAGCCCATTTATAAACGTGCCGTACTCTTAACGTGTTCATGCCTTAATCGTGCCCAACAATAAAAAATTAAATAAATAATAAAAGTAAGTTTTGAATACCATTAAAAAATTTTTGATTTTCTACAAAAACAAAGCATATTATTAAAAAAAATACAATATTAAAAACTTTATTAAGTAAAAACTCAAAAGAGATTAAATCTTCATAATAAAATGAAGAACACCATTAGTCTTATATGAAAAATATTAAAAATATTATAGAAAAAGAGTAATGTTGTCGTGCCATTTTCGTACCCCTTATCGTGGCTGTACACATACTTATCTCATGCTCTTAATGTGCCGGTGCCTTTAGCGTGCTTCGTGCCTAAAAATTACGTCAAGCACGGCCTGTTTAATTAAACGTGCCGGATTGTACTCCTGTTATAATCATACAATGTCATGCCATGCCCACTTTTTAATGTATCATACTCGTACCGGCCCATTAAACCCGACCCATTTTGACATCTTTAGTTGTGTACCCCACCATTTACATCCAATTAACTTACCTATTTTTTTTTTTTTTAATTTCAGAAATCTCCCAAACCTACTTAACTTAATGAATTCCGATCCCCAGTCGAACTCTATGATGTGAAGATCGTGCAATTAATTTTGTTTCACTAGTCAACCAAACCCGCTTCGCGGACTCCGTTTTCTTGCCATACCCCACAATGTAGGAGAAATATGAAACTCATGGTATGTTTGCAAAATATGAAACTTGTGGTTACTCACCAAGTTGATGAACCCTGTATCAAGGGTACAATAACTTAAAGAACACTCCTGCAGATTTTTCATGGACGAAATTCCAATTATCTCCTACCTTTTAATTATTTTCTTTTTTTTTAACATTTTTCCCTTTTAAATTCTTTGTATTTATATATACATATATATATTTATTTATTTATTTATTTATTTTGGCAACAACAAGGCAGAATAGACCCACAAGACAAGTGCAAAAGGAGAAGGGAGAGATTTGTGGCAAACACTGACTGGAATGATATTATTAATTCTGAAATACATCATACCCTACAAATTTAATTATTGAAAGAAAAAAATAGAGGACAAAAAAAGTCTCTGCCCAAAAAAGAAAAGAGTAGAAGAAGGGAAAAGAAAGACTGTGAAAGAGTTGCACAAGGAATTTTGATGGTTAAAGGAAATTCAACTCTCTCAGAAGGTCTCCTAACGTTAGTACCTCCGAGTTTACTCACCGCTGCTAGAGAACCACGAATCGGATAAATTGAAGACAGAGAAAAAAAAAAAAAAAAAAAAGGAAGCTTAGAGAAGTTCTATAACAAAGGCAGATGCACCACCTCCACCATTGCAAACACCACCAACACCATATTTTCCATTCTTCTGCTTTAGTACCTGCAACACCATTGAACTATGGCTAAGAGATTTGAAGAGAGAATATTTTTTGATAGAAATGAACTAACATGTAAACTGGATTTAAAAATGGCAATCGGTGCTAGAGAGAGAGAACAGAGAAACTAGCAGAATCTTTACCCCGAGAAGTGTGACCAGGATACGAGCTCCACTGCAACCCAGAGGATGTCCCAAGGATACAGCTCCACCGTGAACGTTAACTTTGTCCTGAACAAGAAAATAGCAAAACATAATTGAGAAACAACTCTACTAAATACTCTTTTTACACGCCCTCAAGCGTAGTAGTCTATGCACACTGGTCTACACATGCATATGTATTATGTGTGTGTGTTTGAGTTCACGAGTGCATGCATCTTGTGTGTGTGTGTCGAAACATAATGGGAGAGATGGAGTGTGCCGGGGAAGGACTTACCGAGTTAAGTCCAAGCAATTTTTGATTTGCAAGAGCCACGACCTGCACAAAAACATAACAAAGTAAGAACTGACATTCCCCACATGGAAAAGCTAACTATTACATTATGTAGAAATGACCAAAGAATCTTACAGCAAAGGCTTCGTTAATTTCATAGAAATCAATCTGGGAAGCGTCCAAGCCAGCCTTTGAAAGAGCTTTAGGGATTGCGAGAGCCGGAGCTGTGGTGAATAGTTCTGGTGCCTGTGAAATCAATCTCATGTGAGCATCAAGTTTAAGACATTAATAACTTAAGTGCAGTGATGTCAAAAGAGAGAAAAAAAAAAAAGGAATTGCATTCTACTTTTGACATCAGCAACAGCCTTCAATTCTAGATATATGTGGAATACCTGAGCAGCATCAGCATATCCACTGATCTTTGCGATAACTTGCAGCCCAAGCTTTAATGCTTTATCTCCGCTGACTAAAACTAATGCAGCAGCACCATCACTGCCATTCAGGAAAAGAAAAATTCTAAGAAAAAAATCTTGGTTCGTGTATTTGCAAGAAACGCTAGCGACGTTTGTAATTGATGGGTGGTGAATACTATGAACTGTCAATGCTCAAGGAACCACAAAAAAGCAGATGAATATGTTCGGTGAAAACATGGGATGAGAAAATTGCTCTATTTTATATCCAGTGGAGAACAAAATACAGGTAGTAGAAATTTCTCGTCTATATAAATACTAGATGCAAAGAAGAATAAATGATTGGATTCAATGAAAAAGAAAACTAGACCTTATACTAGAAGCATTTCCAGCAGTGACTGTACCGCCAGTCTCCTTGAAACTGGGACGAAGCTTTCGCAGTTTGCCAGCATCAAACTGACAACACAAGAATACACTTACGGGTGTTAAAGAACGAAATGGAGTTTGCACTATGCAAATGTTGGACTGAGTATGGAAGCAAATTATTCTTACCTTTCCCAAGCCTTCATCCTTGTCGACAATTGTTGGTGGTTTTCCCCTTCCTCCAGAAACTTCAACCTGCATAATACCATATTATACATACAAATTCAATGTAATGCAATGATACATATCAGCTAACTTGTACACAGGTTACTGACCGGAACAATTTCCCATGCAAAAGCACCACTGTCTTGGGCAGCAATACCACGCTCAAAGCTTTGAATGGCGTACTCATCCTGCAGAGACAAACATGCAAGTGAAACTCTATCATGGTCAACTTGGTAGGCTATTTATTTGAATTCTAAGTGATCTTAATCGAGACCTGCTCCTCTCTTGTTATTGTATGCTTTTCCGCACAGATTTCAGCACACACTCCCATGCCAACATCATTGTAAACGTCCCACAAACCATCTTTCAACATTCCATCAACAAGCGAATCATGTCCAAGTCGAGATCCTTTCCTGCATATTAGGATCGAATTAGGCAAATCCGGAATTGGTCAGCACCAAGCAACTATCAACAGAACACTAACCTTGCTTCTGCAAGATACTTTGGTGCATTCGACATGCTTTCCATGCCTCCGGCCACGACAACATCATTAATTCCCAGCTGAATGCTTTGCGCTGCAAGCATCGTCGCTGCATCAACCAAACAAATTACACATTAAGACATTATAATCGTCACTATAAGAAACTGTATTTAAATGGATTAATGATGGCGATGGTGCACCTTTCATCCCTGATGCACAAACTTTGTTAACCGTGGTACAGACCACTGTATTGGGAATTCCTGCACCTAATGCAGCCTGTCTAGCCGGAGCCTGACCCAAATTAGCACTGAGAACGTTGCCGAAGAAAACTTCTTCCACGAGTGAAGGATCAACGCCGGCCCGCTTCAGAGCAGCTACAACGGAAGAAAAGGCATGTTATAAATAAGAGGGAGAAATTTTTTTGAAAGACCAATAGAAAACATCAATTTCAGAAATCATAAACATAACTTATCAAAATTACCTTCAATAGTTATTGATCCAAGTTTGGTGGCGGATAAAGAGGACAAAGAACCAAGAAACCCACCCATCGGTGTTCGTGCAACACCAACAATGCAAACATCTGCAGAAAACAACTACAAAAATAAATATAGCCATTTTTTAAGAAGAATTATACAGTAGGTACCGAATTTAAAAACTATTGGTTTCGTATACTTTCTCGCTTTGACGTGATTTTGATTAGATTTAACATTCATAAATGAACACGAAAGACCCTTTTTTTAAGTGTTGAAAGGTTACTCACATTTTCGAACATTAAATTTAACATTTCGACGACATTGACATATGAGCAAAATAATATGTATACAGGAACAAATAAAATATATGTATAAATATAGGACGCCAAAATTTGAATTGCATGAGCAATACCAAAAACATCAAGACATAAAATCCAAAAAAAAAAATTTAAAACCAAAATTAAACTCTTTCTTAAAAAAAAAAAAAAACGATACAAAATTAACAAATATTCATGAATCTATAAACTACGGAGATGGATCAGAACAGAGCAGAACCTCTAGGCTTTATCGAATCAGCTGCCGGAGCCATTTACGGTTTGTGGATGAAATCTGGAAAATGAAGTCTGGAAAATTTATACATAGCAAATTAGCGAAACAAACCAGAGCAAAATGGTAATGAAGGTTAGCGGATTGAGACATTCATCAGGTGAGAAAATCGGCGAGAAAGTGAGGGAAAATCCAAGTGAAAATCTGAGGCATGAAAATCCAAGAGAGGAATAATTTTTACCTGGAAAATTGTTGTGATGTAGGAAGTTGGTGAAGAATAGGATCACAGGCTTCTGAGCTGTTCAACTAGAAGTGGTTTTTCTTGCATCTGCTATATATAGGAAGAGACACTGTACGAGGCACGGGGTACGGTCGGGATTCTGAATTTACTGAAAAGCCCTTCCAAAACCAGCTCAATTACTTTTATGTCAGAGAATTGCACTTACACCCCTATGTTTTTCTGGTAATACAAAGAGGCCCGATTAACTGACATATTTTACGTCAATACCCTCTCAGCTCTTTTTGGTGGGCTAGTAGAAAGGATCCTTGTCGCTACCATTGTGTAGCTCACCCTTTTAGAATTGGTTGATGAGAGCAGGAACATGCACTATATGTACTGCCGTCTTTCTCTTTTTCAATATACTTATTGATGAGCTATTAGTTGACAAGCATACACGTGAAATAGACAAATAAAATAAAACAACAAAAATAATAATAATAAATAAATTATCACATGACAGTAGATGACCCACCACATAACGGGTGATGATCTGTCATATGATAGCCTCACATTAGTAATGAAAATAGCTCTTTTAAAAATAGGTAATAGATTCGTTAAATAGAGAAAAAAAAAACATTTTATTAAATATTAAAATGTTATAATGAGAATTTGACAATAAGGAATGAAAAATTGGTATAGCTTTCGTTTAGACCATTAGATCTGTAATATAAACTATCTAATTTGTTTAGACTTTGTTTGACTTATAAGTTCAAATTCTTGTATCTTAAACGGGAAATTTTTTTTAATTCCAAATTTTAACTATGTGATTTGAATTCAAACTTAACCGTGAATAAAATGTGAACTAAACCGGTGTTTGGAAACTCAATTCAAAAGATCTAATTAGTATAAAGAAGTTATATGTGATCAATTAGTTTGCTTTTGACTATACAAATAGATAAGTTTGTCAAAATGTCAATTTCATCAAGTGAAGTAGGCAAATTAACTTTTTTTTGTTTTTCATATGATCGTGCTACGTAAAAATAGGTTGGTCAGGCTCATTCAAAAGTCATTTGATTAATTAAAATAATTGAAAAATTACACTACTAATATATTTTATTTTTGCAAAGAACTCTATAGGAAGAGTCTAATCCTAAAATCAATAGTTTAAAACTTTAAGATCAGGCTTCTCATTCAAATGCTTCAAATAGCCTTTTCATTTCGATATAATTTAAACAATATTCATATACTATTGATGACCACTAAGGTGGTGACATAACGGTCGTAAATGTCTTTTCTAAATCTACTCTAAACTTACTATCAAATTCAAATCCCTACCTCTTCACTTTGAAGTTCAACTTTAAAATTGGCATTTCCTATGAGAATTACGGGCTTGTGGGTCCTAATATTGTTTTTCCACCAAAAAAAAAAATCATTGAAAAAAAGAGAAATAAAATTGTGCAAACAATTATTGAGGTTAGCTTGAAGATTGGGACTAAAGAACCTGACTTCTTCAAGCAAAACTAGGTCACGTAATATTGATGTGTACTGATTGAAAGATAAATTCATGGTGATCATACTCCACGTGCTGAAGGAGCAAATTATTATAAAAGCTCATCTGTACTAAGATGCCTTAAAAAAGCAAGATTTTGTGTAAAAAGAGTAATGCTTTTAGGCTTTAGCCTATTCAAAGAAAGTTACCATGAACACCTATTAATTCATTACATTTTTTTTTTTTTTATATAATCTCAATACGTAACATAGGTGCTGATAAATGACATCTTAGGAGATTGGCATGACAAAAGCTCGTGAGATTGGCTCAAAGATTGACATATGAAAATTATAGCGATGTTGTTGGAGACACCTCCATTGGTGGAGAGACTAGTTTCATCAATGAATAGGTCGTCATCGGCCAATGTAGAGAGGTGGACGGTATCGAGAGTGGGGAGAGAGAGAGTGAGAGAAAGAAAAATAATGGGAGAAATAGGGATCGTGGCATGATGAGAGGAGAGAAAGAGAGAAAGAAAAAAGAAAGAGAGAGAGAGAGAAACCAACCGTATTAGGATTAGATTTTGGGTAATTTTGATAGTTAAAAATAAAAGAGAGATTTTTAGGGTTCGTTTGGTAAATGAGTTGAGTTTGAGTTTAGATGAAATTTTTAAGTTTGAGTTGAGTTGACTTTTCAAAAAAGTAGTTATAAATTTTGTCGACCATTCAGAAAAAAACAAAAATTGAGATGAAAAAGTACAGTTTAGTTGGAGTTAAACTTTATTACCAAATAAAGCCTTAATGAAAAACGTATTTTCATCATAAGGACTCAAAAAAAGTGATATTTCTCATCTTGACCCCAAGGGCAGCCACCGTCTAATGCAAGTGGACAACTTGCCAAATCGTAATGTAAAAACTAATAAAAATTATGAGAAAATAAGCTTTACTCCTGTTCACACACTACCCACCACACATCCACAGTACTAAGGATGCTCATTAAAATATTCATTGGCTCGTCTAGGCGATATTAGCAATGCAAACTTTTTACTCCTTTAGAAGCAAAACTATATATATGTGTGTGTGTGAGCTGTCTTGTCAAACACGTTTAATAAACAACATTTGTAATTATTTTTGTATGTTACTGTAGCACCAGTTGATTTTAACGTGATATTTTTTTAATAATACTTATTTTTTATATTAATAATTTTAAATAATTCATGTTACAAGATTTTAAATAAAAAATTATATATAAATAAATTAGTAGTTATAAAATAAGATGTTATTGGTGCTACACCAGTCTGCTTGACGGATAAGTGAGCTTTCCTACATACATACAGATTATATATTAGTAGTGACGGTAGGCTGCAGAGAGGCCTGTTGACATACTCAAAATGGTGCAACTCCTCCTAACAAAAGGTTAGGAAGAGGTCTTATGTAGAGCATAATGGATTCAACGTGTAGAATCTTTTTTTTTTTTTGTTTTTTTGGGGGTAATAAAAACTAACATGGAGAGGTAAAACAAACATCTATTTCTGCCTAGTTGATACAAAACATAGTATGTTTTCTATCATATTGGTCAGAGAGTTCAGACTAAAAAATCCTTCAAGTTGAGGCATCTTCATGGTGATGAATTAAAAGAGAATTAGGTTCCACAATTTGTCCTATTAATAGACCAGTTATCCTTTAGGGAGAAAGTATATCCAAAGAATCATAAGGAAAACCATTGGGAGAAGACGAAGAAAAAAAAAAAAAAAACTATAAAACATGATTATCTTTAGGAGAATTATGTAATTGGGTATCGAAAATATCCTCACTGTAGAACATAATTTTAAATTGTCATTTTGTAAAACAATTATATATGATCTTAGATTAAAACTATGTCATATTGATAGGATTTTTTTTATTTTTATTTTTATTTTTTGTAATTTCCTACCATATAGAATTCTCCTAAAATAAAAAGGTAAAAATAACCAAATCAATATGTGTAGTGTATGGAATGGTAACCCACTACTTGGTAGATTGAAAGCTGCAGCAAATTGAATTGACTTTAATCTTACAACATCACACCATGTTAATTAATACCAAATACAGACACTGCCCAACTCAAAAAATCTTTTTTTTTTTTTTAATTTTATCACACCATCTGATCATCATGTAATAAATAAATGTTGCTGAGTTAAGTTGGTGGATATAAAATCATATTCAATATCAAATCAATTTAGAACCAAAAAAAAAAAAAACGTAGTTTTGTTGGGGAATTCAACATTGTCCGGCAGTGGTAGCCCCTGCCTAACTCCCATGATCAGATAAAGTTCACTTTATCATGGGAAGTCCACTAATAGACGAATACTATATATATATATATATATATATATATATATATATATATACCCCATAAACTCACTAAAACGAGCCCACTAATTTCGATGGTATACAAAAAAAAAAAAAAAAAAAAAAGGCAAAAGAGTCGGCCTTTAAATTCAACCTTTTATTTGGTATTTTTCGACGAGTTTAATGAGACATTTTAGCAAATAATTATCTAGCTTAGGTCAAAAAAAAAAAAAAAAAAAGAGTTAGATCACTTTTCTCGGTGTTTCTTTCATGGCAAGGATATGTGTAACTAACACACATAAATGTACCTGTTTTTAGTAAAGACAATTGTATTTACGATTGAAATGAAGTTGGCTAAGCAATAACATAATCTTAAGGGTGCTTTTGTTGACCGATTTTCTATTTCCCATTTTTTCATTTGGGAGTTTTTGCTTTTCGTTTTTGTTCTAATATTTGTTTTCCTTATTAATATAATCCTTAATTTGGTATTAAAACTCAACAAAATAAAAAAATAAAAAAAAAACTTTGATGGCCATTTCTGTTTGGTGAACCATTAAGTTGAGTCTTAAAATGTCATGAAATTTCGAATCAAATTCATTAGCTTGCATAGCTTGATGGGCTGTGAGGTTGAAAACATTTACTTCAAATAAATTACCAAGGGGTTTGTTTGTTAAATAAATCCAATTCGAATTGGATTTTTCACTTGTTTGAAATTCAATAATTCATATCAAACTCACTTTTTTTTCTTCTTCTTCTTCCAAACACGCCATAAATTTATAACTAGCCTTTCATTTTCGAGTGAAAATAGCACCAATCAAAATTCCAATACGTTCACAACTAATGAAAGTTTCCTCAAACTTCAAAGTCCGTGACTTTGAATACAACCAGCCTACTTTATGGGAAGAAACTTTACTTGTGATTTGTATGTTTAAGAAAACAAAAAAAGGGTTGTTGAGGAAGCATTTTTCTAAATGGAGAGAACCAATATTTTGACTTGTTAATAAAATAATTAAATCGTCAGCATTTTTCTAAGCGTGTCCTCTAAATTTTGATTTAACCTCATTTAATTTTTAATGCTAGAATTAAAAAAAAAAAACAACGGAAAAAGAGGAAATTAACTGTCATTGTATGGTATTTTTCATTTGTTTCATTATAAATTCTAACGAAAGTGCTTAAACAAGACCAGCTCCCACTCTTTTTAACTCTTTTTTCTTTCTAATTTTTTTTTATCGGAAGTTCTAATGAAAACAAATAAGTCTGACTAATTAAAATTGAAGAAGTCAAGTGAGAGTTTTTAAAAATTAGAAGGTAAAATGATGATAATAATAATGATAAAATTCAGGAGTATCAATTAAATTGATTCATAAAAATTAGTTGAGAAATTAAGTCACTATATGATCACTTGCGTACATGTTCATTAATGCTTAAAATGTTGCAATATCTTCAAGTGTGGTGCGTGATCTTTTGTTGACTTTGGACATTTGGCAGGACGCCACCAACCAACTGTCCAATTACATCTTCTTTTTTTTTTTTTTCCAAATTTTTATGGTGGAGACGGCTTAATAAAAGACTTTTTTAATTATTTGATTAATTTTTTAACAGTCAGATATATCAGTGTATATGTTAAAAATTCTTTTCTTCCTTTTCTCGCTATAAGTAGCTCTTATATATATATATATATATATATATATATATAAAACCAGAGAAACAAAAGCAACGAAAGTGATGTGTAAGGTCGCTTTCATTCCCTAGCTGAAGTTTTTGTTTTGTGGTTAGCATAGATTAGTAGTAATTTCACTGTTAGATGAAGAGTTTGGGTTTCCTATGTTAAGGGTTTTTTTTTTTTTTTTTTTAATCAAAGAAAGAAATTAATTTTCGTTTCGATGCAAACAAAGAGATTCTTTTATATTGTTGTATCTTAGTTTCATAATTGTCATTGAGTACTGGGGCTTGTTGTTTTTGGGAGACAACAATGATGAGCACTTTCTTGTTTTATTCTTTCATTCAACCCTATCTATGTTTTGTGCACATGCAATCATTTTAGTGGAAAACGAGTTTAATACCGTGCGTTCTACGGCGTAGGAAGAAAAAAAATAAAAAAAATTGAATATTATATAATAAAAACAGTTAGTTAAGATAAATATTATAATTATAATAAGTATAATTCTTCTCAAAATCTCTCCTAATAATAAAGATACAAAATCAAAATAACAATAATATTAATAATAATAAAAACGAAAACAAAAGCAAAAAAATAAAAAATTCTTCTATAGTCATACTCATTTAAAGAAAAAAAATTAAAACAAAAATAAAACATAAACAAACAAAAAAAGAACAAAAATCTTTAGACTCAAAAGAATCGGAAAAAACTAACCCTAATAAAAAAATTATAACAAAATAAAATATGTATCACACTTTCTCTTTTTTTTACTGTTTAAAAAAAATAAATATTTATCAGGTTATATACATGCAAAAAAGTAAAAAAAAAAAAAAAGGATTTTTAAAGTATAAAACAAAACAAACAAAAAAGACAAAAAAAAAAAAAAAAGCATGCAGAATCCTAAAAAAAAGGGGTCTTTAAAAAATAGAACAAAATAAACAAAAAAAAAAAAAACCCATGAAAAAAAAATTCCGAAATAAAGATAAAAAATTTAAAGTAAAAAATCGTTTAAAAATTAAAAAAAAAGGCAAAGTGAGTAAAAATACAATACAACAATAGATCGGAATCTAATGTCTAAAATTTAACGTTAAAAAAAAGGCAAAAACAATATTAAGAAAAAAAAAACAAAAAATACAAAACACAGATCATGAAGAAAAAAAAAAATTCAAAGCAAAAAGGCTTTCAACTAAATAGAAAAACCAAAAACATATTTGCATTAGAACAAAAATGAGCATGAACAGTAGAGGAAAGAAGCGAAGAAAGGAAAATGTGAAGAAAGAGAAGATGAATAGTACAGAGAGAGAGAGAGAGAGCTAGAGAGAGAAAGAAAAATATGAAATGAACAATCGACAAAGACAGAGCGAGAGAGAGAGAAAGGACATTGTAGAGTTATGAGGTAAAAGAGTCCAAACACTGCACACACAACACACCGGGGTCTAATTTCGAAGGGCAAGACGGTCTTTCTCCTCTAAATAGGGGTAAAACTGACAACACACTGCAGGAAAGAGAAAAATAACTAAAAAAGAGGGGTAAAATAGTAATTGTACTGTGTGGATAGCTGTCAATTTCTCCATAATAGGGGTAAAAAGGTCAACTTACTGTAGATGAAGGAAAATCAACTAAATCAAAGAGATAAAAAAGACTCTACACTGTAGAAATAACAGTAAAAATATGCATCCTTTTTAGTATATTATAATAATTTGTAAATAGAAATATAGAAGAGTATAGAGAGGCAAAAGAAAGAAAGACAGAAAGAAAGAAAAGACATCAACCGAATCAATAATTAATTTTAAATAGATCACTATACATATATATATATATATATATATATATTTGAATGAAAAGGATTTGAAAGTTGTCTTATTATTCTCAGATTTTCAATCTTATTAACAAGAATCTATTTCCTTATATATGAGAGAGACAAGTTTTTTATATTAGTTTCTCTCAGTTAGTAATTCGGAATTTATCCTGTCATCACCAAATCATATTTCAATAACTGAAATTGAAGTGAGATCTAAGTAAGGATAATGAACATTAACTAATTGATATTTGGTTAATTATTGTTTATTATTGGTACTTTGATATAAAGTATATATATATATATATATATATATATATTGTGGGTACTTGTTTTGTACAAGGCATCTTGGTAAAGGACTAAAGACTAGTGTTCATGTCCCCTGATATGAAAATGCAACAACTGTCTATACATGTTATGTTTGGAAAATTCTCGTGTGAGTCGTGATTTGACGGGTCAGGAGTGATTAAGTGGACTCATTTATCCTTGGGTTTGAAGTCGGGTTTTTTATCCCACGTGAGAGGTTTCAAAGGCATTGTCAAGTTAAATGGGTACCGGAGAAATAGCTTTGAAAACCCATCCTTTTACTGTGAGTAACCTGAGTTTCACCCTCTCGCCAAAAGCCCAAAAGTTAGCATTTCCTTCCTTGGCATCCAAAAGGTCCAAGGAAAACCAATTTTGGAAATTACCCATAGAACTCTCATCCCTCACACCCTTTGAACTCTAGAGATCAACTTGATTTGACTCAGGAGGGGGAAAAAAAAAAAAAAAATCCAAAAATCCAAAAATCCAAAAATAGGATAGCATTTTATGCTTACTTGAACTTTACATGTAAAATCATCATGAAACCTCAAACTAGAAATAGAATGAAGTGTGGAGAATACCTCTAGAGCCCGGAAAGTTACCTCCAAAATGGCTTAGCTCTCTGTTATAAACAGTCATTTCTCACTCCAAGGACGTGTAGACGTGGGTCGAGAAACATATGATATAAGAAGCCAGAAAAACCCAAACGAGGTTCGAGTTCTCCTTCTTAAGAAAATGGAACATAACTACATTTTTTCTTATTCTCTTATTATTTGTCGTCAATAAAAGGTACAATTTATAGATACATATACCAAACTATCATAGGAAACTAATTATGCAAGAAAATCAATAAATTAATAATCAGGAAACTAGGAAGTTAATTAATAATCAAATCTACATATATGCAATCATATTTAAATCAAATAAATAAAGCCTAAAATAATTGGCTAATTAAAAAAAAAAAAAAAACTAGGAAAGGAAGCTAATCCTTCAAATCCAGAAATAATCATCGGATTTCAACACTCGTTAGTCCTTACTCCAAGGCCATTCCTTGAAGTCCTATATAGAGTTGATCTCAGGAAAATTCTTAGAAATCTCGCCATCTTCTAAAATCTGTGTCCAAGAATCTACCAAAAGTCACCTCCAAAATCGATATATACTCGTTTTCGGATCCATCTTAATTTTTAATTGGAGATAGCTCGGTGATAACATCATACGCAAATCTTCTTATTACTTAGAGTCAATCATAAATTTGATCGATTTTGAATTCTTAAATATGAACGTTAACTATGCTATTATTTGTTATTATAAATTAACAATCTGTTATTTATTAAAAATATTTAAGAATTTACTAAAAAATCCAGATATTTACTTATAAAACTATATTATTATTTATCATGTTTTAAAAAATTCGTTATAAAACTTCTGATTTATTTGGTATTTTAATTTAATTCTAATTAAATTGTATTTTTTAGGTTAGTTTTTTGTATTTTTCAGAAAAAATCAATAAAAATTATAATTAATTTTTAAAAAATAAACTAATTCTAACTTTAAAATTTAACTCCAACCAGCGATCCAGCGTTAAAAGTACCTAATTTTATGTTACCATTAAAAAAAAAAAAAAAACTCATTTTCTTAAATTCAATAAAACAAACATTTATTAAAAAAAAAAGGTTTCCAAGGGCCCGCCGCCGTGCTCGTCTCCCAGCCCCGCGGGCCGCGATTCCACCCATCGTCCTCGTAGTCCTCGGAAACCCGTTTTCCTTCAGTCCCGCTTTTTATCACTTCGTCGAACTACCAAAGCGATTTACGAAAAAACACACAGGGTTCCAAAGTGTTCATGTCATCCTCGTACTCTCTTTCCCAAACATGTGGAAACTCGTGCGCAGAAATTCGGCGCATTGCCTCAATCCCAGAAACAACTTCTGTTTTTCCACTTCTCAACAAACCCACGACACAATTCAACGAATCAGCGACATTCTCGTCCACAACAAGAACTGGAGGTTCCTCATGGACTCCTCGGACATTCCCAACAACCTCAACCCAGATGTAATCCGCTCCGTTATTCGCCGCAACAGGTCCTTCATTAACCCCAAACGCCTCCTCGACTTCTTCGTATGGTCCGAAACCAAAGTGGGTCGTGACTTAAACGACGTGTATGTGTTGTCTGTTCTTGTCGTTTCGCTTTGTAATTCGAACTCCTTCTTGCCTGCTCGTGATGTTATTGATCGAATGATAGGGAGATGGAGAAACCCTTTTGATGTTTTGAGTTCTGTTGTTGAATGTCACAAGGAATTTGATGGGTCTAGGAATGTTGTGTTTGATATGTTGGTTGAGAGGTATACAAAAATGGGTTTTGTTGTTGAGGCTGTTGATGTTTTTTTGGGTTTGAGAGATTTTGAGTTCTTTATCCCTAGTTTATTGTCTTGCAATTCGCTCTTGAGGGAGTTGTTGAGGACTGACAAGATGGGGTTGTTTTGGAAGGTTTATGATAGTATGTGTGAGATGAGGATTGTGTTTGATGTGTATACTTATTCTAGTGTTATTGAGGCTCATTTTCGGATTGGGAACGTTGACGAGGCGAAAAGGGTGTTTACGGAAATGGATGTGAAGGGTTGTAGTCCGAATGTGGTTGTATATAATGTGGTGCTTAGTGGCTTGTGTAGAGCTGGTCTTCTTGATGAAGCGGTTGTGACAAAAAAGTCGATGGGGGAGAAGGGTTTGGTCCCTGACAACTATACTTTTGTAACTCTTATTAATGGTTATTGTAGAGGAAAGAGATTGGCAGATGCGAAAGCGGTTTTGAGTGAAATGGTTGATGAGGGATTGAAGCCTAATGTAGTCGCGTACAATGCGCTGATTGATGGGTTTCTGAGGCAAGGTGATTTGGAAGAGGCTTTTAGAATTAAGGATGAAATGGTTAGTAATGGTTTAAAGATGAACCTGATCAATTACAACACCCTTCTTAAAGGGGTTTGTAAGGCTGGTAAGATGGCTGAGGCCAGAGTAATTTTCAATGAAATGATTAAGATGGGCATCCGACCTGATTCAAGAACTTATACTACGTTGATTGAGGGCTATTGCCGGGTACATGATGTGGTCAGTGCTTTTAAAACGTTTCATGAAATGAAGAAGATGAATTTGGCACCCACAATTGTAACGTACAGCGTGATGATTAATGAGCTATGCGGAAGCGGAAATTTTGATCAGGCTAATGATTTCATCAAGGAAATGATTTCGTGCGGATTGAAACCAAACTGTGTTGTCTACAATTCTCTTATTTCGGCTCATCTAAAGGAAGGTAAACTGGAAGAAGCAAGAATGATTTTTGATAGCATGAGGGAACAAGGGATTTCACCAGATGTGTTTTGCTATAATTCTCTTATAATTGGTCTCTGCAGAGAAAATCAGTTGGATGGGGCTAGGAAATACCTGGACGAAATGTTGGCAAGAGGATTACAGCCAAATGCATACACATATGGAGCTTTTATACATGCATATAGTAAAGAAGGCAACAGGCAGATGGCTGATGGGTACTTCAACGAGATGTTATCCTACGATGTGGCGCCTAATGTTGTTATTTACACAGCCTTGATTGATGGGCACTGCAAAGGAGGGAACCTAGAAGAAGCTTTCTCAGCATTTAGGTGTATGCTTGCGCGCGGAACTGTCCCACATGTCCGAACTTATAGTGTCCTTATTAACGGTCTTTCAAGGAATGGGAAAATGCAGGAAGCCTTGGGGATCATGTCTGAGCTTTGTGAGAAGGGCTTGATTCCTGATGTTTACATTTACAACTCTCTCATTACTGGTTTCTGCAGACAAGGTGATTTGGACAAGGCTGTTCAGCTTTACAAGGAGATGTGCATAAAGGGTACGGATCCTAACATTGTGACCTATAATATTTTGATTGATGGGCTGTGCAAGGCGGGGGATGTTGAAGAAGCTAAGAGCTTATTTCATGGCATTTTGGAAAAGGGTTTGACCCCCAGTACAGTGACATATGCAATAATGATAAACGGTTACTGTAAATCTGGAAATTTAACTGAGGCGTTCGAACTATTGGATGAGATGCCACTAAGAGGAGTCCCGGCAAACAGTTTCGTTTACGATACTCTTCTTGCTGGCTGCTGCAAAGAAGGAAATCTGGAGGAAGCAAAAGGTCTATTTCAAGATATGTTGATTAAAGATTTTGCCTCTACAACATCGTTTAACACGTTGATTGATGCACTTTGCAAAAGAAAAAGGATGCTAGAAGCCAACAATCTGCTGGAGGAAATGTCGGAAAAGCAGATCTTGCCTGACCATGTAACCTACACAACAGTGATAGATCATCATTGCAAGGCCCAAAATATGGAGGAAGCGAAACGGCTCTTCTTGGAGATGAAAGCAATGAGCATTAAACCGACCATCGTAACCTTCACATCACTTCTCCATGGATACAACATGGCAGGAAAAACAACCGAAGTTTTTTCTCTGTTTGAGGAGATGCTAGCTGCAGGGATAGAACCTGATAACGTTGCCTATTGTGCTATAATCGATGCTCAATGTAAAGAAGGGAATTTAACAGAAGCGTTGAAAATGAGGGATGAGATGTTAAAGAAGTCTTTTCCCACCAGACTAGGTACTTATGATGCTCTAACACAAGCCCTATGTGGAAACAAAGATTTTCCACAAGCACTGAAGTTGCTCAATGAGATCGGAGAAGCTGGCTTGAGTCTCAGTTTTTCTGCATGTCATAGCCTCTGGTTTTCAAAGAGCCGGGAGCATGGATAAAGCTGCCGAGGTATTGGAGCGTATGGTGTCGTTCGGTTGGGTTTCAAATTTCACAAGCTTAGCCGACTTAATTGATGGAAACCAAATGATTCCATTTTCTGAGCACTCCAGTGATCTAATCAAGCAAATGGTGTAGGACAAATAACGACCACAATGGCAATGCAAATCGGGATACATGGCTGTCTATTCATTGTTGTGATGTTCCTTGCAATCATTAATCCCTACATTTTGCTCCAAAGCATGCTGTCAGCTGAGAAGTGGTTAACATAGGGGTTGTGAGGATTTGTACTTGGGGATTCACAGAGTTGGATTAATTGCTTATCTTTTATATCCCAGAAACTCCCCAAACCTTCTTGGCATCGTCAAGTTAAAAAACGGAGCTTGGATTGGAGATACATTCTTTGAGAAGCATGGAAGTTGTGGGTGATTTACGCGAGGAATTGAACTCTAGACGGTATGGGAACAAACTACAGACTTGACCGCACAACTCGCTCATTGCAGCAGTTAATTCTTTCAAACTAAGGAAATTTGTCCTATCCATAACATGCCCAAGAGAGCTTTCGAATTTGACCTGCAATAGCAATCTTTACTGCAGAACTCTACGGCGAACCTGAAGACTAAACCAGGTGCACCAAGTTGTTCGTAACTTATACCCTCTTTTCAGGCTGTGAATTTAGCATTTGACAGTTTTGGATTTCTTGCTCCATTTGTAAACAATGCCAAATAAATAATAGTAACTTACAAATGGATACACATTTTATTCACTGTAGGGTTCAACAGAGCTATTGACAACCCAGCTATCGGGTCGCACCAAGTCATTTTCTATTTGCATTGTTCAGCCTTTCTTAAGATGGTACGGACGGAATTTCTTACTCATTTAAGGCCAAACAAGAATTTCAAAGAAATTAAAATGTTCACCAGAAAGTTCATTTCATTATCTACATACAATTACTCTAGATTCCCTTCATTGTTATTAATATTATTGTGTTCGTCTACAACAGAAAAAGAAATGTTCCTTTTGTGTCTTAACAGTACAAAATCTTTTCCTGGACAGATTCGTCTTTGTAAACGTGTGTTCTGTATTAAATTCGAGTATGTATTACATGCAAGTAAAAGAATTAGAATCTATATTTCTTTTATGAAGGATCACAACACGACGAATTTTGAGTTGTGAAGTGAGATCATAACATCTTCTCAAATTTATCAAGTCGCTTCACCCTTTGCATAGACCTAGCAAACAATGCCAGAAAGACTCCTGCACAAGGACAAAGCACGTTGGTGACTAGAGCTCGAATACCGAGGACAAAAATGAAGATTGTCTTAGGGTGAAAGTCTCAAGGATTAACATTTCACCTGCACCAATGAATGATCCATTTGCAACAGCTTGGCTCCCTTGGCTGCTGAAAGTGACCCCAAGGTTTAGCAAGGTACCTCCAATGACGGTATACATTGTCGCCATTTGTAGTATCATCGCCTTCCGAGCTGCTCGTTCAGACTGTCAAATGAAGGTATTGTGTTCATTCTTTTCATATGTAATAATGTTATAACCGAAGAACAAAAAGTTATCTTTCTTTTTTGGAAAATTATTCTCAGACATCACTTGGCCGTTGATGCAGGTGTGTCGGGGACAATTCGCTGGCCAAGGACATAGAGAGAATATATTGCGAAAACCATCTGTGTGCTGAAAGATAGTATCAACAGAACTTTTGATCTAATCACGTCTTTGAGGTATTTGGCCTTTTTTGGCCGTTGAATTTTTCATGATTTGACAAGTTGCATTTAAATTTAGGCAAAACCCATTGAATTTAGTTAAGTATTACAGAGTGCCCCCAAATAGACATATGCTAAAATTTGGACAAAAATGCCATCGTACACGCCACATAAGCTCGTTTTAAGGGATCATATTGGAATTTCATATGACAATGGAGCACATAATGTCACGTGCATGATGGCTGTTGGTTCCAAATTTTAGTAGTCTTCGACAATTGTGGGCACTTTACAGTAGTGTATTAAATTCAGGGGGTAGTTGTCCAAAATTAAAAGGTTTAGGGGACGGCTTGCCAACTCACTAAAGGTTCACGGGGCAAAGACACCGAAAACCCAATCTTTGAATTAAATGATGAAGAATACCTCGAGCACTCGCACTCGAAGTTTTAAGTCTCCAGCCTCCAGTTGGTTCACAAACTCCTCTATTTTCTGAACTCTGTATGGCATGGACATGGTGTAGGATCTAGCCTGGGAGTACAGAAAAGCGAATGCCTTGTTAGTACAACAAAAGCTAATCGACTTTATGGTTTCCCTATTACTGACATTGATATGAAAATATAGATACTTTCTATTCAATGAAGAAATTATTATTCGATTTGAGAAAACAAAGAATAAGAATCCGCCATACATCATCAGCTTGTTTGCTTATTTCCTGCACAAGTTGAGTCCCGGTTCGCTGCTTCTGTTTCAAATCTAAAAGGTCCTGTTTATTGTGTATAATTTCAGTACTATACTTGTTGAATTATAGTAGTTAAGCTAAAAAATAAATACATTTTACAAAACAAAAACAAAAACAAAACAAAACAAAAAAGGAACCTGGGCATAAGGTGCTGCAATCTTTACAAAGGAAAAATCTGGATCAAGGATGTAGCCTATGCCTGATAATGGAACATTACTACATGAGAGCATAGCTTAAAAATAATATATCAAAATTAACTTCAAGAATAATTTTATAATCACAAGAAAATCAAATTTCGTTTGTCTCTCTCTTTTTTTTTATTTTTTATTTTTTATTATTATGTTGACACACACACACACACACACACACACACACACATATATCTAGAGAGAGAGAGAGAGGAGAGAGAACCTTCAAGGGTTGAAAATGCCCTGAGGACGAAAGTAAATGTGGATGGAAATCGAAATGGTTGATCTTGGGCTATTGCAAATAAATCCTACCATTTATGAAAAAGGGGGAGGAAAAAAAAAGGGTTACAATACAGTGTTAATCTTCTTTAGCAGCTAGCATGCATACAATGTGGCTGAATATATCACAAACTCATTAGAAGCTTATGCAGTCTTGAAACAACATGCTATGCTGCAAAATTTCACCAAAGAGGGTCAAAGAATTACTTGACATGTCACCAAATTTTCATACCTCACCGATCGCAGCGAAAGTCTGCTGCTGATCTGGTCTCTGTCCCAATGAGTTGTCCAAAAAGAACTGCACAGATCTTCTTACCTAAAATGGGATTCAAAGTACAATTAACCGAACAAAGTAATCTCCAAAACCGTTCACAACATGTTAGATGAGAAACTAGCATGATGCATACCGATGACATATCGCCGGTTGGCTGTAGTGCTCCGAGTTCTACGAGACTTTTCATAACCTACATGAATAAGTTTGTCAGGTTAAATATACTAGTTGTTTCCCTCTGAAACTGCATTAAAAACATGAAAAACAACATGAGAATTGAAGAAGATAGAACAGGATTAAAAGATGAAAAGAAGACCTTCTTTGCATCTTTCTCATAAATAGCATAAAAAAGGTCAAGTAACCGCTCTCTGGTGAAAGTCTTGATCTCCCCCATCATACCGAAATCATAATAGATAATTGCTTCGTCCACATCAATAGCAAGATTTCCGGGATGAGGATCAGCATGAAAGAAACCAGTTTTTAGTATCTGAATGAGAAAAAAGAAGCCGGCAAAAAGTTCAGATTCGATATCAAGAACGTTAAATATATAAGAAAGGGAGATCTTCTGACCTGAATCAAGTATGCTTCAATTGCGTGAGATGAAATTCTAGCACGACTAAAACCCCGCGAATCTAGCATATTCAGTTCATTTATCTTAATGCCTGTCACCATAGTAATGCTATGTTAATTACCATCATAAAATTGAATGGTAAAGCTCATACTAGGATACAATTTTCTGGTACAAAACACAGAAGTGAGTGTTTTCGAGCGGGGTGAAACCTGGTACATACTCCAAGGTCAGCACCTTTGTGGCAGTGTAATCCCAAAAGACCAACTACAAAGAGGAACATAATTTGCCAAAATAAAATTCAGTTAGCCGGTTTATTGCATTTTTCTTTTGCCTAACATGATAAAATCTCTTTTATCCTGGAAAGATAGTAAGGAAAAATATATAGTTTTCTAGTAGTTGCACATACAGGTACTCGGACCCACTTTATATTCCGAAAATCTCGGCGAAACCGATCAGCATTTTTCCCTTCGTTTATGTAATCGATTTCTTGATACAGAATCCTGCAGTCAATGAAATCAAAGTGTAAGCACTGAAAAGCATGAGAAAAACACTCATGTTTTGCTCGATACACTCGGTGAAGCTCAAATTGGTAATAACACTTTCTCATTAGCATAGTTATAGAGAGAGAGAGAGGAAAAGACCAAAACAACATACGTAGAACATTCTTTGTATATACCAATCCAGTCTCTACTTGGACCCCCGAAAGTTTCACTTCTCTGAAAGTACTCAGCAATCAGTTTCAAATTTCCTGCAAACGAGAGAAGTAGAAGCTATCATTTCCGAGTTTCAGTAATGAACTTTGTCGATATTCTTATTTTCGTGATCCGAATTTACAGTCTTCCTCAAAGTCCAAGGTATATGAGCTATGCATCTTTTACGCCATTCAAGCAAGTTAAATGTAGGTTTAGATAATCCTTCTTAGCTTGTGAAACTTACTACAAATGACCAAGTCTCTTTCTTATATCAGAGCGTGAATTATGCGAATGCTATTGTATGAATTTGGCAATTCTTTTTTCCCATCATAGCACACAATTCTAAAAGCAACCATAACTTTTGCTTGTAACTACATCTTGCAGAAATGACGAAAAGTAAATTGCTTACGTAGATCAATGTCGAAAAGCTTCTTGAGGCCGGGTCTCTGGACTTTTATAACTACCTTCTCTCCATTATGCAGGACTGCCCTGTGAACCTGAACTCAATTTTCAAAGAAGGGAAACAATGATCTCAGGTAAAAGATTCAATAACTCCATTTAGAGAAGCTAATCTCGAAAAGGAAACGCTGTAGGTAACTTATAGCTTCAACGTTCACCACTTATTCATTCACATATACGGAACATCCAAGGTGATGAAAGTTGATCATTTACACAAATAGAATTGAATGAAAAATAAGGCTTCCGTGGAATACCTGGCCAAGACTCGCGGCAGCGATCGGTTGGTCCTCAAACTCCTTAAACAATATGTTGATGGGAGCTCCAAGTTCACTCTCAATAAAGCGTCTTGCTTTATCCGATGAGAAGGCTGGGACCCGGTCCTGATCGAATTTTCAAGAGAAAATCTATCAGCGAGTTGAAATATCAAGTACTCGAAAGGCTTCAATGTCTGTAACACGATATTCTAACAACTCGAAAATTCTTCATCGAAATTACTTCAATGAAGAATAAAATTACCTGCAACTTGGCAAGCTCATCCACAAACTCACGCGGAAACAGATCTGACCTTGTTGAAGATAACTGTCCAAGTTTGATAAACGTCGGGCCAAGCTGCAGCACGCATTCTCGAAGCCATGAAGCAGTCTTTTGCCTTCTCTTTTTCTGAATGAGAAATTTCCCAATAAAAGCTTAAGGCAGAGAAAGAGAAACAACTTGGCCTAGGACACAGACTATACAGAAATGGTGAATATGACTAAGCATCCAGATGAGGATAACGAGCACAAATTATCCCGAAGACCCACCTGCTTATCTTCCGAGAAGCCTCCCAAATATGCCCATTTCGCATTGTCTAATAGAATACGAATACGAAACGAGATAACAAAAGACCAAACATCTATACTCCTTTGCAAGGAGTTATAGTTCTCATTGGCCCAACTGAAGCCTTCATCCGAGGGCAAAACCTTTAGCCCCTCCAACGGCGGAAGTTCTTTAGAGCCTTTAACCTTCGGCGTCCTAACAAGGGACGATGCAGGACCGCTTCTAATTAGACTAACTCCTTTAACAACAGAACCATTCACTTTCACTTTCTCTGCTTTGTTTGCAAAGCCATTCACTTTCTCCACTTTCTCTTTAGATTGGTTTCTCCTTTTCACTACCTCACTTGCTGGTACCATCTTTACACCTCTCCCATTGACACCCAACTTCGGCGACGATTCTGTCTGTTGCATTCTCACTCGAAAAGTGAAGTTTTTGTCGGTACGAGGTGGATAATTACATCTTGTTTTTACAGGGTTTGAGAATTTCGAAACTGAAATTGAGCCTGAGAAACTGAGACTCTCTTGGTTTACAACCTCCACATTATGGCAGCAGTAGCAGCAACTGCTTGAAGCCAGTACCGCTGCCATCGAGTAACGAACTCGGACGCCTGTAGAATCAAACGGTCCGAAAAGGTTCCAATTCACAGGTAAGGCTTAGAAATTCATACAAACTTGTTATGTCAAAATAAGCTTGAAATTAGCATCAAATTTGAATGCTTCTTATCAAATTAATATCAAATTTAGCTGAGAAAATCTGACTTTCCCATGTTTATTTATTATTATTCAATGATGCTGATGCTAAGAGGAAAAGGAAAGGAAAACTAGAATTTCATATATTTGCCTTCTGTTCATCTCCAGAAAAAATTATGTGACTTCAAAAAAAAACAAAAAACAAAAACAAAAAATTCAACGAATCTGAACAAATCGAACGAATCAGAACCCAGATGGCATCAAAATACTCACTTGTTGAGAACGAATCAAGATTGAAGCTCCCAAAGGAGGATTTGGTCCGAGGCGTCTGGTGAAGCTTGGGAAGTCAAATATAGTATGAGAACGGTTATATATATGGGAAACATTAAATAAACAAACAAATAACGTGCCAAAAGGAACAAAACTAGAGAAGTTGTCGCTTGTCGTGGTTTCCAACTATATAAATATATGTATGTATGCATGTCTGTGTTTATTGGTTGAACAATCAAAAGAATAGCACTGAAGTTGTATTATTTGAATTGAGTGGGGACACAAATAAATATAAGAATTTATAAATTAAAATAATTAATAAATTAAGAAAAACTTTTAATATTTCTTAATAAAGCAATAGAATGATATGGTGGAAAACCAAAAAAATAATAATAATAAAATAGAAATATAATGATATGGTGGTTAAAAAAAAAAAAGTTAGAAAGGGTTGTGATAAATGATTAAAATGTGACGAGGGGGAGAGTATTGTAGGTGCGTTGTAACTGAAAAAAGAAATTAAAATTGAAAGTAAAAATTAAAACCAATATATATATATATATATATATATACGCCATTGTAAAATATTAGAATTTCTTGATATGTATGATTTTTTCAAAAAACAAAAAAGGGTGGGGGCACGTGCCCCAACACTTGGAAACGTGGCTCCGTGCCAGATGACAGGGATGAAAATAGTGTGTGTTGTCAGTTCTGTTGAAGGGTTAAAAAGAATAAGGGAGTGTACGGTGTATAAGTTGATTTTGAGTTAAGTTAAGATTTTTAAGTTTGAATAGTAATTTTTGTTGACTTTTTTAGAAAAGATAAAAAAATTTTGAGGAAAAAGATAAAAAACATGATAAAAAAGTACAGTTTAGTTTAAACTAAATTTACCAACCAAACGGGCCCTAAAGGTAGGGACATCTTTCATATCTTATATTATTTGAGATGACTCTCTATTTAATTTATCATTATTTGATAAAAAATAAAATCCTTCTTATTAAATAAAAAAATAAAATAATTTTATTATTTTTCATCCATAATGTGGTGAGGGGCACCCCTTAGTTTTATTAGGTTAAAAAGGACAAAAAAAACAGGAAATGGGATCTTCTACGACCACCACAAATGTGTTAGTCACCGAAATTTGGTGACCAGGAAATAGGAATTATTAACAAAATTTGCGCCTTCTTTTTTTATTATTATTTTTTTTGTGATTGGCTCTGCTTTTACTTGCCTTGGCAGGCTCTTCTTCTTGGTCGGTTGGGACATTTTTGTTTTCTTTTTCGTCAGTTGGGAGGATATTTTCTGGGTTCCAAAAATGTACTTTGAGACATATTGATTAGAAAGAATCAAGTTGATCTTATTAAATTATAATTTTTAAATAATTAATTATTAATTAAAAGATAATTTATGAATATTTATATGTCACTTAAAATTCTTAATTTTCGTTGATGTGGTACTCGTAAAAAGTGATTATCATTTTTTTGAGATTTAGTACAAAAACTCCCATGAAATCTTGAGTGGAGAGAAGGAACGTGATATTTTGGACTCTCTCATGTGACTGTCTTGCGTGCAATATTATGTTAAATAAAACAGACCACTTGTCGAAGTGGGTGTATCGTGGCCGCCTAATATTCCAGACTTTCTTTTTCTTTTTATGTGTGAGCCGGGCTTTTTGAAAAACAGGGCACAGAAACGTGTTCCATTTTGCCACCTGAAAAAAAAAAAAAAAGGAAGAAGAAGAAGACAGACATGGGCCCCATAAAAAATGGGAGCAATTTTGAAGCAATACATACCACTGTAAATATCACTACTGGGAAATCATTGTTATACATTTTTAGGGCTTCTTCGCGGTACTTTTTGAAGGATAATACATTTATATGGTTAAGATATCAAAAACTTCTTCTTCTTCTTCTTCAGGGCTTCTTCACGGTACTTTTTGAAGGATAATGCATTTATATGGATAAGATAGGTCTTCTTCTTCTTCTTCTTATTCTTCACGGAGCTTTTTGAAGGACTAGTTTCGGGACGTGCGTTGCACGTGTTGAATCGTGATGAAAATTTTCATAATGTTTAATACAAAGAAATATTTTTTAGAGATTATAAAAGAATATAGATTAATAAACAAAGTTGAAGAATTAAACTTCTTAATACAATTACAAAATATATAATAATAACAAAATCAAATATTCGAATAAATAAGATAATAACACACAACTCATTTATTTTTTGTTTTTTTTTTCAAAACATGTAGAGTTGCATTTTGTTATCTCAAAAAAGGTTTTAATCCCATTGTTAGCCATACAAAAAATAAAACATTGCAATAAGAAAAAAATGATTGGAAAAAGAAAATTAAAAATGTTTTGAAAATATGATAATAAAGTAAAAGATAAATAAAAACAAAGTCAATATGAATATTTTATACACATTTTAATTTATATATAGAGTCACATACACACATGCATCTGCAAACAAAATTTAAAAAAAGCAAAACAGTTTATTTTTATAAATATTTTTGGCTGTAGAACAATATGCTAGCGGCAACATTTATACCTACTTGTTCAAAGTTTTGCAGTAAAAATAGGTATAGATGAAATGTTAATACATTCCTAAACCTGAGTTCTCACATGGCAAGTTGTAGTAGGGGTTATCCTAAGCAATATTGGATATATGCCTATTTCCTACATAATGAGCTTCTACAGCTATAGTAGGACGGATGATCATTCCAAAAGTAGACAAAAGTAGGAAATTTCTAAATAAGAAAACTTGATCCAAACACAAATTTAACATGATTATGCCCGAAAATAATGGCAAAATGACATAAAAGCAAAAATGAAATTCCAAAATGAAAGAATTTTATTAACTTTGTTTTGAAACCTGAAGTCATCATTAGCTCACAATAAAAAAGAACTTTTTTTCCTGTTGTTTAAACAAAACTTTCTAAAGCAAAAAAAAAAAAAAAAAAAAAAAAAAAACACCTAAGCGTTGCTGTGAGGAAGGAAGGATGAGGGAAAAAAAAAACACATAAACGGTGCGTTTTTTACAATCAAAATAAACAGTGGATTTTTATCAACTCTTTTATATATGTAGGAAAAATAATAAATTAAAAAAATAATAAATGTGTAGTTATAATATGATAAAACTGTAATTTGAATTAAATAGTCTTCTTTTAAGTTTAAGTTTCAGAACTCTTACAAGAGCACAACACGTAAGAGGCAAAAAGCAAATGTTAGCTGCAGTGGCTGTGAGGAAGGACAAAAAATTAAAAACAAAAATAAAAAAAAGCACCTAAACGGTGCGTTGCTGTGAGGAAGGACAGCCAAAAAAAAAAAAAAAAAAAGCCCTAAACGTTCTTGTGAGGAAGGAAGGAAGGGGAAAAAAAAAAAAAAAAACATCTAAACGGTGCATTTTTAACTACCAAAAATAAACGGTGAATCTCTCATTCACTTTTTTATATATTTAGGATACACATAGATAAAAGTGACATATCGTCTGCATTTTAAAATTTGTTGTCGTTGAAGTAGGAAACGACATGTTCTTGTTAAATAGCAGATTTTGAAATGTAAATTGATAAATGTGATTATATTATCGGACCTCATGTTTTAGTTTGTTATCTTTTTAATTTTTAAGTGTTCTATAATTGTTTAGAGACTCCGGTTTGTTTTCACACAACCAATTTTCTCGAAATATGACATCAATGATCAAAACATCAAAAACAAAGACAAAACAAATGAAATAAAATATGAAGAAATATTAGTCCAGTTTTTTTGGGCTGTTTTGATAAATGCCATCAAATGATACCTTGGATTAATTTTTACCACAAGAAAAAAAAAAAAAAACTTTTACAAGAAATAGTACTGATCACATCAAAATTATTTATTTAAAACACCAATATAACAAAACCATTAAAAAATCATATTAAAAAAAATAAGTAAAAAATCTAACTCTGAATAATTAAAAAAAAAATTGAAAATGCAAAAAATTATCAGTCAGAGCTCGCGGAGACATTTTCCGGCGAGGTCGAGATCTCCTTGGTGGCTGAACAACGGCGACGACCGGAGGCGTCGTGAATCTGAGGCTCGGACTGGAGATCGCTAACGGGAGGTCCGATATCGCCGCGCACCACCGATCTCCTCGTGTGGAGAGATCCATTCCAATCTCGGAGGAGAACCGAGATCGCCACGCGACCACGATCTCCGGTGTTAGGAGAAATCATTCGAGAAGAAAGCGGCGAACACGACCAAAAATGGCAATCTGCAACTCGCCGGTGTCAGATCGAACCTCATAGATTAGAGGAAAATAAAAAAAACCCCCTATTGAAAAACCCCAGTGCTGCCGAGTGCAATCTAGAGGCTGAGATCGTGAGATTGCGATCACGAGGCTTGGATCCACGTTAACAGCGACAGGCAGAGCAAGAGAGAGAGAGAGAGAGAGAGAGAGAGAGAGACAAATTGATGGCAGAGAGTGATAGGAGAGAGAAAGAAAGGGAGAGTGAGAAAGGGATGGCGATCAGATGGCAAAAGGAGGAGAGAAAGTGGGGTGGTGGAAAAGAGAGGGGCGGAAGAAAAGAGAGGCTAGAGAGAGATCAGATTAAGGGGGAGAGATAGAGGAAGAAAGAGAAGGCTGAGGGAGGAGTGAGAGTTGGGCGGAGGAAAACAGAGAGAGTGGCTGAAGAAGAGAAATGAGAGAGATAAAATCAAATTGAAGCAAAGCTGCTTTTCAAGGATGAGTCATGGAACAAAAAGAAAAGGAAAAAAAAAACAATAAAGCACCTAAACGGTGCGTATTTGACGACGAAAAATGAATAGTGGAGGCAACATCCACTCTTTTAATATAGTTAGATATTACATTTATATGGATAAGATAGGTTTTCTTCTTCGAGTGAGAAGTGATATTTCGAGTAACTCTTATATTACTCGTCCCATTCAATATATTATGAGAAAAGACGATCCTAAGAAAGTTTATATATACTTTTAATGAATCTCAAATTCATTTATCAATTCTAAAATCTATTTGATCATATTATTATATGATTCCATATAGTCTTATATGTTAATCCTTAACCGATTAAAAACTAAAAAAAATAACTAGCACCAGTGATAACCAACATTTCAAAGTTGTGAATATTTTGCATATTTACATGTTATTAGTGCTAATCTCACTTGTTTCAACTCCTTTATTGTGACAGCTTGGGTGCATTGATATATGCTTACCGTGCCTATGAGCTCTTTATAATTTTGGCCCTTCTCTAAAATTTCTTACAATTTTTTCACGTATTTGCCCCTCTAAAACTCTTCTAAATACAATGCTTACCTAATTTTTTTTTTTCCCCATAAAATGATCAATTTTACCCCAAGTTTTAATTTTTAAGTAATCATATATCAGACTTATCTGTTACTGATAACTCTAGAAATTAGAGTTATCTTAGGCACTTTTAAACTTGGATGCAGTTGGTTTAGAAGGTATTTGTGTTATTTTTTGGCATATTTTCCTTTGTTTTATGTTTGTGTGAACTTTTTATCTTGGGTTTAGTGTTTGGTTGAAATCATGGCAAATGTGAAGAAAAATAGGATCAAATGAGGGCTGATATGTGTTTTAACTCTTGTGTGAAGTGTAGGAGAGCTTGAGCCGAAAATGCTGCAGCAATGCTGCAGCATTCCTTACAGCAAGCTGTAGTAGAAGCAGACAAGAAGCGCCAGCTGGCATTATTGCAGCAAGGAAATGACAGCTCATATTTTGTGGGGACTATTTTTCTAGCTCAGCTGGGAAGTCACGTGAACTTTGATTGTTGCCCTAAAGGGTTAATTCATTTTTGGGAGGAGCAGCCGCAAGGGAGATAGAGCAGAGAAATAGAAATTTGGAGAGAGTACAGAGAAAGAAAAAGAGAAAGAGAGAGCGGAGCTGTAGTTTTGCTCCCATGTTTTTTTACACCTATTTTGAAGAACGAGCTCAGGAGGAGAAGAAGAAAGGACGAGAAGGACCATCTTTAGCTATTTGGAGTTTTTCCTCTTCTTACTCTTTTCTAGATTTATTTTCTGACTTTCATTTTCTGTTGAACAATGGATGATGTTCTTAAGCTTGTTTTTGTAATCCGAAACATGAGCTAAATTTCTTTAGCTGGGATTGTTGATGAACCCGAAATTGGGAGGATGATTTGAACGTTTTGTTGAAATGCTGAGCAATTATCTTTCCTGTTCATCCGAATGTTTTGAATGTTTAACTTCTATTGTTGATTGGCCATCAATATATAGGAAACTAGGCTTGCTTAATTCTGGAAAGGTTAATTTGAGCTGGATATAACTTGGATGATGCAAGTTCAATATGTTGATTTAAAGTTTATATTGATTTGTGAATGGTATAGGAATATATTATTTACCTTGTATAACCCATTGAAATTGGTGCTTGAAATTGTGTTCTGAAAACTAGATTCACATAGGAATATGTTAAAAAAGGTTTAAGGAATTTTAGTCATAATTAATTCGGAAGAATTTTGTGATAAAATTGAATTTCAGTTAACATGATAGTTTTTGCTGCAGCATTTCTATAGCATTCGGATCAGACTTACAATTGAGGGGAAATTGGCAATCCTAGCTTAATTCACTTCTTGATTTACAAACTCTTGACTGGAATTTGTTCTTTCTGCTTATTTTAGTGCCTTTTCATTATACCCATTTTATTTCATTAGTTTATTGCATTTTTCTAATTTTAATCTCCAGATTCAAATTGATTTGTGCTTTATTTCTTTTGCAATTTATTTTAGTGATTCAATCCATGTGTAGACGATACTCAACTCACATTCTATATTACTTGTGCAATTACGTACACTTGCGTAGATTTATATACACTAAATAATCGCGAACAAGTTTTTGGCGCCGTTCCAACTTGTGTTTGGGAAAGCCTGCCACTTACCTGTAGAGTTGGAGCACAAGGCATATTGGGCACTTCAACAGTTGAATATGGACATGAGTGCTGCTAGAGAAAAGAGATTGATGCAGCTTAATGAGCTTGATGAATTTCGATTGCAAGCTTATGAGAATGCCAAGCTCTATAAGGAAAAAGTCAAATGTTGGCATGATCGGAGAATCATCAGCGGGACATTTGAACCAGGGCAACAAGTTCTACTGTTCAATTCAAGATTAAAGTTTTTCCCTGGAAAATTGAAGTCTCGGTGGTCTGACCCGTTTACAATTTCTTCTGTTTTCCCTCATGGAGTGGTGGAATTGCAAGATGATCCAACAGGAAGAAAATTTTTGGTGAATGGGCAGTGAATCAAGCACTATTGGGGAAGTCCTGTAGAGCGTTTCAAGTTTTCCATCATTCTTAAAGACGCTTAAAACAGGGAAGTAGTCAGGCTGATAACTTAAAAACAAGCGCTCGTGGGAGGCAACCCAATAATTTTCTTGTTTTGTTATTTTGGTTTATTTTAATTTGTTTGAGTTGTTGATTCAGTAGTTGTTAAGAAATTTGATCTGATTTGATGAAATTTCTCTATGCAGAATTCGGACTAGGAATCAGCCTTCCAGTGCAATCTGTGCTAAAATGCTGCAGGAATGCTGCAGCATTTCTGGAAAAATCGGGGGAGCAATCTGTCGTCGAGCTCCCCTCCCATAGAACTCAAAACCTAACCCGAGACCCCCTCTTTTGTCGTCGCCGAGCCCGAGCCCCCCACCCCCTTTTTCGCTATTGCTCAGCTCAGCCCACCCCCCCTTCCTCTGAACTTAAAACCTAACCCAAGCTCCCCATCTTCGCTATAGCTGAGCCCCCCCTCCCCCTCCCAAACTCAATGTAACGCCCTAGAAATTCATAAATTTGATTTTATGAATTATTATCATGCATTTCCTTCATTAATATACTTCTAATGAATTATTTTAGTGAATATCAAATTTCAAGATCATGAATGATTTTACATGTATCATCCATATGATGATGTTGATGCTCTATCAATGTTGAATTTCTCATTTTAAATGAGAAATTATAAATACATAAAAAAAATGGGTCGAACGATATATAAATTTATACGAAAAATTTATTATGTCATATTAGAGGGATAAATGTTAATTTTTAGAAAGGAACCCTAACTATTATCAGTAGGTTAATTTGATGACCTTAGTATTTATTTTGATCATATCAATATTTAAGTATTGAAAGTATGATTGGAAAAATTAATGTGTCACAAATAAGAGATGAATGGTTAAGATTAATTAGAAGTAAATCTAAAGGTGGAGGATTGATCAAGAATTGTGATTAGATTTGAAATCAATGGTGTAGATTTTATGTGAAGGGATCCTAGATAAATCAATGGTCAATTTTTGGATACTAAGTGACCAATGAGAGCTTAGGTCAAAAATTGGTGTAGTGGAAGATCCAATGGTTGATATAAAAATGACAACCCTTGATCAACAGTTGGAAAAATTGGAAAAAAGAAAAAAAAAAAAAAGAAAGAGAAAGAGAGAGAGAGCTAGAGAGAATCAGTTTGGTGGTCAAAGAAAAGGTAGAAGGAAATTTGAATCAAGATGAAAGGGAATGTGTGTATGCATGCAAGATCAAGTAAGAGCTTGTGTGGTTGTTTTGGCAATATGACACAAACAAGGTACTAGTGAAAGTGACCACTTGTCTTACACCTTGTATAACAAAATTTTCACATAAACCCCTCCCTCAAGTGGCGACAATGCAAGGTGGGTATCAGCCAATATTTTTTACTTTTACCCTTCAAAATATAGCTCTTCTTAAAGTATATATTGGCTGAACATAAGCCTCTAGCATATCACTTTATTCACACAAAGTTTAAGCTCAAAAACCTAGCCTTTTGTAGCATCCACCGAACCCCAAAACTCACCAACATTATCCCTCATCTCCAACACCACTCTAACACCCTCCTTCCACCATTTTCAACCTCCAAGCAACCTCATTACAAAGTTTGAAGAAGTGTGAAGCGGAGTTAGAGGATGTGTTACTAGAGGTAACCTAGTCGTTCTCTTTGTGTTTTGATCATTTTTAGAGAAATAAAGTATGTTATGTAGTTATAATCTTAATTTTATACTCCTTCTTACCTAGAAAAAGGTTTTGAGAAGAACTTTGGAGGTCCTACATCTTAGAGAATCTACGGAGCATTTCAGTAAGATCTATGAACTTTGTTAGAGCTTATGGTTGTTATGATAATATAGCATATGTTATAAACTTTGGCATGAAAAATAAATTATATGATAAGATTTTACAGAGGATAAGCTTCATTTTAGGCTTTGGAATCACTTGATTTGCTTATATATGTCTAAAGTTATATGCATTGAAGTTGTGACACAAAACTAGAAGAAAAAGGTTTGGATTTCGTAAAACCCATTGGAATCACGGGATTTATGAAATCCGAACCCCTTAATCTCAACATTTTGGATTATAAGTTATAGATTTAAAAACTAGACTTTTTACGCTTTCCAACAAGATATATTATGCCTCAAATGGATAAATAGGTAATTTTTGGTGAATTTTATTATTTAAGACTATGAACAGAGAGATTTTGCTGGAACCCCGTACTAGCTATGGATTTTGTAGGTTAGTAAACCATAATGTTTTTTAAAACTATTTTTAGTGCATAAACGAGACATTATATGTTTTTCAATGAAATATTGTTTTCCTTATTTAGACTTGTAAGTGAATTATTATGATTTTTCTAAATTTAACCACAAATCTGAGCATATGGTACATACGTGCGACCAAAGTAACAAAACCTCGTTATACGGCATGTAAAACTCCAAAACATAAGAAAATAACTTATGGTTGTAAACTAGACATCTTGAACTTTGTAATGAGCTAACAACCTTTAAAACAGATAAGTACATAATTTTTAATAAATCACACAACATTAGATTGAAAGCTAGTAAACTGAGATTTTACCATGGGACACTAAGGAAAACGTCCATACTAAGGTTTGAAACCTTGAGATTTTGAAAAATAAATAATACGGGTAGAAACTAGATACTTCAGACTTTCCAATAGGTTATCAAGTATCTAAAACGAAATTATACACGAATTTAAATAAATCTTACAAATTAAGATCTCATACCAACAAATGATTAAACAGTAAAAAAGTGACCTAAGTGTAAGTCATAACACGTGAACATAAAGATTGATGAAATGAGTTGGTATTAAGTATATGATTAATAAATGTGAAAAACCCTAACTTTATAAAATTGAATCACAAGTTTTAGATGGGTCAAGACAAAGTAATGACCATGTCTAATAAGATTGAGCCTCACAAACCCAATATTAAATGGAAGACAACTCACTTAGGGGTAGACACTTAGGGTTTGTTTGGTGAATGAGTTTGAGTTGAAATTTTTAAGTTTTAATAGTAAATTTTTTTGAATTTTTAGAAAAGACAAAAAATTTTTTGGGAAAAAGACAAAAATTTTTTGAGAAAAAGACAAAAAAAAGTTTGAAAATGTTAGTTTAAACTAAAATACCAAACTCCCCATTAGATGACTCATTGTCACCAAGGTAATGAAAATTTATTAATTAATTATGAAATAAATTAATAAACTAAAAAATATATAACAAAATATATTTATGTTAAGAATTTTAATTAGTAATTAATTAATTATAAGAGCTAATAAATGATTATTAGTTGTGAAAGTAAGAGTATTATGTTGGGTAACTACATAATTAAAATATGTGATTAATTAGAGACTAATTAATCATTAATTATTGAGAAAATTATTAATATAATTATGGATGTTTAATCATAGATTAATTAAAACATTAATTATTAATATAATATAATTATTAATTATTAATATAAGAAATGAATAATTGATAATTATTATATAAGAAAGAATATTAAGTAACATAATTAATTATTAATGATATTATTATTATTTAGTCAATTAAAATTATATAATTTATTTATAATTAAAAATAATTTCTATTAACTATTAATTTATTAATTAATTGATTAATTAATCAATGAAATTAATTAAATAATAATTAATATAAAATTATTTTTAACACTTATTAAGGTTAATTCTGATGCAAGTAAATTAAGCTTATCTTAATTTATTAAAAAAAACTTAAAATATATATATAATCATGATTCGCTCTAATATCGAGGTATTGATAAATCAGGACAATTCACCAAACTTATGTAGTAGGGAGTATTGTTTCAAAAGTTTAAGCATATAAGACAGGAAAGTATAAACCTCATCTACAATATGAAACAAAATGTTTTCCTTGTTAATGTTCTATGTTTGCTATGCTATGATTTGCCTTGATGATGTGATGAATATATGCGTTATATGTATTGCTTTGATTAAGCATTTGACATGAATAATTTCTCTTGCATTAATATGATCAACATCCCTCATAGATATTTATGTTATAATGATATATTCATAGTGATATATAAATCTACACATTGTTACAATTAATAAGAATGATGCTAATGAAAATTAGGATTAAGTGTCGTACCAACCTCCAATTAATGAGGATATAATAAGAACGAAAGTTATGAGTTATGACCTTGGAGATTGTTAGAGGGTCGCTCCCCCAACTCCTCATTAGTTGTGCACATATGGGTACGACATAAGGGCCCTTAAATAGATAAGATAAATATAATAAAGCATAATTAAACACATATAGATCACATATATTTTTGAACATTCATGTTGTGACATGTGATGATATGGTCTATGAAAATATTTTGTGAGATATAGTTTGTACTTGCTGAGCGAAAGCTCATATGTGTGTGTTCGTACTGTAGGCAATGCGGGTAAGCAGCCTGCCACTTAGATGTTTTCTGGACTAGTGAAGCGGTGTGGAGGTGATGAAGGAAGGGAGTAGGATATCACCATGAATTTAATTTTCACATTTAGACTTCTTAAATTATTTTGTATCGATTATATTTATAACTATGTTTTCAATATTTTGGTACTACTAAACTAGTATGAGTACTTTATAAGAAAAAGACTTTAGAGTCTTTCCTTTTAACTCATATTACGTTATAGCTTTTTAAATATTATCTAAATATGAATTTGAATGTGATATTTATTATCTAGAGATTTTCAATTTCTCGGTTAAAAATTTTAGTACATTTAACTCTTGAAGTACGAATATGATTTTTTTTAAAATTCTGTATTTTTGAAACCTAATATAAATAAGTGTTAAGACTAAATGAATTAAAAATAAATAAATTAGTTAACGGTCTGAAAAGTCACCCAAAACCCAGTCGCCCCCCCCCCCCCCCCCCAAATCGAATGGGTTCAAAGCCTAGATCCATCCTCCCCCCCCCCCCCCCCCCCCCCACGAACTCAAAACCAGTCCTTTGTCTCTTCGCCGCTCTCACCATCGCTAAACTGGAGCCCCCATATGCCTGATGGAGAAGATGAAGGGCAAGACACCACTGACGCCACCCCAGACCTTGGCAAGGTCCGCTCTCTATGGCTTTTTCTGGATTTGGGTTTTTGCTGCTGAGAGAGAGAGAGAGAGAGAGAGAGAGATTGAATTCAGCTTTTTAATGACTTTTTTTTATTAAACTAATAATTGTTAAATTACTAAAATACTCTCTCAAATTTGATTGCATGCATTGCACATGACTCATTTCGTTAGAAATTTAACGGTTTTGGACGGAAATGGCTATAATGGCCAACATTTTAAGAATTCAAGATCATCTTTGTAAAAAAAATAAAGCAGTGACTAAATCGTCACCTTTTAAAAAATTCAGAGACTATTTGGGTCAATTACTCTTGGGTAAATATTTGCTTCAATTGATTGTGCTTTTTCAGTACTAATACTTTAGAACACTAATTTAGCAGAATGAGTGTTTTTCTTAGTTCACTTTTTGAGACCATGAGAGAAGTTTCAAAATGGGAAAAGGAAGGAAGAAAGAAAGAAGGAAAGTACCAAACTACCATAAAGTTTTCTTTTAAATGAGCATTTTTGCCGGTAGATACTAGACAGGTTGAGAGCTATTAAATGGGAACGGGCGAGGAAGGGGTCTAACTTCAGCCCCTGATTTGAGAGCGAGACGATTATGGTGCAACAACCACTTTTAATTTGGTGAAATTTACTTTGAATTTTAATTATGTTGTATAATTTGTGTTTCTTAACGGGTAATTTGGTGGGGTATAAATAAATACGGAGCTAGACTTCAAATTCAGTGCGGGTATAATTTAAGATAAAAATACCAAATTAACGTAATAGAAACATCAATAAATAATAACATTTTTTTATTAGAAAATCTTCTTAAATAAGCAACATATTACTATAATTATCCTTAGTAAATTAATCAAGTTGTAATTTACATGTTAAAATCAGGAAAGTAAAATAAAAAATTGAAAATCAAAATAGAAAGAATAGAAAAGTAAAAAACACATATGAAGAGACTAAAGAGAGAATTAGAATAGTAAAACAACTTTTTTAAAAAAATGAACGAAGATTGTTATAACTGGAAAGTCTCTCAAGTTAAAAAGGAATAAAAACAAACCCAATTAAAAAACGCTCAAAACGTAGAAAGATTTTGGGGCCAAAGACTTCATATTAGAGGGGGCACAAACACAAGTCCAGATTTACTGTCACAATTTTCTGTCTCAAAAGTTGTTCCTTTAATAGTATTTTGACAACTCATCAATTTGTTCAAAATTTTTTAATATTTTGCATTTTTGATTGGCTAAAGTCTTAAATTAGATGATATGACATAATATTATTGGGGGATAACTAATGAAAAACGAAACCCGAGATAGTAGATCTCAAATCTTCAAACACTTGTAGAACACCATATTATTAAGAAGTTATATATAACTACACGTTTTTTTAGCTCTCTCAGTGGAGACATGTGCCCCCAGTAGGTCTTAGCTCGCTCCGTCCATGTGGTACAATGATAACCATCTTTTTGAGGATTCTTCAATCTTGACCTTGACTCAGGTTGAGCAGGTATAGGGGGGGCAAAATGGGGGACTGGAGTGGGAACGAAGAGAGCATACCTGCGTCCCGCTACCCTGAAAGCATCACCCAAAAAAAAAAAAAAAAAAAAAGGTGTTTTAACGCAAAATATGGGCAAAAGAATTGAAAGTGGATTGACCGGAGCAGTCAACTAAGCAAAAATCTCAACAACAAAATGGTCGTTGTAGATCCTTTTTTTTTTTTTTTTTTGATGACTTTGACCAAGACTTGGTGCACAAATTACCTAACTTTTATTTATTTAGGATTCGTTTGGATCGCATGTCCATTTTTAGAAAGGAAAATTTTCTTGTTTTAAGTGAGAAAGTTTTCATTTTAAGAATAAGATGGTGTTTGGATGTGTAAAATATTTTCTTCTTGAAAACAAAAAGTTGTTTGGAATGAGAAAAAATGATGTTGATAATTGTGTATTGTGAGAAGATTTTAAAAAAATTCATTTTGTTTTTCTAAAAAGGTACTCTAGAAAATAAATTTGAAAATGAGGTGGTTTTCTTTTTCAAAGTGAAAAAGTGATAGAAAAAATTGAGAAGAACACTCTTTTATAAAAATGTTATAATTTCTAAAATTGAATATGTCATCCAAACATGGGTTACTTTATTATTATTTTTTTTTTTTGGTCCACTCCACGTAGCAGTGTTTTGTCATTGCAGCTGGAGTTGAATTGCATGTGAATTTCGGTTTTGAATTCATTTTTAAGAAATGCTATAAAACGAATTAGAAATAATAAAGTCTGTCCTATTGTCTCCTTCCAATATAGAGATCTGAATTGAATATATTGCTTTTGAAAAAGTGAGCAGATGAATACAACAAAATATGTACTTACTCTACAGTTTCCTTTCCTCTACCATTAGGTTACGTATAGGTTGTGCTCTCTTATTCCCATCTTTGTCTAAATAAATATATACACGATAACATTACTTCCTTTGTGCAAAAAGCAATAAACAACTATAGGATTTTATGACTTCAAAGTAGTTTCCTCGTTTTATTCAATGAACAAACATAAGATACTACAACTTTTGTGCGATTTATATAAATAAATGATTTATTTCATTATAATTTTTATATGCATGTATGTTTGATACTTAATAAATATCATTAAAATTCTATAATTATCTATGTGACCTTAAATAGTATATATAAGAGTTATATACTATAGGATAATATTTAAGAATGATAATTAAAACGGTCCGTGATAAATAATCAATTATTTAATTGATTAATATTAAAGTATAAAATCTTTAATTGAATATCACTAGTGCATGTCATTATCATTAAGAATGAAACAGTCTTATCCGAACCGTTAATGTAGCGAGACATTTAATGAGTGCATTATACATAATGTGATTATGTAGGACGGGAACGTGATGTGATATGAATTGTTGATAATTTCCGTTAAGTATAACGGATTCTAATCACGTCAACCGATAATCATATATAAAATTATCTTAATCCTGAGTTATTAGCAGATTCCTATTTATGGAATCATGTCTTTTGATTTACTCGGTACATATTTGATTATCTAATCCTATTTCTTGTATTTTGGATATATGATGAAGTAAGTAGCCAAGAATGTTAATATTACAAGATAGAATCTATTCCTTCTTATTTAAGAAGTAGATAAATAATTCCCTTGCATGTTAATTCGGGGCTTCAATGGTATGAACGCTCAATTCGTGATTAATTTCATAAATTTATCATTCATTAGAAAATCAATGGTACTCAAGGATCAAGATATAATTAGAGAGGTTAACGGATTTCACCTTGCTCTAATTATGAATTATTTATGTAGGATCGATCTATGTGTAATTGCTATATCAAATGAACGACTATATTTTTTGAGTAATTTTTTATCTATAATTTCAAGAGTGCAATTCCAAGTGAAGTAACTCTGAGATTAGTAAAGTTGATAAATTAATCAAAGAATTTGATTAGTTATCAAATTAATTGGAGCTTAAAATTATAGGTCTATTGTTCCACACATCGTCTTCGTTAGCAATTGAACAAGTGTATTTGATGAATTGTATTTTTAGCTCACTAAATATGTGATTTTAAATATAAAAGAGAGTGTCTACTTTTATATTTTATTGTCACAAATATTTATTTGTTATTCAAATAATTAATTATGAATTAATTGTGTTATTTAAATAATGGAGGTTATTTAAATATTAAAATTAGATGACACAATGAGTGAAACTCATTGTGTGTGTGTCTACAACTAGTGGGTCCGTGTAGATTGATATCTACTAGTTTCTTATTTATGAGATTATGAATATTTATATTTAAAATTAGATTTTAAGTTAAATATTTATAATATTTAAATTATATATATTTATATGTGATATAAATAATATATATTAATTATATATTTAAAATTAAAAAAGGAGAAACAACGTGAACTTTCCTCCAAGGAATGTCCACGGCCGCATATATACATATAGTTATATATCTAATCGTTATATATTATTATATGTATATAATTAATATATATTATATTATATTTCGAATATAATATAATATATTTTCAATTTTTATTGATCATGATTTTAAATATTGAGAATATTTAAAATTCAAGATAGAAGGTTTGGGTAATCTACCTTATAAATGAGATTTATATCAAGGTAGAACAAGAACTTTTGAGTCAATATATATATATATATATATATATATTGGTTGTAGACTTTTAGTCAAATAAGAAACCCAAAGAGAGAAGAGTTCTATTTTTTACTCTTTGTTTTTTCTCATGTATTGAGAGCCAAAATAAAGATACCAAAAAGTGAGTGAGTGAATCAATTTTTCAATAGGAACGCCCAACTGTTTGTTCAATCAAGCAACGAAGCTAAAGTGTGGAAGAACGTGGTCTTGAAGGATAAGATCATTTTTGGGTTCGAAAGTTTATTTTGAAAAAGTCGACCTAATCAAACGATGGTACAATTCTCACTCTCTATCTCTTTTATATATTAAATTACTATAGCTATAGAATAACACAAAATTTGAGAAAATTTTTGTTGTTCACGGTCTCACGCTTCCGCTAATTTATTTGCCAATATCCGTTTACGAAACCATCGATTTATTAATGCCAAATCTATTCTAATTACCGAGAATGAAGATTAATAATTTAGAACATAACTGATATTGACAAATGATCACTTAATTACTATCATTTTTCATTAAACATGTATATCACATTAACATGAATATGATATCACGTTATCGTATTTACGTAATATACTTGTCTAATAAACAATGGGTATTTAGGTGATTTATGAATGTCAAATCTATCCCAATCACCGAGAATGATGATTAAGAATTTATGATAATATTGACATTGATAAATCATTTAAATATCATTGTTCATTAAACAAGTGTATCATATTAACATACTAATATGATACAAATGATCTGTTGAATAATTTTTCTATATGAAAATACCATGAAAATATAGGGAAACGCATTATTTAACCTTGGACGAAGAAAACTAGATGCCAATATTAGTTTAACCCTCAAAACTTACGTCTCAAGACCATGGAAAAAAAATGATAAAATAATGGCCATACTACTGAATATTTCTCCCTCTCAAATACCATGAAAAATACAAGGAAAAGTATTATACATACTAAACTTGGACGAAGAAAGATCTAGATGACTTAATTTAGATGCCAATATTGGTTTAATCCTTAAAACTTACTTCTCAAAACCTTGGAAAAATATGATAAAACAATGGTCTCTGTCCCTTCTAAAAATCAAATATTACAGTTCTAGATCTTGTAAAATTACCAAGATCTCTACAGCAAACAAAATAATAAAGAAAACAATCATATTAAAAAACAGGAAGAACTTTCTTTGTGCATTGCAGATCAATTGATGTGCATGTGATAGAATCGGGTTTAATAAAAAATAAATCTTGTTTTCTTTCTCTTTTGATTGTGTAAGTTCTTCTGACTAATACGCAAACTAATTTGTTGATAATAATCTTTGACCGCCTAAAGTCTTTCAGACATGACTTGCGGAAATTCAGATATGCAAGAAACCATACAAAAACAAATAAAAACGATAGACGTACCTAATAATAATAAGTTGGTCCAACTAATTAATCTATATCAAACGACTAAATTATCAATAGCCAATGAGGCATCCATCCTAGGGTTTGTAATCTTTCAGGTGAAATGAAGTCTTTTTTTTTTTAACTAAAAACAACACCATATAGGGCGAATAAAGAGAAAAACGACATTAAAAGAAAAAGGCAAGAACTTACAAATGGCACTAACATAGATTTTTTTTTCTTTCAAAAAAAAAAAAAAAACAACAACAACAACAACAATTTGAAATCTATGATAAAATATACTCGTAGAATAAATTTGTGCAAGTATGAATAAGCACGGTATTTGCCGTTTAGAAAGCGTAGAAACTGCAAGATAAATCAAAAGTTTAGACAAATCAAACCAAGTCGTGCAAATTGTTTTTGATTTGAACAGGTATTGACTGGCTTGGTAGTTTCTCCGAAGTCTACAGATTTAAACAAAAGTCAACAAATTAATTATATCTCCGTAAAATTTTAGGAATGAATCATATTATATAATATTACATTTATGGGAGATCATGCAGCAATAGATGCTTTTTGGTATTACATGTTTATGAGATAAGGCCATCGGTAACATAAATAATGTTCATATCAATGTCGTATTTATTATTAAAAAAATACGTGAAAACAACATATTTGATATATTAGAGCATCTCTAATTGACAGAGAGCTAAACGGATGTGTTCATGCCAAAATTTGGCATTTGGGTAGACAATTGCTCTTAAATAGAGTTAATGTAAAATTTCACAAATCCTAAACTTGATAATAAATTTATTATCAAGAAAAAGTTAAATTTGATATTTAATTGCTATTGATTGGTGTTTTGATTTTTTAGTTATTTTTCATAATATTATTATTTATAAATTATTTAACTACTAAAATTTTATTTTTACAAATTTCAAAATTTAATGATGAGAACAAAAGGTAAATATGACATTATTGTATAAGAATACAAAGTAATAAAATATGCTATGTTCTTTTTTTTTCCCATACCAAAAATAACATTGGAATTAACATATACATTGTAGATGGTTTCATCTTACTTTATATTTTAATGTGTAGTATCCTTTCTATCTATCTTTTGTCGTCCCGATTAAAGTTTAAACTATGAAACTTGTAACAGTAAGCTTTTTATATTTAAATCATTTAAAATTATATGGATTATTATTGATTGATACCTTGATTTGTTAGTTAATCAATATAAAATGTCAATTTTAAATTAATGATTAAATAACAAAAAGACATCAACCATAATAATCAACATAATAATGTTATTGTCAAATTATTAAATAATTTGCTATACATTCCTCAAAAATTCATTTTTTTTAATCTTCAAATGAACTCACATCATGTGTACAAAAGGGGGTTTGTTTTTTTTTTTTTTCCTCTCCAATTTTGAACATATATTTTTGATTTGAGCATACTCTACAACACTTTATTAATTAAAGTAGTAAGTGCCTGAATCAAAAGTCTAGGAGACAATTTGTCAATTTGTAAAAAGTCCAGAGGGCAAAAATATTAAATACCCTAGTACTAATTACTAATCTAAGGGGAAAAAAACACAGGAGGTATAAAGACAAATACCTAACCACAGAAGCCCTAGGAATAAAAGGACGAAACATATAAGGAAAGAATCCAGCAATGACGATGGGGAAAGCTCCTCAGAAACTTTAATTTGGTAGTGAATAAAAAAATAAAAAAAGAATAAAAAAAAAGATTATAACATTTATTGGTTGTGTATCTTCTCGTAGGCTTCTATGTGTTTTTCTGGGAAGTTGATAAAGAGACCGCGTAATGAAAATTGAAAAGCCAGAGAATGACTAATTCAAACTTGAATCAAAAAGTCCTTGAACCGAAATGAACTCTTTCTCTATCTATATAAAGAGCTCGCTACAAATGACATGGAAGCACGAAATCCAACAACCTTAAATCTTGTGTTCTTTGAGGCAAAAAAAAAAAAAAAAAAAAAGAGTGTTTTCAGATTTCCTAATAATATAAAAGAAAGTTGTGAAACTTGATGCAGCGGATAGCCACCAAAGTGTTCCCTTATGTATTAGCAAATTCTTCAAAAAGCTTCACTACTTCTTCATCTTCTCTTTTAATAGTCCCTTCACTACTTCCAAGGAAGTCTTCTCTTGCTCTCTTTTCTTCACGCTGTTTCCAAGGTATACTATAATACTACTATTATATATGCATGTCTTTATATACTTTTTTTTTAAAATTTTATTTTCTGTGTTTTCCCTTTTAATGTGCTTGAGAGGAAGGGTGCGTTTGATTTATCGGTTGAAGATGAAATTTTTAAGTAAGAATTGATTGAATTTTTAAAAACTACTTATAATTTTTAATAATTTTTCAGTAAAAGATAAAAACTGAGATGAAAAATTTGAGATGAAGATGTCAAATCAAACAAAAATTAAGAGAAGTTAAACTATATATATTATAATGTTATCTAATATGAAATTACCGGTTGATTATATATGTTAGTTTTCATTTTTGATTGTCTCTAGTGGGGCGATTTAGTGGAAATTGCCCCAAGTACATGCTAATCTTTGCATTGCAAATTTGAAAATGAAAGAGCTAACACGCTGTCGTTTATTTCGGTTTTTGGAATGTGAAGTTGGAACTCACGAGGAACTTTCCTTTTGGTTGTGAGATGTCATGTATTTTCTTTTATTTTTTCTCTTTGCCAAGAAATTTCTTATCGGACGCAGTGCATAAAGAACTAATACAATATTTTGACAGAGATAAGGTAAAAGACACTATTCTATTCAAAAGTTTGAACTATTAGAATTTGACGAATTCGGTAACTCTCTAAGCTGTTATCATTTTACCTTTTATTAATCTGTTGAAATTTTAATGTGATTTTTTTTTATGCACGAACAAGTATATACATTTTCCACGAGATATATGTGATTTGATGATTTAAAAATATATCTTAATAATATAATTTACATATTTATCTGATTCATAATTTGTCGACTTATATAAAGACACTTTAAGATATGACATGTTATTTTACTTTATCGATAGAATAAATGCCTTTAATAATTTGACTTCTCAAAATAATTTTAACCATGGGATTTATAGGTGTTCATGCTTAAAAAAAAAAAAACAAAAACAAAAAAGAGCAACATAATATTTTTAAAGAGAGATATAAAGTATAGTGAAAGATTTTAAAAATAATAAATAATATAATCAAATTTATAATAACATGATACTAAAAAAAATTTCCTCCTCATCGTCTCTCTCCTCCCCTCTCTTTCTCTCTTTTAACATCAAATTATGCACATAAATCTTTTATTAAAAATGAATCAAAACTATGTTATTTCCTAAGAAATTCAAAAACTTACTAAAACATCCAAGAATTAACTCAAAAATCTATGGATTTACCAATAAATATATACAATAATTTACATTTTTTAAAAAACTTGTTGTAAACTTCAAAAATACATTAAAAATATATTATTTACTACAATATAAAAAAAAAAGAACAAAGAAAAAAAAAAAAACAAACACACACACACACACACACAAAAGTGCTTCTGCTAATCTATCCTTGCTAGTCCTTCACACACACAAGAGTGCTTCTATTAATCTATCCTTACTAGTCCTTAGCTAAGAACACTGCCCAACGGTCCTGCCTAGAGGTAAGTGAATTTTTTTTTTTACTCTAACAAAGAAACTTTTTTTTTTTTTGGCTAAAAAAAGTATATATTTAAAATTTAAAAAAAGATTATTGGACATATTAGGCAAGAGCGTTTACTTTTAGTTGGTCTTTACTTCTCTATGAAGAGCCACAAAGGAGAATAAAGTTTTCCCCTTTGTATCTTCTTCAGATCGACGAAACATCTTTGGGTTGTTGAACAAACCCAACTCTGCTTTTTCACTGTCAACGACTTCCTCATCTCTTGCACGGGAAGCCATGGCCGAACCTGTAAATGAAGCTTCCATTCTCAAGGCTGAAAACGACTCACATGGAGGAGTTCGCGTCGACCTGAAAGAACCCATTAATCCTCAGGAGTTTTCTGCTCTTCTTAGAGCTTCTTTATCTCTGTGGAGGACTCAGGTATGGAGGGTTTTTTTTTTAGATTCCTTTTTTCATGTAAAAGTTTCTTTCTTTTTCTTTAATGGTTGTTGATGATGATGACATTTATGTGTATATATGTATATATATTTATTTGTATGTTATGACTTTAAATGGTGTAGGAGAAGAGAGGGATTTGGATCAAACTGCCAATTGAGCTTTCAGATCTTGTTGATATTGCAGTGAAGGTTTGAATTGGATGGAACTTTCTTGATTTAATTCCAACTGGGTTTGCTTCTAATGGGCTATTTTAATCTAAATTTAGTTACTTTTTTACAGGAAGGATTTAGGTACCACCACGCTGAACCGGATTACTTAATGTTGGTCCAATGGATTCCTGAAACTGTCGACACTCTTCCGGCCAATGCTTCTCATCGTGTCGGAATTGGTGCTTTTGTCCTGAATGACAAGAGAGAGGTATTTTGCATATGACACTGATTCTTGTTATGTTCTTTAGACATGATTAGTGAAGTTCACATGTTAATCTGATGGTGAATTTTAGTCTACCTGCCAATTTGGTGTTACTTTCGGAGGCCTCGAAAAAATGATTAGTGAAGTTCACCTGTTAATCTGATGGTGAATTTTAGTCTACCCGCCAATTTGGTGTTACTTTCGGAGGCCTCGAAAAAGTCCTTTGTACATAGTACGATGCACGTAATGTGTTTGATAAAAGTGTTTGTTAAAACCACAACGTTCTTGAACTAAGCCATAACAATGAGGTCTTTAAAAGCTTGGTTAATGTCAACTTCAATACCACTTGCACGTCTCGTTTTTCTTTTGTAATCCCTTGAATGGTTTAAGGATATGATTCATGAATTCCATAATCAAGAATTGATTTTTTCTGGTATGCTTGCCTTCGTTCTGCACTCGGATTTACTGAAAGTAATCCTTTCGAAGATAGAATAAAAGTACAGCTTTTGTATGGTATAAAATAGTTGGCTAATAATGAAATTAATTAAAAAAATGTTTCGTTTGGTAGGTGCTTGTAGTTCAGGAGAAAAGTGGGAAGTTTAAAGGAACCGGTGTCTGGAAGTACCCAACTGGGGTTATTAACGAAGTGAGTACACTAACAGTGATGCTCTTTTAGAAAAATTTAAAGTTATTTTCTTAACCGGGGAGTTGAAAATTTCCATCGACAGGGCGAGGATATTAGTGCAGCTGCAATTAGAGAAGTGAAGGAAGAGACAGGAGTAAGTTCCAACTTTTGCAATTTCTTTCATGTGAACGTAATGTGAATCTAAGACTAATGTTTTTGAATTGTTGCAGGTTGATACAGAATTTGTGGAAGTTGTGGCATTTAGGTAAAGGGACTTTCTTCGTATACAAAAATTATATTTACGGATGTTTTTCGTTATGGTGCTCTGATTAATTTCTCTCTCCTTCTCTCTCTCTCTCTCTATCTCCCCTACAGGCAAAGCCACAAATCGTTCTTTACGAAATCAGACTTGTTTTTCGTTTGCGTGTTGAAGCCTCAGTCCTTTGACATTCAGACGCAGGTTGTAGAGATTGAAGAAGCCAAGGTAAAATGGTGTACAATGAATTCGTCTTATGGTTTAATTATTCTTTTGCTTTTTATTAAAATTGCGTTATTCCCTTTTCCTTTCTTTTCTAGAATTTTTCTATCTTTTTTCCCCCCTCAAATAGTACTATTTTGGTGTTTATGAATCAGTTTTTTTTTTTTTTTCACTAAAACCTTTGGTTTTTGAGTGGCAATCATCCCCAAAGACTTCGGTGTTTTATGCTCATAAACAACAAGTATTGTTTTCATGGGAGGGAAGCGGATAAAGATGTTCATTATTATCATTATTATGGTTTTATTATTTAAAGTAATTACCGCTTTTATTTTGGTGAATTATAATTCATTTTTTTGTTATTTTTTACTAGAAAATGAATTAAAATCAAAAAGAAAATGGGAATATGAGAGGGTTAGTTAATTCCGGAATTATAAAAAAATACAAAGAAAAATATCTATTTAATTATATTTAAAAATTTAGCAGGTTGTTTAACCTGTAATAGCAAGTTACATTAGATGTCATATTTTCAAATGTAATTAAAGAATGCATGTGGTTTTATAACTTTGTCTGTAACTATCCATAGTTACAAAAAAAGAGTAACCATTAAAACCACACCCATATATATATATATAAATATATATATATATATATATATATATTAGCTGCTTGTTTCTAAAACGAGGCTTTAGAGTTTGTTCCGATGGGAATGGGCGGGGTTCCGTGTTGCCTGCTTTTATTTTTCTGCATCAAGTCTTATTTATATTTTCCCTAATTTTTTATGAAGAAACCAAATAAACATCCACTTGCATCAGATATCTGGCATCTATATTATACATATATATATATATATATATTTTCTAAGATTTTCCAACACACCAATAGGCAGTATTTTTGTTTCACGGGTCTCCAACAATCATGAGCAAGTATTCAACAACTTTTTTATGGTTCTTTTTCATGTAAGATTTTTCTTACAACTTCGGTGTCAAATCCTAGGAGAATTTGTTATCGGGGCCAAGTTCTTGAACCCAAAAAATTTAGTTTAGGATGCGTGCTGATGGCTTTGATTGGCTGCCAAATGGGTTGAATCGAGATGGCTTGAAAGTATCTTCTTTATGTTATGATTTGAAACCATTTAAGAGTAGTTTTTGTTCTTTGCTAGTAAAAGAGATCAAGATGAACTTATCTCAAATGCTTACTATTCCAAACTCATAGCACCAATGATTGCGGACTCTTCTCTTCCTGTTTCGTAATCATAGTTTCTGAAAAAACCGGATATTAAGGTAGTACAGAAATTTAATTCATCTTCTAAGGTCTTTTTTTTTTTATATTGTTCTCCAGTGGATGCCAATTGAGGAGTATGCAGCCCAGCCATTCATCCAAAATCATGAGTTGTTCAACTTAGTTGCCAAAGTATGCAGTGCTAAGTCAGATGCCGAATACACTGGGTTTACCCCATATCGTACGACTACCGCATCTGGAAAGACAACCTATTTGTACTTCAACCACGAGTACCTTGACCGCGTTCTATCTGCTGGTGATCATCACTCGAAAGGTTGATTTACTGTAAAACGAAAACTACTAAAAGCTCTTATGTACCGTATAGTTTCTTGTTATGTATTTTGATTATCTGTAGTAATGTAGGAAAGAATGCCAAATACCCCTAAGCTCTACCTGATCTCAACACATACGCTGGCCAGTTTCTCGTAGTAGGACTTCAGGAATTAGTGATTGTTTCGTAAAGCAATTTGTTCCATTTGTTCGCTGTGATGGACAAAATGGTGCAAGTTTCTTCTGTGTTCATGTTCTGTGTGTTCCGCGTGATATGTTCAAAACCATTGTATTCCTTGTCAAACCCCAATTTCTGTGTGTTTTAATGATAATACTACTTTGTTCTAGTTCCTTTTCTCCGGAACCGACTGTTGAAAAAAATAAATAAATAAATAAAAGCCTATGCTGGTTGAAGAACTTTGTTATAAAATTGCAACTGCGACAGTTTTAAGTGCTCGGAGATGCTACCCTCTTTGGCATGACAAAAATCAAGGGCGACAGTAGCACCTTCTGGCCTCACAATGTGAGTCCTACACACTTTGGTCCGAACATTAGCGCCAAATGAAACTGCTCCTTCACCAGTAGTGTGGTGTTTTATGGCATGATTGGTTTGGTCCAAAACGGCGGTCTAATTCACGGCACCAATGCTAGAACCTTTCCCGTCGTTCTATTTTGCAATTCCAACCCTTTCGGTTTGTAGGCAGATTGTTTTCATTACATCCTCATTGTTAATTCCGCGATAATGTCTCCAATCTCCACATACTCCATGGTTACTTTTACAACAACACCGTACAATTTACCTCAGCCTGCCATCAATGCCGGTAAGTTTTCTTCTGGTATGGTAGAACTTCCCGTCAAAAACCATTCTTCAGCTTCAGGTTTTATCCCATTTTGGCTCCAACAAATTGTCTCTCAGCTGCTCAAAAAAGTCTTTACGTACATTTTCCTACCATGTGGCTCTGCTTGGCTGTCTTGTAAACATCAATTTTTGGATAGTCGGCGAGAGATTTCTACTATAGGATGTGACAAAAAATACACTGCCAGTAGGAGTGATTTTCACTCATCAGATCCACGTTAGAAATTGTCTGTTTGGCATATTTTTTTTCTTTTGATGTGATTTTAACCAGTTTCGACGGTCAAAAATGTACACTACCGTGACAAGTGGTGAATAAAAGACTTCAAATTTTCGGATATTGTATTTTATTGTTTCTCCTTACCTAGAAGAAAGGGTTGCTTTCACTGCTTTTACAATTAAATTATTATTAGCAGCAAACATTTTTATAGGGAGTAGTGAACTTGATTAAACGATATTCTTTCCTGGCTTGAACAATGGTCTGAATCTTGTTGTCTATTGCGCTAGAATTAATTAAATACTGGAATTATTCAACCAAAAAAAAAAAAAGCATAAAATGCCAATTGGGGTGTTATTTGGACTAGCATCAGAGCATACGTTCAGTAACATAAAATCAAGTTTTTTTTTTTTTTGTTAGATAAAATAACGCGTCACCTAACACAATAGTAGCATATTAAAAATTGTTTTCAACTTTGAAGAAAATGTGGAACTAAGGAAGGTAGAGACTGATTTTGTCATATTAAGATTTACAAGAAAAATAATAAAAATCTATTGTTGTCTAATCTTTGTACTTTGTGTGATCAAGAAGGCACGTCCCATGCCTTCATTTTTTTTATTTTTATTTTTTGTAAACTTATGTTGGGAATTTGAATTCTACATTTTATAGTAAAATCACTTGTTAAATTACTATGAGTTTTATATTTTAAATATTTTAACATGGTGTTAAATTATGAAATGTGAAATTCTTTACCCAAAATATGAAAGAGAGTCCATGAATGGATATAATTTTGAATCATTAAATCATATTAAATTATGAAAAGTATAATAACTTAACAAATTTTAATAAAAATCTAATGATTAAAAACTATTATGTCAACTACCACTGAATTTTTATTATTTTTTTTAAAACACTGTTATTCAACTCAACGGGATTAAATTAGTTTACTCTGTGTATCGGTCGGATGGATTCCACCCTCCTATGGTAATGACCCAACGAACTAGACCTCCCCCATAATATATTTATTTTCTTATGCCCTAGTGCCTTATGATATAAATTCTCCACAAATAAAATTACTAATTAAAAATAAAAAAAATAAAAAAAAAAGAAGGAAAAAACATAGCCTATATAAGCACAGGTACTCGCAAGGCTAGTAGTGGAGTCAGTTCCTGCCGCCAGTGAGAGAGAGTTATTGAGAGAGTCATCTGTTGGATCTAGAATTGAGTCGCACAGCCATGGCTCTCCTTCAAGGCAAATGGGTCAAGGTTCGATGCTCCTCTCTCAAACTTTTCTTTTATTTATTAATTATTATTTTCTGAAAATCTACCTAGCTATTTTATTCTAATTCATTTGCTTATTCTTCGTGTATTTGTTTTGGAATTTCTGTATTTTATTGTTGGATTTTTATCTTTTTTTTTTTTTTAAATTAATAAAAATTATAATTAATTTTTTTTAAAAATCAACTTAAAAATTTCATCCACGACTGATTATCAAAGGAAGTTTATTTCTTTTCTTCTTCTTCCATTTTATTTTTCCCCTCCTTCCAGATCAGATTTCATTCTTGTGAAAGTAGGGGATATCTCCATTATTGTGATCTTGATCCGTTTCGGATTCGCATCTCTCTCTCTCTCTCTCTCTTCTTTCTTTTTTTTTTTTTTTTTTTTGAAAACCTAGGAAAATAAAAGTAGCAAAAATCATGTAATTCTGTTTTTTTTTTTTTTTTTTGGGAAAAAAAAACCCTGTTTTTCCTTTTCGGCATAAAATGGTGGCGGCACCGAATTCTCTCTTCAAAGAAAATAAATGTTTAAAAAAACTTTTGGAAAAAAAAAAAAGGAGAGGGGGAGAGAGAGAGAGAGAGAGAGAGAGAAATAAACAGTTGTTTTGATAAGTCACAACAGTGTACAGCCCATTATCTTACCTTGGAAATATTGGAGGCACCTGAATAATCAGATTGGATATTTCTTACAAATAAGAGACCAGAAAAGGACAGAATGGATAAAGATATCTGTTTTCTTTTCTTTTCTTTTTTCTTTTTTTCTTTTTTTTTTTTTAATTAACTAATGGAAACTTTGTTGTGTTCTATTGTGCTTGCTTACCTGTAGTTTGTAGTGACATCTGAGTCAAGTGCACTATTTATTTTGATTTTTTTTTATTTTTTATTTTTTATTTTCTTTATAGTTTGTTAAATGAAGTTTATTTAACATTATCATCTCTGCATGTGTTAGGTGTAGTAATTAAGAAAAAGCAACAATCCATATAACCAATATTGGTGACTTGAAGGCTTATTAATTTTTTATTTTCATTTGTTTATTTTTTTTCAAGTCTCTAGTGGGGTGAGAAAGAATGGATTTAGATACAAACCTTCATGTTTAAAACTTGAGAGTGTTTACATAAAATAAAACAAAAAATAAAAAATCTGAGTCTCTGTTTTATTCGTCAGTTGAAGATGAAATTTTTAAATTAGAATTGATTAATTTTTTAAAAAATTAATTATAATTTTTATTGATTTTTCATAAAAATAATAAAAATTAAGATAAAAAATTTAAATTTCAATTAAAATACTAAACAAATACTGAAAGTTTTTTCATTGTTTTTAACATTAATTAATTTATTTATTTTTTTGTTGGAAATCTTAAATAGCTTAATCAGATAGGAAGTGGCCCTGGAGCAAGAAGCTCGCATGCCGTTGCCATAGTAGGACAAAAGGCCTATGTTTTTGGTGGCGAGTTCTCGCCACGTGTCCCGGTCGACAATAACCTCCACGTGTTTGACCTCGAAGACAACACGTGGTCTGTGGCCGAGGCAACCGGTGACATTCCCCCGCCGCGTGTTGGTGTCACTATGGCATCCGTCGGATCGACTATATATGTTTTCGGAGGTAGGGATAGCGATCACAAGGAGCTTAATGAGCTATACTCATTCGACACGAGTACGAACAAGTGGACCCTACTATCTAGCGGGGACACCGGGCCCGCTCATAGGAGCTACCACTCTACCACTGCGGATGATCGCCACGTGTACATCTTCGGCGGGTGTGGGGTCGCCGGCCGGCTCAACGATCTATGGGCCTATGATGTTGTGGATGAGAAGTGGATCAAATACCCATTGCCCGGAGAAAACTGCAAGGGCCGCGGTGGGCTTGGGCTGGCAGTGGCCCAGGGGAAGATATGGGTCGTGTATGGGTTTGCAGGACATGAAGTGGACGACGTGCATTACTTCGACCTGGCCCAACAAAAGTGGGCTGAAGTTGAGACAGCCGGCGAAAAGCCCACGGCTCGGAGCGTATTTTCTACGGCCGGGATCGGAAAATACGTATTCATATACGGCGGGGAAGTAGACCCAAGTGACTTGGGCCATATGGGTGCAGGGAAATTTGTCCAAGAGGTGTATACGTTGGACACTGACACTTTGGAATGGAAGAGATGGGAGGATGGGCCGGACTCGGGCCTTCATCCCGGGCCTCGCGGGTGGTGCGCGTTTTCGGGCGGGCTTTTGGATGGCAAAGAAGGCCTGTTGGTTTATGGAGGGAACTCTCCTAGTAATGATAGGCTTGACGACATTTTCTTTTTCACTCCTTACTTAGATGGAGAATGATTTATAGTGTATGTAACGAATTATAATGTATGTGTGTTGTGTGGCTTTAGTAGTGGTCGGTTTTTTTTTTTTTTTTTTTTTTTTTGGGGTGACAATGTGGTAGTGAACTTTTATTGTATGAATATGTAAGAGGCTTGTGACATAATTATATGTGTATAATCGGTTGAATGATTGTTAAACAAATAGGTGTTTTGTAAATGAAGTAGGGGAAAAATAGTTCATGATCTTACGACCTAATGTGAATGCGTTACGATGGAATTTCTCACCTAAAAATGCGAAAATCGGGATGCAAAATGGCAAATCTACGTGCATGTGTTTAGAGATTGAAAAAAATATAATGAAAATCATCGAATAATCGGAAATAATAAGTTATACAACTTTTAAGTCGGATACATATTTGTTGTTGTACATTACCTTTAAAAAAAATGTACAGTGTTGATAGTAAAACTCCATATATGTGACAACATATAAGTATTTTTGTATGATAAATTATGTCTTCTATAATTGATATACAAATGTAGTTGTGGGTCAATTTGAGCGTGGTTGGCTTTGTGGCGAGGGTAAATAATTATCCGTAACCTATTTATTACAATGAATACTCAAGTGCAAACATTTCCATGAATTATTGCTCTTTTTTTCTTGTTAAAGAATTCTACAATAAAGTAAGAAAACGTGTTCTACTAGTAGAGTTTTGCTGTTAACTAGTTTCGCATACTTTTTATTTTATTTTATGTTTGATCTTATCCTGATTTAATGTTCAGAAATATGAATAATATCCTAAAGTTATAAAACTCCTTTTTTTTTATGATGAAAATTTTAATTGACTGAGCATGTTGTGTTGAAGTGAAACTTAAAAGCAGAAATCATGTTTCAGTTAAGAAATATCCCTGACAAATATTTGTCCAAACAAAACTCAGAGTAGGATTTTGTTTTTTCCTAAGAGACTTTTTTCTTTTTTAGTTGAACTTAGAGACGTAAGGATTTAATTTCTACAACTTATAGTAGATTTTTATGTGAAGTTATCACTAAATTATACGTACCATCAAATATGTTTTCATCTATAGTGATGATAAGTTTGGCCCTCAAAAATCTCTATCTGACTGTGGCTTGGTTTTTGTGTGTTTTCTCCTTATAGTCTTTAACTTTTAAGGGCTAGGTTTGGAAGATTTCGAGTTCATAAAAAATGACATATGTAGGCGCCAATACCCTTACTTGTAAGTTGTAACACAGCCTCCTTATTTTTTTTGTTTCGCAGCCTCTCTTCCCAAACCCTCTATTCCTCTCATCGTCGCTGTCACCCCCACCCCTCTTCTTCGTCTCCGCCTCACTAATCATCAATAAACCAAAGTTGGTATCTCCTTGTGGTTCTCTTTTTTATCATTCCAACTTTTCTCTTAAGCCATAGAACAAAAAAGGGAAAAATATGATATACTTGTTCAATAAATTCTCAAGTATTCTTCTTTCACTATTACAAAATGTGAATTCCACGCCGGAGTTTTTACAACCATTTTTAAAAAACGGTCGTAAAAAGTACATCAAAAACACGACGCGAAACTGGATTTCTGAAAACGGTCGTGAAAGCTTCGGCCGTTTATGTCTAATGTTGGACATACCACAACTGTTTTTTTGAAAAATGGTCATGGTATTTTTTTTATATTATTATTTTTTTCTGAATTTCCGGTTTTAGAACTTAATTTAATTTAAAAAAAAAAACCGTTATTCCTTCCTGAAACCCATTCTCTCTCGCGCCTCTTTCACTCTCACGTCCAATCTCTCCATCGAAACCCATCTCCTCCACCGTGCCTCCTCCTTCCATTCTCACTCGCGCCTCTCCCTCTCTACCTCGCCTCCAATCTTCGCTACAACTCCTCCCACCATTCTCTCTCGTGCCTCTCTCCCTCTCTCTCGCCTCCAATCTCCACCGTGACTCCACCATTCATTTTCTCTCGCGCCTCTCCCTCTCTCTCTCGCCTCCAATCTCCGTCGTGACTCCTCTCTCCAAGCTCTTCCTCGAAACCCATCCTCCGCCGCCTACCCCGCTACTGAGCTACCACTGAGTGGGGAAATTCGAACTGTAAACCTACCTAGCATGACAGAATTGCACAAGGCGGGAGTCAAGGTCGAGATGGGATGAAGTAAAAACTTGTTTGACATACAATTCCGCAATACACTACAACAAAAATTGCTTTCCATAGCACCACAAAAATGCTATTGTAATAAAAATATAGCATTTTATCAAACGCTATATTAGCCCCTGTTATTGAAAGTCTAACGCTACAATAGCATTTCTTGAGTGCTATTGCTCTCAATCTCTATAGCATTTTTTTGGTGCTGTTTATGGTTAGCTATAGCATTTTGCTGGTGCTATGTAAAATTAGTTATAGCATTTTTGTGGTGCTGTTGTACTCTTTAGATAGCATGATGGTGGTCTTATAAAATCTAGATTGTTTATAAGGTATATCATTTAAGAGATGCCACAAAGAAACTTTTGCACAAATATAATTACAGTTGTTCATATGGTCCATAAATGACAACAATTTGACATCTCTGTTCAACTAATAACTAGAAACATAATACAAAATTTCATTGAGCAATCAACAATTACATAGTCTAGAATATCCGTTGATTAGTACAAGACAAAAACAAATCATATTCTATTAAAACATCAGTTCGATCAATTAACATTTGTTTTTCAACTATAAGTCTAAATCCAAAAGGAAACTACAACATGTTTGAAAATTCTCCACGACCAGTTTTCGGAGCAGATCGCAAAATCTATATGTACTCCGTAACGCCTCAAAAACTTCCTGAAATAAGACATATCAATGGATATAAATAACTCAAAATAATTTATATAGCTACTAAATGGTAAAAGCTATGCATATTTTATTTCAAAAATACCCAAAAATTGGCCACAATTGCGAAAATATTCAACTTATTGAATATTCTTCCTTTCAAGCAGTACTACCCACTAGGATATCATAATTTCCAACAAGCAACTATAGATTATCATAAAATAGTTAGGTGCATACATCTACTCGTTGTGTGAGACATCAATCAATCTGTACAATAAACAGTTAAAGAGAACCGAAGGAAAGGGGAAAGAAAAAAAAGAAAGATGTGTATAAGCATCTCAATGAGTCATACGTTATTTGTAGTTGTACAAATACAAATTAAGACTACCCTCTGTTTTCTCATTTTAACTAGTAGAGATAATTCAATAAAGTGGAATAGTGACATTTCTTTGTAGAGCATGTAGAAATTTTCTTATTAATGAGGTTAGAATATTAGATTATACATTAGATAACTATCTGAGCAGAAATCATTGGCTGTACTAGAGAAATTGACCAATTCAACTGCTTGAAAACCTTTTAAATTGGTTCAGATTCTTTTAAGGAGAATTAAAATACCCTCCAAACTCACTTTATGATAACTACATGAAGAGGAACATATAAATAAAATAGTAAAGTAAGAAACAAAAACTTGGACATTATTGACAAGTAGCATAATTCAGTGACATGCTTGAGTAAAACATATGTATTGTTATTAGCAATATTTATTTCATTTATGATATCTACCTATTGAGGTATAGCTTTTGCTGGCATCAAGGGAAGAGTAAACTATTGCATGAAAAAAGCAAGTTCACTCGGTTAATAAATCAATCCATTCTCTGATAAGCATAACATTGCCTTCTTATCCAAATGGCAGTAGCAGGTGGTTCCATGTTGAAGCCACTTATCCTGTTGGTAAAAAATAACTCATATTGAAGCCACTTGTCCTGTTGGTGAAAAAAAACTAAAATTTAAGTCATGATTCTAATAAATCACCGGCACTTTCAAAAGATTCCAACACCACAAAAAAAAAGAGGGGGGGAGGGGGAGGGAGTCAACAGAAATTGGATTACCCAAATGACAGCAGCAGGTGGTGCCATGTTGACGCCACTCGTCTGCTGGCTGAAAAGTAAGAAAAATTTAAGCCATAATGCTAATAAAATGAATGGCACTTCCAAAAGCAGAGCTGAATCAAATTGAAAGTATATTCATAGACTTGGCAAATAGTACAGTAACTTGAATCAACAAATAAAGCCAAATACAATATAAATGAAAATTAACGGGTCCCGTACCACTTAAAATCTAAAATAATCATATCACCTCTACAATTTTGTTAGATACTCCAATGTCCACAAGTTTACTGAAAATCTGTAACTACCAAGAAATAAGTAAACCATCATGACTTCTACAAAAGAGGAGACTTCTACAAAAGAGGAGAAAGTAAGCAATCATTACCGAAGTAACCACGGAAGAGTGAGAAGCCAAAGAAAGACCATACGCAAGAGTGAGAAAGAACAAGAATAGCCATAGAGTCAGAAAATAAACGCATTGAAGGAAACCACTTCGGTCAATAATCAGCAATAGATCCCCTGCTTCATACAGCATGCCTGCCATGATCTAGGAAAAGGGAAGAGAAAAAATAGAAAATAAAACCTTTAAATTCCACAATGAATAAAATTCCTAAAAAAAACCCAATTCTCTAGATTCTCAAATCCCCTGCTATGATCTAGGAAACGGGAAGAGAAAAAATAGAAAATAAAACCTTTAAATTCCACAATGAATAAAATTCCTTTAAAAAAAAAAAAAACCCCCAATTCTCTAGATTCTCAAATCCCCTGCTATGCCCTAGGAAAGGGGAAGAGAAAAAATAAAAAAATAAAACCTTTAAATTCCACAATGAATAAAATTCCTACAAAAAAAAAAACCTCTCTAGATTCTCAAATACTTAGAGCAATTATAGAAACAATCTTCCACACGTATACACAACAAGCTTCAAATCCAAATAAATAAATAATACCCAATGCCGAGCGAGAAGTCAAAGCCACTTCGCCTGTGGCTTGAATGTTAATGATTGTGGTGCTCCTGCGCCTAGTCGCCAATGTCTCTGTGCCTTTCCTCACTCATCGGCGTGATGAACCCTGAGAGAGAGAGAGAGAGAGAGAGACATTGCAATTCTTCTACGATGGTGGCTAAGATGGGACGCAATGCGTCTCTCAACAGTTTGCCCTGAGATTTTCAGATTTAAAAGCTAGGGCTTGCTTCCTTTTTAGTATAATAAGAAAAGGATGGGAAATCATATAACAAAGTGCCTCCAGACAAATTTACCCACTATTTAATCAAAAAATAAAAATAAAAATAAAAAATAGAGAGTAAGATGGAGAGAATTACTTATCGTTTTACTTGGATCTGGTTGTCAAATGCTTGTTGAAGATGATGATTTTTCTCTCACATGGAAAAATCAAAGGAAAGATATTAGATAGAAAGAAGTTACGAACTGGAGCCCGGGGATCGTGGCCAAGCAGTTTTTTTTTTCTTCTCCTTTTATTTCTATCATTTTTTATCTTTTTTTTTTCGACTTTAATTTTCCCACTAATATATGCTTTGCAGTTCCCGCTAATAAGCGTGTGAAAATTTCACGAAAAAAAAGTCTCGCGCCTTTTCCCCGTAACAGAAATTGAAACACGCTATCAAGAGATGCTATGAAAGCCTAGTATTCTTGTAGTGATAGGGTTTTGGTGATTCCACAATTACAAATTCGGAGCGCGACAGAGAGCTTCTTTTTGAACATGCTCGCTTACGAGCAATCTCACTTGTGCGATTGCTACATTGGCGATTACTTTTTCATCCTCGACCGCCTGATCGACACTACAAGTGATGTTCAATTGCTCACTCAAAGCGGAGTGATCGAAAGTAAGCTAGCGGATAACCAAGAAGTGGTGGACTCAATCAATCACCTCGTCCGAGGGAGTTTCTGGCGGCGGAAGAGGTTTTACTTCAATGAGCTTTGTGATGGACTGAATGGAACAATTGGATAACGACCATAATACATAATCATTTTAGCTCTCCGTACACCGTCTTTGTTGTCACTACTGCTACTGTGCTTTTTATACTTACTCTTATTCGAACAGTCTGCTCGTGTGGGGTTCAGTTTAAGTAGTATAGACTGCACAAATATAGTACTAAATTTGATACAATATTAAAGGATACTGATGATATTAAACGTTACCTATTAATAAAAAAATGGGTCCTATGACATTGGACCCTCCTTCCTTGATTGAGTAGCATCACATTTGTCTCCTTTCTTTGTTGTTGTTGTTTTTTTTTTTTTTCTTTTTTTTTTTTCAAGGGATTGAATTTCTCGAGAGCAGTTTTGTTCATAAATATGCTTGGCCTTAAATAACATGTCTTTGATTATCTGAAACAACGAAGGAAAGCAACCAGAAAGCTTAACAGGGAAAACAAAAACAAAAACAAAAAAACAAAAAACAAAAACTTCTAGAGTCGGTTTGGCTAAGGCAGGTGGGTATTTATAAGCAAAATATAAGCTTGGTTTGGCTTTTCATGACAAGGCCAAGGAAGTTTCAAGGAAGGACTCCAACATATGCTCGACAATTGAAAATCATATGCATGGTCATTTATTGAATTAAATAATGTCAAAGAACAATGACCATTTTCCATGTATGACTATAGTAATGCATTACTATAAAACAATCGAGCTATATATTTAGGTAACGTTCTTTTCAAGCTGGCGAGGAAGTTTAGAGTTACTAGTTTGGGAGTGACGTTACATTATTGTACTTTCCTCACAAAGTTAAAGAACAGGTGTCCGTTTATTGATCAAATGACATAGATTAAACAAATATGCACAATAATATTGGAAATATTTTTTTTTTTTTCAAAAATTACAACCACCCATTTAACCGCAACCTCACTAGCTAGTTTTATTTTATCTTATTATTTTTTTTAGGTACCTCGCTAGCTAGTCCGTAACCATGGGTCAAAACCCATCTCCAGCAGGTGAGTTGTGAGCCCACGCGACCCCAATGCCAATTGTGGATGGCGAGCCATGCAAGCCCTTCACATGGCTTGTCGAAGGGCATGGGCCTCCAGAGTCAGAGAACAATATATGTATATATATACACGTAATATAAGGGAAATTGTAGTAAATAATATATTTTATAAGTACTTTTGAATTTTATAATATGTGTTTTTAAAAATTTGATAAATTATAACATTTTTTTTTTTTTTACAAACTCTTAAATTTCCTTGGATTTTATAAAAAAAATTTAGATTTACGATTAATTTTTAACTACAAATTTATATGTATAGTTTCATAATAGAAAGAGAAGAGGAAGGATGACTTGTTTTTTTTTTTTTTTTTTGTATTATACAATCATAAATTTGATTATTTTATTTATTACTATATTTAAATTTTTATGCTATAATTTATTATTACTTTATTTAAAAATGCTATTTTGCTCATTCTCCCTATATATAAATACACATTGTCTTAAATTCAGTACCTGATGGTATCCAGAAATGTGAAATTCAATTACTGTGAATGTTTCAGTTACTAAGAATGTAAATTCATGCATAAAGAAATGTAAAATAAGAGAAATTCACATTCACTTTAGTTATATTTCATTCTACATGAATTCACATTTTTAATAACTGAAGTTCACATTCATTATAACTGAAATTTACATTGCTGGATACCAACAGATACCAGATTTAAGGCTTTGCGCATATATACATATATATATATATATGTATTTAAACTTTTTTCCTTCAAATTTTTTCAATTAATATTCTTTTGTTTGATTTTTGGAATCTAATAGGGTGTTCAAAGCAACAACTCCAACACAAGAAACTCAATTTATTTTTTTCTTTTTTTGATAAGTCAATAAAATTTTAACTAGTTTTTAAAAAGTCAAAAACTCTAATTCAAAAAACTCAACTTCAACTTATACACCAAATGCATACTTAATGTTTTGACTCATTCAATTCTGATAGTTTCATACGGTAAATTAACTTTTTTAATATTATAATAGGCTTTTTATTAAGTGATTTGGAAAATAAAGAGATATTTTTGGTTTTTCAAAAAACACGATAAGAAAACTTCTATATGTCAATAAAACACAAAAATAATTTTTAAATTAGATAATCTCGTGTTGAATTTCTCTATTACTTTCCTATTTCTGTGTCCAACATAAACTTGGCCTCTTTGTTTCGTTGTTTTATTGAACTTGTGATTTCTTTTATTTGGTTAATGTCAAATTTGCTGATAGCCACATATTTTGTTTGATGGACCAGCCAACTTTGTGGATGGTGAAGTCAACATGCCGAGACTCCACAAAAGAGTGGGGATATGATATATTCCATTTCCTTTTTTTTTTTTTTTTTTTTTTTAAACGAGAAACAGAATTAAAAATGCAAAGACAGCTAACTCCCACCATTGTGGTGGTTAGTTGGGGCTTCAAGAAATAAACATTAAGTGCTCCTTTCCACAATAATCATGTGCCAAAACATAATCTTCTACATGAACAAGTCAATGCAATCCTTATAGCAAAAACCAAAAACAAAACAAAAAACAAGTAAAAAAGGGGAAAAAAAGGAAAGAAAATGCAATTCTAATCTCTAAGTCCTATTCTAACTTTGAAACACTATATTTTATACCACCATCGATATGATGCGATTTTAACGATGTCTTTTATTTGTTTTCCTATCAGGATCTCTCTAAGTTCAATATTTAATAATCCCAATCAAAAGTCCTATTTCATCAATAGACTATGCGGCATCAGATCCATTGTAATATAAGTGAAACTTAGTTTATCTTTTAAGTAAATAAAATTAGACCAGAGTTTAAGCAAAAGAGGAGATGGTTTTTTTTTTTTTTACCCCTCAAAAACTGTATTTATTCTGTGTGTGAAGGTTAGTCTATTATTTGATGTTGAAATTAAATTGTTTTGTACCATAATAATTCATTAATGTGTGGCAAACGGATGAAGCCAAAAAGAAGTTGTAATATCAAACACATGGAAATGTTAATGGCTTTGGCACCTCATTATTACCAAAAGACCACCGATTGCTAATCTACATCAATATGCAATCCATCTTTACCAATAGAATATTTGTCTGCAAATTATGCTTGATCTTATTATCCTTTACTCATATATTAGGGTGGGCTGGCTTTTTCAAAGAGAAGAAAAATAAATAAATAAATAAATAAATCATTAATTCTACTCTTAGGCTGCCAATTCTCACACCACGTTCATAGATTCTCATTTAAAATTAGATGGTGTTTGTCGGTCTACATATAAAATTAAAAATATAGAATAATACTTTTGAAAAAGTAAAAATTCAGTATGTAATAAATAATTTGTTATGTATCAAATCTATCAATCTTTAGAGTCATTCTTACTTTTTTTTTTTTATGAACTTTAAAAATTTACAATTTACTTTTAGAGTTTTTTTTTTTAACTCCATTTTTTTAATTTATTTATTTTTTAATTAAAACTGATAGAAAAAGAAGGGAGTCACTTTAACAAAATTCTTTCAAACGCTTTATCCGAACAAACAGGAAACGACCTCATGATATCACATTTTATTTAATCTCATTTTTTCCTTCCGTTTTAACGAAAAGACTAGATAGCCTGGGAATGATTAATACTCAAATTACAGAATAAGAGTTTGTGGTAAAATAAATATGAAGAATAAAATTTAGTGATATAGATAAAAATATTCCTTATTAAACTTTATTTACAGATCGTTGCCTAAATAAAATAAATGTCATTATCGTTGCCTAAATAAAATAAATGTCATTATCGTTGCCTAAATAAAATAAATGTCATTGTTTCACGTCAACCTTTTCCCTAAAGGGTTATTTACAAAAACGTCTAAAATGGAGACAATGATTTAAAAAATATTAATTTTTTTCTTTTATTTACATGAATGTCTAAATTTGTACTTATAAAGATCACATTACCTTCAATGAAGAATTGAAAATAAACAAATAATGAATTGATAAAAAAGGAAAGAAAAAATGTCAAAAAGATATTAGAATAAACAAATTGCTAATAAAAGAAAAAAAAATCAATTTACTTGATTTATTATAAAGAAAAAAACCACATCAAGTATAAGTTGTATGGCAGAGTATGGAAAAAATAATCTTTACTATTAATAATTAATCATTAAAATAAAGTGAATATATAAAATATTAAAATTATAAAGAAATAGAAAACACTTTAAAACTATAAAAAAAAAACATCATAATGATAGAATAATTATTATAAAGAAAAAAAAATATCACATTTTAAAAAAATCAAAATGATATAATAATTATCAAAAAGAAATAAGCAATTTCATACTACATTTAAAACTTAGAAACTAAATATTTAAACAAGACAAAAAATAATAGGAAAAAAATTATCATAATAACGTTAGAAATATCATAAAGAATTTAAATCATACTAAAAATATAATTTTAAGAAATCAAAATCATATTTAATAAATATATTTATAAAAATCTAAAACATACTAACAAGCAATCATTATGATAAAGAATTGGTCATTAAGATAAAAATACAATAATGATAAAAAAAATAAGAAAAATAATTTGAATCTTAATGAAGGAAAAATATGTTTAAAAAAACATTTTATTCATGAAAGAATATTCATGAAATGTTGAAACAAAATATATATATATATATATATATATTTTATTGAGAATCAAAAAGAAAATAATATGATCACATATAAAACGGAAAAAAAAATATCATGAACCTCAAAACTGAAAAAAATAATCATGAACTATTGACTCAGAAAAATCACGTTGAATCAAAAAAAAAAAAAAAAATCACACAAACAAGAAGATGGTATGCATTGAAGTGATCAAACATGAAGCAAATGAAAAATTACTTGGAAACAAATTCGAAGGATGGGACTGACCTTTTCCATTGCTGCATCCAAGGTTTTACTTTTCCTTTTTTTTTTTTTTTTCTTTTCTAAATTAAGATTATCTTACGACTCACACACACATATAACTTATGTGTGTGTATATATATATACACGACCATAATACAGTATATCGATGGTAGTTGGTAAAACTGAAGAAATAAATGCCACAAAAAAGAAATATAAATGGGGGTATTTAAGAATCATTTCAAAAATCAAAAAAAAAAAAAAGGAGGAAAAATTGATTTAGGCTTATTAAAAGTAATTCACATTTATCACCAGAACATATTCATCATTAAGTCAACAAAACAAAAAAGGAAAAAAAAGGAATATGTACAGAAAATAAATTATATCAATTATAGTAAAAAGATAAAATAAATACTGTAGATATTTGTTTATTTAAATATAGATATTTACGTAATATTACTTAAAAATAGATATATATTAAAATAAAATCTTAAAAATAGACATTTTATCTAATTATTTCTTCCGAGAAAGATAATTGGTGGGTGCAAATACAGTATACTTAATACTAATCAATTTGTCCGGGGAAAAAAAAAAGATTTTGGTTGAAGAAAGAAAAAAAAAGGACTTTGGACATTAGAAAAAAAAAAAAAAAAATCGCATCCCATTTACAGATCATAGACAACAAAACAGCACTATACATTTATGTACGTTCTTAATTAAATAATGAAAAAAGATACTCAATCAACCAAGTGTGCCCCACCAATAATTTATTCTCCACAACAAGATGAGGGGGGCAAAAAAAAAAAAAAAAATCAAAATCAAAATCTCCACACAAGAAAAGCTCTTGGCTATATAGTAACGGTGTAAGTGGAAAACCTTTAACTTTTTTTTTTTTTTTGGGTGAAAAAAAATATATCATTATTATCTTAATCACATAAGTAAAATCCCCATACACAAGCTCAAAAGGACCATGGCTAATCTCCCACCTTCCACTCCACGTGCCCCATTAGCGTTAACATCAGCGGCCGTCTGATCATCCGATTGGGGAGCATCAGCGCTAGGACCGTCAGCTTCACTCGGTGAGGCGGTTACGGTCGGCTTAAACAGCTCGGTAGGCAACAAAACCTTGTTAAGCTTGTAAACGGCTAACGGCTCCTGGTCAATTAACGTCCCCGTTATAGTGGCCGTGATGACCTTGGTCTCTAATGTTAATACTTCGCCGCTAGTTTGTATCGTGAAGTCGTACTTGTTGGCGTGGTCCGTGGCTAACGTGTTGACGACGCCGTTATTGGTCTTGAGCATCTGGACCGACTCATAAGTGGGGATGCCGTGATATAACAGTAACGACGCCTTTTGGGGTGCCGTTAAGTTCTTGTACCTAGGCATGAACCCCTTAATAACACCATCAGTTGGGCAAAACACCGTTAAGCCGGCTTCAATGTTGACTTCGTAAGTAGTGTCGGCTCCAGTGGCTTTTAATAAGTCGGCGAATGATTTGCAGCCTTGCTTTGAGAGAATGGTCGTTAGGTTCAGCGCGCTTGGTCCCGCAGTCGGCGCCTCAGCTTCGGATGAAGTCAATACCTGTACAATTAACAATCAATTTTCACATCGCTAAATTTTTAATTTATTTTTGTTTTTAGAAGTTAAAAATTTTCAATTTGTTACTTGCAAAGGGCATCAGAAGAAGCTGGTTGTTTGGTTTATATGTCTATTTACCTTTTTTTAAAAATATTTTTTATGTTAAAATATGCTACTGTATCTCTCATATCAAATAATTCAAAAATAATTTAATGATTAAATAGATTGCAAATCTTGAATAAAACAAAGTAGAAAAATGCAAGAATCTAAAGTTAGTGGACTTAAAAGTCCAGGAGCACACTATTTTATCGTAAAATACAGAATTCAAAATAGATCCAATTTTAGTGGTCATTTTAATATTTATTTATTAGTGGATATAGTAATTTTAATCCTATGACATATATCTAATAATTGTAATAAATTAAATAATTAACCAAAAATATTATGACAATTAAGAAAACGTGCACTTATCTCTACAATTTAGACAGTATCCACCGACAGTTAAAATAAAATGTAACTATTGAAAACTCGTTTAATTGCATGTTAAATGTGGGGCATACAATAAAATAGTATCATCAATGTGCAAAAGTCAATGGTAACCACTAGAAATTTTCCCTTTTTTATCTTCTTCTCACATCAAAAGAACAAATCTAATAACCGCTCATTAGCAATATAGAAGTAGTAATATAGAAGTACAAACCTGGCTGATCTGCAAGATCGAGATGTTGTATGGAATCTCCTTAATAGACTTAACAAACCGGGCATTTAGCTGTCCACTGTCCTCAACGCCGAAGCCTACTTTCCCGGCTTTAAGGTTCGTGATGTTGACGTAACCGGCGGTGCCGGTGGCGGCGCCGCTGGCCTGGAAGAGGGTGGAGGTGAGGGTGGTGCCCTTGCTGAGCTGGTGGAGCTTCCTGGTGCCGTAGTAGTCAACGAGGACGTGGAGGGACAGCACGTTCCGGATGGTATACACGGAGTAACCCTTCGAGAGAAGCGACGACATGGCGGCGTTGTCCACCACGAGGACCGTGATAGTGAGGCGGCGGTTGATCTCGGCCGCGAGGTGAGTCTTGGAGAGGTAGCTGTTGAAGGTGGAGAATTGGGGGAATTTGGCGAGGATGCGGGTGATGTTGTGGGCGTGGGAGGTGGGGGAGAGGGAGAGGAAGAGGAGGAAGACGAGGGGGAGGGAGAGGAGGAGAGTTGAGTTTCTGTGTGGCATTTTGTCGAACAGTTGGTGGGCGTGGAAGATTTTGGGTGAAATTAAATCTTAGTGGGAGGAATGGTGAGGATGGGAGGGGTGTGTACTTATGTAGGGATGAGTGGAGGGGTTTGGTTTTTGTTTGTTGACAGCTTGGATTTGGGAGGGTATGATGAGGGCATGTATTCTGGTGGGTCCATTTATTGTATTATTGGGGTTTTGATTTTTTTTTTTTTAAGAAAAAAAGAAGAAGAAAAAAAAAGGAGTGATTCATAGTTAAGAGCTTATTATTAGTTATTTTCCTTAATGTATAATGAAACTTAATGATAAATATCTATAAAGATATATGCTGCATTGATATTGAAAACTACAATAAAACTTTATTCAAAAAAAAATTTGAAATTGAGGAAATGGAGTTCATTTGTTTTTGTTTATTAGTGAATTGACCGTTGCTATTGCAAATCAATGGTTATATATATATACACACACACACACAATGGTGTTTTTCTTCTCTCTTCCTTTGGCTCAAACTCTAGCAAGTTACGTGTTAATTGAAAAAAAATTTTCTCAATAGTGCTAAAAAAAAGTATTAAAAAAAACAATTTTTCAATATCAAATTAAGGGATTTTCAACTAATAATGCTTAGAATTTAGAGTAAAAAAATTAAAAATTAAAAAGGTTAACCTAAAAGCCGTTTTGGAAATGGGAACAAAATTAGCGAGTTACCAACTAATTTACAATAGAATGATTGTATTATGCTCATATGTGCCGACAAATAATGAACTAGATTCTAAGCAATATAATATTATTTATATTAGTGTGTGTATATATATAATGGTAAAAAAATGCACGTTTATTTGTGTATTCCTAACGTGCAAGGTCCGTCACAACATATGCTTCATTGAATAAAGAAAGCCAATGTGGACCATACATGTTATATTTTTCCAAATCCCAAAGAAAGGAAGCATGGGACCAAAAAGCAGACAAATTTTATTAACTCTCTATTTAACGTCCCAACCCACTCTTAGTGTCTAATCTTACTTTATTAGTGAGAGATATGAATTAGTTGGTACTTAATTTTCCACTAGATTGTCATTGTTTATTGGAGACTTATTCAATGGGACCTCCAACAGCATGATGTAAAAAAAAAATATTAGAACGATTATGCAGAATTCAAGAATTAAAGATTAATATGACAGAACTTGAAAAAACGCATTATCGATAAGGCTTTAGTTTTTAATCTTTAGATTTATTATAGAAATTGTTTGTTCTACATATTTTTCTTTATTTGGGTGTGCTATCGATGAAATCTAATGATATAGAAATACTCTTAAGAATTTGGCAAATTCTTATAAGGTGCCCTCTCATAGTTGGTTTTACCCCAAAATGATCCGTTTTCTTTGCAGATTGGTTAAACTTTTTTAACAACTTCCAATTATTGGTTTGGTACTAATATTCACCTAAATTGTCATTGTTAATGGTAATTAACAAAAAAAAAAGTTATATTAACAATAAAGGTCATCCCAATTATTTAACACGAGCCATCCACAATAAAATAAATTAAAATAAAAACTTGGACACTCGTGTGAAAATATAGCAAAGTGACATTTAAAACTGGCATATGACAAGTGAAATAGAATTTAAGTTTCACTAATGTTTCTGTATATCATGTTATCTTTAAATCAAATCTAGGTTTGTATTTCACAAAATAAAGACCATGAGTTGAAATATTAATATTCATTAAAGGGGAAAAAAAAAAGATTTTCAAATTAAAAGGAAAGATCTACCAATTGGTTATCTACCATGATATGCATCAAAGTACAGTTAAAATTGTATTTCTTTGCGTTTGTACCTTTTTTGCTGAACAATGAAGTTTTATATCTTTGATGTTCATAAGCTTCTAAAAATTATGGACGAGAATATGAACTGATTATTTTTCTCGTTCCACTCATTATCTTAATGAATGTTGAATGTGACATTCGGTTTGATCTTTTTTTTTTTTTTTTATAAGATTAGAAAAACAAATTAGGTAGAAAAATCTACAAGTTCAAACTACGAAAAAAAAGGAAGTACTTAATTTGCAGGCAAAGTCTCCACCATTGTTATCTACCGTTAGTTTTAAAGAAAGAGTGTCGTTTTCTGATCAACCCAATTCTATTTGAGACCTTTTGCATGTGGCCATTGTGATGTTTTCATTTCTCCTAATTCGTACCCTTTTTTATTTTGTTTTATTTTATTTTATTTTTCAAAATTGAGATTATGTCAAGTGGTTAAGCTGTGGGACCCACAACTGTCGGTGGCAGTATACTACTCCCAAAGATTGGCCAGACTGGTATGTAAGAATCCTATATACGTATATGTGGTTACAAGAGACTGGACATGGTTGGTGACTCCACGTCAGCAAATGGGCATTTCATTTCATACGTGCCACTTGTTTTCTCGAAAGCAAACAAATGAAAAAACCATTCAATAATAATAATGATGGTTAGCATTTCCCTTTTCCAGGCTGTTGATTTTTTTGTCTTTTAACATCCCTTTCAATTTATATTTTTGTTAATATTTAAGTTTAATTTTAATTAAATTTTATTTTTTTATCTCAGTTTTTTTTAATAAAATTAATAAAATTAATAATTATTTTTTAAAAAATTAACTTATTCCAATTTAAAAAATTTTTATCTCTAATCGATAAACTAAACGCAAGCATAATATATGTTCATATTTTCAAATTTAGCCCTCCACTCAAAGGGATACAAAAATTCCCTCCCAAATTATTATTAGTCACAAATTTTGATACTTTCATTATTGTGACGTTAATTGTATAACAATTTTAATATCATTTTAGTTAGGTGATTAGTTGGTTAAGAACAATATAGTAAAATTAAACAATAACACCCTTAGATTCCTCCGATTGCTAATCCTAGATGTCTTCTCCTTGTTTGCTTGTAACCCTCACATTGTTGTCCTCTTATAATGCTTTTTACCAACTAGTCACATGACCTACACTTGATAAAACTGTTAAAAAGTTGGCGTTTTAACAATTAAAAATATCAAATTTGCAAATTATGGTAAGCTCTAGAGGGGGAGTGCATGAAGTTTGTACCAATTTAAATTGTATGTAGCAAAGTTAGACAATCTCTATTTTTAGAGCTAGCTTTGGAATTAACTAATTAAAAAATCTTCATATTTGTCTTCGGTTCATGATAATGGTAGTATTATTGTTTTAGTTAAGTTTAGATTTCTCTTTAAAAATAATTCACTAACTCCGTCACTTGACTCAATAATATTAATACCCACATTTCACATTTTGATTAGTCAGAAGTTGAATTTGAAACATCATAGGAAAAAGAAAAATATGGCAGCATAAATGGGCATTACTTGTTGTACATTTTTAAATATGAATTAATGTGGATTTTCTTACATAGTTTTTTTTTTTGATGAAAAAAAAAGATATAGGATGGTCCTATTATTTTTAGGTTTTCAGTCTCATAAACAGAAACTACTTTCCCAATATATGACAGAGACATATTTTTTATATTAATTTTTTTCAATCGGTCAACTGAGGTCCTTTTTTGGGGGGCTTTTCTTTCATAGTTACTAGTACTGAGTACTGACTAAAAATACTTGACGTGTCCCTATGGGAAGACATATCCAGGTGTGTACCATCCTCAACTGGTATTTGACACTTTACGCTACAAACTTCATCTACATAAGGATATAACAAATACAACTTTCCAAAAAATAGAAACTAAAAACCTTTTGTTTTTGGTAAATAAAAACCTATTAACTATTTCTAATGAAGTGTTTTTATTTTAATTTTTTTGAATTTTAGTTGGTAATTTTATCTGGGTTTTGCATGGAACTTTCCTGTCGTCCAATCTTATAGGTACTCTATTATTTTCCTTTGTACTTTTTTAGTACTGTAGTTCAGCATTAAATTTACTAGCTTTGTCTTTCAATCTATCAAACAATCAACACCAAGTCTATATATAGGGTCCTTATATTAATCATCCTATAATTATTTCAATTTATCTGAGTGAATTAAAGTCCCATTGGGACCTTTTTCTGCTGTGCCTTCTTTCTGATTGTGAACTGATACTGTAATTTCTAAATCTTTCTTTTTGGGTTGCTTGTGAACATCATCTTCGGACAACATGCATGTTTTTTTTTTATTTTTTTTTATTTTTATTTTTTATTGTCCTCTCTCTCTCTCTCCCTCTTTTCTTGTCCATTTTTGCTTGGTGCTGGCCTTCTTTATTTGCGTATGAATTTTTTATATTTGGTGTGTGTGTGTAAATATACATTTATATATTTTGTACATTGTATGTTCTAGTTACTTCTATGAGATGATAAGAAGCTTAAATGAGCAAACACAAAACTTCTAAGTACTATATATTATCAATTTAAATATGTGTACAATTGTAAGGTTAAAACCTATTTTGTCTTGAAAAAAATTTAAATCTATTTATGCTATGTTTTACATGTTTTAGAGAACTATTTCAATGTGAGGGTATAAATATTTAAGGTGATTTATAAAATTGTCTCTTAAAAAGCACATATTTGAACCATTGATCCAGTTGTATTAGTTTTAATTTTTGTTATCTCCAATTAAATAATTATGTAGGATCAAAAATCGAAACAATATAAGATCGTCCCTTAAAAAAAAAATACATATATGAATTCTTGATCCAATCATAATAGCTTTAATTCTTTTATCTCTAATTAAACAAGTATATAGGGTTAAATATCAAAACAAACATTAATTCTTTTATCTCTAATTAAGTCCCTGTTTCATGTTTCAACTCTAACTTAAAATTTTCATATCAGTTTTTGTCTTTTTCTAAAAAGTCAATAAAAATTATAACTATATTTTAAAAAGTCAACCAACTCCAACTTTAAATTTTCAACTTCAACCGGTGAATCGTACACACCATTAAATAAGTATGTAGGGCTAAAAATCAAAACAAACATTAAAAATGATAAAAAAAAAATCATAAACATTAGATAAACGGCTGTTTCCACAATTTTCTGTGTGTGTGTGTGTGTATATTTATATATGTATGTATGGATGCCTGTTGGAGGTGCATTCATGTATTATTCAAATTGGGCCAATGGGCTATTAATCAAAAAGGAAAGAAAACTGGGCTGTTCTCGAACAACAGGGCCAGTGAATTGGGCTCACAGAACTTCATACAAATTTGAACCGCTCCAAAAGCCACTCGGATGATCACTGCAAAGTATCGACTCCAGAGGGTAAAGTAAAGAGCTAGGTTTCGTTGAAGGGTTGTTCTCATTTTCTACTTGTAGCCTCTTCTGATTCCTTCGTTGTAAGTAAACCTCTCCACCCAATTCTATGAAATCAGAACTGTTTATGCTTTTTATTAATCTTTCTTTTTTATTAATTTTTACTGAATTTTTTTAAAATTTTTTTCCCTTCATCTCGAATGTATGTATGGATGTATGTATACATGTATGAATGTTTCCCTGTTGGATTTGATGGGAATTATTTATGTGGGCATGCAAGTTTATGTCTCTATGGTGGGTTTTTTTGAATCAAAATTGTTTTATAGGTGTGTTTATGTCTGATTTCCCTGGTGGGTCTTTGGAATTGGACAGAAAGTTTGTGTTTTTATAGAACTGTGTGTGCATTGCTACTATTCTCTCTTTGAGTATTAGTTTTACATTTTACAATTTTTTTAATATATATATATATGTGTGTGTGTGTGTGTGTGTGTTTCCGTTGGGTCTTTGAATCGGAATTCGTATGTGTGTATTTCTATTTCTTTGTCCTTGGTTAATGTTTGAATTGAATTTGCATACGTGTATAGGTTGCTGATAGTCATGAAAAGAAAAGGAAAGCGAACATTTTATGGAACCCAAATGGACAACACTAATAAACGAATTCAAAAGTCTGGTCCCTCCATAAGTGATCTTCCAATGACTATATTAGTTGATATTCTACTAAAACTAGATACCAAGAGCATTTTCTCGTGCAAATGTGTGTGCAATTCTTGGCGCAATCTCATTTCAGACCCTCAATTTGCTAAGCTGCACTTCGCACAAGCAAAGACCTGCCTCTTGATTCGAGTTAGACTACTTAATGTCAACATTTCAAGAGCCCTATACTTGTTGGAGCCCGAATATGGTTGCAGTGTTGATGTGGGGTATTGTTGGTGTGGATCCATTATGTGTAAGCGTTGTAATCGCAACATAAAAGTGAAATCCAAGTTAAAGATGCCGTTGAGGAATGCCCGAGTTATGTTAAGCCAGTTGAGTGATGATGATTCGGATGTGATCTTTGACTATGAGAACAGGAGGTGGAGGAAGTTAAAGTCAAGAACGGATCAAATATACCGGGTAGCTAATTCGTGTAATGGCTTGCTTTGTTTGACTGATGATTTTGGATACGATCCTGTTATTGTTTGCAACCCAATCCTAGGTGAGTTCATATACCTCCCAAAGTCTTCTAATGATGTGAATCATAGGAGTGATTTCAAAATTATATTGGGCTTCAGTCCAAAGAATAATCAATATAAAGTTGTAAGGCTGTTTACGGCTTTCCCTGCTTTTAGTATGGTTGAGTTACATACGCTTGGGACAGATTCATGGAGACGTGTTGACATTTCGGTACTTAAGCTAAGGTCCATACATGGCTTTGCAAGCTATAATCGGGGACCAGTCTATCATGAGGGAGCTCTTCACTGGATTTGTGAGGACGATGACTTAAAATCTATAGTTTATTTTGACTTGGAAGAGGAGCAGTTCCACTTCTACTCTATACCATCACCACCTTGTCGGCAAGGAGGCCATTTGGATATGGAAGTTTTAGGTGGTCGTCTTTGTGTGTATGATCGTTGTGCTGATCATCACCTTGATATCTGGGTGGTAGACTATGATGTCTGTGATTCTTGGACTAAATTGATCTCCGTAGATATTGTGAATTATCATTGCTCAACTCCTCGTTCCTTTTACTCTTCCCGACCCATTAGTTACTTAGGAAATGGAGCTTTGTTAATGTTTGATTATGCTTGGAATGAATTGATGTATTTTGATGAGTCAAGAGGCCTAAGGTTGAAACATCTCAAGTTTCATGGCAATAAATCAAGATTTGAGGTCATTGTTCATACTCCAAGCTTCATTTCACTCAAGCATATTGTGATGGCGGGTAATGTCGAGGTACTCAATGTTGATTCAAGGTATGGATAAGCATTTCTTTTTTCTTTAATTTATTTACGATTTTCATGATACTTTTAGCATTTTTAATTAGCTTTATATGCATATATCTAGGTATTACATCATAGACTACATTGGCTATACATGTTAATCCAAACATATATCCTAGGGGAGTACGGTCAACGATTAACTGTACATCTTTGCTAACATGTGATTACTAAATAGCATATTTCTTAGCTTATGGAATTCTGAAGTTAAATTGTTTTGTCAGAAGAGGTGGAGTGAGAAAATTACCAAAAAGGTTCATATATTTATAATGAAAGGAAGGAGGAGATCAACAAAAAAAATTTCCTTTCTTTTGGCAACAAGAAAGTACATGGATTGATTTTATCTCTTGATTTCCATTCTTTACGGTGGTAATTTGATTACACAACAGTTTTGGGTGAAACATTCTTGGTAAGTCCTTTTCTAACGACATGTTTTATGTTACTGTTTTAGATTCAGGTGTCGGAAGTTACGACTCGGAGAAGAGACCTATCCTCTTATGGTTGGAAAGACCAAAAAAGGCTAGGACATGGCTTCTGATTCTCATGCTAGACCAAAGCAATTGAGCTTCTTTCGCGCTTGTCCATCTGGTTGTAATTCAACTGCATACCTCTAGACCAAGCAAGTATTGTAACAAGGAAGAAAAGTATTGGTACGATTCTGTAAAGTGAGGGACACTTTGATAAAACCTGGGGGGTTCATAACATGAAGTTATGGTTAAATATATGGGTGTAATGTTGTTGTTGTTGTTGTTTTGTTTTTTTTTTTAAACTGTGCTATTTGCAATATTATGGGGTTCTAGTGTAACTTAAGCATAATATCATATTTATTGCTAGTAAATACGCTATTTACTTTAACAGTTTTAAAATCTTTGTTATTTACTCGTTTACGTTGTGTAAATATGCTATTTACTTCATTCTCCCATGTATTTTGAAGGAGTATTAGGGATGACTGCGATCCTTTCTCTTATGGGGTGGGTCCATGAGTACCATATGACTATAAGGACATGTATGTTGGTTAAGATTAACCCCCGGTGAGTACGGGACAAGGTTGGGGGAAGTTCTCCCTTCTCCGCACTCATCCCGCTTATATTCATCTTTTATAAATATATATATATATTTAAAATTTAAATTTTTGAATGGCATACAAAAATTGGACACCTTCACACAAAAAAAAAAAAAAAATGTAAACTATCCTTAACCTCAATATATGTTTTATAATTATGTTGGTGAATTTTATAGAAAATTTAATGCAATTTGCTTTGAGTATTTTTTTTTTTTTAAATTATTTCAATTCCTAATGGGGTAAGTATTGCGGTATGCATATAGCACTCGCAGTGAGATTTCTTATCTCGTATCCGTCAAAAATTGAGTGAGTATAAAAAGATGAAAAAGGATAGGAAAAGCAAATCCACCATGCGTATAGCACCCGCAGTGAGATTTCTTATCCTCGTATCCGTCTAAAATTGAGTGAGTATAAAAAGATAAAAAGGGTAGGAAGAGCATATCCACCGATCTCACCGTGCTCCATTGTCATCCCCACTAATTTGGAACATTCATTTGCCATTCTGTAATAATTGGACCATCGGGATTTCAATCACAGAGCCAGTGAATTGGGCCGAAAAACACGGCCCATCAAACAACCTACCGCCCAGATGAATCGTCCCAAAGTGTTCTTCCTTCTTCCCACCTCTGGTGCGCAAATAGAGACTACAGAAAGTCTAGTAACTTAAAAGAGCTAGGTTTTGTTAACTTCTCTTCTCATTTTCTACTTGTTCTTCCTTCGTTGCTGGTAAGTGAACTTTTCCAATTCCACCTTTACTATGAAATCATGACTATTTTATCTCTTTTCCTTAATGTATTTTTACTATTTTTTTTTTTTCCTTCTTTCCTTACTTTATTTTTCGTTCCTATGTTTCCCTGTTGGATTTGGTGGGAAAATTTTTTTGTGGGCATGCCAAATTTTTGTCTCCCTGGTGGGTTTTTGGAATGAAATTCATGTATAACATTTTCATTTCTAATGTTTGTTAGTGATTTTCATCCTAGTATCTAATCCATTTGTCTATTTTCGTTTTGTTTTGTTGTGTTTTTCGTTTTGTTTTGTTTTTTGGCTTTTTTTTTTGTTTGTTTTTTTGTTTTTTGTTTTTAAATGTTTTTGTGTGTGTGTGTATGTATATATTTATGTCTCCGTGGTGGGTCTCTGAATCAAAATTTGTATACGTGTATTTATGTCTGATTTCCCTGGTGGGTCTTTGGAATTGGACGGAAAGCTTGTGTATGTTGTTTCCCTGGTGATTATTATTTTTTTTAACTTATGAGTTCATATAGAACTGTGTGTGCATTGCTAATATTCTCTCTTTCAGTGTTAATTTTACATTTTTTTTAAGTCTTTGAATCGGAATTTGTATAAGTGTGTTTCTATTTATCTGTCCTTGGTTCGAATTTACATATGTGCATAGGTTGCTGATAGCCATGAAAAGATAAGGAAAGCGAACATTTTACTGAACCCAAATGGACAACACTAGTAAACGAATTCAGAAATCTGGCCCCTCCATAAGTGATCTTCCAATGACCATCATTGTCGATATTCTACTAAAACTATGTACTAAGAGCATCATCTCGTGCAAATGTGTGTGCAAGGCTTGGCATAGTCTCATTTCAGACTCTCAATTTGCTAAGCTGCATTTGGCAGTGGCACAAGCAAAGACCTGTGTTTTGATTCGAGACGAGAATCACCCCCACATTTCGAGAGCCCTGTACTTGTTGGAGCCTGAAGATGGTCGCAGTTTTGATGTGGGATATTGTTGGTGCGGATCCATCAAGTGTAAGCGTTATCATCACAACGTAAAAGTGAGCGCCAAATTAAAGATGCCACTGAGGAATGCCCAAGTTATGTTAAGCCAGGTGAGTGAGGATGCGGATGTGATCTTTCACACCGTGAACGACAGTAAGAGGCAAGAACTTGATTAAGTTAAGAGTCAAGGATGGATCACATGTACTGGGTTGCGAATTCGTGTAATGGCTTGCTTTGTTTGACTGATGGATCCGGAGATGACCGTGTTGTTGTTTGCAACCCAATCCTAGGTGAGTTTATATACCTCCCAAAGTCTTCTAATAATGAGAATAATGGCGAAGGATTCGGTGATAACATGGCTGAGATACATACGCTTGGGACAGATTCGTGGAGAGATGTTGACATCTTGGCATTTAAGGTAAGACCCATCAATTGCGACCTAGTCTATCATGAGGGGGCCCTTCACTGGATTTTTGGGGACGATGATTCAAAATCTATAGTTTCTTTTTGACTTGGAAGAGTAGCAGTTCCACTTCTACTCTATTCCGTCACCACCTTGTCAGCAAGGAGAAGATTTGGAGGTGGTAGTTTTAGGAGGTTGTCTTTGTGTGTATAATTGTTACGCCAATCGTCCCCTTGATATCTGAGTGATGAAAGACTATGGTGTTTGTGAATCTTGGACTAAATTGATCTCCATAGACATTGTAAATGATCACGGCTCAGCTCCTCTTCCTACATATTCCCTATGCAAACCTATTAGTTAGAAAATGGAGCCTTGTTGATGTTCGATTATGTTTTGAATGAATTGACGTACCATGATAAGTTAAGTGGCCTAAGGTTCAGACATCTCAAATTTCATGGCATTAAATCAAGATTCGAGGCCATTGCTTATACTCCAAGCTTCATTTCACTTAAGGATATTGTGATGGCGGGTTATGTCGAGGTACTCAATGTCAATTCAAGGTATGGATGAAAACATTTTGTTTTTGTTTTTCATTTATTCACGATTTATCGTTTATATGATATTCTGAAAATTAAAACAATATCATATTAATCTGAATATCCCTGTAATGATTATATAATGAAAGGAAAGAGGAGATTAACAAAAGAAATTTCCTTTCTTTTGGCCAACAAGTACATGGATTGATTTTATGTCTTGATTTCCATGCTTTACAGTGTTAATAACATTCTTGGATAATAGTCTCTTCTAATGCGATGTTATATATACATAAATATATATGTATATTAATATTGTTGATTCAGGTGTGGGAAGTTACGACTCGTAGAAGAGACCTATCCTCTTTTGCTTGGAGAGACAAGAAAGAAAAGACGTGGCTTCTGATTTACTCACAACATCCTGTGGACATATGGGCTGTTTCAAGTGCTCTCCTTCCTTTTTTCATTAAATAGTAATTCGAGCTCCTTTCCCGCTTGTCCATGATCTGGTTGTGCTTCAACTGCTTTTTGGAAGATGGTTCTCTTTCCCCATGCTCAGTCACACTCTGATTGCTGAGTTATCTACAAAGCAACATATCTAATTGTGTGTGTGTGTGTATATATATATATATATTGTTTTGAGAAGAGGGGGGGAAAAAAAAAAAAAGAACGTACATGAAAGTAAGTAGGAAAAAAAGTTGGGAAATATCTATTTTGGTTTTCATTGACTCGACTTGAGAGACAGACATGTATGGATTTCGTGACGGAGAATTTGGTGAAGAAAAACTAAGGGGTTCATATCATGAATAGTTTCATATATGAATGTTTGTTGTTGTTGGGTTTTTATTTTTTTATTTTTTATTTTTTAAGTTCTATATTAAATGTAGTAAGTAGTATTTTCTAGAAAATAATTGAAGTAGATGGCAGACTTGCCAAAAAAAAAAAAATGAAGTAGATGGCAGATTTTTAAAATAAAGGTAAATGGAAAATTTATTAGGTAAAGGACATATTTACAAAATATAAATGAATTATTGTCCTTTTTTTTTTTAAGGGAAAAACCAGAGTTTATTCAATATTATTAATATCAGAGAGCACAACAATCTCAGTACAAGAGGAATAGACTTAGTACAAAATAAATTGACAGAACTAGTAAAGGCCAAACTTGCTAAGAAATAGGTTACACCGTTCTTTTGTCGAGAGGTATAACAAACAGATCCATGTCTGGCATTGGTCATAGCATTAGCATCCTTCACATCAGTTATCACATTTGATTCTGGAGATCTTGATAAGAGCTGTTGAATAGCCCCCACAACATTCAAAGCGTATAACTCCAAAATCCAACTATCCAATCCACACTAGAGGGCGAGAAAGACCCCCTCTCTAGCAGCCAGAGATTCAGCAACAAGTGGAGAGAAAAAACCCATAATTTTCTTGCTAAGGGCTGCAATTACCATACCATCAACATCTCTGATAATCAACCCCCAATACCAATGAAACCATGCTTGTTCCTTACACTAGCATCAGTATTAATTTTATAGACCCCGTGAGGAGGTGGAGACCATAGTAGCTTGTGTAGTCGCTCTTGTTGAGATCCAACAGTATTTACTCGACCATAATTTTGGTAGTCCCCCAGAACTCTTCCAGCCCTTTCATTCACTCCACTCACTCCCAAGCTTCTCTTGTTGAAAACAAAGTCATTTCTCTTTGTCAAAAAGACTCCAGACCAACATCACAAGAACCCACAATTTTCTTGCCAAGGGCTGCAGTCACCATACCTCCCTAGCAGCCCCACATCGCCAAAATGAATGACTTGCATCTTCCACCTCTTCATTACAGCGTGGACAGGTTGGCAAAATGTTAACTCCTCTCTTAACTAATAAGCCCCTTGCAGGAAAAGCATCAAATAAAACCCGCCAGAGAAGAATCTTTACTTTGCTTGGAACGTTAAGTTTCCAGAGTCTACGCCACCACAAAACATCTGGTCCCTCGGCTGAACTGTTAGCGATCAAATTAATTCTCATTACTGTCTTATAACCTGACTGAACAGTATAGCAACCCGACTTTTCAAAATGCCAAAGCAGGATATCACTTCTAGTTCCGGTACTTAGAGGAATGCTCAGAAAAGCTTCCTTATCCACATCCCAGAAGTAGCGATTAATCTGATTAATATCCCAAACTCCAGCCGAAATAAAATCTGAAACAAGTAGCTCCTCTCCCTCCCCAATTCGGTAGTCTATTAGCAAATATTTTTGCTTCAAGGGATTATGTCCAAGAGAAGCCACCAAGAAGGAAGAATTAGAGAAGTATTTCGCCTTTAAAATTCGAGCCACCAGTGAATTAAGACAAGTCAAAATCCTCCATCCTTGCTTGGCAAGTAAAGCCATGTTGAAAGCCTTCATATCTCGGAATCCTAATCCGCACTTAGACTTTTCCCAACACAACTTCTCCCAATTCGCCCAATGAATTTTCCGATCTTTACCATCACCACCCCACCAAAAATTAGAGATGAGAGCTTGAAAAGCATCACAAAGGGTTGACGGAATTTTAAAGACACTCATAGCATAGGTGGAAGTAGCTTGGGCGACCGCCTTTATAAGAATTTCTCTACCTCCATATGAGAACAACTTACTCCACCAAACCTGCAACTTCTTCCAAACTCTTTCTTTTATACTATCAAACAATTTCCTTCTATTACACCCCACAAATGAATGGAGAACAAGATAAGGATCGTGACTAACTTCTTCGGAGAGACCAAGAAAGTTGGGGACAAAAGCTTGTCCATCTTCCGACATATTGGGACTGAACGTGATCGTCGATTTTTGGATGTTAATGATTTGTCCCGATGCACTCTCATACGTTGAAAGAATATTTTTTTATATATAGTGATACAGCTCCTCTCGTCCGCGTTACTGAAAATAATACTATTATCAGCGAATAACAAATGATTAATCTGAGGGGCTCCCCTAGAACAAGAAACACCCATCAGCATCCTGTCATCTTGAGCTTTTTTAAGAAGCGCTGAGAATCCTTCTGCACAAAGAATAAAAAGGCAGGGAGACAGTGTGCAACGTTGGCGAAGACCTCTAGTTGGGACAACTTTACCCTCCGGACGTCCATTAATGAGAAAAGAAAAGGTAGCTGTTGAAACACAGTCCATAACAAGTCTCACCCAATGGTTGGAAAACCCAACTTTCTCCATAATTGCTTTCAAGAAACTCCACTCCACTCTATCGTAGGCTTTACTCATATCAAGCTTCAAAGCCATTAGCCCCTTTTTTCGCCCAATCTTGCGACGGATAGTGTGGAGAACTTCAAAAGCCATGATGATGTTGTCCGTAATTAACCTTCCAGGAACAAATGCACTTTGCTCATCCGAAATAATATCCAAAAGGTGAGATTTTAATCTATTAGCTAGTGTCTTGGTAACAATCTTATAAGAGACGTTACAAAGGCTAATAGGTCTAAAGTCTGCAACCTTTTTAGGCGATTTTATTTTCGGTATAAGCGCAACAAAAGTATGATTTAAAGGTTTGATTGATTTTCCCCCATTGAGAATGCTCAAACATATCTCCGCGATGTCGTTACCCACCAGATCCCAGTTGTCTTGGAAGAAACCGTCGTGAAGACCGTCCGGGCCCGGGGATTTCCAAGCTCCCATCACAAAAAGGGCTTCCTTAACCTCAAGAGCTGTGAAAGGAGCATCTAAAAGTGCCAAAGCAGCCAGAGAAAAATGGCCCGTCACCCCCTCAATATTCTGTCTTTTTAAATACTAGACGATTTTCTGGCCTTTATATTTTGTTTTTCAGTTAATATTTCTGAATCGTTTTCCTTGTTGTTCTTTGAATTGAAGTAGCCAGAAAAAGAAGAACAAGAAAGCCAACCCAAACGAGAAACACTGAAGAACCAGTTCAAATATGTAGACGCTCCATAAATGATATTCCGATACCTATTTTGATGGATATTATAGGAAAACCAAGCACCAAGAACCTTATCTCGCGCAAATATGTGTGCAAGTCTCGGCACAGTCTCATTTCAGACCCAGAATTTGCTAAGCTGCACTTCGCACAAGCAAAGACTTGTATTTTGATTGGAGAGAACCAATCCGATTTCCGCATTTCAAGAGCCCTATACTTTTTGGAGCCCGAAGATGGTGTCGTATTCGATGTGGAGCACCGCTGGTGCGGATCAGTTAAAGATGAGTGTGAGCTTTGTCTACGCAGCATAAGGCTGAGATACATACGCTAGAAACGGAGTCATGGAGATGCGTCGTTGACATGCCGGTATATAAGCCTAAACTGAAAAACGATGACCCGGTCTATCACAATGGAGCTCTTCATTGGATTTGTGCTTTGAAGGATGGCTCAAAAGCTATATTTTCTTTTGACATGGAAGAGGAACGATTCGGCTTCTACTCTATTCCATCACAACCTAGTCAGCAAGGAATAGTTTTGGAAATTGGAGTTTTAGGCGGCTGTCTTTTTGTTTATGTTCGTTTAGATGTCGATCCTCGCCTTCTTGATATCTGGATGATGAAAGACTATGGTGCCTGCGAATCTTGGACTAAATTGTTCCGCATAGATATTACAAATGGTCAACAGTCGAATCGAATTTATTTCCGTTATCGCAATTTTCGATCTTTAATTTAACTTAAACAACAGTGCTTTATTGATAATCAATGGTGATGGTGACGAATTGGCATATTATGATGAATCAAGAGTTCTAAGATTCAAGCATCTCAAGTTTCGTGGCACCATAACTAAATTTGCGGCCATTGTTCATACCCCAAGCTTCATTTCGCTCAAGGATATTGTGACGGCAGGCAATGTCGAGGTACTCAATGTCAATTCAAGGTATGTACGAACAATATTTCTTGCAATAAGGGATTTTTCTAGGGGTTAATTTGGTCCTGATTTCCAATCTTTTGCATTGCTAATAAGTCCCTTCTAATAAGAGTATCTTTTGTATTTTTATTGTTGATGATTAAGGGTGTGGGAAGTTGAAACTCTTAGAAGAGACCAATCCTGTTTCCGTTGGAAGGACGAGAAGATATATCACTGCCTTCTTTTTAGATGGAAGTTGAAAGTGTAGAGCCCATGCCACTGGCTTTTTTTTTTTGGTTTTATTATTCTTGGTTGTTTCAGATTCCGAGACTAAGCTTGTATTTGGTTCGCTGGTAGGAGATGAAATTTTAAATTGGAGTTAGTTGACTTTTTAAAAAATAGTTATAATTTTTGTTAACTTTTCAAAAAAAAGACAAAAACTGAAATGAAAAAGCACAATTTAGTTGGATTTAAATAGTTGAAATGTCAAATGAACCACCTTAATTATTATATTTTTAGTAGTCTAAAAGCTTGGCTTAAATAATATTGTAGCTTGAATACTTTCAGAGAGATATATATATATATATATATATTATATCAGTTTTGTGAATGAAATGTGGAAATGTGAATGATATTATCAGTTTTGTTATATATATAAATAAGGTTCGAGTATTGTTCGTAAATTGTGGACATGCAAATGCATATAGGAGCTCGTACTTTGATTAGTGGCCCTATATATATATATGTGGGTCCTATAACTATCAATTCACTATTATTACAGTACCTACGTCGTAGAAATCACGTAAATACCAACAAGGGAAATATTTTTATTCAATTTATAAAATGGACAAATTTTATGTATATATTTAACATGCATTTTCCAGAGCTAGAATACATTAATTGTATCATAACACGTTAATTAAAGTTTACATATTAGAAAAACACATAAAAACACGACACAAATAAGGGACAAATGAACCGAATCCGAATAAGTGGAGTACAGTCCCATGCAAATCAAAGCTAGCTTTTCTCTTTTCTTTTTTCTCAAGCCAGATTATCACACAAAAAACGCCCGACAGAATCAAACGAAGATCCACCTTCCATCAAAGCCTTGACGCTCTTCTCACTCATCTCCTTGACCTTCTTCCTCACCTGATCATTCCCAACACCACCGTCCATCACTCTCCTCACCCCTCTCTCAATCTCCTCCTCACTCACAACCATCACTCCATCATCTCGCTGTGGAACCTCCTGCGGTACTCGATCCTGATCTCCACCGCCACCCCCACCTCCCTCACCAGCTCGAACGCGTTGAACTGCTGCTCGGCGTACATCGGCCACGCCGCTACCGGTCACGCCGAACGGCAGGCTCTCGAGCGCCGAGTTCCACCCGCAGTGCGACACGAACTCCCCGACAGCCCGGTGCGACAGCACGGCCACCTGCGGAGCCCAGCCTATGACCTTACCTCGCCCCGCCGTCCGCTCCGTGAACCCCGAAGGGAGAACCTCCTACTGGTCGGCGTAGTCGGCGGGGAAATCGAGCTTGTTGCTCGGCGGCGGCGGAGGGCGTAAGGGCCAGAGAAACCGGAGGTTGCTCATGTGTTCCAGCGCGGAGGCGATTTCCCTCACTTGGCGCTCGGCCAAGCTTCCTAAGCTCCCGAAGCACAGGAAGACTACCGAGGAAGGGGGTTGTTTATTGAACCAGTTGATGATCGTGGTCGTGTTCGGATAGCCGTTCAGGTTCACTATGGGTCAGACGGGGTACACCGGCGGAGATTTACCGTCGGCGGCCAGAGAGTCAAGTGCACGGGGTTCCAATTCCTTGATCGTGTTCATGAGAATACATGGTTAAAATGTTCAATGATTCTTGTTACAAGGAAACTTACAATGCATTTGGTACACCTATTTGGATTTAAATTTTTATATTAGAGTTGATTGAATTTTTAAAAACTAATTAAAATTTTTATTGAGTTTTAAAAAAAAGAAACAAAAATTGATTTAAAATTGTTTGGTTCAAACCGGATATCCACACAAGTTTAATAAATAAAATTTGATGACAGCAAAAGACTCTCTCCGTGTTTAATTAAAACAAAAAATGTTATTTGTTCGATGTTTTTTTAAAAATATTTTCTGAGCACATACATTTATCTCTTTAATTTTCTAATCACTTGTGCATGTTGTGTTTAATTAGTCAAACTTTAAGTGTACAAAAAGAAAAAAATTAATTAGGCAAAAATACACTGGTACGGTGGTACCTTTCCTAAAAATACATGCAACTAGGCTGCTATACCTGGGGCCTAGCCTTCTATTTTTGCAAATTTTTGCTGATGTATGTGCGAATACATGATCGGCTATGTAAAAGGATCATGCACAGTCATGCAAGCTTTTTCTTATATTTTGTTTACTTTTTTTTTTTTAGTATAACACAAAGATAAGAACATAAAATTTTTCATAGGAAAGATCGATCACAAGACCTTTAGGGAGGACACTAGTAAAACTATAAGTAAACCTCATAAAGTTATCACTTCCAGACAATTATTTATATGTCTCTTAGATGAAAAATGTTAGACACAGACTTTAATAGTAAATTTTAAGTACAACATCACATGATATATGAGTTATTAGTTTTTTTTATTGACATAATTGTCAAATCAATTGAAAACATCTACTATTAAATTAAAGAGTAATTGGCCTAAATGGTCCCTAAACTCTTTACAAGGTGACGGTTTGGCTCATGTTTTTTTTTTATCGAGAAAACCCTAAACTCTCTAAATATTGACAATCTTAGACCTTTCCGTCCAATTCCGTTAAATTTCTAACAGAATTTTATTCAAGTAATCATTTTTGCAGTGAAAAGTCCAAAATACCCTCCACCACCTTCTGAATCTCCCCTCCAAACCTCCAATCTCCTGCCCATTCTGATTCCTACCCCTCCAAAACCCTAACCTTAGATTCCCCAAAACCTCTGACACCGACCATCGCCTTCGCCGCCTCCACAGCCATCTCTTGCAGATCCATCACGAAGCTTCTCCACCGCCATCTCTTAAGATCCACCACGAAGCCTCTCCATCGCCTCTAGCCCGATCTTCTACAGATTCACCAAGCCTCTCCACCGCCATCTCTTGAGATCCACTACGAAGCCTCTCCATCGCCTCCAGCCCGATCTCCTGTAGATCCACCACGAAGCCTCTCCGCTGCCTTCACCGCCATCTCTTGTAGATCCACCACAAACCCCCCTACCCAATCCACCGATCTAAGAAATGAGAAGAGAGAGAGAGACAGAATTACCATGAAGCCGCCCCCCACCCCCGTGAGATCAGGGTTCTCCCTCCCTACTGAATCTAAAGCCCTCCCCCCCCCCCCCCCCCAATCCACCAATCTGAGAAATGAGAGAGAGAGAGAGAGAGAGAGAGAGAGAGAGAGTAACTCTGAAGCCCCTCCCCCCACCACGCCGTAGAGCTCGGCGCCCCCCCCCCCCCCCAATCTAATCCAAAGCCTCCCTCCCAACCCATTGATTTGAGAATTGAGAAGTAAGAGAAAAAGAGAGAGAGAATTACCACAAAGCTGCCCCCCTCTTGGCCGCCGCCGCCAAGATCGGAGCCCTCCCTCCCTTCCCCTCACTGAATCCAAAGCCCTCCTTTCTAATTCACTGATCTAAGAAATGAGAAGAGAGAGAGAGAGAGAGAGAGAATTATGAATTTTTTTATTTTTTTAAATTAATTATTATTAAATTACTAAAAATGTCCTTTCAAATTACTCATTCCATTAAAATTTAATGGTTTCGGACATAAAGGACTATATTGACTAATATTTTAAGAGTTCAAGGTCTTATCGGAAAAAAAAAAAACAAGGACCAAACTGTTACCTTATAAAGAGTTTAAGAATTAAATTATGACAATTCATTATCAGGTGAGTTAGTATTCAAAAAATTATTATTAAAAATATTGTTCTTAATGATATTTTAAAATAATAATAATAATAATAACCTAACAAGTTATAAGTTGTGTTTTCCTAAAAGAAATTTAATGTATACGACTTGGAAAATATTATTCATAATAATAATAATAAAAATAATAATAATAAGGAATCGGTTTGCCGCCTCCTCTTGCTAGATCACTTTAATTCAAGAACTAATTTTCTGTTAATGCATGCGTTGAAATATAAGTAGTAACGATAGAGATCCATTTGTAGAAGGCTATTTATCAAAAACAAAAACAATGTAGTTTAGGAATTAGTACCACCGATAGTGGCATAGCGATTGTGTATGCTTTTTTTAAATTTTACCGAGTCTGATAAAAAATGATCAGATCTTAATACCTTTCTACCTGTTTTCAATGAATACTAGATGGGGGTGTGAGTTTTATTTTGTGGGGGGGAAGTGTAAGAAGGTTTATATCAAGTGAGACTTGAGATCCATTTATGACGATCTTTTGGCCCTAACAACTGGATGACCGGTTAGTAAGAGCCATGATATATAAGCACAACTGATACAAATATCGTATAATATTAAGTTTATGTTTGATACACCGGTTTAAAATTGAATTTTTATATTAACGTTGATTAACTTTTAAAAAATTAATTATAATTTTTGTTGACTTAAAAAAAAAAAAAGACAAAAAGTAACATAAAAATTTTAGATCCGGATCTATGAGCCAAACCGAAGCTAAATTTCAAAAATACCTTTGCTTTGTGATCTTATCCTCCTTGCATGGTTGAGCATAATCGGAGCTGAGGCCTCGTCCACCACTATACCAGGCAAGACACTCACCGGAACCGGGTTCACAAAACCCGGAACGATGAGCTTCGAATCCGGCTTGTTTCTAAACCAGGTCGGATCCACGCCATGCTCATCATTCAGAGCTTGGAGGTGAAACATGAGGGAAAGAAACCCGGCGCCTGACGTGAAAAACACATAACTCGGCACACCAAACTCGTCGGCCACGTCGATCATAGTCGACATCAACGTGTCGACAACGAACCCTGCTAGCCAGGGCGAGTCGGGACCCGAATTCAGAATCCGGGTCACGGTGTTCTTGACGTGGGGTTTGTGGGTCTCGATGAATGAGTTGACGAAGACGATGGGGTCGGTCTCCGCGAAGGTGATGTTCTGTGAGATATCGATGAACTTGATGCGGACGGAGGTGGAAGCGGCGGCGAAGGAGTCGGTGTAAGTAGCGAGGTTCGGGTCGAAAGGGAGCTTGATGATGAGGACTGATGAGAAGGTGATCGGTTCTAGCAACGAGTTGCTTTGCGAACTCTACTGTGGTTACGACGTGTCCCATTCCTGGACAAGGTATGAAAACCAACTCTAGTTTCTTGATCATTTTTTTGTTTTTAAAATATTACTGATCAAGCTTAATTATTATCGCTCTTCTTGATCTCCACTGCACTGTTCATATATATATATATATATATAGGGTACGTACTCTTCCATGCAAGCGAAAAATGCCAAATAAGACATAAATGGAAGGATGCTCTCGGCCTCGTTCAGACTGCGGCTTTGATTCCCCGCTGTTACTAGATTATGAATTTATCTCATCGTTAAGTTGTTAAGGCTTCGTTTGGTTCGCCGTTTTGAACCCAAAATTTTCATATCAGTTTTTGTCTTTTTCTGAAAAAATTTTTTGTCTTTTCTGAAAAAGTTTTTTGTCTTTTCTGAAAAGTCAACAAAAATTACTATTTAAACTTAAAATTTCCAACTCAAACCGTTTCACCAAACGGACCCTAAGTTATAATATTTACGTAATTTATAAAGTTTATATAATGGGCTCCTTGTTTACTTGAGTTGGCTTTTAACTAGATTTGAGTTCTACACAAATTCGCCTCACATCAGAGTCAGACTTTGCATGCAATATTAATAAGTTTGAATCTCTGTTGATTTATATGACACGTATGAAGGGTATTTTTATGAAATGAACTTTCTTTCACCTTCTAAAAAAATGGAAGTACTCTGTTAATATACTTGGTATTAATAATTATCTTTCTTTTTTTTGAAGGGAATAATTATCTCCATTTATAGATAACTCTTAATCTTCGCTTGGTAAGTTAGTTGGAGATGAAATTTTTAAATTGGAGTTAACTGATTTATTAAAAATTAGTTACAAATTTTGTTGACTTTTCAAAAAAAAAAAAGACAAAAATTTATATAAAAAAGTATAATTTAATTGCTTATTTTTCGCTTGAAGCTGCTAGGTTTATTTCTTGATCATCTGGAACTGGTCATTTCCGTTAAGAGTACAAGACAACTCATTTTTATTTTATTTTTCTTGGAATCAATAGGTGAGGAATAATGATGTAAAAGAAGCAGTCATTCACACTACAGACAAAATTTTTAATATTTAATTAGAAAGTACTCTCTTCGGCATTTAGATGCCTTAATGGAGCAGAGGAACTAATTGGTCGATCGTTGACTTATACAAGACGATGTGTTTTACCAAATTAGTAAGTTAAACATTTTTCGGACTTTTAAATTTTTGTAATAATTGGAGAATAAGTTAGGAATATCCTTATTCTTAATATTGTCTGTTGTCATTTTATTTATTTTATTCTTGTCTGGAAGAAAATTCTACTAGCTGGTGCTAAATATATATTATCAACACTAACTCTGTCTCCTCCTCCTATACTTTAAGAAGAAAGTTTTTTTTTTCTTTTTTTTTTTCCCCTCTCTATAGTTTACATATGAGTTTCCTAATTTGTACCTGAACTTTCCCCCAATAAAGTTAGATCTATATTCTCTTTTGTTCACTAGAGCTTCTTTGCCTTTTCCCTATAAGTACTGAAGAAATATATATAATAACAGGCAAGTTAAAAATTAAATAAAAACTAAAAATCAAACGGCATTATAATGAAGCAAAGTTAATAGGGATAATTCCAAATTTCATACCATACCATACACTATTTCATATTGTTTTATGAATTTTGACTCACTTCACTTAATACGTTACGAACAAGTGATTAAGGGCATGTTTGGTAGAACTTTCTAAAAACTGCTTTTGGCTTCCTAGGTCCAAAAACAGTTTATGAAGGTATTTGGATGATTTGTCAGAAAAGTTTATAATCTCCAGAAGTACTTCTTGTCAAAGTTAAAAATTATGGTTTTTAGCGAAAGATCTTTTGAGTAAACTTTAAAACTTGTAACTAAATGTAAATTAGAAATTATATACTTCATTTTAGCATTTTTTACTTGTTGGAATATTTTAAATATCATTTTAATCTAAAAAACTCTTTAATTCTAAATGCTTACTGAAAAACTATAATTTTTACTTCTATTTTTCTATTGGGTAAAAATAAAAATAAAAACACTGTTAAACGGACACTAAGTCCGGCAACGGAAATGGTTTAATTTAGAAGAGTAAAACAACCAAGAAAACGCGTCTATATAATATGGGTTCGTTTGGTTCGTCAGTTTGAGTTGAGTTTTTGAAGTTGAAATAATAAATTTTGTTGACTTTTCAGAAAAGACAAAAATCTTTTTGGAAAAAAGACAAAGACTTTTGAAAAAAAAGATAAAATTTAAGATAAAAAAATTAAGTTTGAGTTGTCAAACCAAACACACTCTATATATCAGCAGAATTCTCCTTGTAACTCACGAAGGTACTTGTGGCCAGGTGGGTGTTTTAGTGGCCACTAAAAACCAGTTATTTTTATCTCCTTTTCTTGACGTTCTCGCTTCATTGAAGTGAGTGCACTGGTTTGACTGAAAGTCTGAAACACACGGCCAACACGCAGCAGGGAAAGCTGCATTAGGCAGGCCCACTGACGTAACGTCATTTCTAATTTCTCACTTAAACTTTAAAAACTTTCATTAATCTCTCACATTTCCAATTAGTTTTACTGAACTTATTTTATGAGGATTTTGATTAAGGGCATTTGGTTAAGGTATTACTTTTATATATAAGCACACTATAATTATTTTTGTAGTTCTAGCTAAATAGAACTTATTGCAAAGGTTCAATCGATTTCAAAAAAAAAAAAAGGTTTCCACTTTTGCAGGATTGATATGCTATATATTGTTAATCGGATGATAAAAATTCAACACCGACGGCGACGGGAATGTTACAATTTGATATTTGAACTATATAGAAATACATAAAAGAGAACAACCAACATATTCAACTGTGGAAAATCACATTCTAGCGATTATACCTCATTCGATGTCACATGTCAGTTAAACGAAGTCGTTGCCTCCTCTATTTCTATTAAGCCGTGATTTTATTTAAATGAGGATTTTATGATGTATAGGATATGGAAAAAGTTCGTAGGATGCCCTTCCTCATATAGTGTTAAAATCATTTTTTATTTTTAATGTGTATGATTTTTTTAAGATATCGCTTATCCAACGAAAAAAAAAAAAGTAAAAAGATTGACACTTTCATCTCATATCTTGTCCCTTTTGTTATTTTAAAAATTATGAAATTTTCCAATAAAATGATAAAAACCTTAACTCAATTATAATTGAAAGATTGACCTTATTTTCACTCATATCACCATACATAAAACTACACAACAATATTTCCCAACACGGTTCCTAGATAATGACGATTTGAAATTATATCTCATTGCTACTATTCTTCCCTATTTAAAGCTCCGTCTCAAATATATTTTATAAGAAAAGAAGAAAATAACAAGAGAGAGACCCCTTAAAATACAGGGGACGACTTTAGGAGCTAAAATGATATCCTGAAAAGAGTTACTAATAATTCAATAAGAAAACCAAGACCAAGGAAACTATTAAAACATAACTTAACCTAAAAAAAAAAAAAGGAATTTTTATAAAATCTGTTATTTAATATTATCTATATAAACTGTTGTTTTAATTATTAATTTATTTTTTAATAATTTCGTTTATAATCAAAATAATTAAATATCGTGCAATACAAATTTTATTGGTCAAAATGTTAATGTTAATTAGATAATTAAGAACAAAATAAAAAGCTCCCAAAGACACTAAAAACCTCGCGGGAAAAGTGTACATGTACATTTGCGGCTGCTGCAATCACAAAAGCGAACACATGGCGGTGTTCGGTGCTCACCCATTGATCAAACCAAGATGGAGACATTTTACCTTTCATTCAACGACGAGAACCACTTAAATTTAAAAAAATATTTTAAAACATCAATAATATTCAACATCATATTAATAAAAAAATAAGTCTTATTTATAAACTTCATGGAACATATCCGTTAATATTTCTTAATATTATTCTTTAAATTTATGGTATGTTTAAAAATCAAGCTCAAACTTGATTTTCAACATTCAAATTTTGTCTTTTTCCTCAAAAATCTTTATCTTTTTTTCAAAATTTTTTTTATCTTTTCTAAAAGGTCAACAAAATTTACTATTTCAACTTCAAAAACTCAACTCAAACTCACTTACCAAACGAACCTTTAGTCTGTCAAACAAAATAGTCAGTCAACAAAAAATATGAAAAATCTGTAACTTGGGATAACTAGAAAGTCTCTGTCTTCTTCATCATCAATCCATCAATCAGATCTCTCTCTATCAACTCAATATCCATCAACATCCAGAGTCACCAAAAAACCAAAAAAAACCGAAAAAGACACATCCTTCTTGTCTGGCCTGACAGACAGCCACCACAACCCCAAAATGGAAGGAAACTAGTTCCATATACAGCACAAGAACATGTAACCAAACTGCACTGCAAAACCATAGCCAGTTTGCATTGAACAAAGATAAAGACATTAGTATTCTACATGCGTAGAAAATCTACATGGTGTAACATATTATAACATGGTCCTCTTGCCTTCCTTCAGATCAGAACTAATTATAACACTATCATTAGAGGATTTTTTTTTTTTCACAATTACAGTACATATAAATGACCTTTTTAATTAAAAAAGAACATAAAAATTAAACAAAATAAAGCAAAACCCAAGTCCCTAATTCAGTACCCCCCCAAGATTACAACATCACCTCCAAACTTATTTTAATGTACTTTCACCAAAGTTTGATAATAATATTTTTAAACAAAGGACCCCTAAAAAAAACAAAAAAAAAAAGTCAAATTATCATCATCATCATCGTTATGTCGTCGATGCTTAGTCCACTCTCTACCCACCTACCTCGACTTCACGGCGCCGACACCGGAGCCGCCGCCGCCGCCGTCGCTGCTGAGATGATGATGAAACCCTCCTCCCGAGCCGTACACGTGTCCCTGATGATGATGAGTGGTATTATGCTGCTGCCCCATCATCCTCACCCCTCCATACATCCCCCCAACCCCATTATACCCACCACTGCCTCCTCCGGCGGCTCCTCCACCGTCGGAGCCCCCGCCGCCGTCTTTGTCGGCGGGCCTGGCGACGGAGCTCTTCTCGCCCTCCATCTCCCTGTACTTCTGGAGGTAAATCTTGAGCGGCTCAACGTATTCCTCGAAGCCCAGGGTGGTCATGGCCCAGAGGAGGTCGTCGCCGTTGATGGTCTTCCGCTTCTCGCGCTGGCACTTGTCGGAGGCCTCGCCGGTGATGAAGCTGATGAACTCCGATACGCACTCCTGCACCGTCTCCTTCGCGTCCTTCGAGATCTTTGCGTTCGCCGGCAGCGCCTTCTTCATGATCCTGCTCACGTTCGCGATCGGCAGGAACCGGTCCTGCTCCCGCGCCGACAGCTCCCCGCCGTGTCCGCCGCCTCCCGACTCGTTGTCGGAATCCGCCATAACCAAACCACCCCCCCGCCCCCCCCAAAAAAAAAAGAAAAAAGGAAAAATTCTCTGCAGTGAGTGAAAGGACGGGATTAGAACGGAGGTTTGGAGGAGTTGGGGAGCAAGGCGAGGGGCGGAGCTGGGTGAGTCGCCGGAGGAGGACGAGAGGGGAAAGAGTGGGGGAGCTGGGTGAGTGAGGAGATGGAGTCCGTCGGATCGTTGGGGTAATAACGCGATCGTGGTGACACGTGGAGGGGTTGAGGGCCGTTCGTTTGTCGATAAGTGTGGCCTGAGGTGGACGAGTGTGGACCGTTGGATGTGGTGTGGGTCAGTAAACAGCGACGGCTCTTGGTACGACACGTGGTCCGAAAGTGGGGCGGCTGTTGTCAGTTCTTTTTGAGAGAGAGAATCTAATGCTTTTTATTTAAATTATTATTATTTTGGTTGGAACAGGCGGCTGTGATGCGGCTCGGCTTGAGTAGTTGTCGGCTAGTGATATCTTGGCCGTCGGTGAAGGCTCAAGGGAGACGTGTCGGTGTTAAAGTCGTTTAAATAAGCCGTATCATGTACAGTTGGTGAATCTCTCATTATACTACTTTAGCTTTTAAAAAAAAAAAAAAAAAACTCTCATTATACCATAACTAGTAAGCAAAGATCTACAAGTGGGGAATGAACAAGCAAAACAAAGCGTGAATGCTAAATGAACAAACAAGGTAAAATAAAAGTAAAAAAGAAAAAACTAAAACTATCATGTGACGCTAAAGCATGGATAAAAGGAGTATATTTGCTTTTTTATTCGTAGATATAGATAATGTGTTTCAAAAAATTAAAACAAAGAGCAAAAAAATCCCACTACTATATTGCCGTTTTATTATTATTTTTTTATTGTTACTAAAAAAAAGTTGAACACTTGCATCCCAAAAAAAAAAAAAAACAAAAGTCGCACACTAAAAGTTAGATTGTAATAAGCTAAAAACAGACTATAAGCTAAATAGAAGTAAAGATGAACTACGGTTGATAACCAATTATTTTCGTCGGTTCAGTTTATCAATTAACCATGTCTATTTTTAAGGAAGAGGAACCGAGCATATATATATTCTAAGCACAAATTTTTTGAGAAATAAGATTCACATGTTAGGATTAATTACATTATTAGTTGTTGAATTTGAATTAGTTTATTATTCTATGGTTTTGGTAGGAGAGTAGTAACATTAAAGAATGTGTTTAAAGGTATTTTTGTCATAATAACGATCATCATTTTATAGAGCGTTGACTTTGACTACACGTACTCGAATCGTTGGGTCATATATCCAAATGTGCCTTGCCAAAGAGTAGGAGCATGAGGGAGGCCCGATCAGCTTCCCCAAGAGAAGAAGCTCGTGTTGTCAAACCACAAACGCTAATTTTTGGATTCGTAATTGACAATTTTTGCATTAGTCCAAGCAGGCGAACTAATACTTGAATCACTCCTCTTTCCATTTGTTTGTCGATCACTTATTCATATTGACTGACAAATCCAGATCTATTGTACTATTTTCTTATACTCTTAACTATCTCTCTACTCTTTATTTATTATGTTATCTAAATATAATAATTTAAATATATAAATAGGAGTTGAACTCTAAAAACATTTGAGCAATTATCTTAGGTCAAAATCGAATTGGAGGGACATGATAAAACGGAATAGCAGATATAAACTCTCAACTAGTAGCCCCCACCAATGCCTAATTCTTATTTTGTTTTGGAGAGTTGTTGGTTATTGTCAAGGTATTCATACAATTTTCTTGGTGTTTCATCCGGATTATTATGAGCTCTAATATATACGTTCATTGTTGAACGACATTTCGCGCCAATAAAAACTATAAATGTTATACATAACTTTTATCAGATTTCTTTAAAATTTTGAGTGGCAGATAGTGGTATTTTAATTAATGCACAAAGAATAGGTAACATAAATTATTGGGCAGAATAAGATTTCTCCATCCAATATTCTTTAAGCCTCAACGTACAGGTCCAAGTCTTGTGCCACAATCATCCAATGTCCATGGCCATGGCCATGGAAAAAGAGATTCAGCTGTACCGACTTAGCAAAAAGAAATTGTCCCATGGAACTTCTTTTTTTTCCCCCCCTTTAATATATCCATTCGAATTAGTTCTAATCAGTAATTATTCATCAACTGTACTTGAAGCAAGTTGCATCTTACTTTCAATAAGGTCATGATCATCGTGGAAGAAAGATAATTGGCTTACAATATCGTCTTTTTTTTTTCCCCTATTTTTAAAGTGCTATGGGACAAATATGTAGACTAAAAAAAAACTAAAAAAACAAACGTTTTTTTTTTAAATTAAAAAAATATATATATATATATAAAAAAGTGAGAACATAAAAAGCTTGTGATGTGTGGGAGAAGAGATCAAGATGTGGGCCAATCCGGAAACCAAAAAATGGAAATGAAGAATTGGACGGCAGTGAGAGGAATATGGGCAACAAGTATGGGTTAACTGAGAGAACTATATGTGTTCAGGAGTTCTCTCTACTACATATATATGGGCAACGATTTGCTTGGGATACCATCGAGGATCTAGTCTCATTGTGGGCTTCTGCCGCCAATTTGTTGTACCCACAAATCTCTATGCAAGATTAAAGCTCTCTCTCTCTCTCTCTCTCTCTCTCTTTTAAATGTTTAATGTTGCTAAATATGAGATAGATATTTAAATCTTAGATCGATGTGGGAATTTTAAAACTCACAGGATTTTAAATCGCTTAATCGGACACAGATGAGTTATAAATAGCGGTCCACATGAATTAACACAATTTATATTTTACACCCACGCTGTTCGCAAGTACAATTAGCATTTCTAATTCCCTATTCATTTTGACTTGTTTAGTGCTGGTTAATTACACTGGAGGAAGTAGTTTAACACCACTAGAGTGATATATGTGGAGTCATGGCTATCCCATTTTATTTTGGGGGTTGCATTACAGAACACTTTCCTAATTAACAAGAACATTATAATCCTATTTTACTATAATTAGAAAGATGGTTACACACATAGTCTAGCGGTAATATCACACTTAACTCCACCTAAAAATACAGTGTACAAGTCACTCCACCCTAAATTAAAAAAAAGAAAAAAGAAAAAAAGAAGAAGAACATTGCTCACCTATTGACGGGTCATGGTATTCTTTTTTCCTTCCATATTTTACAACGTCGAAATCACCTATTGCGCACGTAGGTGAGAACCAAAATATCAGCACGCACCAGGCTTTAAAACAAGGGGGGAAAAAAAAAATTAAAGTCACTAAGTAGGGCTTAGTGGCTTTCCAAGTGAAACAAATTAAAGTCAAATTTAATGATTAATTGATTGAGAAGAGTAGCACTACTAACGTGTATAAACAAATTTCTCAAGAAATTAAAAAAAAAAAAAAAAAAAGAGAATATGAGCATGAATAGTAGTGATAGCATCAATTTAGTCGGATCGCATATGTTATATAAAAGTAAATTAGAGTGTTGTATGATATCATATGGCATTGTTTGATTGAATCAAACCTGTATTTAGTGATATGAAAGCTATTACTTGAGAGCTATATTAATTGAACCAAATTATATTTAATGATGACTTCTTAGTATATTCCCATCATTACTATATATCTTGGTCAAGGTAAATCTAGTACAATTAATTAAGATCATTTTTTGGTGAATAATTAATTAAGCGGTTCTCCATCTCCAACTTAAAAATTTCAACTCAATTTTTATCTTTTTCTAAAAAATCAACAAAAAATTTAACTACTTTTTAAAAAATTAACTAACTCCAACCTAAAAATTTCAATTCCAACTGGTGAATCAAATGGAATCTAAGATAATTTTAGATAATAGATGATTTATCTAAGTTGCATGTGGTGAGAAACTAGTGGCAAAAGATCTAGCAAATTACTGTTAAGGCGATCTCTTCTCAACCATGAAATATCCCTAAGATCCAATAAATGAACATAGATTTGAAAATTGTGATTATAGATAAAATCTAATGATATTTCACACTTGACTCTATCAATAAGTATACAATTTGAATCCTTATTCTTGTGTTAAAAAGTGGGAGGCGGTTCAATTAGGAGAAAAATAAAAAGATAAAACAAAAGAAGAAATGCAAAAGTGGAATTCCAACATATCAAATGGGCATGGAACTTTAGATACTTTTAATAACTTTAATAAAAATTTCTGCATTATTAACCGAAAACAAAAGGGACCCCGGTACAAAGTGCTTTAATGGGGGGGTATCCAAAGTTAATAAAGTTGATCAGCAGAGAGAGAGAGAGAGAGCTACCACCATATTACAAATAAAACGGCAAAAATACACAAAAGTAGTGTACATGATGTAATTAAAAACAATCCTAACAATAATTTACCAGCCGAAAATCCATTGAAAGGATCAAAAACTTTGAATTTAATATAGCACTAAAAACTTATAAAACCCAACCTGGTGAAAAAAAAAGCCCAAGTTAATTTGATGATCAACTTGTAGCTTTTCTCATGCTTCAATCTCAAACCTTGAACACTTGATGGACCCCATGGAAATGTCAATCTCGATCAAGTTGTCTTCCTCATTAATGTCGTTATTAATCTCGGCTAACAACTCCATTATTAAGCTTCTCTGCTTGAAGATGCAATCCGGAAACAGATGATGATGATGATCATGACCAACGTAGTGTCCACTTGGGAGAGCAATCTCAATGAGGCTTTCCTCGTCGGAGATCGACCCGTCGTCGTCGGAGAAAACCGCGCTTTTTCGACCGAACGGCCATTCTGCTTCGGAATCCTCAGTGGTTGATGAGTGATCATGATCTAGAGTAGAACACTCGCTTTCTGAATTATGTGATGAAGCTGAGTGAGAGATCATCATGTCTTGATGTTGTTGAGCTTCTTTCATTTGTGGGGTGGTTTCTTCTTCCTTTTCTTCTTCTTGTGGCTCTTTAACTTGATCTTCCAAGTGGGGAATTGGGATTTTCTGGTGATGATCGGGACTGATTTGATTTAGGACATGAATTTTCTCTGGTGGGTTTTCATTTTCATGAATTGGATCAGCAGGTTTGGGCTTGGGAAAGGGGAAGAAAATGGTGGAGAGAATTAGTATTGTGGATGTTAGGAAGATGGAGAAGGAGTAACCAAATCCCAAAAATCCCACAAGGATTAGCCATGGAACAAGAAGTTTTCTTAAGGAACACAAATAGTTGACCATCATCTTAACTAAAAGCCTGCAGATTGCAAAAGTTAAATATATTCAAGGTTGTATACATATATATATATATATACACACACACACTTATGACAATATAGCTAGGGAATCAAACTTTTTTTTTCTCCTTTTATTTGAATGCATGGACAGAAAATGAGATCTTGGAGACACTATAATAAATCGAAAAGATTGATAATTTAGTGGAAGGAGTAGCAATTAATCTTTTTCAGCATAAATATAAAAATAAAAATAAAAATAAAAATAAAAAAAAGAGTTACAAAAAGAGGATGAAACTGTATGGATCTAAAATATGTCAGATAGGAAAAAGCTTATATGTAGGACATAAAAAAGAATAATATTGTGCAAGTCCTTCCAAAATAAAGTGAAAAGAGCATGAATTGAAGAGGAAGGGAAATGGTTTACAAAAGCGGTAATGTGCTTTGAGATGTGAAGAAACAGATATGCATGAACTGTTTGCAAAGAGGAAGCAAAATAAAAACATATGTTTTTTTTTTTTTTTTTTTTTTTTTTCTTTTGGGTACACCGAGAGAGTATATGTTGAGGCCTTCTCTCTTATCACAGAAATCACAGTTCCCAAGTGGGCATTTCCCTATAAAATAAAAAAGAAAAAAAATAAAACAAAGGGTTTTTTTTTTTTTTTTTTTTCCATAAAAAAAGACCAGTCAGGTGGGTCTTTCCTCTGCAACTGACTGATTCTCTTGAAAAACCCAAAACCCCCTTGTTTTCCCCCTGGCTTTCATGATATACATTACTCTCTCATAGCTTAGAAATTAGAGACACCATGTGCATACACCTGAGCTCTCCACATGGCACTTCCCATTCCAATATTCAATGCAAACCCTAATTAAACAAATATTACCAAAATTAACCCAAAAAAAAAAAACCTTCAAAAACAAAAAATAATCTCAAAGTTCTCCATTTACCTAGGCAGGTAGATTATCTTTCAAACCAGCACATGTCGTTATGAAGGAGTTTATGACTATTTATTTATTATGTGAGATCTTCACGGCCAAGTAGTAATTATCATTCGAGGTGTAATAAATATTTGCGGTTTCAAATGTACTTTTATCTCAAAATAACACCTATCTTCAGTAAAAAGAAGCCATCGTTGGCCTTGTGAGACAAAAGTACAAGGTGGTCACTTTATCCCCATGTCTCTTGTTTTCTCAAATGTTTTTTTTGTTAAATTATAGCTCCAAGATGAAGATAAATGTGATACAGTTAGTTTCCCATTGAAAAAGTCTCAGCAAACAAAAAGTAGAATCTGCAGATCAAGTTTATCCGGATGTAATATCCAGGATATATGAATACATATATACATTTACGCGGATTCTCATGCATGCCAAATTTGCATGGAAAAACTTGAAAAATAAACCATGATTTGTAATCACATATATCTCATTAAAAATAAAATTAGTTTCAAACTTCCATATGTTCATATGTCATACGTAGCTATAGAATTAGTTTCATCCAAACGTGAAATCAATTAAAAAAAAAAAAGAAAACAAAAATAGGAAAGTTATTTTTGAGATACGGTTGGAACATAGTATTGTAGATACTACTAATCTTAATTTAAAATGATACTTATTAAAATCAACTTTATATAACATGAACCATCTGATGTAGATCGTACAATCGTGATTAAGTCATATGTAAATTGTACGATCGTGATTAAGTCTTACGGTGAATTTACCTAGAATATCTTGTTTAAGTAACTAAATTCCATCATCATGCGTAAGGAGTTGACATTTTGGAGATACTTCTAGATAGGATCTAGCTTTATTTTGTAGATATAAATCTTTATATACAAAAAATTAATTGTAATGATGTCTTTAGTAGAGCCTTCAATGATGGCCTCAAGTATGCTTTAAACATATATGGGCCATCAGTATAATGTGTCTCTCTCCCACCAGAAACTCTTGCCCCCACCACTCCCATATTTGCCGGATTCCTGCACCGCCGGAGGTCGGCTGCACCTCATTATTGCCCCCCATTTTCTTGATTAGTATTTTTTTTGACAAATTTTATTTGTGTTCCCTGAACTTTGATGATCTTATAACTTTACTTCCTGTATTTTAAAAAAGGTAAATTATTATAATGGTCCTGAACTTTTATTAAAGGTATCGATTAGTTCTCAAACTTTTTTTTTTATTAGTTGGTTCCTGAATTTCTAAAATGGGTGCAAAATAGGGTCAAGCCCTAACAGCTGTTAACAAATAAACGGATTTACGCCAGCTGCACATGAGCATAGTTAAAGGGGTAATTTCGTAAAACAACAATTGAAATTAAAATTAAAGTGTAAAACATAAAACGTAAAAAAATTAAATTAAATTAAAAAAAACAAATCTGATGTACTTTAAAGTTTAACTCTCTTTCAAAAAAAGAAAAAGAAAAAAAAAACCATATCTTTCTCTTTCTTTGCACACGTGTGTGCAGGTTGTGTTCGTCGTCGGCAGTAGGGGGTGTGGTTGTCGCTGAGGTGGAGGGAGTGCTAGAGCAGTGGCTCTCTCTCGGGTTCACGACTGCGGTGCGAGGGGGTCTGAGCTGATCGTCGCTCCAATGGGCGATAACTCGGAGCTTCTCTTCCCGATGCTCTGCTGGAAGTATGGCACCGCCGCAGCCTACACTCCCATGTTGCACTCCCACATCGTCACCGAGAACAAGAAGTATCGCAGCCAAGAGTTCACCACTTGCAAGGTACTTCTTTTAGGCCTTGGCCTTAAATCAATTTTTATGTTCTTTAAATTCTATCTATTTGGGTATTTTGAAGCTTTTTTTTTTTTTTTTCAAATTTATTTTTTGGGATCTAATCCTGTTGAAACCCTTATTTTGCTTCACAGGACGAAGATGATGAAGATTAACTGAAAATTGGGTGTTTTGTTTTGCGTTTTTGTTTTTTGTAAAAATTTCTCAAGGGTTGTTTTAGTAAATTCAATAAAAAAAATGACACAGCCCCTGCACTTTTCATCCAAATTTTAACGCCGTTAGGGTTTGACCCTATTTTGCACCCATTTCAGAAATTCAGGGACTAACCGATCAAAAAAAAAATTTTTTGAGGACCAATCAACATCCTCAGTAAAAGTTCAGAAACCATTATGTCAATTTATCCTTTTAAAAATTGGTAAAAATATTCCATGAATTATGAAATATTATCATCTTTACTCATTCCGTCAATTAAATATTATTTACGCTCTATGTAGCTTGTTAGTAGCTAATAGGAAAATGCAAAAACTATTCAACCAAAGCACTCTTTCATGTCAAGTGATAATTTTAAGGCTCATCGTTTTACAGAAAACCAAACTTCAAGTTGTGCAATTGGGATGATTTGATCTTTTAACTTTTTGAAAGGGCTAATTATGCATATATTTATTAATACGTTCATGAGCTTAAATCTGTTGTCCTATTTATCTATTCAATCTGGCGAATATCTCTCTAATTAAATTTTGATATCTCAATTAATTATTCATGTATTTTTAGTTATTTAATTCCTAGTGATATAGTTTTTGCATTTCAAAAGGGTGCCTTGTTAAGCATATAACAATGTTGACAGACAATATTTTCCTTGTACTAAATTTTTGATTGCGTTTCTAATATAAATGTTACTTATTGGAATCAATAAACTAGATGTCGCATATCGATAAGATATTGGCGAAAGATCAAACTTAATTTGAGTGAAATTGACGAAATTATTTTTAATAAAATCCAAGAAATTATGAAGTTGCAGCTAGTGGAAGCTTTTATGGTGTTATTTCAAGAGATTTGAATTGGCAAATGATGTCAAACCCTAGATCCCTGCGATTTTGTAGCTAGCAAGGGACCAGTTGGGTGGCACTAAAATTTAGCTTTGACAAGATTTTTTCCTGTTATAAAATAATAGGGCATCTAGAATATTCTTGTGTATATTTTCTTGTTTAACAAAAAAAAAAAAAAGTAAATAGCATTTTTAGAAAATTGAAGTAATAGTAGTAGGTTTTAAAAATATTTAAAGTAAATGACAGTAAATAACAAATTTATCAGGTGATTTATTTACATCTTCTAAATATGTTATTTACCTGATAAATTTAATGTTTACTTGTAAATCTAAATTAAATAGCAACAAATGATTGAAATAATCTATTAAATTTGTTATTTATTTTAAATCTTTCCAAACCTTACAATTTATTCCAACTATTTTCGTAAAAATGATATTTGCTATAATTTCTATATAAAAAAAATAATAATTATAGTGCAAATTTAAGCTGTCTCAAACCGGCTGAAACGATTTGATCAAAGACAGACATAGTATTCTAATACATGCCTTGGAATGAGATATTCATTTGTTTTGTTTGACATTAATTAACGTCATGACTTTCAACTTCTGAATGGATCGATTTTATCTTTCCATATTCAATTGATCAGAGCTTTTCCATTACTAACTGATATTCTATATGTACTTTTTTATGTATGTAGAGTACATGATTTATTAAATTTTGCCAAATTATCGTTATAGCTATCTGGAAAAATTATTTAACAAAAAAAAAAAAAAAGCATTTTCCTCTTAAGTCCTTTACGTCTGTATTTTGCCCTCCATGTTGATTTTTCTTTAATTTTTTTCCTAATTAGCTTTTATTTATTCCTAGGGATTTGATTAAACACCCCACGATCAAGTTGACTTAATTGGTCTTCAAACTAATACTTTTATCAGTTTAGTTCGCTATACATATAGATAGTTTCTGCATATATACATATATAATTGAAGGTAAACGATACAAAGTAATTGTTTTTTCTTTTTTAAATAAAGTAATTGTTTAACATATTATAATGACTCTTTCAAGGCATCGTTACGAAAATATATGTAAGTGACGTTAATTGATGTGCAAGCAAATAATCAGAGTTGAAACTTATTAATATTAAGAGAAAGTCACTTGAAAAATTATTCTATTAGTCCTCTTGTTTTTTTTTTTAATAATTAGTCCTCTTGCACTTTAATTTATAGGTATGGCAATTTACTTAGTCTTTTTGTGTAAAGTATCTTTTTCTTATCGCAATATAGAATATGGATAAAAAAAATATGAAACTTGCAATAGTGGATTTTTATATTCATCAAAATCACATAAAAATCAATTTTTTAAAAAATTACATCAAAATAAAAAATATGTAACAATTGACAAATTCTAATATAAATATCAACAATAACATATTGTTTTCATACTCTAGTGTAGTATTTAAGTTAATACAATTTCCAAATTTTATTCCAGGACATGGAAACAAAAATATTGTATTATTTGTTCATTAGTTACCTCTTCTTATTAGTCTTTCATTTCTGGAAATTTTTTTAAGAGAACACTAATCCTCATGTAAGACATGGTTGTAAATAGTTAATCACAATTTAATCTCTGCTAAATAAAGGTAGCTAGGAAATTAACAAACTGGTAGTTACGAAGATGTTGCCACTTGTCGGCCAATTGCGTGTGGCAAGTATAAAAAAGCAAGGTGTCCGATAAAATCAACTGGATCATTGCTCTGATTTTTGGCTACAACACATTGGGAACGAGCTTAAATATTGTTAATTAATTTTAAAAAAACGTTGTTAATGGGTTTTGGACTAGTGTACTAAGTCTCGAAAAAGGGAAATATTTTAGATGGCCATAACATGGTTTTGGGAGTGTAACTTAAGGAATGTTGGCGGGGACCATACCTTAATTTTGGTGAATGTTTCATTGTAATTGCATATAGATTTACTTGGGAATCGTCTCTATTTTGCGTTGTATCTAGAGCCTACGACCTATGACCATGGCTATATTATATATATATATATATATATATTTGAGTTTTATTATACAATGCTTTTCTTGGATTTGTTCTAAAAGTCGGTGTTGGTACGTGTATATATATAGTCTAATGATAATATCACATTATATTAAAACTAATGTCGTAAGTGATTATAAATATGGTTTGTCATGTTTAAAGAAAAACTTACTAATGGACTTTTATATTCTGGACTAGTATTTTGTCTCTTTTGATCACCGTAATTTTTAATGTGTTATGAATATCAATTTTAATATCAATTTTTAAGTATCAATTCACATAATATTAAGTTGTCATATTTTTATTAATAAATGTAATTAATTGAGGTGATAATATTTTACATATTATTTATTAATAAAAAAATAGCAATTTAAATATCATATAAGTTGATACTTAAAAATTAATATTAAAGTTGATATCTTTAGTATTTTTCAAGTTAAATAGTAGCAACGGCTTTTCTCAAAAAGATAAATTAAAAAAGAAAAACAAAAATAAGTTAAATAGTAGGGAGGTGTTCTGGCAAAATTTGATAGTGGGGAGATTCCTAGAACATGGAGGTCCACTTATAATTACAATGTTAGACTCTACATCAGGGGTCAAATTTATCCTAATTTGGCCATTTACAAATTAAAGTACAACAAAACTCCCCCCAACTTATCATTAATTACAATTTTGGCATACCTCTTTTATTAAAATGTCAAATTTTTAGTCCCTATTCTTTGCGGATCAAAATCAAATTTGAAGTTAACCCCATAAATTCTGGTGGTGGGTTTAATCTTGTAAGTTGTAACTAATCACATTGACCCACAAATTTTTGGATCCAAGCTGAAATGCCCTTATATCACTCCATTAAAAAAGAATCAAACTCAAGATGGGCTAAATCAAGACTCCTCAAGTTGATGAAAATTTGAAAAACATCATATTTTAGAACCATTTAAAGACTTATAATTGATCAAGCATGACTTATGTTCATGCTCATTTCTTAAAATTTCCTTTCAGTGTTATCATATTTTTTTTTTCCACTAATATTTCTTAGACCTTAAGGTTTTCTCTATATCCTTTCTTCTCTTCCCTTCTCCATGTGGGTCTATTGCTATTGACTAGATACACTCACCTTGTGCGAAGAGGCATGTATGATCTCCTTATGTCACCACCTCAAATGTGGAAGCAACATGATCTCCTCGTGTCGTTGCATGGGTCATGCAAGTCCACCGTGCACGATGATGGACAATCACCTCTCGCTAGTGTCGACGCTTGCCGTAAGGCTCAAACGACCATCCTCGTGCTAGCCTCGCACAATCTTACTTGTTTGCACTCGCTGACCAATTATCAACTGAACCCTTGGTCGGCATTGAGTGATCAGTGGTCATTCACCATGTAACTTTGACGACTACGTAGTCACCCATCGTGACCCTAGACATCAATGAGTGACTCACATGGGCATTTTGGTCATCACAAAACAATAACAAGGGGAAAACGGTAAAAACATAAATGAAAAAAGTTTAAGCTATAAATCTTTTTTTTTTTTTTTTGAAATTTGGGTGTGCAATTTTAAGTAAAGTTAAATATGATAGTCCCGTTAGACTATATATATCAGCAACCACGCTATAAATCTTTTGCAACACAAAACTAGGTAATATCTCTTTGGGAAAGAAAAAAACAAGTTATTTTTGTAAATCTTTCAACGACTTCATTTCACCATACCCACTTTAGATCGTGGGACCGTCCATAAAAAAAAAAAAAAAAATGTTGGCTTAGAGACAGCCATCTCTAATTTCTAACTTCTCATTTAGTGCAATGTATTTAATGCCATGAGATTGGACTAGAAAATAAATAACTAGAATGTGAATATTCAAGCATATATGATTGAATATTATTGTTTCTTAACCAATTAGAAAATGGAATAAGAAGAATTGATATACGTCCTTTTCAACATCTATAATAGGTACATGAATAGGAATCAGAGCCATAAACTAGTCTAGTGTCTTTGTGCATAAATATTTAATCACATTTATTTCAAAAAATATTAGATCATATTAAGAATGGGGAATAAACGAGTAAGGACCTAGATATTGGTTCAGGCACAGGTCCAGGTTAGGCCTATTTGGGGCTTCGGACCATTGATTTTTATTTTTAATTTTTGGTGATTTGTAATTGTAATATTGTCCTATTTACCCCAAAAAAAAAAAAAAAAAAAACTTTAACCTTCAATTAGATAAATACAAATGGTTAAAAATCTAAATAAGAGGACAAAAACATAAGTATGTGTATGTGAGAGGTTGTTTTCACAATTTTGTCTCTCTGTTTATATTTTTCTTTTCCTTTTTTCCTCTCTTTTTTAAATTATACACATTTGCAACAAATTTATTACAAACAGTCGTTATACAATTAAAAATCTATTTTGAGAGAGAAAATATCACTGCAGACCAAAGTCCAACTATAAATAGACTTTTTTAATCCAGTGACCCAACCATATTGTATTAATGCAAGTCTTAAGTCTATTTTTATTTTTCTTCCGTTTTATTCTCTTCTCTCTTGATCTATTAGGTGTATGCCAACTTTCACAAAAGATCGTGCACTAATAATTTCTTAGGAACAATGTCAAAATTATATATTATATATAATGTTTTTAGAGAGAGAGAATTCTAGCGAAGTAGTCAACTAATTGTTAGATTTTTATACTATAACGCTTTTATCCCCTTATTTTCACATATATTTCCATTTTGTTTGATTTAATTTCTAACTACAATAGTTTTTTCCTCCATTTTTATTCGGGTGGCAATATTAAATGCATGATATATATTCATTAAAAGGGAAGAAACTAATTTTAAAAACCATTATACCAACATGACATCAAAAATTAATACTAGTTTAATATGATACAAAATTAAACTAATGATAATTAAAATTTTTGTCATGTTGGTCAAAAATTAAGAATTTATGTCATATTAATCGATAGATAAAAAAAAAAGATGGTTAGTTAGATAATTTTCTCCAAATGTTATTAAGGTGGGGAAAAAAGCACAAATATATCTATGTGGGTGAATTTTATCTATTTGAATTACGTTTTTTTTTTTTTTTAAATTCTTTCCTTCATTTGGGCTTTGTATTCTTCTTAATTCTTAACCTATAATTTATTGTTTTTGTAAGATGTGATGTTCAATTGCGAGCACCTAAATACATCCACTAAAGTTTGTTTTGGGGGTGGGGGAAGAATACTACAGAATTTTGAGAGAAAATGACAAATTTTCATTCTTTCACAAAACATAATTATTTAATATCACTTTCATTTTGGAATCTATCAACGGTCTCGCTAAAGTCGTGGTTCCATGAGGGGGGGGCAAGGAATTATTCTATCTGTAAATCTCAATATCAAATATTAAAATATTGATCCTTTTTAACACACTTGTGTTAAAACAGAAAGGAATATAATATAGACCATTGAAAAACCATGGAATAAGAATTTTATGACAATTTTTTTAATTAGCAACCAAATTTCTTGTGTGTCGTTGCTTTTTTGGAGTGAGAAATTAGCTCTCAAGTCATGGGATCGTGCCCTCACTAAATTACTTGAGAACGCTATATATATTATAGGCAGACAAGAAAATATTCCCTTTGAATTTTTACAAAACCTTAGAGGATCACCATTATTGAGGAATAAATATGGGCTTGTCCAGAATCCAACTAAAAACGACACTTTTATATCAATTTAAAAAAAAAAAAAGGTAGAAACTAATTTCTCACATATACAGTAAAACACACACACACACACACACACACACACACACACATATATATATATATAGGGTCAAGGGAAGAGTTATTATCCTATTAAAAAAAGTTAAAACCATAGAATTACTAGCATATCTCCTATGAAAATGACTAGGCCCCTCTCTGAAACGACAATTTTTATTCGACTGTAGGAAAAAAAAAAAAAAGAAAAAATCTTTTATGTTTCCGGAGTTTTGATTTTTCTTTTACTTGCATTTCCTTTTTTTTCCGGTAGTTTTTTTTAATTTTATTGTATTGATAATATTACTTGACGAGAGGTGACAACTAGTCTAATCATTACTACAAAATATGGATTTCACGATGGAGCTTCTACGACCGTTTTTAAAAAATGGTCGTGAAAAGTACATCAAAAACACGACGCGAAACTGGGTTTCTAAAAACAATTATGGAAGCCGAAACTTCCACGATCATTTTAAAAACTTTCGTAGAAGCCAAAGCTTCCATGACCGTTTTTAAGCTTCCACGAGTGTTTTTAAAAATGATCGTGGAAGCTTCGGCTTCCATGACCGTTTATGAAACAGGAATTTTCAGATTTTAAATTTTTAAATTTTTTTTTCAAATTTTCGGCCTCGGATTTTAGAGCATAAATTATTAAAAAAGAAAAAGAAAAAAACCGCTCATTCCCTCCCGAAACCCATTCTCTCTCACGCCTCTTTCACTTTCACCTCTAATCTCTTCCTTGAAACTCATCTCCTTCTCTATGACTCCTCCATCCATTATCTCTCGTGTCTCTCCCTCTCTACCTCGCCTCCAATCTCTGCTGCCCTCCCTCCATTCTCTCTCGCCCCTCACCCTCTATATCTCGCCTCTAATCTCCGTCTGCCGCGACGTCACCATTCATTCTCTCTCGCATCTCTCCCTCTCTCTCTCGCCTCCAATCTCCGCCGTGACTCCTCCCTCCAGTCTCTTCATCGAAACCCATCCTCGGCCGCCTACCCCACTACCGCACCGCCCGCACTCACACCCATGGAATTGGTAAGTCTCTCTCTCTCTTGCTTTCCCTTGCAATGCACAAATTATGAATTTTAAGACCATTTGATTGATTGTGTTTGTGATTTTGGGTGATTGTTTTTCAGAAAAAAAAAGTTTTGATAACTTGATTATATTTTTGCATATTATATGTTCGACAAAATACCCAATTGTATGATATTTACGTGTTTTGGTGATGATTGGTTTCAGATTAATTTAAAATATTTGGGTGAGGATTTGGTTTAGATTGTTTTCGGAAAAAAAAAAAAAAAAGTGTTGATTATGTGATTTATGCTTTTATATATTACATGTTCGACAAAATACTTGATTGTATGATATTTACGTGTTTGGGTGAGAATTAATTTTAGATTGATTTCAAATATTTGGATGAGGATTTGGTTTATATTGTTTTCCGGAAAAAAAGTGTTGATTTTTTTATTTATGCTTTTGCATATTACATGTTAGACCTAATTAAGTTGTAAGTATATTTTTATATTCCAAATTGTGATTTGACGTTACATTATTTTTGTTTTAATTGTTTTGCACTTTGTTAAATTGTTAGGGTACTTAATGACTAGAAGATTTTGGTAGGCAAAGGAGTAAGAAAGCGATACAACTATGATACATTAATTGATACTGTTCGATGTCCTCTACAAGAAGGTTATGTTCAATGTGGATATTTTGTTTTAGCCTTTATGCGAGAAATAACATTGACTCTCGATAGATTATCCTTACTTCAAACTAAGGATTTTTATACCGACGTTGAGATGAGTTTAATAAGACAAAAGTGGACTAATTTTGTAATGCGGTTCATCCATTATAGTTAGAAGACAATCTATAAATTTTGTAATGTAGTGTATATTTTTGTAATAATTGTTATACATTGTGACATAAAATTAATTGAAAATTAGCTACTATTTTAATATAGGCTGTGCAATGGATAACACATTGGATTTGCCACCTGTGGGAAATCGCATAAATTATGAATTTTTTTTCTATTATAATCTTTCCACGACTGTTTTTTCTAAAAGCGGTCATGGAATCTTCCTGGCGAAGTACTTTTCACAACCATTTTTTCTAAAAAATGTCGTGGTATATGGCTATTTCACGACAGTTTTGTCTAAAAACCGTACTGTTATATTAATATTTCACGACGATTTTTCCTGAAAATCATTGTGGAATAGCCCTCTTTACCCCATATTTGGCGTTAGTTTTATCTATTTCACAATGATTAAAAAACTGTTGTGAAATCCAAATAGATTCCATGACTTTAGATACCATGACGGTTAAAAACCCGTCGTGAAAAGATACCATGACAGTTAAAAATCATCATGGTATCCTCTTTTTGTACTAGTGAATATATATGTTTGATCGTGTGTGTGTATATATATATATATATATATATATATATATATATATATGCTTTTTACAATGCGTTTTCTTCGGAAAAAAATGAAACGGCGGAATAATTCTCACACAATTAAACTTGCTTCTTGTTGTTGGTCACGTAACTACTTTGCACTTAATCAATTAATTGCTTGGCCTTTACGGTTTTAGGTGATTCCTCAATTGTATGGTATATCTCTTTCAATTTAAATGATAATATAATGAGCATTTTTTTTTTAATTTCCTGCTGAAGAGATGCATATTTTGGTGAGCTTAAATACATCTTTTTGTTTCGACCAAAGTGCTTTCTTAATTGTATTAGGTGGCTCAATTTGCATTCTAGTTGTATATATATATATAGACCTAAATTATGGTCCATCTTGAGGAAAATTCCTTAAGATGGAGGTAATTTGATATACCAAAGAGCTAATTAATTCTAACAGCTTTCTCTTGATGTTCAATTAGTTTATTAATTTCAATTATCAATCGAACGTTTTATTTTCAAATTAAAGTAAGGAAGAGGTATACATTTCGTGTAATTTGGGTCCATAAATATTTTGTCATTTCCCTTTCCTTAGGCCATATTGGCAGATTCCATTCTTTGCCACATATCCACCTACGTGATAACAACATGTAACTACCAAGGTACATAATAAAACGACATCCTTTATAAAATATCTGTGTAGATGTTAATGTATATATATATATATATATATATATATGAAAAAAGATATCTTCTCTCTCTCTACTTCTCACAAACAAATATTCAAGCACATTATGCTTTTTGTTTGGTCGATTTTCACTTTTTTTTTTTTAATTGCCCTCGGAAGGATTCTTCAAGGGAAAAATCACTCTCAAGAGATTCTCTTACACAGATGTTTTTCAAAGGCTAAACAGAACCAAGAGGAGGGGAAATGTGTAAGCCTATCATTAGCTATAGCATATCTCTCCATATATGACTTCTTTAGCCCTTTTATTATTGATTGGAGGAATAAAAAGAGATGCCCCCACTTCCTCCATTCTTTTATCTTTCATGGCATCCCAATATTCATCTCTCGAGATAGCAAAGCTTGTTCTTATTAAGTACTTACTTTTCCAGAAGGTAATAATAAAAAATTAGGTGAATTATGTGGTAAAATTAGGGGGGAAAAAATCTAATCTGTAAGAATGAAATTTGATGAAAATCTTATATATATATATATATATATTTTTCACTTACCCTATAAAACTAACATTATATACTTATGTCCCATTTTGATGGGCTAGATTAACTATTATTGAACTCAAATACAATAGGTGTTTGATTGGTCCACTATTGTAATGAAATTATTTTAATATTTTATTATTTTACAATTCGTATCACATTTATTTTCCTACATGTATTCTATACTATTCAAATGTTACATTTAACAAAAACTATCTAAACACATATTTAATTTAAAGACACAAAATAAAGTTTACATTTAAATGAAAATATGCAATTTGGATAAACATTCAAATGTAATTTATGATCTAAACGGGTTATTAATATAATATAATAGAACATTAATATAGCAAAACATACAATAATATTCTCTTTGGTGAATACAACAAAAAGTATTCACATGCATGAGTATGTATATGTGTGTCTATATATATATATATATGTATTTATGTGTGTGTGTGTATATATGACTTGAGTGCTTTTCTTAGGTTAGGAAATTATTGCGTTGATCATGATCGATTCCTTGTATATGCCTACAAAAAAGCAAACTTTAACATGGTGGTTTTGTTCCTTACAAGCTTAGCTAGAAAGTTGCATCATATACATATAGCATATAGCATATATATATATATATATATATATATAAGCACATATGATGCTTCAAAGCATTAAAATTATATAATCCGGGTAAAGCAGCCGTACGACTCAACTCTTTCTTAATTACAGGTCTCTTGAAGAAGGTTACTAAATTCTGCAGGCGAAGTTCTTCAAAGGGGAATATCACCATTCACCTCCTTAAAAAGAAATCCAAAAACAAAGGCATAATATTTTTGGTAGTAGATGACCATTAAACTATCAATATCCTATCTAGTTAAGGATTTTGCAACTTGTTGGAAATATATCACAGGTTTTATTTTTATTTATTTATTTATTTAAATTTTTTTTTTTGTCTCTCTCCCTTGTTCACTCTTCTTCTCCTTCTTTTTCTTCTTGATCTTTTTTTGTTTGTTTGTTTTTATATATATATATATATATATGTATATTTTTTTATTTAGTTAGTTTATCTTAGGTTGGTTTCACGATGAAAATCTTCTGGTTCAGTACATAGGTTGGGAATTTGTGGCCAAGCAAGAATAAAATTGATCATCAGATTGTAGTAGTTTAGAAGGGAGAAATCAAGCAAAAGAGAAAAGATGAAGTAACGCTTAAGGTAAGCTTTTTCTCTTCAACTTCAACTTTAGGCTCATTATATTAATACGTAAATATGAAACAATATAGGGGTATATTTTACATACCACAAACAGATATACAAAGGTAGATACAGATTATATATGTCTAATAATATACGTGTGTATGTATATGTATTTACCATGAATATAGCATATATGTTTTACATCTGAGTAAATGGCATTTGTGAATCAATTAATCTTTTATTAACTTACTTGTTTCATTATATGACACCACCATAATACAAGGAAATGCCTCTTGCCAATATTTAGGATTCGAAATTGTGTAATTTCCTTTACATTTTCTTGTAGTATAATTATGTTTCAACAACACCAAAAGAAAGAGTGAATTATGTGATTTTTTTCGAACAAATATTTGTGCCATACTTGGAAGGTGATAGGCATTCGACTAATAGAGGCTGTTAGTAGTTAGTCAGAGAATAACTGATCAGAGAGTGGCTGTTGGGAGTTTGTTAGAAGGCAATTAGTAGTTTAAAAAGGGAATTAGCACTTTTATGGTGTATTGTGTTCTAATTTATGTGAATTTGGGAAAATCCCTGCATTTTGCTTTTATTTAAAAAGTCTACCCTATACTTTGAACTATTACGTTTTTATATCATTAGATTACATTTAACATACAAATTTATACATTTTTCTCTATCAACGCTTAAATTTTGACATACCCTAAGAAAGATGAAAAAAATTTGGGTCATTTACCTTTTTAAACCCTGAAATATTCTTTTATTCGTAAAGCATACCCTAAAAATCCTACAATTATGAAGTCTTGCATTTTTATGCCATATTACCTTACACCATCTTACCCCTAACACCTTGTGAACCTAGCCTAATTACAAACCCAGCTTCGCCAAGTATTGTCCTCATATGCACGTCGATGAAGATTCACAAATCTGGTGACCTCTTCATTCTGTCTCATTCCACTCCTCTATCATCATGCATCAACGCAACTCTTGTTTAGTGAAAAAAAAAAAAAAAAAGGCACATGGTGAGCCGCAAGGGTGAGCTGAGGCGGGCTATGAAGGGGGTGGATGGCAGTGGCCAGCGGTGTAGGGTGGCGATGGTGGAAACATTATACAAATTTAAAATAAAAATGTTCTAAGGAAAAATTTGCTCTTCCGTTTTTTTCCTAACTTTAACAAAAACAATGCCCACAATACTACCTAAAAAAAGGTCGTACCCACAAGCCTAACAAAAACTCATGTTTCAGCCTGATCAAATGTAACCGTACCCATGGATAATAGAATTTGGAATCCTGTCAGAAGGATATGGAAACAAGTAGACCATGTTAAGAAAACAAACAAACTTCCTTGCCTTTTGCTTTTTTGCGTGCTAAGTTCTCTTTTTCTTATGGTGAATTTTTGACGGTGTCTCTTTATCTCTTACTATATTTTAAAACTTAAAAAAAAAAAAAAAAAAGACAGTGCCTTTTTGCCCTCTCCTCTCTACCTTGACATTTTTTTTTAATTTTTAAATTCTTATTTTTTTACTTTATTTTGTTTATCTATCCTATATGGCGGATAGTTAGCTCTTACTGGTAGTCCTTCGACTCGAGGCTTGAATGAAGAGTTTACACAAAGGAAAAGTATTATGACCGTAGCAGTAATTTGTTCTGTTCGTTAAGGGTATTTGAGTAATTTCATAGAAATTGAGTGCCTCAATGCAGTGAGATGGCAATCCAGGAGTGGTCTGTGGTGGTGTATTATGTAAAAGGAAAAAAGTTCCAGCAAAAACAATAAAATTAAATTAAAAAAATAAAAAAAAAATAAAAGAAAAAAGATGAAAGAAAATGTTTTCTTTGCTGACACAAACATTGAAAAGCAGGCCAACATTATTATAGCCTACGGAAGGATCTTCCAAATTTATTGGAGAATCTACTTGCTGTTCATTATGCAGTGGCCTTTGTAGCTCTGAGTTTTAGAGAGAGAAAGAGAAAGAGAAAGAGAAGAGAGAGAGAGAGAGAGAGAGATAGCAAATTGCACTTTCCATTTGGTGATTATAGTGAGAGCAAAGGTTGTAAAAGCTGAGAAAAACAATGCTTCTTCAATCCCTTTGGTCAATCTTCTATTGGGTTTCTTTTGTTTCCCCAATTCATTCACACAGATGGGTATGTTTTTCATCCAATCCAAATCAGACAAAAAAATAATCCCAATTTTCATGGTTCTTTGGTATTTTCTTTTATGGGTCTTGCGTTGTCTTGGTTTTATCAAACATGGGTTTTCTTGTTTTCCCTTGATTAAGATGAAGGTTTTTTTCCTTTTTTCTTTTTTTTTTTTTTTAACACAACTTGACAGTGATGGGTAATGCCAGCGGTGGAAATGACGGAGAAGGTCCTTCTGGAACTAAAAAGTTCGAAGGAAATTATGGAACTCATCATGTGAGTTTTTTCTTTGCTGTGTTTTCAATTTTCTATAATAAATACCTTGTGTCTGCTTTTTTACTTTGTGGGGGGTACAATAATATTGTTACTTTCTTCAGTTGAACGCAATTTAATTCGCAGCATATTATTTGAGTTTGGTCTGTACTATTTTATCTGTTCACAACCATTTGTTGGATGAGACCAAGAAACCACATTTTCGATGTTTCAGTTCACGTTTTCTCATTCGTCTTCGAAGAGAATTTAGCAGAAATGGTGTTTAACATGTTGTTATAAGAGAATTCTACAATTAGGACATATTGATATCGTATTGGATTGGAAAAAGTATGATAATTTAACGCAATCTGATTGAGATCTCACAGTTTAGAACTGTGCTCTACCGCGAGGATATTTTCGTACCCTGTCACAAAATTTTCCTCTTTGGTTTTACCAAGTACTTGTAGGATTCATCTCGGAAACTTTTGACTAGTCACCATGTCCAACTTCATTTGTGCTGGTTTCCTTTTGGATATTGGAATGATGTTTGAAGGGGGAAAAAAAAAAAGGACATCTTTTTAGTGTAATTCCGTTTTCATTGCATATACAACCATACTACTGGCTCTGTGTTTGTATACTTCACTCAAATGCTCATGACATTCACTTTATGATTCTATCTTCAGAACCTTGTAGCACCCCTACAAAGACCTGAAGGGCCGATCCAATCCCTACAACACTTGGTAACACTCTCCTGGAATAATGGCGGCAAGCAAGTTGCTGTCACTGGATCCTGGGACAACTGGGAAACTAGGTATGTCTACTAATCATTATGAGGTCCATAGGACCATTTATAATGAGCGTAAGATTAAAATCAGATGGTGCATATTGTTTGGAACACGATACTATAAGTAGATTTCTTGCGAGGCGCATCATTACGCCCACTTCATAAGTGCCTTCTGATATGCTCGACAATAGATTTCCCCCCTTTTTTTAAGTTCTAGAGTCCTGTATATTTTGTTGTTTGGCATTGCAATTTGATATTGAAATTGCATTGGTCTCTCAGAGAGCTCTTGCAGGAGACAGGTAACGGCGGTTTCTATGTTGTGAAGACGCTGCCACCAGGTGAATACCATTACCTCTTCATAGTAGATGGCTATCTGAGGTGTGCACCAGACTTGCCGTGGATCTGTGATGATTCAGGGAATGCTTATAATGTTTTGGATTTGCAGGTAATTTTGGTACTCTTTTATTGTGTTTAAATTAATTGTTCATCCCTCATGTCTAAATAGTAGGTTATTTTCTTCTTATCACCTCTCTCTCTTTTTTGCCTCATTAATTGTGGAAGTTTCTCTCTTTTCTTTTAGTATAGTACATAGCAAGTACACAAATGAAAGATGAGAGCATCTCCAATGCAATGCCAAATTCATATGCTAAGGCTAAATATTTAGCATCCAAGATGGGAAAATCAATCTCCAAAACAATGCTATTTTCAATAATATATTTGTCAAATGCTAAACTTGGTTGCAAGTTTGGCATTTGATTGTTATTAGTCTGTCTTTACTTTTTTATTTAATCATTACAGTTTTTTTTTTTTTTTTTTTTTAGATCATTCAAATACTAAAGTTTATTTTTACGAATTCTAAAACTGAATAATGGTGATAAAAGGTAGTTATAGCATTACAAGGTCATACTATTTTTGTAACAAATATAGCCTTGGTATTGGCATATGCATTGTAGATGGTCTAATGCTTGGGACATAAAGTAGCTCTGTTTTTCTGTTAATCTATTAATGGAGTCATATTAGCATATTGAGAAACTAATAGCTTATAGACTTGTACTTGGGCTTTCATAACAAGGCAGATTTCATTTTTCTTTCAGTATCAATTTTTTATTCATCTTTCTTGGTAGTTTAGCTTGCATTGTCCAATTTACAACTTCTTTAGCAATTAATTTGAAAGAAACCTGAAGTTGAAATTTTTCTACAGAAATTGGAAATGTATAGCAGATAGCTGATAGCTGATAGCTCAGCCCATTATCAACATAACTGAGAGACCAATGCTGAATGAGCTGGAATGTTTATGTAATTGGACGTAATTCCATAGTCTTATGGACCTCATAACCTTTTATTACGCCGAAAATGATAGGATGAGCTTTCTATGATAGGGACTACCAGTAGTACATATTTTTGAACGTTATATATAATGAAAAATTAACCTTACCTAATCAAATTGTTTGAAACGGTATTCTACTGATAGAGTTTTTTTTTTTTTTTTTAGCTTTCTATCAAATAACTTCCAAATACGTCTCTCTCCAACTCTCCAAAGTTATTTAAATAAATAAATAAATAAAGTTTTTCGTAAACATGTCAAAATAAACCAAAATATATGTCGTGAGTAACAAAAGTTGACGTATTCTGAGGTATTGTGTCACAACAACGTATAGGTTTAATCATCAATGCCAAAGTCAGTATTTTGTTCAATTCATGAAAGAGCTACATGGGATTTGTTTGTTTGTTTGTTTGTTTGTTTGTTTTGCAGGAATATGATTCAGAATTGCCTGAAAGTCTATCGGAATTCAAATCTCCGTCGTCCCCTCCCTCAAGCTACGATAACAAGTACTTGAACGAAGATGATTTTAGTAAGCCTCCGCCAGAAACACCACCCCAACTACAGGCTTCAGTCCTAAACGAGCCATCATACTCCAATGATGCTCAACCTCAACCTTTGCCACAACCTCAACGTTCGGAGTTGAACCATTTGTACATTCAGAACCACATTGAAGGTCAGTACGTAGCACTCGGCTCCACGCGTAGGTTTCACGAAAAATATGTGGCAATGGTCCTATACAAGCCCTTTAGAAGGACAAATTAAATTAGATTTTCCTCATCTTTATTGTGGGAGCCAAAGATGATATTGCTATCTAAGAAGGTTGGTTATGGATTCAAAGGTTGAAAAAGCTTGCCATCTGTAAGTAGGATATTTCGGCTATATACCCATTAATGCAATTCTTATTCCTATTGCTGTGGAATTCATATCTCAACAAAAAGTAAACTGGAATCAAGTACGATTTATTTACATCTGAGAAACTGATACACAGATAGATATTTGAGACCAAAAAAAAAAAAAAAAAGAGGCAAAGAAAAGCCGTTTGAGAGATCAAATGGTAAATGGTGGTGATTAAGGTGGTTATGGACTGGAAATGGTTTTAATTAAAGAACTTAATGCTGATTCTGCCCTTTTTAAGCCTCAGATGTGACCGAACCGAATCATCGAACAGGTACCTTAATCCAACCATTAGCAAAAGCAATGGCTAAGATCACAAAAGGAGTTGACATCCCAAATATGATAATGTAAGGAAGTGGGGTTTTCATTGGATTCTCTCCTGCCCTTTCTCCTGCTGTTTGCCAATACCTGCATTTGGGCAAAATCCATCTCTGTATAAATGACAAACTTCCGCGGTAGGAAACGAAAAAAATACGCTACCAGTAGAATACATTCAGGAATCGTTAAACCTTTACTGTGTCTCTATTAGACTATCATGCTCTTCTCATTGTGATATATTTCTAACGTTATCTGATGATTTAGAACTATATATTTTTATATCCTACCATAGAATTCTCTATAATTTGAAGTCAGAAACATTGAAGCAAAATTAGCCACCACCCAAGATGCAAGAATAAATTGAAAAGGCAAGCTAAGCTTACTGTTCTGGCTCTTCTTCTCTAGTAATAAATTTCTTCTTCCCTCCCTTCTTGACTTCTCCATCTCCACCACCTAAAACCATTAAAAACCACACCTACTCAGAATAATCATCTCAACATCCCTTGGCCAAAACTTCAAAGCAAAACCCACATAGCAAAAACGAAAAATTGGCCAGTGGGACTACATATACACACACACACACATATATATATACATATACATTACCTAGTTGGGCATGAATTTTGAAGCAAGTAGCTCTCTTCTTTGGGGAAATGGTAGAGAGAGAAAGAGGAGGAAGTAGTGATGAGCAGGATGGGAGTGGGAATTTGGTGGTGGGAGAAGAAGAGAGAGCCAAACTGGCTGCCATTTTTCTGGGATTTGAAATCTGTTTTTTTCAGCCATGACTAGACCCATCAAATATATGTTTCAGTTGTTGTGGATATATGGATGTGGTGGATGGAGCCTGATTTTTTTTTTTTTTTTTTTTTTTGGTGTTTTTTCGGTAACAACCTTATCCGCTCAGCATTTGACAAACATGCCCCCAAGTTACCCCTTGTCCTCGTTGATATTTTTTTGGCGATGAGGAACAGAAAACTCTCAATATCTCTAGCGAGTAGGGACTATGTACGACAATACGAACATATAATTTTTTTTTAAATAATGTCTCGTGTCCAATAATCATGTGATCCAATATATATAATATCATATTAATATCGTCTAACATTGATTTATTAACATGTAAAATTTTTTTAGGCTTACTCTCATGTCTGGAATCTCATTTTTACTGGATACGAACAGTACTTATACCGGTTAGTCTCTTAAATTATACTAGGTAATTTCTTAGGTTGTACCAATTAACCTATTGCGTTGTCTACTCTCCCTTCCCTCCCCCTCTCCCTATCAGATGGGAGAGTATTCCTATTTTTTTTAATTAATACTTGTCATTAATAATAAAAGTTTTAAAACGTAATATGTTACACATAACATTTTATGTAAATTAATTAGTAATTACATGAGTATGAAAAAAAAATTATATCTTTCAAAATTGTACACTTTTAAATAAGTATCTCATTTTTATATACATTGAGTATACATATTCTACATACCATACTATCTATTATTCGATGATGTTAAAAACAATTTCGTCCTTGTCAATAAGATTTTGAGTTTAATAAGTCGTATAAACAAATTCATTTGATGAGGGATTATATAAAATGTGGTGCCTGACCAAGATTGTGTGCATATATCACCCCCCACTATTCTTATAACCTTTTCTGTAATTAAAAAAAAAATCCCGTCATGCGTTATTATGATTTTAAATTCCCTAATGTAGAAACAAATGACCAAAAATTGGAATATGAATTTATAGAGTTCAGTACGGTTAATTTGACTAAAATACTGAAATGTGGGCAAAATGTTATTAATTAAGAAAGGTAAAAGTGTTCTAGAATAGTACATTTCATTATACATTATTAATAGAAACGGTTATTTTAGTGATCCATAATTAAGAACAATTCTGTTTGATATTATAAATGTTTAATGTGAAGAAGTATAGATTAGATTATTAAAAATTTAATCTAATAATTGAAAACAAATCTTACCAATAATATTAAAAAAAAAAAAAGAAAAAAGAAAGAAAGAAAGAAAATTAGGTTGGGTGGCCTATTTTGGTCACACATTTTTTTTATTTAGAAAAATGATTGTTTGTCATTTTTTCAGATTTAATCAATCAGTAATTAACTTGAAAACTAATGATTTACGTTATGATCAATCAATAATTGATTACGGTCAATTACTAATTTATTAAATTAACAATATTATTTGATCAATCAGTGATTGATCATTTAAAAAAATTGATTGACTATTTTTTTTAAAAGGTCATATAATTAATTTTTAAAAACTTCGATAATTTGTTAAAAGAAGGCTAGTTATCTTTATATCCATGGTAACAGAATTCCATAAAATAAAAGCAACTTCAAAAAAAAAAAATTCCATAAAAGGCAAAATAGTAACCTAAAATAGGGGGTGTGGTGTAAGAAAATGCATTGGTTATTATATATTTATTAAGTGGATGCTAATGATTTATGCAACAACTTTTATGCCTTTTTTTTTTTTTTTTTTTTGAAATGCTCTTTTATGCCTTCTAAAACCAAAGAAAGGTCATGCTATGACAATTGCCTACTTCTTCTTCTTCTTTTCATCAACTTTCAACTTGAAACCAGCAAAAAGACTTAAGTCAACGTTATCAATGTAGAAATAGAAGATAATCTTCTCCAAACTTCTTCCCATAATTCTAGGAATGAAGAGCTCTTGAATTAAAGAAGATTATTCAAAAAAGAGCTTATTTTAATCATAGTTATAGTAATAATGACAATCAATTTCAGTAGGGTCCGAAACTCCCAATGAGGATTACCAGAGACAAAAGGAAAAGAAACGTAAAAATAAATAAAAATATTATCCCTTTGATTAAAGCTAAAGTAAACACCGGTTGGTCCTACCTTTGTTATACTGCAAATTGCCAAACACCACGGCCTGTAAGTTTCTGAGGTACGGTCCCTGCAAAAAAAAAAAAAAAAAAGTCTTTTACGATTGGGTATTCTTATGATTAATTATACGTGACTATTATTTTCAACTGAAATCGTAAATTAATATAACAAAATTAATAGAAACTTAATACAAATATGGCGCTTTTTTAATACCGGTAAGATATCTTCTTTAATACTTTGTCAAAAAAAAAAATTTCTTATTAAAAAAAATTTTGCAGTAAACACCTGTTTGGAGTTCAAACTCAAGCACTGAAAAGTGTATATAAATATATATTTTATAACAAAAAAAAAGACTTGAAATATTACCTTGTATATTCTGATATATAGAAAAATAAAGCAGACTTTATTTAAGGACTGAAGTTCATTTTGTTTTGTAGGAGAAATAAAATTTGTCAGGCTTTTTCATTTTTAACCTTTTTTTAATGAAAAATATTCAATATATCGTCTCACATGATAGAGAATATCCTCCATGAAGGCATAACTTGGATGTAAATTTGGTTCTTAAAATTATTTATTAAAAAAAAAAAGTTTGATTCTAAAACATTTATGAGCAATTTTTTGTGTCATAGCTTACTTTAACCTTCAAGGCGTAGGAATTTTTTTTCTTTTTTTTTTTAAGGTAAGGTGAAGGAATTTTATAGCAACTAGCAAGGGTACATTATTCATAAAAGTCATTGATCATACGATTTAAATTAGACCAAAGAAAAGTATAATGATGTTCATTAAGATTGTTAGTGTAGATGCTACAAATCTACTATTAAATTTCAATTAGGATTAGATTACAAAAAAATCAATACATAGAAATATTAGGATTCTTGAACATTACATATAAGAATCACAAAACAATCATAATTGGAAATCGTAAATAATAAAGCAAAAAGAGAACAATAAAATATAGCAACACCGAAATTTAGAGAGATTCGTCGGAATCGTGCTACATCCTTGAGTCTGGAGTTTCACTATATATGAACTTTGAATACAAGGTTATAATTTCTGAGGATAATTCGACAAAATTTCAGTATACAAATGGCTAAAAGATACCCCGAATGTGAAGTGTCTTCCTCTATTTATAGAACTATATTTATAGAGGAAAAATAATGAGTCCGGATTCATAGGATAGTAGTGAGCAGTTCCCCACTACCCAAATAATTCAAAATGTGTATAAGAACGCGGGTCACGATACCAAGATTGATCGTGGACTTAACGGTTATGAAAACTGATCTTGCATCATTTTCATAGTTCACTGGATACGAACATCGAATAACGAACCAATCATCATCCGTGATGAGTAATAGATGAGCACGCATCAAGCAATCGAACATCGTCGTTCGTTGTTCGTCGCGTTGAGTCAGGTATTATCTAATCGAAATACTTAATAGTTTTATGGGCATCAAGAAGACATTGAGACGAATATCCGGTGATCAATAGATCACTATTCGATGTTTGTCGATTCTTTCATAAGTCGGATACCTAGGCCGAGCCCAAGTATTTGAGCATAAGAATGCGTAACGAGCGATCAGTGGATCATGATTTATCGTTCACCCCTTGTTGGTCAAACAATTATGATGACCTAGACATAACGTTATGAGAAGATGAAGTCTGATCCTAATAATTAGTCCAATTTAAATTGAATAATTACGGTAAAAAAATCTTAAAGAATATATGTTAATGAGAGTTAATAACTAATAATAGAAGTTTATGCCACACATCCATGCGACTTTCTTTCTAAATGTCCTCATTCACTGTACATTAGAATCCAAGAAGTTAATGCCAAATAACAACTTGCCAATGCCAAAATACGGACGGCAGACTAATGACTTAGTTTTATCTTTTTTAGGATCTATTTTTTCTCATAGAGTCTGTTTGTCTTTCAGGTTCGGATATAAGTTTTTTATTCAATTTTTTATTTTTTATTTTTTAAAAAATTAATAAAAATTATAATAAATTTTTAAAAATTTAATCAATTTTAACATTAAAATTTCATTTCAAATCAGTGTTTCAAGCAAAAGCATAATTTTTTTAAAAAAATTTATTTTGATAACACCTAAAATTTTCCAATCATTTTCCAATTCTAACAAAGTCATCCCCTTAAGTTCAAAAAAAAAAAAAAAATGTCATCCCCTTTTTTTCCACTCTTTTTTTTTTTAAAATAATCCTTTTATTCTATTCTCTCTCTCTCACTCTCTCTGTTTTTTTTTTTTTTTTTTCGGAGGGAAGGAAACCTTTTATTCCATTCTATTTTAAAAGGAACTTGAAAACCATTTTGATTTTGATCACAAAAACCAAAAGCATATATTTATTTATTTATTGGAATTTCATTTTCCCAAATTGATGTCTCTGTAGATTACAAACTAAACATGCCAAGCCAAGAGATAATTGAGCGATTCTCCTCGATATGCGTGCAAATGAAAATGACAGATTTACCCTTGAAGTTGTTAGTTCACTTTCCCCACAAAGCTGAAACCCGATTGGCCAATTCTCCATCTCATGGAGGTACTGCGTTACATCAGATCACAACCCCACTTCCCGTACTTATAACCAAAGCCCATGTCGCTTGAAGTTTCCGACTTCCTAGATTGGAACAACCCACCAACACAACTTAAAAAAAAAAAAACCCAAAAGTCTTGCTTCTTGTTGGAAATTTCCTTCTTCTCCTGTTCTCTCTTTTTTTTTTTTTTTTGGGTTTTCTTTTTCCAAATTCGGTCAACCTTGTAATCCTGGCCATTGATCTCAACAAAGAAGAAAAGACTTTCACTTCTGTTGACACGGCTCTTTTATGTTAATATAAACCAAAGTCAGTCGCAGCCTAGTTTTCTGTTTCTTCACAAAAAAATAAAAAAAAAAATCCTGGCTTGGTTGTGAATTTTGGTTTGCTGGTACCAAACATCTGATGCTTCAATCTCAGCTTGGAGACTCTCATGGAGGTTTTTGACACTTCTCCTTTTCCTTTTTCAATCATTTCTCAACTGGGTTTCTTCAGTTTTTCGTCTTTCAAGCCCTTTTAATCCTTCACAAGTAGTGAAAAAAAGGGTTTTTTTTTTTATATATAATTATTTTTGTTATTGATTTGTAAATATTGGATAGTTGAGTTCTATGGCTACAATTAGGAAACCCCGTATGAAAGATATGGCAGCACTTCGCCGTTTTCTTTCAGTAGTTTCAGTGACTTTTTTAGGGGTTTTTCTTCTGGTTTTTGTCTTGAGAACAAATTCAGGTTCCAATCCTTTCATATCAGATGATTCAGGAGGTGATTTTAGCTATAACTATTCATTAATTAACGCCAAATTCAGCCTCCCCAAGCAAACTGAATTGTCCATTCAATTAGAGAAACTAAACCAGATGCCTCCTAGGAATAGAGATCTGTATCCGAGGTTAGCCTCGGATCATGTTACAATTGTTCTTTATGTCCACAATCGGCCCCAATATCTCAAAGTTGTTGTGGAGAGTTTGTCTCGTGTTGTCGGAATTAGTGAAACTTTGCTTATTGTCAGCCATGATGGTTACTTTCATGAGATGAACAAGATTGTTGAGAGCATCCGGTTTTGCCAAGTGAAGCAGATTTTCGCTCCTTACTCGCCCCATGTGTTTCCCGATAGCTTTCCCGGGGTCTCGCATAGGGATTGCAGGGATAAGGAGGATGCGGCGAAGAATCAGTGTCAAGGGTCGCCGGATCAGTATGGAAACCATAGATCGCCGAAGATCGTGTCGTTGAAGCACCATTGGTGGTGGATGATGAACACCGTGTGGGATGGATTGCAGGAGACTAGGAACCACTCGGGTCATGTGCTTTTCATTGAGGAAGATCACTATATTTATCCCAACGCGTATCGGAACTTGCAGAGGCTCATTGAGTTGAAGCCTAAGAAATGCCCCGATTGCTATGCTGTGAACTTAGCACCTTGTGATGTGAATTCGAGAGGCGAGGGGTGGGATTGTTTGGTTGCTGAGAGAATGGGGAACGTCGGCTATTCTTTTAACCGGACCGTTTGGAGAAAAATTCACAACAAGGCGAGAGAGTTCTGTTACTTTGACGATTACAATTGGGATATAACAATGTGGACAAAGGTTTATCCCTCGTTTGGTAGTCCTGTCTACACGCTGCGAGGGCCTAGAACGAGCGCAGTTCACTTTGGCAAGTGTGGTTTGCATCAAGGTCAGGGGGAGAAAAATGCTTGCATTGACAACGGTGTCGTACGCTTTGATGTCGATAGTCATGACAAGGTTGCCAACATCAAACCGGAATGGGAAGTGCGATTCAACGAGCATCAGACAGGTTATAAAGCCGGATTTAAGGGTTGGGGAGGCTGGGGAGACGAGAGGGACAGGCAGTTGTGCCTGAATTTTGCTCGCATGTATCACCTCGAAGACACTGCTTCATCCCTCTAAGAGTTGAGAGAGAGAGAGAGAGAGTTTTGTGTACTTCTTTATTATACGGCTGTAGATCAGTTTCCTGCATAATTTATAATATCTTAAGCTTTGATTTACTCAGTACTCTCGGTAGTTCTTACATTTTTTTTTTCCCCTTCAAAATATAAGCTCAAAGAAAGCAGAATTTTCTCTCTACTTTAAGGTGAATTATCTCGTTTGTTATCTCCATTGGCTACCTGTGGTAAACAGATGAGATACAAAAACCATATTGTATTTCTGTTTAGTTTCTCTTGGCAATGCATCTTACAAACATTTTCAATGTACTTGCATCATTGTACGGTGGTGCTCGTTCTTTATTAATGTGTTGAACACCACCGATGTCCTTTTAGCTTTAGTTCTGATTCTAATTGTTATACGAGCAATCGGTGATTGAGATTCACATCGGTGGCATGTATAAAACAACTCGAAAAAAGGAAAACAAAATAATAGGAAAAAAAAAAAAAAAAAGTCAATATACCATTTGTTCTGTTAAGATTGTAAAGTTGTTTACTTGATTTATCGTTATCACTGGAGTAATTGCCTCTAAACATCCAAAGTCAAAGAAGTATCTAAAGTCAAATCTATGATACAGAAAATATTAAATTCAAAGTTAAAAAATTAAGTATCTAAAGTCAAATCTGTAACATATTAAATGTTAAATTTAAGAGTTTTAAAACAAAATTGGCCCTAATATGAAACTCTTTAGACTCCTAAGATAAACATTTTAAAGATTGTTATCATGTACTAATTAATAGCAGTTATATTTTCACCAATACATAACTATATATATATATATATATATGGAACTTGTACAAAGTACATAGAAATAGGGATTAGTTTGATTTTGTTTTGGCTTATTTAAAGGTAAAACCATAGACCAAATCAATTTTATTGGGTTTTTAAACTTCAATCTAAAGCAAACTGATTATTAATTGGTTTGGTTTGGATTTAATTTGATATGGATTGGTTTAGCTGGTTTCATGCACACCATTATTTCTACCCGGATTTTCTAAAGAAAAAAAAAATTCAGTAAGTTCAAACAAACCAAACTAAACCCTTGCTTGGATCACTAATTTAATTTGAATTTTTTTATACTTAAATACAATGTGTTTAGTTGATGGTGAAACATTTAAGTGCAATTAGATGATTTCATTATTTTACAATAATTTAATTAAAATCCAAATTCAAATTTTCGCCTTTTAAAATTTATATCCCACTCATTTTCTGCTACACTATTCAAATGTTACCTTTAATAGAACTATCCAAACACATATTCAACTTGATATACAATTTAAATTCTATATTTAAATTTAATTTAAATGCAACATTTTAAAAATTCCAAACTCAAACGATAATCTAAATGGACTCTAAACTAATTTATATATGATTTTAAGCTAGCTAAAAATAAATCTACAAATTATCTTTTTCCATTTCTTTTAGCTCCATTGATGTTTGTTTCTTACATATGGAATTCGAGTCCGAGTCCAGGTCAGGATAGTAATTAAAGGAGAAAAAATACCTAACCTTCTGTTAATAACTTCTTCTTCTTTTTTAACGTGTGATTGTAAGTATAATCTATCGGTATTTTCACACCTAACTCCATAATAAGATATAGAATTCAAATCTCTCAATCCTAACATTAATATATATGTTTATATATTGCTACTTACTTTAATTATTTTCGTAAAAGTTTTTTTTACAACAATTTATATGAATATGACACAAAAAGGAAATTAAAATTTGTATCATATTGATCAAGAATAGGAAATTTATATTAGGATGGTCAATAGATACATATAAAAAATAGTGACTATTTAGGTAATTAAAAAGAAAAAGATTTTCTCAAAAAAAAAAAAAAAAGAGAGAGAGAGAGAAAGAGAGAGACCTTTTCTAACTGGAAGAGGCCCAATTAGCTTGGTTGGGCTTTCATTGACTTACAAACCGTACTTTACTAACAGCAGCGTGACTCCAAATTTACGATCAATATTTCAGTTTCAGATTAAAAATCATCATCAAGTGAACGACCTGAGGAACCATAATATTTCTTTTTTAAAATAAATAACTACATTTGCTTTGCAAATTCCTCTTCTCAGCACTGATTCCTCTTCCATTAATCTCCTTTCTCAGTTTCTTTTTTTTATCTTTTCTTTTTTCTAAACGGACTTCGTCAAATTCTGGGTTTTCATTTTCCTTCGTCATAAATCATAATTTCAGATTTTTTTTTTTTTTTTTTTGTGTGAACTTCCGAACACAGAACTTGCCGATGCTCTGCAAATCCACATTGTTAAAGGCAGAGAAAATTTCAACATCTTCTACGCTTCGTTGCTGTTTCCCCATGGTACGTGCAAAATTTTTTTTAAATATTTTTTCTTTTAATGTCTTATATAAAGTTATTGCCTTTTTTTTTTTGTACTATCTAAAAGCAAATTCAAGTAATTTACTTATTTATTTAATTTACTATTGTGTTTCTTCTTGTAGCTACGCAGATTTTTTTTTCTCTCGTTTTTTTAGTGGGTTTTGAAATTTGCTGCTAGGTTTGTTATAGGAAGAGAGAATGGACAGAATGAGTTCATGTTTAGTTTATATTTTTCAATTAATTTGACAAAAATAACACTTTTGTTTAATTTTGTATACTTTTCATATTGGTATAGTGCAAAAGGTAATAAGGTAAATATTGGGAGAGAAGTTTAAGAATCAAAAGTTTTAAGCTCCCATTTGATACCCCGTATTAAACTCACATTTCGAACATTTTTTTACTGTCTTTTCTCGCACAAAATTTGAATTTACTGGTTGAATTGTGGGCTTGAACCTATGATGCAAGTGGGTCCTAAATGTCATCGGTATTGGAATGGAATGCTATTCCACTGGTCCACTTTATCTTTAAGAATGCTTATTCACACATATTGGTGAAAATGGCCATAACTTGAGAATGGACATTCCTAAGTTTGTTTGCTCAATCAAACATAGGAATAACCGTTTTTAGGAATTTTTGTTTCATTCCACTGGTCAGTCCATCAAACCAAACGTAATGGTCAGTCCATCAAACCAAACGTACCCGAGGTGTATTTTGTGTTTAATTCAGTTTCCCTCTTCTGAAGTTTACGAGACGGAAGGAGACAATAGTGAATTTTTTTTTATTTTTTATTATTATTATTTTTTTATAACATTGTTCAGAATTGGTGAAATGGCAATGAAGCCATCAAGTAATATCTGGATTCGGCGACAACAGTGCCCATGTGGAGATTGGAAGTGTTACATCAAGTATGAAGGAGATGATCTGGCCTCAATAAGTTCTCAGCATGTAAAGACTGAGACTGCGACATCATCTTCATCCTCAGAAGCTGCGTTCACTCCCTATGTGGGTCAAATTTTCAGAAGTGACGATGATGCATTCGAATACTACAGCAGTTTTGCTCGGAAGAATGGGTTTTCAATTAGAAAGGCACGCTCAACGGAAAGCCAGAACTTGGGGATATACAGACGGGACTTTGTTTGTTATCGATCAGGTTTTAATCAGCCGAGAAAAAAGGCTAATGTTGAGCATCCTAGGGAGAGAAAATCAGTAAGGTGTGGATGCGATGCAAAGCTGTATTTGACAAAGGAGATTGTTGATGGGGTCACGCAGTGGTATGTTTCGCAGTTTAGTAATGTTCATAATCATGAGTTGTTGGAAGATGACCAAGTGCGCCTACTTCCTGCATATCGGAAAATACATGAACAAGATCAAGAACGCATTCTTTTACTCTCAAAAGCCGGGTTTCCAGTGAACCGGATAGTAAAGGTGTTGGAGTTAGAAAAGGGTGTTCAACCAGGACAATTGCCTTTCATAGAAAAAGATGTCAGGAATTTTGTTCGGACTTGTAAGAAGGCAGTCCAAGAAAATGATGCATTGCTCACCGAGAAAAGGGAGAATGATATGCTGGAACTTGTTGAGGCCTGCAAGGCCATGGTAGAAAGAGATCCGGATTTTATTTATGATTATACAACTGATGAAAACGAGAAAGTTGAAAATATTGCATGGTCATATGGCAATTCTGTTCGTGCATTTACGGTGTTTGGTGATGTGGTTTCTTTTGACACCACTTATCGTTCAATCACTTACGGATTGCTCCTTGGAGTGTGGTTTGGCATTGACAATCATGGCAAGGAAATTTTGTTGGGGTGTGTTTTGCTACAAGACGAAAGTTCTCATTCGTTATCTTGGGCTTTACAGGTTTGTGGATGCGAATCTTTGTAATCAGTTTGAGTCAGTCTTCGTGTTCCGTTTATAATTTTTCTTCTTTTGAGCAGAGTTTTGTTCGATTTATGAGAGGAAGACATCCGCAAACAATTCTAACCGACATAGATTCAGGACTCCGAGATGCCATAGCAAGGGAGTTACCAAATACGAAACATGTAATGTGCATATGGCATGTTCTGTCCAAATTATCTAGTTGGTTCTCTTTGCATCTTGGACCACAATATGCAGATTTTAAAGCTGATTTTGATATGTTATGCCATCTGGAGAACATGGAAGATTTTGAACATCAATGGAGTCTCTTGGTTGCTCAGTATGGCCTTGGTTCAGATAAGCATTTAGCATTACTCTATTCATATAGAGCATCGTGGCCGCTTTCCTACATTAGAAGTTACTTTCTGGCTCGTATGATGACTGCAGAGTTTTCACAATATTTAGAGTTGTTTTTAAAAAGAATCTTGAGCACACAGAATTGTCTGCAAGTATTCTTTGAGCAGGTAAGTTAAATGCGTCACACTTTTCTTGTCCAACATGTTTTCCGATAAGTGTATGATCATTGATCATGTTCTAGTTTGGTATCTTGTAGGTTAGTATTGTCGCCAACTCTGGGAATCAAATCAGGGATCGCATGCACTATATTCACATCAAGACTTGCATGCCAATAGAAGAACATGCGCGGAGTATTCTAACGCCTTACGCTTTCCATCTCTTGCAACATGAACTCGTTTTGGCCATGCAATATGCAATCACTGAAATGGCGAACGGATCGTTTATTTTGCGACACTACAAGAAAATGGAGGGAGAGTGCCTTGTGATATGGATACCAGATGATGAACAAATTCATTGTTCATGCAAGGAATTCGAACAATCAGGAATACTATGCAGGCACTCTCTTCGGGTACTTGTAATGAAGAACTTCTTTCAACTCCCGGATAAATATTTTCTGCTCCGTTGGCGGCTAGAGAGTACCTTGGTTCCTACGGATGATCACAGCATTCAAAGCGGCAATGACGAGTGTGCTCAAGCCTTTCACTCACTGGCTGCAACTCTATTGACGGAGTCGTTAGTTTCCAAGGAGCGTTTCGATTATGTTCATAGAGGACTTACTGGACTTCTTGAGAGCGTTAGAAATACACCATTAGCTGATGAACATGCTTCAAATCTGGCCGCTAACAATGTCAGTGAATCATAGTCATGTTTAATATCACATGATGGCTGAAAGAAACACTCCGCTTGAGGAACCTTCGTTCGTTCAGCCAAGGGATATCCAGATGATGAAATAGAAGCTGGAGGCACCGAAGTAGTTACTGACATAAATAACCTGGGATTACAACATTTTGATCAACGCATCAAATGGTAATTCAGTTTTTGATCAACCCCAGAAAAGCCGTATTAGATTTCTGGAACGGTCCAATTATGATTGTTATTGCTGTATTTACATTGAATATTTTATTGGATGTTGATAGGGTAGGGACTGGAAACTGATCACTGATATTGTAAATTGTAAAGGCGATCGTCAGATGATTTCTTTTAAATCAAAACTACGTGCTTCTGTTAATTGTGACTGTTATTTGGTTAACAGAATTGATTGATTTGATGAGGCATATAACGATCCAAATTCCTTAGTGTTTGTTGAAATTTTCGAAGTTTTATTTCTGTAATTTATTTATTTTATTTATTTATTTTTGGAGGATGTTTCTGTTATTTGTTTGATTTCTGTTGATTGTTTGTAACCAGAGTTTGGGCCTAGCAATCTGGAAGTTTGATAAAATCTTAGATGTTAAATTCTTGTTTGTTTCTGTGAATCTGTGATTTTAAACTCTTTGCGTGTCTGCATAGACATATTTCAACTTTTCAACAATTCAATAAGCAGTGAAAAAAGAGAGGATTAATATTTTGAAAACTTATCCATAGCTAGCAACAAGAACCTACGCATTTAAAATTAAGAGCAAAAAGAGGAAATTTCAGCATATTTCGAAGGAATACTACTGCATATCTTTTGACTCGGTTTGAATTATTATTATAGAGGGAGTGAACCCACTGTATAGTTCTCATTTTAACGGGAGTCGTTCTTCTTATTTCACGTCTCAATTCGCCTTGTTTAAAATTTTCTTTAAAAAAAAAAAAATGCGCATTTTCATAAGTCTTTTCTTGTGATTTTCCAATTTTCTGAACGTATCATCAACTTCATGACCCGATGATATACGGTAAAAAGTCAATTTTTTACTTTCTGAATTCTACTCTTCCAACTTTTGCACCGAATTAAAAGTCTTCTCTTCTAGAACGTGTCAAGCAGTTTATTTTGATAAATTTGTTGAGCATCTTTTTAAATCAAACTAGTCATCATTATGTCACTTTCTTTGTTCACATCTAATGACATTTAGTTATTTTCCAAATTTCTTTCCTTGTAAAATTTTCATCTCAAATTGCTCCTTTAACCACGACACAAGTAACAATGATCCGTTTAAAACTTCCACTCCAGTTAGAATTTTCCAAATATTTTTTATTTTTTTCTTTAAAAGTAAATCAATTTCATTATTTACATATTCAAATCTCTATTTTTCATTTTCAAAAGACACAAAATCCACAATTTCTTCTTTCAAGTAGAATTGAGATAAAAAAAAATTTGAAAAAATAATGCATAAAATGACAAGAAAAACGACACTAAATTTATATTGTTATTTTTTTTCACAAATATATTTCAAATTTTTATATTTTTTTAAGAATCATAATTTATTTTTAAACATTAACTCATTTTCAATAAAATTTTTTTTTTAAAAAAACTCCAACTTTAATTACTGTTCAAAAAAAAAAGTATTTGAAATAAGCTAGTCTTTTCCTTTGAATTTTTCAAAACGACATGACATTTGAAAGACAAACATAAAAGAGACAGGATCTCCAATATGATTTTCCAATGTCTTGTCGTTGTTTCTCGTACCTTTTCTTTTCAATACTTTCATGAAGTGTACGTAGGGTCCAAAGTGAGAAAATTATGTGATGACATTGGAATATATAATTTAGGACATGAGAAAGTATCATGAGGGGGATAAAGACCATTGTTGAAGTTGTAGATTTGTGATTTGTTTGTAATATTGTCATGATATTTCAGAGAAAGAATGGTAACCAAATTATTATGCCTTAAACTTTGGCCTTTTTAAGAAGAGAAATACCTTAAAGTCATATTGGAGATTGTTCCTCCATGCTTCTTAAAATGCATCAAAGGATTTATAGCCAAAAAAAAAAAACCTATTTTAAAACCCCACTTGGTTTGTTAACCTTTTTTGAATAAAATCTGCTCATTTTAAATGAGATTTACCTCTAATTTTCAAATAAATTAATTTGGAGATTATCCTTTTATAAGATTATCGCTTCTGAACAAATCACCTTAGGAGTTAATTATGTCTTGATTAAGGACTCGATCCAGCTTTTGATAGTGTCAACTCGGGAGTCAATCATGTCGGGAAAACTTTTTTGATGAGAAACTATTACCAAGGTCAGGATCTCATATTATTAAATCATCAAATAATTTTGATAAGAAAATATACATAAATCCATTGAGAAGTAAAACTAGGGTTAACAATCTTCCACGTCTAAACTTTTTTTTTTTAAGAGAGAGAAAATCTTAATTCACTCAGAGATGGGATATATGAGAATGAATAATACATTATGTTTGGACTGTGGATCATAACATATTTATAGATGTAGGGTGTTTTATTTTATTTATTAGCCCATCATAAATAATAAAATAAAAATACCTAATCTCTACACATTAGAGCCTATACTTAAATGAGAAGCCCTAAAAGTCTAATTACTTAATAAGCTTTAACTGATCACTTTTAATTGACTAAATAAAATAGATAGTCAATAATATACATCGATATATGTAGGTCCAGTTTATATAATTTTCTAACAAATCTGGCTCAATCTTATAATCTTTGACGACATTTGTTGACACATATAAATGATAAAGAGTTGAGGTGTAAAATTAACATCAACAATGGTACCCATCATTTTTTTTTATGGTCGGAATGCAATGAAAATTTGATTAGGGAATTATTTATTCTTCAACTCTTGCTGGGTAAAATCTTCAACCCCAAAGTCCCAACCATTTGATGTGGACGTTTGCAATTGAATTGTCTATCTTGACGTGTGTCCTGGGTGAGATTATTTTGATAGTGCTCAAGTACGTATGGACTCTTTCTACATACTAGTTAAAAGTACGTGATATTGAGTTGTATTGTATTATAATTAAAATTTTTATAATGTAAAACATAAAAATCAATGAACAGATATGGATACATAAAAGAAAATTTTCTCTTAAAAATGCGTTAATAATAGTCTAAGCAAAGGATTTATATTTTATCATAGAACTATGATATATTATATTTATTACCTACAACATTCTAATCCATATATATTTCATTTTGGGTTGTAAAATTTTATTGCTTTTATTTGTTATCGAAAATAAAAGTTCTGATAAAAATGAAAATGATTAGTAAAACAATAACAATAGTCACATCATTTGGTAATTAGATTGCTTAAATCGGCTTATACGGAAATAATTCAATAATTGTCCATAACAAAGCAACTGAATCAATTACATGTACTAAAATCATTCCAAATAACAGCAATAACGTAATAATCTTCTATGTGAAATTGAAAAAATGACCCCAAAAGAGGGAAAAATCTTGTGCCCCCTTTTGTTTATCAGGAAAACTGAAAATGACACATAAACTTAATCATGAAAAGAAGAGGGAAAAAGCCTCACCACAATTAAACTCCAGCACAATTAAGAATATTAGAGTTTCTAGTGAGAAAGTTCATATTAGTGATCTTAAAAATAAAAATAAATAAATAAAAAAGATATTGAGCTTTTAATATAGAGAAAATGAAAGGAAAAAAAAAAAAGTTACATGCAAAAGTACAAGGAGGGAAAATAATTAAAAATAAAAGAAAACTGTTAAGAAAATGAAACAAAATAGAAAGGGGTTACAAGAAAAGATAATGAAAAGAAAATGAAATTAAAGTAAAACATAAACTAAATAACCAAATGATTTTGCAATCAATGTTAAAATTAAAAATAAATAAATAAACAATTTGAATTGATCAATCTAAATTAAATTGATAAATTGATAATTAGAAGGAAAAAAAGAGAGAGAGAATATGTGAATATGTATTTATTTTGAATTAAATTTTCATTTTTAAATGGTGTGCTAAACACTATATTAGCACATCATATGAGGAAAAAATGCTGTACGTTTTTCTCATCATTTTAAAAAACACTTTAAGAAACAAATTTCTCAAGTACAATGGTAATTTTGTATATTGCATTAAAATGTTAGTCTCCTTTTAAGCTCTAATGTCCAAATTAGGGTTGCACTTACAACACGTGAGAGGCAGGCAAACTATGGCTGTGCAGGTAAAAAAAAAACCCGTCAAAACGCACCCGTCTTTTACGACTAAAAAGCTATAATGGATATGAATCCGCTCTTTTATTATAGTTAAGATTAAGATATAGTTTTTTTTTTTTTTTAATAATGATATATAGCTCTTTTAGATAGCATTGAATTGATATAATATTTTTTTAAGTTGGGAGCTTCTAAGAACGTCCTGTAAAATTTTTAGATTCATTTGCATATCATTGTACGTACTTATTTTTTTTTATTTTTCTTATATTATTTTATTTTTCAAATCATTGTATGTTTCGGAAAACATACTTTTTTTAGAGTAATCTGTAATAGAGTCTCATTTATTCCCTATCGATAAAGCTTATTTTTAAACTATTACGATATAATCAAACAACTAAAATATTGTTTGTGCATGACAATTATAATGGACATTACCTCATAGTATTATATACTAAAAAAATTAAAAAAAATAGAAATTAAAAACAATTCAAAGAAACTTAAAAAAAAAAACTGACCGGCGACCGTCCATCGGCGGACCCCCCCACTCCGACGACGAGCGCCCCCCCTCCTGGATGCCAATGAAGACCCATTCCCACCCCTCGATGTCGGTGACGAGCGCCCCCCCTCCCCGACGCCAACGAAGGCCCCCTCCCTCCCCGAACCAGATATGCGCCCCCCGCCGACTCCAACAAAGACAACCCCCCCCCCCCCCCCCCCCCGGCCCCAACCCGTTGACGCCAGCGAATGCTCCCCCTTCCCCAAACCTGCCCCCCCTTCCTAAGCGATGACGAGGCCCTCCCCTCCCAAGGCCTGCGACCCTAGGTGACAGACCACCCACCCGTGAGCCCGATGATCCCTGACAACGACCTGCAACCGACCCTGCAACACCCCTGACAATGACAAGCCCCCGCCCTGCGGACGTTGAGCTGTCGGTGAGGAGCTCCCCCCCCCCCCCCCCCCTCCAAGTCTTTCACCAGCCTGGGTTTTTTTTAATTTAATAATTAGTCTATAATACTATGAGATAACGTGCATGATAGTTATCATACACAAACAACATCTCAGTCATTCGATTGCATTGTAACGGTTAAAAAATGAGACTATTACATATTTACCCCTTCTATTTTTTTAATTATTATTTTTTTTTTGGGTGCGCACTGCACAAAGTCTTTGTCATCTAACGAGCCAAATAAGATTGCTAAGTTGTCTAACGAGTCATCTAATTGGGAAGAGTACAAGTCTACAAGTACATTTAGATTACAATTTTGTTTTTTTTTTTTTTTTTGTGGGATAATTTAATATTTTCTACTGTTTAGTTACAAATAATTAGTGATTTTGTGTGAGAGAAAAAAAAAATCCATTCAATTCCATGCACAACCAAATAGAAATTTAAAAAAAAAGCATTCGTGAAAATCTGAGACAGGATTTTTATATTCAACGTCCAAAAAAAAAAAAAAAAACCTCTCCAATTGTTATGATAATTAAAGGAAAAACATAAAATAAAATGAAATAAAAGTGTCATCAATGGAGAAGATCAACGTAGGCCCATGTCCCATTGACCACGTCAAGGTAAATTATTGATCTCGTATGTGAACTAAATAATTACATGTTTGATTTTTTCATCTAAAGGTTGTCTTTTTCTTAAAGACCCCGATCCCCAAGTCAAGCAAGAAATTTCTTTCTACTTTCTAGGTTCTTTAGGCAGAAAAAAGTTTAAAAAAAAAAAAAAAGTGATATGCATAATGGCAAAGACAAATTATATCCACAAAAAAAGAAATATATACATATATTATAGTAAAAAAGATAATAAAAAAAGAGAGAGAAAAGAAAAGTTGCCTTTTGTACAAGTCTAATAACATTTGAGCTCAAATTATTTATATAAAAATAGACCCTCTACTTTAATTGGATTTGACGGTAAGACCCTTCAATTGATAATGAACAGTCTGCTAAAAGAAATAGAAAAACATTATGAAAGAGTGGACGAAAAATATACTTCTTCCACTACAATTATTGAGGTAATCCTACATCAGTTATGATGTGAACGTGTAAGATCTACTACTTTAATTAGATTTGACGGGTAAGACCCTCCAATTGATAATGAACAATATGCTAAAAGAAATACGAAAACTTTATGAAAGAGTGGACAAAAAAAATACTGTATCGACTAGATAAATTTTTTTTAATCATTTTATTGTCGAGTTAATTCAACATCGATTGTGGAAGAGACAGATGAACAGTTTATAAGTATGAGGGAAAACCTCATCTCTTGAGCTAGCTTTTGAGTACCGCCCAACACCGATATCAGAGTCAAGTTAGCCAACAAGTCTCAGCCTAATCCGAGAGAAACAGGTTGATGATACTCCAATTCAGACCCGATGTGTGATGGAGGAGATGATAATCCGATTCAGGCCTATTGTGTGATGGGGGAAATTATTGAGATAATCCCACATCGATTATGGAAGGGGCAGGTGAACAATTTATGAGTATGAGGGAAATTCTTACCTCTTGAGCTAGCTTCTATCAAATAATTCTCCAAATGATCTTAATTCTTTTAGAGAATGTTTTGGGATTTCAACTATTTATGCATTCAAGTTATTTAAATTCAAACGCTAAACTTAATATATATATATATATATATATTATTTCATTAAAAATAAAAGAGTGTAAATAGGATCAAGTGGCATGTTCCCTAGTTAAATCTAAATATATATTTAAAAAATAAAATAAAAATAAAAAGGGGAAAGAAAAAAATATTCCAACCGAGTTGACTAAAGAGAAGTCTACATTCATATTGCAATGGGTGTCATTGTTAACAACAGTCAAGGAACTTTTAACAGAACCACGGCATGGTACTTCAATTTTCGTTTAAAATAAAGAAATAAAGAAATAAATAACAAAGAAATTTGATAACGAGAAGACCTGGATAAGCTAACAAGTATAGCTATAAGCACAACATTATACATCTTATGATAACTATGACATAGTGGAGGTTTTTTAGTTGCATTAAATTTTCAGGTCCCAGCATTAAAAAGGAACTTAATCAATATATCGCAATATATATCTATATAAATATGATTGGATCGAATCCGTAATCTTTCTTAAAAAATCTTATTATATATCATCATTAATGTAAATAATACATCCATTCGAATTGGAAATATTTGGATATTCAACATCCAATCCGAGCTAGAATACGGATGACAAAAAGCTACCCAAAATTCACAAGAAAAAAAAAAATCCCCCCCACCCCCACCAAAAAAAAAAAACCAAGGAGCCAAAAAGAAAGACAGAGAAAGCTCCTCTGTTCCCCGCAACCCAATTCTTCTTCCTTGATTTCAAAATTTATTAATAGAAATCAAAATTTATCGAAGTCCAAATTTGATTTCTTCTTTGACCCTTCTAATGAAATCCTCACATATCTTGTTAAACTCCTCTTTACTCGTCAACCCAATTGTTCCTTCTTCTTCCTCATCATAGTAATCCTCATATTTTATAATCCCATTTTCCATTTCGTCTTCTTCATATAATAACTCTGTCTCTTCCACTTCCTCTTCTTCTTCTTCTTCTCTTTCTAAAGTAACTATCTGAACACTTGCATTTTTCACATCATCATCATCATCATCTTCTTCGTGTTTTTCTTCTTCAAAAGTAACTATTTGAAGACTTCCATTTTTCACATCATGGTCATCTTCGACATCATTCTCCAAACCAACTTGTTGCAAAGCAAGTGGCGATGATCTGACGATGATGCCGCCGCTGCTCGTATCGGGCTGCGGAGATTTCCCGATGAGACCGGAGTTGGTGACAATGATCACCAGCAGCCCGTTGCAGAGAAGGAAAACGCAGTTCTTCTCTAAAGTGGAGCTAAAAGACTGCTTGGTAAATGCGGAGACGTAGACATCAAGGAGGGAATTGATAAGGAAAGGGAAGAGCAAGGAAGAGTAGGAGACCATGATCGAAAAAGCCGACACCGAGAGCAACAATTTCATGGCGTTTTTCGAAACAATGTTGTTGTTGTTTTTGTTGTTGGTGGTGGTGTGCTTGGAAACATGACAAACGCCCATAGCTTTGCTTTCTGGGGACCAAAAAAGAAAATAATAAATCAAGTTTTTGGGAGAGATATGGGAAAGTTTTTGGAGTGAGACGCTTTTCGAGTACTACGATTGGTTTACATAGGATACAATTTATATGGAGAATGGGTGAGAATCATAATATGAAATTACAAAATTAACCTTTTATTTATTTATTATTATTTTTTTTTTTTTTTTTTTACTTTGGGTAGTTCTGGGAAACAGACTCAAGTCAGTCAACGAACTACATTTGCCATTTAATATTTGTTTTAAGTTGAACCAGTCTTCACTTTTACAGAGTTAAAAACTTTTGTTTTTAAAAAAAAAAAAAAAATTTACGTTACTAACTGTATTTTTACCCTATTAATAAAAATTGTTATTTTACTTTTCAGATCAACTTTTTCATGTTTTGTTCTGTGAGTGTTCATATTAATAACTTATAGCACATGACGCAGAATTCTTCTCCAATCATAAATCAAATTGTTGAAAAGTTAATCTAACAGTTAAAACAACAGTAATCATTGATAGTATAAAAGTATATTTTTTATCATAAATTTTACCAACTTTTATATTGAAAAGAAAATGAGAGTTTTTACAGTACAATTTCTTATTTTGTACTATTGATGTGAACTGTTTTTTAATAGTTGTCAATTTAATTTTTTAATGATATGATTGTTAAAAATTCATAATGCATCAAGAGCTTTGAATAATATTAATAATAGAATGATGTGTTAGATCTTAACCGGGTCACACGTGTGTTAGGCAGATATAACTAAAAGCAACTTCTTGGCAGTCGCATGTGAATTTCAGCCCAAGTTCGATAGGCTTTCTAGGACCCTGGGTTTTTATCGAGAATTGGAATAACTATAGTTTTTTCAAACATTTCTATCCAGAATTGAAAACCTTTCGATTTTATATCAAATCATTGTAATCAGAATAACTATAGCTTCCAACAAAACCTTTATTTATTTATTTAGCTTCCGTTTAGATCACCTGTTAGAATTGAAATTTTTAAATTGGAGTCGGTTAATTTTTTCAAATTAGTTATAATTTTTATTTACTTTTCACAAAAAAACAAAAATCCACCTGAAAAAATATAATTTGATTGGAGTTAAATTTGAATTTGACCATTAATTTTTTGGGTTGAAATATGTTAGATCTACAATTAAATATGATCAAAATCGAGTAATAAAGATGATGAGGATTGTCTGTGTCAGTGAAACTCCTTCTGTAATGGGTGTTTCTAAATGTACAACTAGCTTCTTTGCAACGCGGTAAGCTAAGCAAAGTAACGAAGCTGACTAACTATGCTCAAAGAGAACTCAGGGCTGAAGGTTCTATTCGACTTGCAAATGTCAATTCGATCGAACCTATCTCCGAAACTCAAAACTACCGTGGGAATAACTTACCTAATGTAGTACTATTTTCTGTCGATCTGCCTTACTAAAAATGTCCTTAATCTCACATTAAAAGAAAGAAAGACAATTTTATAGTAAGATACCGGAAAAAAAAAATACAGCAAGATATAATTTTAAACTGTAAGATCACATCAAGATTATTTTATACGAAGAAAATTGGGACAATTTAATAAAACTTGATTATAACATGATCTTTTGGAGCATTGCATAGAGGGTCTTTTTCTTTTAACCTTGCCAGAGACTTCTTCAAACTATAAGATTAAGGTTTTAGAGACAAACTGTCAATTTATAAGACAGATATTCACATATTAAGGCCTTGTTTGGTATTATGGTTTGAACCATAATTTTCAAACTAAATTTTGTCTTTTTCTCAAAAAGTTTTTGTCTTTTTCCCAAAAAGTTTTTTGTCTTTTCTAAAAAGTCAACAAAATTTACTATTTAAACTTAAAAAACATAACTCAAACCCAAACACTAAACGGACCCTAAACATCTAGAAAGTTTGATGAAGAATTCCCAATGAAAAAGTTGCCTTTTCAGATCGTCTTAAGAACCGAGTATGTAATGAGAAGTCTAAGGATGGCAGGCACGGCAAAGCCAAAAGAGACAAACAATAACCAGCTTGTCCTGTGTCCTATCTAAGCATAGCGTTTGACCATTTCTTTGCAAGAAAGCTTGACTAGAGGCTGTAAAGATTTTATTACTAGTTGGAGGTCTATGGTCAACCGCGTGTGCTTCGAACCAACCAAATTATTAACCCAAAAAAAAAAAAAAAGATGAAGAAGAAGAAGAGAGATGATAAAAAAGAGGTCAAACTAAAACTTTTAAAAAAAGTTGGACCTTTTTGCATTCTAATGATCTTTGCTACGGACACATTTATAAAACATAGTGTAACATTTAATATCACAAATTAAAATCTCAATACACCCTATCATGTGATATTAAATTGTGTGATGAAAAATTCTTTTCAATTTCATTGATATTATCTCGTCTTTATTTTATTCATCATTTTGAAAACCCTGATACCTAGAAAAATGGACCCCATTTTTATTTTTTATTTTTTCCCCTTGTTGAGGGAAACTTGAATAATTATTTACAAAAGATTGGATAAACAAAGGAATAGAATCCAACCAAATGACATCTAAGGATTGTGAACGAGCAAAACTAGCAAAATAGTTAGCTATCTAATTCCCCTTTAATGAGAAACGCAACAAATAATATCATTACTATTAAGAAACATGGCTTCTCTAATACCTTCCACAATTGAATGTGCCCAATTTTACACTAAAGAAAATTCTTTAGTAGTCGCTTCAAGATTAGATTTGAAATTGATGCTCAAAAAAGTACCGTCCATTGATAAAGGAAGGAAAAAAAAGAGTTGTTTTTCAGAATTCTGCATAACAGTTTTTCGAGAAATGAGATGAGGTGATCAAAATCGACCACCTCTTTTGATAAATGATAGATTTTTTTTATTTTTTTTATATTTTTTTACACGGATATGACTCATGGCTTTTTTTTTTTTTTTTTTTTTTTTTTGGGAATAGGATTAACAGTAGTCTTTTTTTTTTTTTTTTTGGGTATTAAAATGGTAAAAAAATACTAGTCCATTATATTGGATTTACCGGCGATTGTCAACAGTAAATCATTGAATGAGATAGATTCAACACTTGTTGATGTCGGTCAAAGGATCTAACTGGCCATTGGATATCAAGTGATTAATAACCAGTCCAAAAATACCATAAAAACTACCGTTGTTATTATTGTCGACCACCAGACTTTTTTCGACGGATTATTAGTGATAATAACTATCGTTGTTAATAATTGGACTGATAAAGACCTGCAGTCTACTAACTAGTTGACGCGAGAAGCTTGATGGCCAAATAATTAGCATAGTAATTAACATCATAAAGTTGTTTAATGACAAAGTCGTCACTAAATATGGATTTTGGCAGTTAACATGCATTTTAAGTGAAAATAGCATGATTCTGCCTGAATAAAAACGTTTTAGAGATAACATGTCTCACTAACTGTCCACTATGATGTCGTTGCTAAAAGGGCCTTTTCTTTCTTATAATAGTCAGTTCAAGCCCATTGAACTGATAACCAGACTGTTTACCAGGGGTAATCAGTTTTCTTTTTTTTTTTAAATCTAAAAAGGAAATAGTAGGGGCCATTATTTGCTATGAATAAATAAACTATCCACTAATAAATATATATATTTACTTAAATAGTTTTAAACTCAAGCTATCTATTTTCTTCTTCCTAGATTTAGGTCTCCTAGGCGGGGTATTTTTGGTACATGGAGTATTTAAAAAACTTTGCAAATTCAACTAAACAAGTTTTTGTTTTGTTTTTTGTTTTTTTTTTTTTTTTTGGCTAAACTAGTTCTGACTTTCACGTTGTAGAATTTATGTAGCTGATTTTTTTTCCCATAAAAAAAAGCGGATATAAATTGTACAAAAGATATAGGGTTAATTTCATTGGTCTTCAACTTACCCAAACAAAACAAAAACAAAAACAAAAAAATCACTTGGTGTTGGGGGGGGGGGGGGGGGGGGGGGGGGGGGTGGCGGGGATTGTGGTTTATAATCAAAAAAGAAAATCATAAGTTACTAATAATTAGGAAGTACTTGTAATTATACATTTCATTATTCAATTTTTACTGAAATTATAAAAAATAACCTTTTTCATAAAATAATTAAAATAAATAACAATTTTTTAATATACTTTGAGAAAAATAACACATTTATTTGATAAATAATAAATTTTCTAGGTAAATTCTTATTTTATTACGTAAATTAAAAATTTACTCCTAGTAAATAGATTGTTTGTATAGTAAATTTTCTATTTATTATTATTTATTTCAAATGTTTTTTTTTGAAGGATTTATTTTAAATATTTTAGAAACAGCTATTTACTTTTTTTTTTTTTTTTTCTCAGTTAGAGCAAAAAATATGTAAGTCCCTTTCTAGCGCACTAGTGATTTTACAGCATTGCCCTTGGACCTTGTATGCTTTTTAAAAAATGACTTATTTGCATGAATGCCCCTTGAACTTTTCAAATTTGACAAATTAATCCCAAAAATTTTTTTCTTGGCAATCAACTCCTTGAACTTCTAAATTTTGGCAATTCAGTCCTTTTTACTTCAATTCATTAAATTAAGACAATTTTTTACACAAGACTTGCACATTATAGCTCAAAAGGGACAATGTTGATCATTTTTGCTTAATTTAAATACAAATTTTTTTTAAGGTTTAAATTTTTAAAGGAAATTGTATTGAAGTTAAGTAAAAATTATCAACAATACTCTTCTTGAATTGTAATGTGCAAGTTATGTGTAAAAAACCGTTTAAATTTTTACGATTTGAGTAAAAAGGATTGAATTATCAAAAATTATAAATCAGGGACTTGTTAAGAAAAAAAGTTTAAGGACTAAATTGTTAAATTTAAAAAATTCATTGATATATGTAAAAATAAGTCTTTAAAAATTGGGTTAATATCAACAATAGCGCTCCTGAAAATAATTATTTTAAATCTAACACTAGTTTTGAGGACTTTTAGTTTTAACACTGTCACATATTAGGATATCTTATAAATATTTTACACTACCGAAATTGCCCTTTTCTCTCCGACACGCCTTTATGCCTTTTGGAGCCAACAAACTAAAAATTCACTTTCAAACTTCGAAAAATAGAGAGTGGCCGAGAAAGAGAACGCGCATGAAGAGAGGAGAGAAATAATTTGTCCTCTTCCATAAAAAGGCAGTAGTCAAGGTTGTAGGAGCTAGTAGGAAGCCAAACGAGGAGAAAGGAAGCCGATTGATCCTCGTTAATTTCTATTTTATTCTTTATTTCCTTTTTTATTTTCTGCTCTTCAGATCTGCTTTCTTTCTCTATCTTTTTTTTTTTTTTTTTTCTCCCTTTTCATCTCAACAGTTATGTGGAACATAGAGAACACCCATAAGTTCAGAGGTGCTTTGTTTCTATTGATTTTCTATATATAATTGATTTTGTAAAGTGAGTTTGTAAATTGACTTTTCCTCAATAATATGGAAAAAGGTTGGATTTGTTGGTAATTGGTATGGGCTTGTTCATTCTACAAGGCTGTATCTCACAGTTATCCGTATTCTATTATGTTGTTTCGTTACCTCTGATCAAGTCGTAAGTTTCCCTTTTGTTCTGGGCGTTTGTTATGACATCTCACTTTACAGCAACAAAAAAAAAAAAAAAAGATTTAGTGGAAGAAATATAAAAGTTTCATCTTGCTTTTCTTTTCTAAATATATTATCTGTTTATAAGTGAGAATATCTTATAAGTAAGGATTTTAAAATCATCATAATAACCATTAATTATAATTGTGACAGTCAGTATAATCATTATTACGGTCATTTTTATCATTACCATAACTATGGTCATTATTATAATTACCATAAGTCATGATTTAAAGTTGTCTTCAATTTAACAAGAGAATGTATTTTACAACGTGGCTGCATTTTTTATGTCCAACAAAAATAATATTAGGTGTTTAATTTAATAAGAAATGAGTTATTATGTATGGGTATGTAATTTACATTTGATTTGATTAAAACTAGTAGTCATAATAAAAATTACGATCTACCTATGCACTATTGCATATTTGCTTGTGTTCATTTGAGATAACTGTTTTTTGAACCCCAAAAAAAAAAATCACAAGCGTTGGCAAATAATCATTAGTTACAATTTTGACGGTCATTATTATCATATTACGGTTATTTTTATCATTATCATAATTATAGTGATTATAATTATGACCATAAGTCATGATTTAAAGTTGTCTTTAATTTTAACATAGAATGTCTATTACAATGTGGCTCCTTTTTTATGTCCAATAAACATAATGTTAGCTGTTTAATTTTTTTTTTTTTTTTTAAGTAGGGGCGGGGCGGGGGACAAAAGCTCGCAATTTTCAGGAGTAGTTTTCTTCTTATTCCAACCATTCAAAGGCTAAATCAACAAAATTAAAAAATAAAAAATAAAAAAAATAAGAACCAAAATCAAACGAATTTTTCCAAGCCATCATCACCTTCTGCAACTACAAAGCAATCATACAAAACCCAATAAGGAATGAAATGAAATGTACTGAATCCACCAAAAAAAAAATAAATAAAAAATAAATAATTGGGGCAAAAAAGAAACTCATGGAGGGACGTTTGAATGAAGAAGAAGAAGAAACTCGTGTAGGAGCGTTTGAATGAAGAAGAAGAAGAAGAAGACGAAGAAGAGGTTGATGGGAGAAGCTAATGAAGGAGCGATCCATTTGGAAGATCTAGGGCTTTTGCTAAGGGTATTTCCGGTAGTATAATTATGCAGGACCCTCAGATGCTGCTGTGTCAGTGCTAGAGATGAAAGTCCTCAAAAGTGATGTTAGATATGAGAATATAATTTTCACAAGTGCTATAATTGAAATTAACCCTTAAAAATTTGCCTCCCAAATTGAAGCGAAAAATTCTCGACCTCACGTTGAACATTATCCAGTTAGTTTTCCTTCAAAGACTTTGCCTTTTCAAGAATCCAAAAGGCCAATTAAGCACGTATCATTGCCAAACAGATACTGGATTATAACAATATCTTTCATGTTGTTATTCGTGAGTACGCAATAAAATCAGAATATATATCCACCAAAAAAAGAAAATCAGAATATATACATATATAGATATTTATAATATCTGAGTTTGATTCATGTGATCACTGTACCAAGTTGCATGGCTTCACAATTGGGTTCTTGTTCATCTACTACTTCTTCTTCTTCTTCAACCTTCCTCTCTTCGTTAAAAAATGAGACGACCCTTCTCAGAAAATTCATCATTTTCCCTAGAAAAAAACAATATTGTTATTCCTCTTCCTGGGTTTCTCAGATTGGTCCGAGAAAGCATGGAAGGAAGCACTTTGAGCTCAAATCCTCAAATGGGCATCCACTAAATGCTGTTTCTTCCCATGACGGTTTGTTTCTTTTCTTTCTACTTGGAAAATTTTCAGTTTTTCATGCGCCCTTTTTTTATTGTTGGAAATTGAATTTGTTCCGATCGTTAAGTTACTCGACTGCTGTAGCGTTTACATAATTTTTTTTTTTTTTTTTTTTATCAATTCTACCCAAGTCCATTTAACAAACGTGTTCAATAAATTTCTCTAGGTTGTTACTTCAGGCTTTTAACTTGGGATCACTACTTTTTCTAGATATTCTTCGTTATAAGAATTCTTTACTTTGCATTGTCTACTTCTAAGAGATTCCATGAAATAGTAATGCATAATCTTGAAATGCTTTCCTTGCTGTGTTGATATGAGACAATACTATCTGACAGGCTTGAATGAGAATTTGACTACATAGAGATGTGTATTTTATTGGCATCGCAATGTGTAGCAAAAGTTTAGAACCAAATTATTGTATGATGCCTTTTTTTAGGCGTTAGATGATGGTCAAAAAAATCTGGACCGTTGGCTATCATTCAATGCCTGATAAATTACTTGTACGATACAACCAGAAAAAAAAACTGGTCGAACCCTAAAACTGGCGTGCTTTGTGTTTCCATATCATTTATGAGTACTTCTATTTGTCGTGAGGGAGTTTTAAGCCCATGCAAATGTGCCCGAATTTCATAAGCTAAAATATCTTTTCTTTTCCAATGTGGCCATGTTTCTATGTAATTGACATATTTTTAGACTTGATATGGTAGAATATAGTGATGTCCAGCAATTGAAATTAGTAGCTTATTTCTCTGCCAACTTCTGTGTGTTTCGGTTTCTCAATCCACATTATGTCGGTGTTCCGTTTTCTATCTATGATATGTTATCTATCAAATGTGTTATTTACTATCTTGGTATCACCATTGCTCAATCTTATCTGGGAGTTTGGAGTAGGTTTGGCAGCAAATCCTCTGGCCAAAGATCATACCGATCCCAAAGGGAAAGAGGAACTCTTTTCCTTCTCAGAACCAGGAAGTGGAGATTCTACTCTAAGTATAACTGTTGTTGGGGCTTCAGGGGACCTTGCCAAAAAGAAGATTTTTCCAGCACTTTTCGCCCTTTATTACGAAGATTTTCTACCCAAGGTTCTAGTTTTTCTCTCTTATTTGTCAACTCTAATATATAACTTTACAAGGAAAGTAGCTAAATAATTGAGAATATGTTTCATTTTGTAATGAATTTATTGCCCATTTTTTAGCAGAACTTTATAGTTTATGGCTATGCTCGGACTAAACTGACCGATGAGGAACTAAGGGATACAGTCAGCAGAACATTGACTTGCAGAATTGATAAGAGGTAAGCCACATTGCTAGACTACTTTACTTATACAGCTGCAACTGCATTGTATTCTTTTCCGTTCTGTAGAGTGATACGTGGGACGATTTGCAGGGAGAATTGCGAGGACAAAATGGAGGCGTTCTTAAAAAGATGCTTTTATCATTCTGGTCAGTATAATTCTGAGGAGGATTTTGAGGAATTAGACAAAAAGCTGAAAGAAAAGGAGGTATTTGCTATACACACCTAGTTCTATCATGTGTATTGTGTTCCATTTCAAGCCCGGGAAATAGTTGAAATTGGCAACTTTGGGCTTCTAAAGAAAATAGCATCTTCTAGCTAGAAGAAAATGCACGAGAAAACAAGAAATGAAAAATCATTATATAATGAAAGTCTTTAAGCTAATAGTATTTGGTAATAATCCTCATTACCGCTCTTCTGCAGGCCGGAAAACTGGCACATAGGCTCTTTTACCTATCAGTACCTCCAAACATATTTGTGGATGTGGTGAAATGTGCTAGTCTAAAAGCTTCTTCGGAAAGTGGGTGGACAAGGGTCATTGTCGAAAAGCCTTTTGGCCGTGACTCGGAATCATCCGGTGAGCTAACCAGATCTTTGAAGCAATATCTTGCTGAAGACCAAATATTCAGGTTTTTACACTGTTCTCTTTCTTTGTTAAATTTAGCTTCGTGGAAGAGAAGAATTTTTGACTTGATTCACTAATTGTTCAGGATTGACCATTACTTGGGAAAGGAGCTTGTTGAAAATCTATCAGTGCTTCGCTTCTCAAATCTTGTTTTCGAGCCTCTCTGGTCACGAAACTACATTCGCAATGTGCAACTAATATTTTCCGAAGATTTTGGGACAGAGGGACGCGGAGGGTCTGCTTCTTCCTTGACTCTATCCTTTGTGAGACAAAAATAATAGTGATAATAATTTCAAAGTAATTTGTTCTTGTTGCCAGATATTTTGACAACTATGGCATTATACGTGACATAATGCAAAACCATCTTCTGCAAATTCTTGCGTTGTTTGCAATGGAAACGCCGGTCAGCTTAGATGCTGAGGACGTTAGGAATGAAAAGGTATTGAAAGTTCCCTTTTCCAATCTCTTCACTATCTAGTTTACGGTCAGGAAAGAAATGGAGTTGAAAGTTTAAGGCACTCGTCGTAAGCTGATCCTTATTTTATATCAAGTGATTATTGCCTTGATTCAGGTAAAAGTTCTAAGATCAATGAGACCACTGCAACTTGAAGATGTAGTAGTTGGTCAATACAAGGGCCACAGCAAGGGCAGTAAATTGTATCCCGCTTACACAGACGATCCAACTGTTCCAAAGGGCAGCCTCACGCCGACTTTTGCAGCTGCAGCTCTCTTCATTGACAATGCTAGATGGGATGGAGTTCCGTTCCTGATGAAGGCCGGCAAGGCTCTTCATACCAGGAGGTATGTTTAAATTGCTTCGTAAACCAGAGCTCGCATTGTTTCTTTATATTTGTATTCTTACTTTGCAGATCAAATTGATAGCCTGATATCTTGTTACAACTATCTTTCAGAGCAGAGATTAGAGTCCAGTTCAGACACGTCCCAGGTAACTTGTACAAGAGAAACTTTGGAACTGATTTAGACAAGGCTACGAATGAACTCGTGCTTCGTGTGCAACCTGATGAAGCTATTTATTTGAAGATCAACAACAAAGTCCCCGGTCTTGGAATGAGATTAGACCGCAGTGACTTAAATCTGCTTTACCGAGCAAGGTAAATGAATCTCTGATCTCGAATAAAATTAGGTGTTTTTTATGCTGACATCTGTTTCGGGTTATAGTCTGTTTTGATTTTAGTTTCTAGGGGGCATTAAAGCAAATTCTAAGCAACACAAATGCTCAAGTACAATTAATATCAGAAAAACAACACTACAAGATTATTTGTTAATTCATGTAATGTAAGCATGACAAATACTCTGGTTCTTTTGACAAGGTACACAAGAGAAATACCAGATGCATATGAGAGACTACTCTTGGATGCAGTCGAAGGTGAACGAAGGTTGTTCATAAGAAGCGACGAACTTGATGCCGCGTGGTCATTATTCACGCCGCTTTTGAAGGAACTTGAGGGCAAGAAAATTGGTCCTGAGCTCTACCCCTACGGCAGTAGAGGTCCGGTAGGAGCGCATTATCTTGCTGCAAAATATAACGTTAGATGGGGAGATCTCAGTAGCGAGGACTGATGAACCGTGCCTCGTTGCAAATTCTTGTTATACTTTCGTGTCCGGTTGCTGATTCTTTTCGAAAGCGTGGTGAATGATAGTTTGTGCTGTGTTTCATGATCATGAACCAAAGACTTTTGTCTGATGGATTCTAGAGCTTTTAGAACTTACAAAATAGGCTGTAAAAATGTCACTGAATGAATTAAAAATGCAACATGAACTATAGTTTAGGAGCGAATAAAAGGTTTGAACTTTTTGTCATGTGTATCGGATGAGAAGATGTTGAATTATGAATGTCTTCTTTCTTGCCAAACTACTAGAATAAATTGAATGTTATATACTATATATATATATATATATATATATATATATATCAGTTGGACAAGATGATAAAATTTTGATTACAAATTAATTAGAAGGAAATTAAATGAAAAGTGCTCTAAAATAAGGGTAATTAGTCCGTTTAATCCCTAAACTATGAATATTATGTCACTTTAGTTCTTGAACTTTTAATTTTGATAAATTAGATCCTAAATTTTTATTTTTTGGCAGTTATCATTGACACTATAATTGACGGAAGATTTCTAAAATTTTACAGAGATAATAGCATAATAGTTGAAATTTTTAAATAAATGGTTAAATCAAGTACAAAATATTCTAGTTTTTAGGGTTTTACTAGTAATAACAAGGACATTTCACATGCAATCATGTGAAAGCATGGAAGTATAATTTTTTTTCTACATAGTACTTGAAGAAAATTTGACTACGAAATTTGTTCATGAGAGGTTCAATATAATAAAGCCACTCCAGTCGGCCCAAACCTTCAAAAAGGGTAGGTAATTGAATCTCTAGAGGATATCTAATGGAACTCGGCATCTAAGGTAAAAGTTTTTTTTTTTTTTTTTGGTTGAAATGTAAGGTAAAAGATTATATAACAAAAATAATAATAATAACAAAATTATGGTGTATTATTGTTGTTTTAAATATGATTGAGTAAAATTTGGAATAAGCTATATATATAAGAATTTATATCAGTATTTCAGCATATATATATATATATATCAGTAAAATAATTTTTAAAAATTTTAATTTACGAAATGATTCCGAACGACTCTGAAACGATTCATTTTTACAGATGAAAGATAGTTTGTTAATTTAATTTTGTGAAATTCTTATTTTAGCAAACTCCTTCCAAAGATCCCGGCCTATTTTAATTAATCTTTTTTCTAATTTATATATGGGATATTTGAACTCAATTCCTCAAACTTTAAGATGGATTGGAATTACCACGACACCAAATACGCAACTACTTAATTAATATGATTTAAAATAAAAATAATTTAAATTAAATTCTAATAAGTTTAGAATGAAATTTCTAACTTTTTTGTTACATTATGAGGTATAATACCCTTATTTAGTCAAGAGAGATAAAAACACTCACAACTTTCAAATCCGAGAACTACCTCTTAAACCTCTCCACTTTCACTTATTGAACTAGCCCCAACAATATTTGTTAGATTAAATTTCTAACTTCACTCACTAAGGGTGTGTTTACCAAACTGTAAAATGAATGAAATGGGAAAAAGGATGAGATGAAAAAGAAAGCAAATAAATAAAAAGAAAAATGATCCATTCCCTTTCTAATAAATACTTGCCCTATTATATGGTATAATAGGAAGCAATTCAATTTCATTTCTAGTATAATATACTAAACCTAAGAATCTTATCATTGTAATCATTAAAATATCTTTCCACAAATTCAAAAGAATTTATTAAAAATATATAAATAAATTGGCATTCATTTCATTGGACAATGATTTTTAATATCAACAAAGATACAAGGATTAACATTTACTTCCTCCGTTTCATATATTATATGAGACCTTTTAAATTCTCATTACTCGTTTTTGTAAGTAAACATATGATTAAATAAAAAATAAATAAATTACTACTCAATTGTGTTTTCCTTTCATGCAAAATATACTCCATTTAGATTGTGTGTCAATTTTTAAAAAGAAAAATTTTTTTGTTTTAAATGAAAAAATATTTTTATTTTGAAAATAAGATGGTGTTTGTTTGTGTAAAAAATATTCATTTTTAAGAATAAAAAGTTATTAGATATGAGAAAAAATTGTGTCAAGAATAGTGCATTATGAGAAAATTTTAAAAAAATTTTTTTTTTTTCTAAAATAGTATTGTATAAAAGTATGTTTGAAAATGAGATAAAATTTTTTTTTTTAAATGAGAAAAAAAAAGATGAAAAAAATTAGAAAAAAAACACTTTTTTGTAAAAGTTTTCCTATTTTGGAATTTAGACACCTCATCCAAAGGGTAAACGTGCCAGAAATTGCTTTTAATGCGCCTGAGGCAGTGGTGAAGTGGTAAGTAGTTAGCTTGGTTTGCTACTTTCGAAAACCTGGTCTCAATCAGTGAAGTGTGCAGTATTATTATCATTGAAAAAAAAAAAAAAAAGGAGGAAGAAGAAGAAGAAGAAAATGCAAGTCTTTACACAAAAGCTCTCTGATTAATGCAATCTGTGTGTAGCAGAATAAGAGAACATGAAAAGATCCGTTGAGCCATCGCTCAGAGTCATGAATATTGACCGATTTGTATATAAATTGCATGCAACTGCTATAAATTAATTGTGTTGAGAATCGTACAAGAAAAAAAAAATACCTTCTTTTTTTAGGAAAAAAAAAATAATTAAAATCGTACAAGAAAATACATTTAAAAAAAAAAAAAAAAACAAGAAAATACTTAAAAAATGTGACAATTGGAGTAGACCATCTGCGCATATATGGCCTTTTAACATAATGGTCAAGTAAAGTACAATGGGGGTACATAAAAGATACGTATAGCATTCATTTCCCTGTATGTACCACTAAACAAAAAGTTTTAAATAGAATTTTAGTACGCCCACGACACCAGATTGTCATCCACCTTTTGCTCTACTTTCACAAATTCCTTCTTTTTTTTTTTTTTAACCTTCTTTTTTCTTTTTTCTTTAATCTATCATTGAAAATGCCAAATTATTTTATATACTAAAAATATGAACGGACTCAACAGTGATTGTATAGTAAATTTACGATTTTACCCTTTTAGACCAGTAGTGTCCCCTCAGTTACACAGTGAAATGTCGGTTTTACCCTTCTTGCATTGTTTTGTCGTTTTTGCCCTCCTGATTGCCTCTACCGGTTTCATTATCTTTCTTCATTTTCCAATATCTGGATCCACTGTTGATGGGAATTTTTTTTTTTTTTTGCCTGAGTATGATTAAATTTTTTTAAACCCTAGGTTTTCATTTTGGAGTTTTTTTTTTTTTGTATTTTCGAGTTAGGTTATGTAATATTTTTTTTCTTCTTTATTGTTCATGCATTTTTGTTTTAGAAGGCTAGCATTGTATTTTTATTGTGTTCCAAACCCTATTTTTGCTTGCTCTTGCTCTGTCCGCTGCTCTCCTCTCATTTTCGTTGTCTCTCTTTGATGTTCATTATGTTTTTATTTGCTCTTTGTTTGTTGTTTTCCCTTTTTGTTTTTTGGTTTTTTTTTTTTACTGATCTGTCATGGGCATTTAATGCTTCTATATCATTTTGCTTTGGTTGGAATTTTGCTATTTGCTTTAGTTCTGTTATTTATAGCGTGATGATTATTTTGACTGAGATTTTTCATATATTTAAATATATCATTAATATTTCTAATTTTCTTTATTTTTGTAATCTATTGTGAGTAAATGTATTTTTGTCTCTATATCTGTAGAAAATTTATTCTATCTCTTTTTGACCGACTTTTTTTAAGAAACTTTTTTCGAAATAATTTTTTCAGCAGATTTCCTCTTATAAATACTTTTTTCCTCATTTATTACCTTATTCTCATATATTACTATTGCTGTCTCTGAAATACGTTCTTAATTGCTCTCCTTTAAACCTTCCTTAATTGTTACCCAAAATCTTCTATTTTGTTCTTTCCTGAAAACTAATCATCTTCACATCTTCATTTTTGTGCAAAGCTACTCTTTTTATTCAGGTACTATTCATATTTATGTCTCTTAATTAGAATTTATTGTTAATTTATTATTTACAATTATCTGTTTTATAATTATTGTTATTACTATTATAATGATACTATAGAAGGATTAGTTTTGTTATTGTGTTTAGTTTTTTTTTTCCCTCCGTTTCGATTCCCCCCCTTCTTACTAAAATATTAATCTTTTTTTTAATATTTTTTTATTATTATTTTTATTATAAGTTAGATGATTATATTATATGATTTGCCAATTTTCTTTAACTGCTGTGAATGTTACTATTGTTGTGATGAATGTTTGTTTTTTTCCCCCCTTTTCTGTTTTTCTTTTCTTTTTTTGATATTTTAAATGTTTTTTTACAAGATTTTCGTCCAAAAATTATACCATGCTATGATGATCTCTATTTATATATATTATAATCCATGTACCAGATATATTACTTAATTTGATATATGTTGCTAAATTTAATATTATTCAAAGTATTTGTTGAATAACTGTTATATGTTATTTGATAGTCTTTATTGTTGCTGTGAATGTTTGGGAATTATAATGTCTATGTTCTTCTGATAATAAAATCATATTGATTATATTACTGTTTTACTTATTTTCTTTACTCTTTAGTATTTTCTCATTTTTTCTATCTTTACAGTTTTCTATTTTTACTGTTTTATGTCTCCTCTTATTTTTTTCATTTCTGTTTTCCCAACTTCAATTTTTGGTCCTCTTTCCTATCTTTATCGGTTATTCCTCCTCTTTACTGTCCTTAATGCTTACTCTTTTCTTACTATTTTTTCCTTTATGTTATTTCTCCTTTCTTCTTATTAATTTTTTCCCCAGTATAAATATTCCCAAACATTTCACCTGGTAGCTACTAAAGACGAGGTTGAATAACATTTTAGTTATTCTTGATAAGTAATCTTATGATATAAGAGGTTTGAGCTTAGTGTAATAAATTTTAATTTTGTTTTATTTTTCTAAAAAACAATATCTATAAACTTTTTTAATATTTTCAATCTATTGAATTATTTTTTTACATTAGTGTATATATATTTTTTGTGTATACTGTATGTTCATTTGTCCCTTCCATTATCTTGCCATCTTATTATTATTTTTGTTCATTATTTTGTTTTATAATTTCATATAATTTTCTCCCACCATTTTTATTGGCCGAGGAGGTTTTTTTTTTTTTTTTTTTCCAAATTGTTTAATGTTTAGATTTATTATCAGAATCTATGTATATAAATGTCTTTACGGTTACAAATATTTGTAATTTTTATTGTATGATTTAATTTTTTATATTATGTAATTTTGGTAATTTTTATTGTATGGTTCACTTTTTTATATTATGTTATGTTGTAGTAGGACATCAATTTTATATTATTTCCTTTTATTTTTTTTCCTCCATCCCCGTGCTACGCATGTGTATTAAACTCGTATGTACTACCGTAGCATTTTCTACTTTTCTTTTCTTTTCTTGTTTTTTTTTATTGTTTGAAGTTACTTATATATATCCTATACATTGTTTCGAGGGTTATTTTCACGAGCTGAATTATATTATCACTCTTAAATTAGTCCATAATTTTTAATTTTATATGTTATATTATCTCAAAATTTTTCCTCCATCAGTATTCTGCAAAAAAATAAATAAATAGAAATTAACACATCCAAATCACGTAAGTTTTAGGAGGTGTTTGGTATATAAATTGAGTTTGAGTTGAGTTGAGATTTTTAAGTTTGAATAGTAATTTTTGTTGACTTTTTCAGAAAAAACAAAAAACTTTTGGGGAAAAAGATAAAAAATATGATGAAAAAAGTACAATTTAATTTAAAACAAACTTACCAACCAAACGGGTCCTTAATTAATATTAAAATTGTAATTATATATTTTTGCGAGAAATTGTATATCTAAAAATGCTCTATCACACAATATATTTTTAATTAAATCACAGTTTTGTATCAACTTCTTAGGTTAAAATTATGAGATGATCTAGTAAAGAGACACATTTTGGTATTACATCAAGGTAAAAAAAAAGGGGGGGGGGGGGGGGGAACTACGCAGATAAGTTGTCTTAAAAAAAAAAAAACAAGATATGAAAGGATAAACTGCCCTCTTTTTTTAATTCATGATAAGATATGATAAGATATAAAAAAATGACTTGACAATAAGATTTTGTTACATAAATTTCTATCTGTTTTGCATACTTTAATGTTTTGAAAAAATACTGATAAATAAAGTCTTGGGTAAAACAAAAAAGAAAAAAAAAAAGTGGGGGTAAATCATTGTTGGAGTAGAGTAATGAGCATCATCAATAATTGGAATGAATTGACTTGCAATATTTCCAAGTGTAACATCTTTAGGTGTGAATGAAATGGAATAAAAAATGTAAAACACATGCAACATGCGCAAAATAGTGTTAAAAACAATTAATAACCATAATGCTACAATATCTAAACCTTACTAGCATACATGCATATTACAAATATGTGAATTGTATGAAAGCGAAGAAATAGAAAGACAAGGTTTGCAGTCAGAAGAGCAAAAGAATAGCCCCCTTTTTTTATAAAATAAAAAAATAAAAAAATAAAAAAATAAAAACCATTTTTGCATTGAAGTGAAAACCGAAACCCCCCCAATAACAAATTACACCGCTCGTTACGACCAAAGAGAGTTAAAAATACAAAAGTACATCAGAAAGCAACTGGTCCGAGAGGACAGATATAAAACCTGCATTAAATACAGTACGGAGAAGAGACATGGAACTGTACAAAATTGAAACCAAAAAAAATAAAAATAAAAACCCCCAAAAAATAAAACTAAAAATAAAATAAAAAAAAAAATCAGTTCTTAGTCTCTACGGTCAAACACGGTCATCTCCTCCCCCACTAAAAAGTCCCCCAAAACAGCGTATCCCACGCCCATCCACAATCAATTCTCACTCCCTTCCAATTACTCAAAAAACACAAAAAAAAAAAAAAAAAAAAAACGACGACAATTACTTCAGTCAGTAAGTTCCATGCCCCCGTCCCCCCACTTTTCTCTCTCCCCGCCTTTTTTATTTTTTTTTTTGTTGTCGTTCACCTAATAGTCAAGTCAACTAAAAAGTCAAATTTGAATTGGGCCCGGGCCGGGCCCACCGGGCACATCCTAATCCGGTCGTTTTTCACTGGGCACCAAAGTCCCAAATATGCAACGTCCCGTCGACGGAGGAAGCAACGACATGTCGTTCGTCAGCGACGAGAGCGTTGACCTCCTCAATCTCCTCCGCGAATCTATAGAGATACTGCCCAAGCTCGATCTCCCACACGCGTATGACACCCCCGGCGCACATTAGCGCGTACCCACGGTTCATGCACCCCATCAGCCCTCTCTGCCACGCCCCTCTCCTCACGCTAAAGCTGCACACATCCTCTAACGCGCCCACCCTGCGCACCCTCGCCAACCCGCTGCTGTTCACGATAACGTACGCCGAGTCGCTGACGTCGAATGACGTCACCATCAGCCCGTCCTCGAACTCCACGTTTCCCTGGTTCGGCCCACTACGCGGGTCAAACGCAATCGCCCTCGATCGCGTGCACGCCATCGCCGATTCCTGACTCGTTACTCGGACTCGGCCAACCACGTGAGTCAACTCGATCAGCATTTCCCAGCCCGTCCGGGATTCCAGGTCCGTCAACGTCCCTTCGGTGTAGAGGACATTCTCCGTGTTGCCGTCCCAGACGCGGAAGGACCGCCCCGGAGCCCCGGCGTAGAGGCCGATCCACCACGGCCCGCAGCCGGTGAAGTCCACCAGCGCCCCGTCGTTCACCACTTGCCCCTCGTAGGCCAGCCGGGGAGTCGGCGGACCGTTGATGGCCGCCACGTGGATGTCGCCGTCGAGGGTGCCGAAGACGAGTCGGCTGTGCTGGTGTCGGTGGCCGTTGAGGGAGGGGAGGATGATGCCCGTGACGGCGCGAGAGAATCGGCCGAGGAAGTTGCGGGGGAGGGGGCGGAAGGTGCTCACGTGGCGGCGCGTGAAGAGGTCGAAGAGGCGGACGGCGCCGTCGGCGTACCCGCACGCGAGGTGGGTGTCGGAGAGGGAGAGGCAGCGGCACACAAGGGCGTCCGGGTCGCCGCCAGGCGGGTCCGACGGGTTGAAGTGGAGGACGGCGTGGGAGGAGCGGCGCCTGCGGAAGTTGGATGCCGTTCTGTGCCAGTAGATGTACTCCTCGCGCCACGTGTCCTGACGGAGGTGTGTCCGGCCCCAGATGCGGCGTGCAATGCGGTTCCACAGGAGATCCGAGCGTGAGACGGCCCGCCACGTGGAGCACACCTGGCAGAATAATGACACGTAGGCAAATTTCGATTAATTTCACCATACTCGTAGAGATAATAACCAGAATTTAACACAAGTATATATATATACACACACACGCACAAACACACATCCAGTCTCGTTTACTCAAGTCTCATGCAATGCACGTAGAAATTAGAGAACATGCATGCCCTATGATAGTGATGGCTTGTACTATATATATATATATATATATATGTTATTACACGTTTGATTGTAAAAGAAAGTTGCGTCATGTTTAAAATGTGCTTCAATAGGAATCATAGGTCTTATAAATATATCTATTGCATATACACCATTATTTTTTCACATAATATGATCAGTGACAAATCCAGTCTACTATCTCAGTGGAAACATAAATTAAAATATAAAACTCTTCAGCAGATTTTATATAAGAATAATCAAAATTTCATTGAGGACAGAAACTCCCACTTAAATCTTGAATGACTCCGTTTTTAAACATAGACCTAATAGAGATTTCACTAAGAAAGCAACGTTGAATGTTGGCTTATTTCACGAAAGGACTCGAGACTTTTGGAAACGAAAATCGTATTAATTATGTGAATCTATAAGTCGACAAAATAAATAAATATATAAATAATTTTAGGAGACAATGCGTATGCATGACAGCGTCTAAGAGACAAATTTAATTAATTGCATAAAGCCACCGCTTAAACATACAAACAAACATTATCTTTTGGCATGCCCTTTTACGCCATTTAACGATAGAAGGTTATAAATACATTACTCAATAAAAATAAAAAATAAAATAAGGACATAAATTTTAAAGTTTTTTTTTTTTTTTTGGTAGAATATAAATTCAAAAGTTTGTAATATAGTACTTTTTTTTTTGGGTTGAAAAGGAACGGCACCAAAGCCCAAGAGAATACAACACAACAAAGAATTGGCATATATCACTAATAATTAAAAGAGATAAGAATACACAGCTGGAAAAAGTCACAGACTTTTTGGTAAAAAGATGGAAGTGACCAGTAATTAGGTTTTACAGAGAAGAAAAAAAAAATAGCGAAGATAAGAACACTGAACACCCAAGACAAGAAAGATGCATATATGTAGTTATACACATACACATAGATAAATAGATATATAGAGTATTTGGTATAATGGTTTGAGTTGAAATTTTTAAATTTAAATAATAATTTTTATTGATTTTTTTAGAAAAAATAAAAAAAAATTTCAGAAAAAAATAAAAAAAATATAATTTAATTTGAATTGAAGTGTGAAACAAACCTATAAAATATACAAAAAAAAACCTATAGAATATACAAAAAGGAGGAGCAAAACCCCCATAATGAAAAGGCTATGTGCCCATGCGCTTAAAGCTCTTTTTAATTAATTGAGTGAGAGAGAGAGAGAGAGAGAAATTAATAATATCCTGATCAGATCGAGGCTTAAAAAGCAGATAAGATGTTGAAGAAGCAGGAGAGACTAGGGACTAGAGAACGGTTGTAAAGAGAGATGTCAGTCAGACATACGAAGCTCCAAGTAAAGAACGCGGGTCAGTAGTGTTTCATATATATATATATATATACACACACACACATACAGATATATATATATATATTATATACTATATTATACTATACAAATGCTTGTATCAATAGTCCTCTTTCTACGTGCTTTAGTCAGTGCAAAAGGCAGAGAGGCATAGGGAAAATAGTGCAGTCTTATAGGCTGTCGGAAAGTTGTCAGTTAGACCTAGCTAGCTAGCTCATCACTCTCTTCTCTATTTTTAATTTACATATAAATTATCCAAACAAAATTTTTTAAAAACACTTCATTAGAATTATATGTATTTTGTCAAGTATTTATTTTTGATTTTGTTGATTTTTTTTTTTAATAGAAAGAACTCAAGTATTTTTTGTTTCTTGTTTAAGGTGTATTATGTAACGTTATGAATTAATGTAGCGTAAGCATATTTATGCTTATATATACACATATTCTTAAATCCTACAATCTTATTTTAACTACCCATATATTAGATTTTTCTCTCTCTGTCTCTCTCTCTCTTGATAAAACACAAATATAAGAATACATAATTTATACAAGACAGTACGACCGTAAAACTTATGAAAAAAGACACTAATAGGATCATAAATAAGGATTTATTTGATAAATGAGTTTAAATTGAAATTTTTACATTTTAATAGTAAATTTTTTTAAATTTTTAAAAAAGATAAAAAAAATTTTGAAAAAAAAGATAAACTTTTTAAGAAAAAGATAAAAAAAAATTTTAAAATATTGATTTGAGTTTGTGAACCAAACAAACTCTAAATCTCATTAAATAATTACTTCCAGATAATTATTGCCTGAAAAAGAATATATAAACACTTGTAAATCTATTTAAAAATCCTCACTCTCCGTCAATATAAACTCACCAAACGACTACTTATTATTTTTTTTTAATATAAAACAAAAAGACAAGAATACAAAGTTTACATGAGACAGATTCACCACAGTACTAATATATTATAGATTGTTTGTAGCTTCACCTTTCTTATTAGCCCATCCAGGCTACAACCATGAGGTACAAACAAAGTACGATCGCACAACCATAACCATATGAGGTACAACCACGAGACAAAAACTCAACACAAAATAAGAAAACAAATAAAGAACGGACAAGCAATAATCTTTGGTCCAAGCCTATACAATCTATTGAAACTTTTGGTCCATAAGTCCAAACTAAGATTTTCAAATTTTTTTTTGTCTTTTTCCTAAAAAATTTTTATCTTTTTCCTAAAAAGTTTTTTGTCTTTTCTGAAAATTCAAAAAAATTTACTATTGAAACTTAAAAATTTCAACTCAAACTTACACACCAAACTCCCCCATAATCCTAAAACATTATTCCCCTTGAGGTAGATTCGTACGGCAAAAACTATACTAAAATTCTCTCTTTTTATTACACTTTTCGTTATTTCATTTCATCTTCGGATTAAAAGGAAAGAAAAAGAGTGGTTTAGAACAGAAAGACTGATTGGGAAGGCAAATCGGCAGTTAGAGAGGAATTAAAAGGGAATTAATTAGCTGGGGGGGGGGGGGGGGGGGGGGGGGGCCAAATTTGAAGACAACAAACCTAAGCTAACAGTAAGTTTTTTTTTTTTTTTTTTGCCTTTTTGTGTGTTTTTTTGTTTGTGGTCCATATGTAGAACATTATACAGAAATGGACATAAAACATAGGAGTACAAAGCGTGCTTTCCCACAAATTTCTCTTTCATTTCCAAGAAAGGAGAAACCAAAGACCTGTCTCATTAAAAGCAACGAATCTTTTTTTATCCTCAACCTCCAACCTTTTTCCTCTACTTGTCAATTTCACTCTTAAACTAGTACTTTCCCTCCATATATATATATATATTTATGCATATAAATATACACACACACACATATATCTACATGCTCCTCCTCCATGCCTTTACTCAAAGATCTTGTTAAAGCTTTTTAACTTTGGTACATTTTTTCATTATTTTCAAAGTCCCCCCCCCCCCCCCCCCCCCCCCCCCAACAACAAATTGTCCCCGCCCCCCCCCCCCAACAAATTATGAAAGGATTTCTTAGTTCAACCTCACAAGATTTTTATCGGTTTATTTTGATGTGATTTCTATAGTAAAAACCCTCTAAAAAGGACAAAACCAAACAGTCGCACCATTTAATGCATAGAGTGGGGGGGAAAAAAGAAAGGGTCGTAAGGAAAAAAACAAAAGAAAGAAGAAAACAAAATAGAAGTCGCCCGATGGGAAATTCGTAAAAAGAGAAGAGAAGAGAAGAGACCATATCTATTTGAGGTGACAAGGGGACATGAGTTTGTGAAGCAGGCATTGGGCTCCATGTGCTTTTGGCAACAGCACATGCCTCCACCCTTTTGACTGATACCCGTATATCTGCCTTTTATATATTTTGCCATATACAGCACATGCCCCCACCCTTTTGACTGATACATATATATATATATATATATACTTTGCCATAACAACACCCATCAATCTGCCTTTTATATCTCATACCCCCATTAAATATTTCTATTTATACGTATATCTCATGTATGTGTATGTCTACATATATATATATTCACGCTAGCAGAAACTGATTTTTACATAACTATGCTATATACATCTGATTTTTTTTGTTTTGATCTAACCTTCATTGACTGTACGCACCAGTTGTTGACATCCCAGGGTTCAAGAATTTCCACCAAGTACTTTTAAAATATATTTGTCTGGGTATTTCAACATTTTTCAGTGGCTTTTTGTTAACCTAGACAGTGGCAAATCTAAACATCTATTTCTTTTCTAAAACTTGTCCAAGGAAGCGACCGTGGAAGTCTAACCGCATTTTTTGTCGTAGTGCCAATATTAATATATATATATATATATATTTAAATAAAAAGTGTAAGAAACCCAAAAAAATAAAATAAAAATAAAAAAATAAAAAAGTCAAATTTATTATCGGTAAGGATTGTCTAGGCTGCAAAAAAACTGAAAAAGCCAAGGTTTAGCTAAATATAGAAATGCAAGGTTTACATGAGCAGGGTAGAGCGACACACAACTGATCAGAGTCTCTTCTTAAATTTGTGCTTTGTATATCAACTACTGCTTTATTAGTTTTTTTTTTTATTTTCTTTATTAATTATTATTTTGTCAAAAAAAAAAAAAAAAACATTTTTGGCTTCAAAGGTCTGAATAAACATTTCGGTATTAGAAGCCAACGGAAAAAAAGGCATATCCCAATTCCTACATATAAGGTTTCTAGAAAGCTAAAGAAAGTCGAGTCAAAAAGTAGGGGAATATTTAGAGCATAATAATAGATCCATACCAATAAACGGAAAATCGAAAGCCAAAAGAACCCTTTTCATTAGATTTGGAGAAAATAAAAAACAAAATAGACATATTTCCAAACTGTTACAAAGGCAGCTTATAACCTGCCCTTCCAGAGGAGACCACACCACATCCTGAGAAAGTGACATTTTAAATTTTCCTACGGAATAAATAATTATGACCCTTTCCAAAAAACAAAAAAAAAAAATCCCATTGGAAATTAATAGAGATTTTCATTTCCAATCTTTAAATTAAGCTAAACAAAAAACAAAAAACAAAAGAAAAAGAAAGAAAGAAACACCAAACACATAAATAGTAACGAAATTTAGCATTGCTTAAGAAAAAACACCAAAATGAAAAACATAAAATAAATTAAATTAAAGAGAGGCAGAAAATTTTAACCTGAAAGACATTGGCTAGAGCAGCGGCAGCGGCGAGGCGACCGAAGGAGCGAGCGGCGTCAATGGCGACTTGGACGGCGAGAGTTTCAACGATCGGCTCCGGCCACACCGCGTTATTGCGCCGCCGCCGAGACGACGACGGCCCTTCCGAATCACCACCACCAACACCACGATCACGGCCACGGCCTCGACCCCGACTCCGACCAACACCACCAGAACCGCCGCCAGGTGCCCTTCTTGGCCTTCTTGTGCTTGGCCCGGCCACGTCAATGCCATTGTGATCATCACGTTCGGAAGACGATGACGATGAAGAGGAAGAAGAAGAAGACATACCGGAAAGGGAACCAAAAAAATAAATAAAGGGAGAAAGAGAGTTTAATATATGGAGGGGAAAATGGGGAGAGAAAGAGAGAGAGAGACAGAGACAGAGAGAGGAGACGGAAAATGTGGACACCTAAGACAAAAAGGTTTTTTTGGATAAAGACACAAGTGTGAGGGTCCCAAAAGAGTGTTTTGGATTCTTTAGATGGCAACTCTTCTTTTTATTTCTTGCTTTATTTACACCGCCTCCCCAAATATTTATTTTCATTTTTTTTCTTTTCTGTTTTTTTTTTTTCTTTAATTACCCCCCCCCCCCCCACCAAATATTTATTTTAAATTTTTTCTTTTCTCTTTTTGTTTTGTTTCTGTGACATCTTTTTTTTTTTTTTTATATAGCAATGTGACATCTAATCTAACTTATGAGAATATATATAAACAAGTAAGGATAGATTAGTTAACACAAGAGATAATCTTAAGTTCTCATTGATTGGAAGGTATTCCCTGTTAATTTAAGAGATTATCTCTATTTGTATAAATTTAAAAAATAAAAAATAAGATGATCACCATTAGAATTTTTTTACCAACAAAAAAAATATGATGAGAAGTTATATGTTATATATTCATATCGTACGTACGTACGTACGTTTTTGTATATATTAAATTAAACATTAGAAAGGCTAGATCGCTCTCTAGCTTGTTTCTTTTTAATGTATGTCTTTTTTTTTTTTATGAGAAAGAAATATTATAAGATATATATTGCAGGGTACTATTTTCTAATAATATGCCTTTTCGGTTATTAAATATTTTTATAGGAGATTTGTTGAGTTTCTTGGACGTTTTCCCGCTCTGCAAAGACGGCGGGGGGGTGTTTTTTTGATTCAGGTTCTCTCTCTGGATTTCTGATTTTTTTTTTTTTTGCCCTTTCTTTTTCAATTTGGCTTGGCCTGGTTACTTCAGGTGATTTTTTTAACCCGTACGTCTTTTATCTTTGGTCGGGGTGGTCTTTCCACTTTCTCTGTCTAATCTAACATAAATAAGAAGAAAACAAAAATGGATTCCATTTGGCCTTATTACAATGTCATTATATGCTTTATTGTGTTGTAGTACACATGACATGAGGACCACGTTTTATGAGATTGTATTGCTGCTGATTTAGGGTATGATGTGAAACTCAAGTCAAGTAATTGAATTATTTATAAAAATAAAAATGGAAAAAATTCCATGATAGTCAATCATTTTATGTTAATTTTATATATATTTTTTAATTTTTATGAAATCGTTTTCAAATTTAACATTAGTTATATTATTAATAAGAAAGTCTTATCATAAAAAGGTAAACTTTTGGTATATATAACCATTTATCAGCACTTTAATGTTTTCATTTTTTAATATTTTAAATAGACATTTAGTAAGCAGCATTTGATACTAAATATTAAGGGGGTAATATTTTGGTCACTCGAATGTTTTTCGTGTTTTTATTAAAATGCTTCTCCCGAGAACGGAAAAAAAAAATCTCACGATGCCTGAGTGTATGTTTGGAAGCAACATTTCACGTATTTTCATTTGTAAATATCAAATTCCAAAATGGAAGAAGGGTTAAATTTTGACTAAATAAAATAAGGCTCCATTTGGGAAAAACATTGGAAAGAAAATATTTTGAACCAAAACATTTAACACGGTAGAAAAAGATCTAAATGGCCAAAATATTCTCATGTCTCCCTAATATTTAGAATTTTGGTTAAAAGTCCTACAATTTGAAATGTTGATTCCCATATATTTCGTCTATTAATTTTGAAATGAACTCATCCCATTCGTCGACTATTTCTATATGATACTAATGGTTCGTTTGGTTCGTTAGTTTGAGTTGAGTTTTTGAAGTTGAAATAGTAAATTTTGTTGACTTTTCAGAAAAGACAAAAAACTTTTTGGGAAAAAGACAAAGACTTTTGAAGAAAAAGATAAAATTTGAGATAGAAAAGTTGAGTTTGAGTTGTCAAACCAAACACACTCTAAGATTTCTATCAAATTTCAATTTGGTTACATTTAAATAAATGAGCCTATTCTCCATTGTTTATTTGTGATTACGTATAATGGATTGGTCATTGAATTTAGAAAGAATACAGAAAAACAATATAGAAATATAAATTTAGAATTAGAAATATTATACTTCAATTTGAATGAAGAAATAAATAAACTAGAATATTATATATAATATTCTTTCAAAATATATCATTAGAAGTAATTGTCTCCTTTGGATGAATTTGAAATATTGGTCAACAGAAATATTTGAGGTATCAGATGAGATGATAAAGGATATTGATACCTTTATTAAGAATCTCTCCTTCATCCATTCTGATTCGAATTCCCTTATCTCTTATATAGGATTCGCTCTAATTTAAATTGACGATAATATGATAGATTCTAGGTGGATAATTAAAAAACTAGTATAAAAAAAATTAAAAATCCGAAAATAGTAATCACTGTCGATTTCTTTTTTAATAAAAAAAATAGAAATATTTGAAGTGTTGATAAATGATAGCAATAAATGAAGGATTTATTCAAAAAAAAAATATTCAAATATTTTCAAACGGGTCTTAAACTTTTCCACGAGAAAGAAGGAAAAGAAAAGTCAAGTCTTGGAATGTTGAACAGGTTAGGGGGGTCACAGTTGAGTTTTGCTTTTCTCTCTGGTAACTTTCTGGTCACGACTTTAAAAGTCAAGGGGTTCAGTGAGTTGTTCAATCTCTAATCTCAGGTCAAAGATTTGCTCCGCATGGTTTTAACTCTTTTAAGTCAAAGATTTTGTCCATGATGGTAAACATGTTTAGCTGGATTTTCACCCCCCTTTTTTTTTAATTTTTTATTGTGGGGATCAGAGAAATCATCAACCCTAATTTATTGCCCTAACTGGAAAATTTATTGGTTAGCTAAACTTTCCCGGGCACTGAAAATATAGACACATTACGATTTTTTTTGTTTGTAACAGAAATAGTTTTCTGTTATTTCCTATTTACCAAATAATTTATTTTATTTTTCTTCATTTCCTTCCTCTTGACATTTTCATTCTTCCAAATACAGTAGTTAAAACAAAATTTTTTTTTTCTCCCTTTACTTTCTTGTTTCGCCACTCCTACCAAAGTGATTGCCAAAAAAAAGGCTTTGTTTCTTGTATTAACTACACTTTTATGTTAATCAATTATGTTAAGACAAAAGGGAAAGCTAATGATGATAGCAAAAGGGTGGTTATAAGCCTTTCAAAAAGAAAGTCTACGTCTAAAGAGAGTAACTCTTTTCGATCCATTATCCTCTTATTTTTTGAGTTGAAATTAAACTGTTATGTTTCTCAATTGATAAATACAATTTTGAACCATAAGATTTTATCAAATTATCTTTTAATGTCATATGACAGTTTATAATCGTGTGTTCCATAAACAATGTTTTCTTTCTTTTTTTCTTTTTTCATACCATGTCACATAATTTTCTTCAAGATTTTAGACAGCATATGAAATTTGGTCTTGGATGACTAAAACGTAATAAACATGTGGTAATCCATTTTGTCATAAAAGCATTCGATTCATATACATAAAGTCACACTTTATTAATTGTTTTTCATATATTTTATTTTTAATCCAAAATTACATTTTCAAAACTTTTCCCCAATGGACCTACGAATTACAAACTTGATAAACAAAACAAGCAACTGATCACGCATCTAAATTATCACAACAAAACACCTTGATTAAATTAACTTAATATTAGTCAAAAGAGTACAAGTATTAAAAGGCTTTTAGGATGCAGTGAATTTGAGTGGTACGTGATGATAAAACCACATGAAGTATGTTTTTGTTTAATGGTAGAAAACCAAAAAAAACCCAAAAGATCAGAATTAAAGGCAAAAGCGTGAACTTTTCTGTCCCTCGGGTGTGTGCCACCGTGACCAGTGCCTTATTATTTGCGATGATGATTAAAATCACTGTGACATGCACATTTTTTGCTCTCTTTAACATACACACATATATACAATCCCTGCAGTTAAAAGGTGCCAAAATGATAAATGAGTACAGCTTCCCAATTATTACTCCTCTTGAATTTTCTTTCCTTGCAATTATTTGCCAGTTTTGTCAAGTATAGCCTCCCAAACAATCTTCCTCTTCATTTTCTTTCTATTGTGGATATTTATGTAAGTACATACATAGAGAGTCCATGCATGTTTATAAACGTCAATGTTTTAGTTTCGATCACATATTTAACTATAATATAACCTAATATCAATTTGATTGCCCCACATAATTATCTTTAAATACCGATTCATTTGAATAATACATCTATTCATTATTTTTTTTATCTACTTTTTCTAATCACGTAACATATTATCTTTTTTTATGATTCATCAATACATAATTAAATAAAATAACTATTTATTTATTCATGTATTATATTGAATTTAAGACAAAAATTTATGTGTAATCCAAATAAATCACAAAATTAGAAGTTATTTTTATATCCCATAAAAAAAAGATTATATTAAATTCAAAAAAAAAAGTTTTATAAAACAAAACAAAAAACAAAAATGTTTGGGGGGGGGGGGGGTGTGTGGTGGTTTCGAGAGAAGAGGAGGTAATTAGAAATCAGTAATAAATGCAAAAAGTAACAAAAGGGATCAGAAAAGAAAATGGAGGAGAGTGGGAGCTGGCTTTTGTCTTTGCTTATAATCTGAGTCGAATTCTCTCTCCTAAGAGTTGTAAGTAAGAGCTGGGCAAACGGGTGATCTATTAATAGGTGAGAATTATGTGGTCAGAAAGACCTGGCCTGGCCGGGTTCATCGATGAGAGAATCGATAAACATAGCAAAGAAATAAACAAAACAAAGAAAGAAAGTGCATTTTATATTATTATTCTATTATAGTAATAAATAAAAGTGTGTTTGGATTTTGGAAGGACTGTGAAGAGAAGAGAAGAGAAGAGAAGAGAAGAGAATTACTTCTGTAGTATATATATATACATGTATGTATAGAAAGAGAAGGAGATGAGAGTGCGGTGGTTGTAAATTAGCGGGTGTGGTGGGGACAAGGGCAAAGAGAGGGCCGTCCTTTTTGACTAAGAATATGGCATGCTTATGTCTAATCACTAATCAGAGGTGTGTCTCTCTCTATATATATATATATATCTCTATCTCTATCTTTCTCTCTCTTGCTCTCGCTCTCTCGATGGAATATAACTGAAAGATCTTTTTTGCAAAGTACAACACCAACTTCTCTTTCGCTTTCGCTTTCGCTTTCTCTCTCTCTCTCTCTCTCTCTCTCTCTCTCTCTCTGTCTTAGTCTGTCTTTCTTTCTTACGAGATCACTCAGAGGGGGGAAGGGGAGGGGCCAGAAGTAGGGTTCGTAACTTAGGGGGCAGGTACCTACTCCTGATAATGTTTAGATTAGATCATCAGATCAGGATTGGGGCTAATGGGGCATTAGCCCCCTAGCTACTCTTCCCTGCTTTGTCTCAGTCTGTTTTCACTTATCATAACCATACCCTCCCTTAGCTCCTTCCCTATATATATATATATATATATATTTTTAATGTCAGGGCATCAATTTCCGATTTTTTTTTTTTTTAATAAATATTTTCTCTTATTCACATCTTGATCTAAACAGATAATTAACGTGCCTTTGATGCATGACTTGAAATTGTTGTTAGATTGAATTTGAGTTGAGTTAACTTATGTATTTGATAAAGAACTTGAATTATTGATGATTAAAAATATAAAAATTTAAAATGTATTTAACAAAATATATATTAATATTAAGTTTATTTTATTTATCTTGAAATTGTATGTAATTTAATAATAATAATAATATCATTTGTGTTAGAAAATTTTTTGTTTAATCATAAAAACTGTCAATAAAAGTGAGTTTTTTTTCTTTTATGGGAAAAATAAATGTAGAAAACAAAAATTTAAGAGGGTGTTTGGACCTCTAATTCAAATCGCACTTCTATAATTCAATTTTTGTCATTTTCTTTCAGTTTTATTATTCACACAGTTTTGTAACTCAAACGTTTAAAGTTCATTATTTTGCATAGACAAGTTCAAATTAAATGATTTTTTTAATTACATAAAATTTCAAGAAGAACGAAACAAGTTCTATATTGATATTTTTTTTTCCGAACGCATTTTAAGTTCTTACACTTTTTAACTCAAGCCAAACGTCTCGATAAATGTACAATTAATCCAAATTCAAATTCTACAATCTAAACCTTAATACCAAACGCATACTAAATGTGAGTTTAAAATAACGTGTCAAATGAGAGTTTAACTTAGAAACCTGAACATAAATTTGAATTGTAATCCGAATTGATATTTGCAAAAGTGCAATGCTATGAAAAAAGCAATAATAGATTAATGTGCTAAGATAAACATTGAAAACAATCATTTGAGCTTAATGGTTTTTTGATGAATACCATAAATTTTAAATGTCCATGGCATATTTTTAAGAGGAACCATGACACTCTTATAAATATGTTTGAAAGTGACTTATTTTATGTGTTTGTTCGAGAAAATAAAGTGATACATGTTATGAGAATAGGGTACCATCCGTGAATATATATTAAGAATGATTATCTTATATGATAGCTTGAGTTGAATTATGAAAGGTTTTTAAAAAGTTATAAAAATCATTGTGTTTCATTGATTTTCAAACAAACAATCCAAGATAACATCAATAGAAAGTTGAATATACTATATTTTGAATATTTTAAAATATTGTAGTTTTGTTAAAATGTGATTTATTATTTATCTAAATCAATTCTATTTTCAAAATTAAATCTTGACTGTATAGTGTTAGATTGTAATATACATACTGGATTGCATAACATGCGACATGCTCTTTAGGAATTTTAGAAGTGTTGCTAATTTATAACCCTAGTTAGTAAGCTGTAATGCAAGTTGGATTACGAGTAATAACCTTAGTTGAATTTTAGAAAATAGTAATATGCCAAGCTCTAGTGATAGCATGTAGAGAACATGAGCCACCTCGTGACAGAAAAGTTTAATGCTCGTCTTTAGTTAATAACTTTTTATAACTTTTTTTGGTGAATAAAAAAGATCTATGGATGGTCTTATCATTTCAAAATTTTTAACATAACAGACAGGAACCTATTTTTTTAGATATGACAGAGACATGTTTTTTATACTAGTTTATCTCAAGCTATAACTTTTTATAACTTGAAGTTGTTAAGATTTCACCAAAAAAAAAAAAAAATGAAAAAAAGGGAGATTTATACATGTAACTTCTTATCTAACTGGTACGTATCTAGTGGAAAAATTGTGCTGATGTAATCTAACAAGATTTTAGCTATATATATATATGGATATTATTTAAATGGTAACTCTAATATTTACAAATTGGTGGTTAGTATTGTTTTAACCATTTGATATCAATCAGACGGTTGTAATCAATTTGATAGTTAGTCAAAAATATTTATGATAATTAATGAACATTAAATTTATAAAACTCATTAAAGACAATTTAGATAAATAACTTGTTGTTAACTTGTTAATATAGTTTTTCTAAATTATTCTTTTTATTTTTCATGTAATTTAATTTGAATATTTATCTTCTAATTTTTGAATCTCACTCGTATATTTCTTAAGTTTTTCTTGGAAAGACGGTTTTTTGTTTTGGTGACGTTGCTCAATAAAATGTTTTCTCCAATAATTTCTTTTTTTTTTTTGGCTGAAAATTTTGTCCTCTAACTTACTCTTTAAAGGTATTTTTTTCCACAAAATTTCTTCAAGCGTTTATTGTTAAATTATTTTTCCGAAAGTATTCTTCACTGTATGTTTTCTCACACTATGCCACTAACAATCATTTCAATTTTTTTCCGAAATATGATCCTATGAATTATAATGAATTTTTTAAATAAATTTCCCTTGAGATAATTTTCTTTCTTTCTTGCTTCTTCTTCTTCTTCTTCTTTTTTTTTTTTTTGGGTAAATCTACTATTCTTAACATCTTTATTAGCATTTTTTTTTCTTAATTTACTCTTTCAAATATTTTTTCTTTTCAAAGATCCCTACTAAATTTTTTTTTGAGTCATTCGTCTTATTATTATTATTATATGCATAAAATCTTCTTTAGCTAAGTGCCCCATTGAGATAATTTCTCTTAAATATGTTTACCTAGAAAATGACAAAAATGATGGTTGTTATTTATCTTTTAAAAGGAAAAAGGAAATTGGTTGTTTAACCTATTATAAGAAATCATGAAAAATATCACATCATCAACGTAAGTAAGATATACACTATTTTTTATAATTTTGTCTTGTAACCATGGATAGTCCATGGTTACAAAAACATAATAATCATTAAAAACTCTTCCATACACACATATATATATATATATATATATATATGAACATGAAGATGATCCTATGTATCTTTACCATAATTGAGAAATCGAACCGTCTCCAACACGAATAAGTGCTACAAATCCCAATTAACTCATAATTTAATAAAATATTAATTAGAAGATTACTGTGCTATACTCAACTTGTTTCTTTTATTGCCGGATCCGAATTATTCTCTCCATGCATAAACAGAATTGTTATTATTAGCTCTCATAATCAAATTCTCTAACAAAATTGAAAACAAGGAATATATATATATATATATGTATATATATATATATATATATGATCATGCTTCGGCTATTCCCTTTTTCACAAGCATATCATAAACTCTATCGACTTTGTTGGGGTCAACCTTAAACAATTCATAAGCGTCAGATTTCTTTGTCACCTTTCCGTTCAAGACTCCCACAGACATGGTCTGCAGCATGTTGAGATAATGTGCAGGCAATATTCGAATCTCGCAGCAGAGCCGCTTCTCCTGCGCATATGGAATCAAGTGTTTACGACATGAAAGGATTATACAGAAAATGTACAAATTGGAAAGTTGTAAAAAGCCATCACAATCTTACAGTTTCCGAGAGTAAATCAGCCCCTGTGAATCCAGTTATGTCCCAATCATCCAAGGAGCTCGCAATCGATCGCATTCCTAAAGACGAATCTTTGCTACCATGATTTAGATCCATAGCTCCCCTAACAAGACCCTGAGGACTGCCATCTAATTCTCCTTTGAGATGGTTTGGCTTCTGCAGAACTTTACCACTTGGACCAGCCTGAGAACTTTCCTTAATCCGAAGAGCAGCTTCTTCAGCTTCCTTCCTCTTCTTCTCAATAAATCTGTTTGCCTCATCCGCTGTTTGACAACCGGCAGCTCGAGCTTCCTGCCCAAGACAAGGATCTCAGAGACTCAATTCTTGTTGTACTTTGTATTGCCCCAAATTGTCGAACATTAGAGCCTACAGTTCTCAATGAAATTTGGAGTAATGTTCTACAATTACATATTAATGGAAATACTGATATCCAGGCCAAGACTCAGAAATTGAAACAGATAAAGCTCAAGCACTGGCATCCAAAATGCATCAGACCTTAAGATCTTGTATCCTTTTCACAATGTGATGTTCCTTGATAATATTTCGCAGCAATGCCTCGTGCTCTTCTTTGGAGTGAAATCGCATAAAGACCTTGAACCGCTGATATATTTCTCCTTCTTCAGGCAATAGGTTCTTCTCAAATGGGTCGGGGTAAAGCAGATTTCTTTCCAGTATAAAATCCTTCCTCCGTTTCCTCTCGTCAAGCCTGCCAAAAGGTTTCAATATTACAGCATGGATCATTGAGGATGAACAGCTATCAATAATTCGTCCTCGCCTATGGATCAGTTGAGATTTTTTCACACATTTTTTACAGACGGGCTCTTATTTTCACATTTGTCATTCCTTGCTTAATTCTGAATCTCTTTATTGGAAGAAAATAAGTTTCTTGAAATTTTGAATTTGAATTGTATCTCCATGAAATGAATGTTGAAATTTATAAAATCACCTAATCACTAATACCATTGGGAAGTGATTCAGAACTTAAACCTTAATGAGTCTTTTTTTGTTCTTTCACTTGAGGTATCAACTAATGTGTGAGGCATAATATTAGAAACCTACCTTCATCTTTTCTCACACATACAAAAGTTCTATATATAATTCTCTATACAGAAAACAAGTACTTCAGAATTATCTGAGCGTACAATGAAGTTGACAAAAACGAAGGGCAGTGAAAATAATGTATTAAAATATGCACCTCTACGTGCATATGTGAGCATAAGTCAATGACCTCAGTGACAAATTATTATTATTATTATTATTTTCAGTTACTTATTTCCCTTTTACCTTTACGGACTACATTTTCTCTTTTCTTACTATCAGAAAATAAAGGTTATCAACTTTAGCTCTACTTTAGTTTCATACATGAAACAAGTACCTCTTTGAGAACTGTACAAGTACCTTTTTGAGTAGATACGTAGCACTCGTAGTTTCAGTTCACGCTCAGCATCAGTGTCAGTGTCCTTAAATTCCATATCTGCGAGCAACTGATCTGCATCGTTATCGTACTCAATTTCAAATTCCTGCCTCTTAAAATTATAGCCACTCAACTCTGTTATAGAAGGTCCCTCATCCCCTGAAATTCGAGGTTTCTTCTCTCCAATACTCCTATCCACCTGGGGTTCTGCCAACAAATTCAAGACTAACACCAAAATTTTAGGAGAATGCCAATACAAGGAAGGTAGCAATTTTCAAGTGTCTAAACTAAATAAGGTATAATTCAGACCGCATACCTTCCACTTTAGCTTCATCCTTAATCTGGGACTTGTTAGGTGTCATCTTTACCGAACCCGAGACCAAATCTACTCCCATCTCTGATGTCAAAGAGGAGAACAGACCATACAAGTTGAATAAGCACACATAAACATGTGAAAATTAAGGCCCAGTGATGCAAAAAAGGGTGGTGCAAGAGTATTGAATCTTGTACCAGCAGTTGGGTGAGAGGAAGATTGAGGATTTGGACCTTTTCTTGATTCTTCATATCTGATCATCACAACAAAAATAATAAGCAAACAAGGTTAAAGAAGCTAAACTGAAAATACATAAAATGACGAACATGAATATACTTGATTCTTGCCGAGAAAGGAGACTCCTCCTTGGGTTGAAGCTCACCAACCATGGGAACTTCTGCAGCACCAAAGGGAAAATGGGATGAAAATAAGCAATATATTAGTCGTCATCTTTGCCTTCATAAAAAACTACAAAATAAATAAATACATAAATAAATAAAGGAAAAGAAGGAATTCAAAATGATAATATGGCAGGGAGCATGTTAACTGAGAAGTGAATAAAGTCACTCTACTTGAGATGCACAAGCTACAGGTTCGCAACACATTTTTCAACATAAAGTGCGTAGAACAGGTTTTAGCACCAGCAAACTTCTCAAACTAGTTTGATCCAACAAACGGAATAATTTTATATTCTAGAAAGGCATTCCAGTGGTCCAAGTGCAAGATAATCTCAATACAACAACAACGTAGTGACAGTTGGAGTAATCTACAAACTAACCTATCTTGACTTCACTAGGTCCTTTGACCATGGCAAGGAGCTCATCTTTGCTCTTTCCCATAACATGGGACAAATCCTAGATGGAGAAATCATTAAATAGGTAAGACATATCATATACACTAAGAATATACATCTTGATATTTACAAAAGTACAAAATAACATTAGTCTTACAGGTAGAGGAAAGCAAGGGGAGTTCATGTAAATGGCATTATAGTGATCAATACACCGTGCTTTGCTTTTTGTTCCAACATGTTCTGCAACTTCCGCCCAGTTGCCAAATCCATACATCCCGATACCCTAAAGCATGGAAGAGGTTCAGCCCCAAAAGTCAAAACGCTTTGCGAAGTCATTAGTTTGCAACATCATTAAGAAATTCCACTAGAACTATAATAATAATTAAAAAAAAAAAAAAAGAAACAAGACAAGACAAGACAAGAAGAAGAAGAAAAATACCTCCAGAAGTAATGTCTCTTCATCTGCATTCCAGTCTGGACAAATAAGTGGAAAAGCCAAATTATCCTGTTGCAAACAAAAGTTATCCTTATTCCTCTGTTTGCAGATGATAAGCAAATTAGGGGTGATAACATAAATCGCCCATTTGTTTTATCTGTTGCATTGCACTTTATATTTTTTGATTTGATGTACTTATTCCATAAAGTTTTGCAAATCATGTTAAAAACCCACCCACATTTCATTTCTTGAGCTAGCTTTTTAACGTAATCCGTAAAAACACACACGATTCGGAAAACATAAGGGATAGCTTTAGCATTCTTGAAAACATAGATTGAACACAACGTCTCGATAAAAAAGGAGTTCTTTATTATTAATCCCAATCAATTATGACCAAAAATAAGCATTCATGAACTAGTTCATAACTATCCAAATTTAGACAAAATCTGATTCGTTGTACTTATTCCATAAAAGTTTTACAATTCATGTTAAAAACCTTCCCAGATTTCATTTCTTGAGAGAGGGTTTTAATATAATTAGTAAAAACGCACACGATTTGGAAAACATAAGGGACAGATTTAGCATTCTTGAAAACATAGATTGAACGTAACATTCAGTAAAAACCGAGGTCTTTGCTATTAACCCCCTATCAATTATGACCAAAAATAAGAAACTCGCAGGAAAATGTATTTCAGCATTTATGAACTACTTCATATCTGTCAACTCATAATAGGCATCGACATAATATATATACACACAAACATGTATAAAGAAGGCAAAATTACGGATGCATATAAATCACTAACCATAACTCTATAAAGATGATTGCTTTTGTGAGGAGTAACCTCAGCTCCAACAGAGAAGCACTCAATACAGAGATCAAAATCAGGGCAAATCACGCATTTGATCCGAATCTTCCCCGATATATCTTTGTGGCAATAATTGCAATGATAAAGAGGCGCTTTCCTTTCACCGTTTCCTTGCCCTAGCACCGCATTGTACGGCGCCGACTCTGCAGGCTCTGCATTGGACGCGAGTCGTTTTCGTTTGGAGGATCTACTGGAAATTGGGAACAGAAAAAAAAAATTCATATATTTCCCGTAAAAACACAAAATTAAACTCCGAAACGTTAAATTTGCAGGGAATTGGGGGAAATTAGACCGACCTCTGGTTGGGATCATCGTCGGCGATCTTCGACACGGCCCGAGACCGACCCATCTGGTCGAATTATTCCGACGAAGTCACAGGAGGAAGAGAGCAAACCCTAGAAAAACCCCTAATTCGTCATAGGGTCGGAAAAATTGGGGGGCAAGTGGACAAGGTTTGGCGCTTGTGAAGAAATAAATGTATTGAGTTTGAGATCGTTTAACTTTCATGTTTCATATTTAATTAATCGTATTTTAACGCATCATTAAATTTAATAAAGTTAACTATATTTTTAAGGTATTGGTATCTATTCTATTGGCACACCTCTTCGGTTAGATAATAATTTTGGAGATCATCGAAAAATAGTTGGGGCTTATATGTATTCTCACCAAGCTTTCAATCAAGAGTCATCAACGCTTGTCATACTTCAACAACCAATGCTGGAGCAGGTTGACTTGAGACTACTGGATTAACCTTGGTGGAAAAAATGAGGAGACTTTAGACAAGGCCAACCACTACGCCACAACCTTCAGTGGTCGATTTCTAAGGTGCTTGAATTATGATATATTGACAGTCATTTAAATTAAGAAAAATTTTACTCTCTGTTTGAATGGGGTATCTATTTTCCGAAATATAAAAATTTTTACAAAAAAATGTTTATCTTAATTTTTCTCAATTTTTTTTAATTTTGAAAAAGGAAAATTATCTCAATTTCAAATATACTTTTTATAGTACTATTTTGGAAAAAAAAAAAGAATCTTTTGAAATATTCTTATAATGCATTATTCTCAACACTATTTTTTCTCATTCCAAACAATTTTTCGTTTTCAAGAAGGAAAATTTTTTACATATTCAAACATTATCTTATTCTCAAAATGAAAAGGCTTTTTTATTCAAAATAAGAAATTTTTTCTTTTCGAAATGGACATGCGATCCAACCGAAGCCTTACTTCTTTTTTATTTTGAGTTTATATCTTTTCTCAATAATTAAATTATGTTATTTTGATTCCTTAAACTCTCTTATCGAAGATTAGCTATTTTGATCGTTAGAATCTCGTCCGTTTAAAAAAAATTATAGAATCTCGCATGTTTATAAAAATGCTTAAAAATAAAAATTAAAAGTTTAGCGATTAATTTATTAAAATTAAAAATTCAGATATCAAAGTAAAAATATTCATAATTTAAAAACTAATTGAACAAATTTTATTACAATGATTAGGTACTATTTTTTGTTTTTTATAAAGATTTTAATTCAAATTAACTTTTTATTATTGTAGTGTTAAAATATGAAATACTAGAATATTTTTGTTACGATTTAAAGTTTAAGGAACATTCTTATTAATTACTTAAAATTTGAGGGATATAAATATTAGTTTTCAAAATTTCAGGAAATAAAATTTTAAGAATATTAAAATTCAGGGTCTATTTTATTTATTTAATTGATAAAAAAAGTAATTATTATAATATTTCATAATTCAGGAAGTATTTTTACTAGTTTTCAAATTTAAAAGAGCAAAGTTAAAAGATCACTAAACTTCAGGGAGTAAAATAAAATTTGTCATAACTTTTGAATGGTGACCTTTGTGGTATCGTATGATGATAATTTTTAAAATTTACAAAATGAGAATAAATTTAAAATTAAAGGGACGTAAATGAAAATAATTCTTCCATTTTACTTTGCTTCTTTCCTCGTTCTCCCCTCTCAGGCCAAACGCGCGCGGACACACACACACACACACACACAGACTCTCTCTCTCTCTTGACGGAAGCACGACATAAACTTTCTTTTCCTTGTCTTCACCACGGAGCTTTCCACTGAGTAGAAGAGTGGCCAATTTCTGTAGCAAAATTTCTTCGAGCAACGACAAAGTTCATATTTTTGAGGTAGGGTTTTTCTCTTAATCCGAAATTTCCCTAATTTATTTGCTGTTTCCTTCTCAATTTGAATTCTAAGTCTGTTTGAATCTCTTTTCTCATTCTCATTTTACCAAAAACAAAAAAACAAAAAAAAACCCTAAAATCCCGAAATTCTCGGTACTTAGATACGAGGCTATTGAGTTTTGCATTAGCTTTAGAAAGCCCTCTTTTCTCAGTCCTAAAGTTCTGAGCTTGATTTTGGTTTTAGTTTAATGTATTTGATTATATTGATTTATTTAATCTTAAATATTAAAAAATAGTTCTGCAAAGATTAAGGAATTAAGCTGAGGCCTAATCAATAGTATTTATTTATGAAAAAACCTATGGATAAATACTAGTTAGAAGTTTCCTAATAATAAGCCGTCACCGGATATATATACATATATGTTTATATCTAGTACGAGTGGAAATGTGAAACAAGTTATTTTTTTGTCTGTTTATTGTGGTGTATGTTTATGGTTTTTCAGAGATGGTGGGGTTATCCTTGGGAGAGAAGCAATTCATACAGGGTGGCATTGCTCAGGACCTTCGTTCCGATGGGCGGAAAAGACTAACTTACCGCCCCATTGGTGTTGAAACCGGAGTCATTCCGCAGGTAGAGTGTATTATGAATTACAGATATGCTGCTTTAAGATTTTATACTCTGCTTTTGAGGCCTCTTTTTCTTGTTTCATGTCTTTCTAATCCCAACTTTTCACGGCAATCTTCCAGGCAAGTGGTTCTGCGAGGGTCAGGATGGGTGCCACAGAGGTTATCGCCAGTGTCAAGGTACGTATCCTTATGGTCTTGAAATTAAATCTTTTGTGATTGTCTGTGTGTGTCTTTTTTCTTTTTTTTGGGTGCATTTTCGAATGACTTAATCTTTACCTACTTCAATCTTACTATTTAATTACGTAATATGATTTTTTCCCCCCCGGGAAAAAACAAAAAAACAATGGCAGGCTGAGCTTGGGAGACCGAGTACACTTCATCCTGATAAAGGAAAGGTTGCTATATATGTCGATTGCAGTCCAACGGCAGAACCAATGTTTGAGGTTGTGTACTTATGCTGCATTCTCATATCTTTGCTTTGTATTCTTCGGTTGTGAATAAAAAAATTATCAAGATGAATTTTGGAGGTTGTCACCATAATCTGTCTGAAAAAATAGGCATATCATTGAAACACTGACATAGATTGATACCAATACTTTGACTGCCGAGGACGTACTCTACATACACACACATTAATGTTTACACGGAACTAACTTCTAGTTACATTTCCTCAGGGTAGAGGGGGTGAGGAGTTGTCAACAGAACTCTCAGTCGCATTACAACGTTGTCTCCTGGGTGGTAAAAGTGGTGCAGGTTTGTGAAAAAAGTAACCAATTATTGTTGCTTTTCATATGCTTCTTCTCATTACGCTATCTAAGCATATTATATGCCACTCACATTGACCATAAATTGCCCTTGTTGATTTTTCTTCAGGTGCTGCAATTGATCTGTCATCTCTAGTGGTGGTAGAAGGAAAAATCTGTTGGGATCTCTACATTGACGGCCTTGTTGTTAGTTCAGATGGGAATCTTCTAGATGCCCTAGGTGCTGCTATTAAGGTAGTTTGTTGTTCCTATTTATTCCATTTTTCTCTTGTATGGTTTTCTTTTGTGTGCATCAGCATTATCATATAAGCAGTCTTGCTTTAGGCCGTCTATGCCGAACTAGGAAAACACAAATTTTCTTCATGTTTGCTAACTTTGCTTATACATTTTTCTTTTATGTAAATTGCTGTTACCATAGAAGGTTTTAATCTTCTTTTACACATGTCAGCCCTGTACTAAGAAGCACATAGTTTCTTTACTTGAACATTTTCCCCTCGGAGCATGCACTTATAGACAGTTAACAGTTAACAGTTAACACAATTTTAGTGATAGTCACTATATATTAAAAATTGGGATAATCTTAGCATATGTACTATTTTTGTCTAACAATTTATAGCTGTCCTCTAGGCTACCTACGAAGATAATAAATTAGGGATGGTATAAAAAATTTGCAAAATCTCGGGGTATTGTGGTATCCTAATATCCATTTTCTGGAATGAAAACTAAAAACTAGTTTTACCTAATTGTTATTCAATAAAAAGAAAAGAAAAGAAACTGATGTTCCCACAGGCTGCTTTGAGCAATACAGGCATTCCAAGAGCCAATGTTGCATCAAGTGTCTTGGGTGATGAGCAACCAGAGGTTGACATAAGCGATGAAGAATTTCTGCAGTTTGACACATCTAGCATCCCTGTCATAGTCACGTTAACAAAGGTGAACATAAGTTTTTCCCCTGGCTATTATTCATTACTGGCCCGATGTTTCTTGCCATATGATTGGCTTCTCCAATCTGTTTCACAGGTGGGTAAGCACTACATTGTGGACGCTACCGCAGAAGAGGAGTCTCAAATGAGCTCCGCCGTTTCTATTTCTGTCAATAGGCAGGGGCACATATGTGGTTTGACCAAACGAGGTGGCACAGGGTTGGATCCAAGCATCATTCTTGACATGATATCAGTGGCGAAGCATGTCAGCGAGCAGTTAATAAACAAATTGGATTCCGAGATAGCTGCTGCTGAAGCTGATGAAGAGGAATCGTGACAAGATAGATCCTTTAACATCAGTAAGTTAGTCCCATTCAACAGGATAACTTCTAACTGCGGGATGAACGTGTTACCAAATCTGTTATATGCTAAGTTGGCACTTTTTCAACCATAATTAGCATCGGTTTTTCATGAAAGAGATAATCTAGAAGCACTACACATGTCCAGGTCCTTGCTTCTTGTTTGGTTATGGAGATAAGCCAGGTCATATTGGATTTTTTTGACTGAAAGGTGAGAGAGCAATTATCATCATTGTTTGAATACAAATTTTCTGCTCACATTTCGGTATACATATTTTGGGGGGAAAAAAAAGAAAAAAAGAAAAAAAAAACAAACAAACAGGGCCTTTTTTTTCCCCCCTCTAATTTATTTTTCGTCCAAAATATGGTTTATAGGTTTTGACATTCAAAAAGAAACTTCCTCCTGAACTTTGATGAGTACCTACTTAGTACTGTTCTTGTGATATCGTCCACTCTCTACTATATTTAGAAACATTTATGGATTCATTTGCTCTTGCCTAGAAAATCGACAGTTCACAATGATTCCCGATACATGACGCGGTTTAATGGTTCTAGCTATGATGTTTTTTGGTTGAGAAGACGTGGTAATAACCAAATTTCATGGGGTGGAGCTACTGCATTTTTAGTCCATAAGCGATGAAAAATGCAGTAGCTAAACTCATGAAAGTTTGCGCCTTGCTACGGGAGGCTGCAACCAGGATGAATGCCACAAATGAATAGTTCAATCTTTCCCCTGCAGATTCAACTCGCGTTTTTCATAATGAAGAAAAACGAGGGAAGTAATTATGATTTTGCAAAGTGCGGAAAATGGCTAATTTTTCACCTAATTTCTTCGGAGTCCTGCCTTAGCATGTGCTTTTACCTTAACGTATCCCTAAAATTGTTATAATTCCCTTGCTAAATCTAATCGAAGGTCAAAATATCTTAGCAGAATGATGATAGTTAATCGAGTTGACCATAATATCTTGTAATAACACGGTTTAAGAAAATATCTTGTAATAACACGGTTTAAGAAAAGAGGAGGAAAAAAAAAAAAAAACCCGATTATTTTCATTGTCGAACTAAAATTTTATGTCAATGCTAAATTCGACCTATGCTAAAGGGGTGTTTGGTGAATGAGTTTGAGTTAAGATTTTTAAGTTTCAATAGTAATTTGTGTTGACTTTTTAGAAAAGATAAAAAACTTTTTCAGAAAAAGACAAAAAAAGTACAGTTTAACTTGAGTTAAACTTGTATGTCAAACAGGGCATTAGTGTCCATCACGTATAGTATATAGTTATACTTTGATATTTGGTTGTTCATTGGTTCATGCGTTGTTTCTCACTTAATAGTCACAATCTTGTCATTTCTTTAATTAACTAAAAATCAAATTTTGATACAAGTTGCAAAACTTCATGTTTATGACAAAAATTCACATTAGTATTTGCATTGCAAATGATCTAATATAACAAGAGATGGGACTTTACCAGGAGTTACTCTGGATTGGAGTTGACTTTTTTGGCTAATAACATTAAAAGTTCCTTTCAAATGCCAATATTTTGGGTGCGTAATCTATATTGTCATGTTATTATTGAAATAAATAAATAAATAAATTATAGAATATGAGATTCGGTTAGAAGATAATGCCAGACTGGTCATTGTTTGCTCAACAGGAGGTGATTTGTTTTGCGTTTTGTTGGTTAATTACTTCTCCTTTTAAAAAGAGGAAAAAAAGGACACTGGAAAATGTTGTTTAATTGTAATAATTATAGATGACAAACGAATGAAAAAGGCACTTTTGTAGGCTTGTTTGGGCTATGGTACTGATGGATCATAAAATAGAAGCAAGTCACTTTTCAATGTACATCATAATCTAGTAAGCTAGTGGTTTATATTACATATTCTGAGTGGTACAATTACCAAATTCATAATTTGCATATTTAATTATCCGAATTTTTTTTATTTTTTTTATTGTGCTCTTTGATTGGGGGCTCATATAGCATGAAATAGTGTCATGGCGGAGCTAGCCTCTTGTTTCAATGAGAGTGTATGTTAAATGATAAAATATTTAAAATAACTGATATAAAGTGTATGTTAAATGATAAAATATTTAAAATAACTGATATAAAAATAATCAATTTTTAATGAAAAAATGAGAAAAATATAAAATTTTTACAAGTAAAACAAAATAAAAATAAAAATTCACCAGAGATTTCCAACCATCACTCGATCATAGATGACTCCACTATTGTTCACAACTCCAACACAATAAACTTATTTATTTGTCACAAGATATGTACCATGGCTAATTTTTCATACAATTGAAAATCTTTAAAATTCCTAATCCATTTGTACCTTTGAGAGGAGACACTTTTATATATATACATATATAGATATTTTTGTATATGTATATTTATATATGGGCGCCAAAACAAGTCTATTTAACGGATATGATGAAGCAAACAAGATACCACCAGCATCAGAAACCAATTAGTAAATAGTAAAGCCAAATGACAATATCTCCTACCATGTCCCAAATGATCAAATTCCCCTCCATTCATCTTCTCTCAATAGCTCTCCTCGTCTTGGTTCCACTGGTGATGGTGCTTTGGAAGAGATCCAAAGCCGAGGCTCGAAATTCGAGGTTGCCCCCGGGACCTCGGAAGCTCCCAATTATTGGGAACTTGCATCAGCTGGCCTTGGCTGGTTCACTTCCTCACTACTCCTTAAGAGACTTGGCCAAGAAATATGGGCCAATTATTCAGCTTCAGTTGGGTGAGATTTTAGCTGTACTGATTTCCTCACCAGATGCAGCCAAGGAGGTGCTGCAGACACATGACCTTGTTTTCGCACAACGGCCTCGAACTCTCGCGATGGAAGTGATTTCGGACGATCATCCGGGCATAATTGCGTCTCCCTACGGCGAGTACTGGAGGCAGATGCGAAAGATTTGTGTCGTAGAGCTGCTAAGTACGAAGCGAGTCCAGTCTTTCAAGTCAGTAAGAGAAGCGGAGACATGGAGTATGATTGAGGCTATCTACTCCTCCAATGGACTCCCCATCAACCTCAGCAAGATGATATTTTCCATGACGAATGCTGTGGTTTCGAGGGCAGCCTTCGGGAAGAAGTGCAGGGGTCAAGAAGAATTCGTGTCGACGCTTAACGAGTTGGTGAAATACGGTACCGGTTTCAGTGTGGCTGATTTGTTCCCTTCGGTTAAGTTTCTTGGATTCGTGACCGGCATGAAGCCTGGACTAAAGAGGTTGTACCGAAGACTTGACAAAACTCTTGGTGATATCATTGAAGATCACGTGACGAAGGCGAAGAACGAAGGAACGAGGAATGAAAACGACGAGTCACAAGAGGAGGATTTAGTTGATGTGCTTCTGAAACTCCAGGAACCAAACAATCATATAAAAGGTGTCATTTTGGTATGGCTTTTCGACCTTCTGTGCTCGTTTCTTTGCCTTTCCATGGCCTAAAATGTGCTATTTTCGGGCAATTATGATCGTCAAAGTCTCAGTTTCGGAGAGTAACTCAATTGTTGTTCAAACAACTTTTCAGGACATATTTGCTGCAGGAGGGGAAACTGGAGCAGCTACCTTGGAATGGGCAGTGGCAGAGCTGCTGAAAAACCAAAGAGTAATGGAGAAGGCGCAACACGAGGTACGAAAAGTACTAGGAGGAAAGGCGAAAATCAAAGAGGCCGACATTCGGGAACTGGATTATTTGAAAGCAATCGTCAAAGAGACACTTCGGTTACATCCCCCGGCTCCTCTGTCTGCCAGAGAAGCCAGGGAAACGTGTGAGATTCATGGTTATGAGATACCTAACGCCACCAAAGTGATCATCAATTTGTGGGCACTAGGGAGAGATCCCGAGCACTGGACCGACGCCGAATGCTTTCAGCCGGAGCGGTTTTGTGGTGCTAATTCCATTGAATTTCTAGGAACCAACTTTGAGTTCATCCCATTTGGTGCTGGAAGGAGGGTGTGTCCAGGCATATCATTTGGTGTCTCAAACATTGAACTTGCACTTGCCCAGTTGCTGTATCACTTCGATTGGAAACTCGCAAAAGATCTCGACTTGACCGAGATTTTTAGTGCCACAAGTAGGATTAGGAACAACTTGATCTTGATTGCCAAACCTTTTGTTCCTCTTCTTAATGAGAGGGCACATTGAAGAGGCATTTTAAGGATTATAAAGAGTACTTGTTGCTAATGTAGATAAAATTTTGCCATCAATAATTTCGGATTGTTGTCGTTTTAGTTTTAAGTTTTAACCAATTTTCTGCGGTCGTTATCCTCTTCTTTCTTACGAGAAATTAGATGGCATAGAAAATCCTTCTTAAATCAGGAAAAATCTCTTCTTGATTCTTACTCAACTCAAACAACTACTTATTTATAAGATATTTGAGTATATACTTAGACCGTAATCCAATAATTCATATCATCAAGGAGACATGATTGGGTATTTTTTAATGGTGGAGGACTGTGGGGTTCAACCTCAGGTTGTTCGAAGGTTTCACGTTTTTCTAGGTAGTTCTAGGAGAATTGAAACTTATTTAACTTATGTTTAAAGTTCTTGAGTTAGTCAGGGGACCCCATAAATATACATATTTCAGGCTTCAATAATAATTTCGATTAATTCTTTATTAATTTGTATTTTCTTAATTAACTTTGAACTACTTCACTTAAAATTCTAACTTGGAACTCTTGAATTAAGTAGCAGTTATGAGAATTTTACTAAACTTGATACTTTATTATTCTTAAAATAATAATAATAATAATAATAATGAGAGAAGATAATTTAATAGGATTGCGACATGACAAAAAAGTAGAACAACTTTGTCGAACACTAATTTGTGACAGTTTTATTGTACCTGAATGTATGATAATTTCATGTCTCATGGTTATAATTAATATCTTTTATTAAATAAAAGAACTTGACTTGTTTTGAAAGCAAAGTTATAATTGAAATCTCATGCAATTATTTTAGTCCTACGTTTGAAAGCTGAATTTTATATAGACTTCTCATCAAGAGAAAAAAGCATGTTTTTTTTTTTTCTTTTTAAGAATTTAATAGTTTAGAATTATGCATATATATTTCTTAATACCCTATTAAAGGACTCTTCAATAAAATTAAAAAAAAAAAAAGAAAAAAAGAAGAACAAAAAGATGATTGAGAGCTGAAAGTGGGGCATCGGGTTATAAGAAGACAATAATGACAACAAAACAATTCACAAAAAAAAAAAATGACGACAAAATAAGGCCATAAAAGAAGGGAAAAGATTGAGAAAATATGATAGTTAACATAAAAAGAAGAGGAGTTCAGAGAAGCAGAGAAAAGAGAAGAAGGAAGCTACATCGTATTTATCCCTCAAAGGTTGGATGAAAGGAGGATTTTTTTTTTCCTGTTGAAAATTAATGCTTTTTTACTCTTATATATATATATATATATATTACAGCGTTTTCCCCGCTTTTGATAAATTGTATATTACTTGATTTCTAATACTACATCTAAAGATGTGTCTAAATGTTCAAAGTTACCAGTAAAAAAAAAAAAAAAAATGTATTGTTGCACCTTATTTTAAATATTATTTACTTTTCTTCAGGATTGTTCTATTTTTACTTTTCTTGAAGTAGCCATGGTTCTAACAACTTATTGGTTTTTTTGTATTGTTCAAATCTTGCTATCTTTTCTATTACACGTATATGTGCATGTGCATACTACATTCATATGTTCATGTATCTATGTTTATATATATATATATATATATATATAGCTAAGTATATTTGGGTTGCCTTTTCAATAAACAAGTCGCTTTGTTTGGTAATGCAGCAGTGCATATTTATACCAAGTACTGTGTTGGTGGAACAGGATTAGTTTTTTTGTTTGTATGATATTCAGCCCCCATTTGGATTTAAGCCTATTTGTCAGGTAGACAATTCAAATTTTCGTGACAAAAAACACTTTACAGAAACATTTAAACAATTGTACAAAAATTGTATAAAAAATCAAATAATGTATAAATCTGAAATAATCCAACAGTAGACTTGCAATTCTTCTTCTTCTTCTTGCCAAATATTTATCTTTATACATGATGTTATTAACTGATTTTTTTCTTTTTCTTTTTGTTTTTTGTTTTCCGTGAATAACCGTTGCACATGACTTATAACATAATTTGGATATTGCAGGGAAAACCAACAAGGAAGTTGACGAACTAGCGCAATATTGCTCCAACCTTGGCCATATACACTCACACACTTATATTCAAATACAATAATGTACCAATTATCCTTATTTCAGCATGTTCTTATTGTTGTCCTCTTCTTATTTCCACTACTGACATTGCGGAAGAACTTCAAGAGTTCAGAATCTAAGCTCCCTCCAGGACCGTGGAAGCTTCCACTCATTGGGAACTTGCATCAATTTGTCGGCTCACCGCTACCCCATCGCTTTTTTAGAGACATGTCGCGGAAATATGGACCAGTGATGACACTAGAATTAGGCGAGGCTTTGACATTTGTTGTTTCCTCAGTAGAAGCAGCCAAAGAGGTTTTGCAGACCAATGAGCTTTCTTTTGCACAAAGACCGACTAGCATCGGGCTTGAAGCAGTGGCATCTGACCATCCGGGCCTAATCTGCGCGCCTTATGGAGAGTATTGGAGGCAAATGCGCAAAATTTGCGTCATGGAGCTACTAAGTGCTAAGCGTGTCCAGTCTTTTAGATCAGTAAGAGAAGAAGAATCGTGGCGACTTATCGACTCCATATCCTCGTCTTCTCATGGACAAGTACCCATCAATCTCAGCAAGATGATTTTTTCCGTAGCGAATGCCATGATTGCAAGGGCGGCGTTTCATAAGAAATGTCGAGATGAAGATGAATTCATAGAGTCTCTGAAAGTGTTGGTAACAAATAGCACAGGCTTAACTGTGGCTGATTGCTTCCCTTCCATTAAACTCCTTAGTTACATTACAGGTTTGAAGCCTAGACTTGAGACAATGAAAATAAAATTATACCAAATTCTTGATGACATTATTGCTGAACATAAGATGAAGGTTCAATCTACAAGCAAGGTCGACGAGGAAGACGAGCAAGATCTAGTTGATGTGCTTCTAAATATCCAGAAATCAAATGCTTACAAATTTGAAATCACAACCAACCATTTGAAACTTGTGATTCTGGTTTGATCTTTCTACCTATATCCTCCTCTTTTTTTTTTATTTTTATTTTATTTTTTTATTTAATATTAAGGATCTCGACTTTGTTATCAATTTTCTGAAACCGACTAGCATGATATATAAGTGAATTGTCATTTTTTTGTCAGCATGTGTTTTAAAAATTGTAACGACAATGAATATTAACAATTTTCTTGCACAAAACCGGGTTTAAGTGACTATTTGGAAATGTGTAACTAAAAGTATAAGTTTAAACTTTACAGGATATCTTTGGAGCAGGAAGTGAAACTGCAGCAACCACCTTAGAATGGGGAATGTCGGAACTGGTAAAGAATCCCAAAATATTGAAGAAGGCACAAGCCGAGGTACGACAAGTCCTAGGAAGCAAGGCAAAAGTCGAAGAGAGCGACATTCAGAAGTTGGATTATCTCAAATGCGTCGTGAAAGAAATACTCCGATTGCATGCTCCTGTTCCCCTTGTAGCCAGAGAATCAAGGGAAAGATGTGAGATTTTAGGATATGAGATCCCATCAAAAGCGCGTATGGTGGTCAATGCATGGGCACTAGGAAGAGATTCGGAAGTTTGGGCCAATGCTGAAAGCTTTCAGCCAGAAAGGTTCATCGGTTCTTCGGTTGATCTGAGAGGGACAAACTTCGAGTTTCTTCCCTTTGGGGCTGGAAGGAGAATGTGTCCTGGCATAACATTCGCTTTCGCAAACGTCGAACTAGTACTTGCTCAGTTGCTGTACCACTTCGACTGGGAACGGCCTAACGGTTCAAAAGGGGAAGAACTTGACATGTCCGAGGTTTATGGCATAACCTGTAGAAGGAAGGATGATCTCTTCTTGGTTGCCACTCCTGTTATACATTTTGTTAAGTAGACATATATGTCTCCATAGAGTACTTACCGCAAACTCTATGAATCTGAATCCGGTTTGTATTTGAAGTGACTATTTGCTATAAATAAAATTTCTCCGTTTGTTCGAGGAATAACAAAATAGTCCTGTACCAAACGAGACGTAATCTCATTTATAATATTAACTTTTAAATATCAACTCCCATGATGATAAATTTTCATATTTTCATTGATAGATATAATAAATTGATGTCATGCATGGAGGGAGGGGGCCCTAGTGGATATGCCCCCACCTGGGGGGGGGGAGTTCACATAGTTTTTTTTTTTTTTTTAAAGAAAAGTTCATTTAGTTATTCCTAAACTTATAGTCTTTTAAAGTTAATTGTGCCCCACTAAATGCCATCCAAATTTTAGTTATCTACTTCGAGAAAGACATTTTTGATATTATTGGCAACGAAGATATTATGCAGAGGTATCAAAAATTAAGAACTCGTCAAGAATAATTGAGATATCTTGCTTATGAAAAAGTGTAGGAAATTTTACTTGGTTTTTATGCTATTAATTTGTAATTTTTATCTTTAGTTGTGCCTCCACTTAGCTCAAAATTTGGCGGATAGACACGTTAAGCACTTTGTTTTAGAGAGTGCTCCCTCGCCGAGTATTCCATATCTATTTATAATTTCGTGATTAATGTATCTGTGTGTTTATATATATGACTTCACATCAATCTGCTATCTGTCCATGTTCTCAAATTTAATATGATCATGAATTTACATAATTAAGCTTAGCTTTGATTTCATTTGATTTTATTTTTAACTTGTGGGCATTGCTTGTTTCATGTGACTATATATATGAACATTGTATATATGAATTTTACATAGACAACTAGGACAAGAACAGCTAGTTTGTTTGGGGTAAAATAATTGTGTCTGAATTATATAAGCCAGTAGGACCCGTCTAGCTTTAACTAAGCTTAAGTTTAACTTAACGAGGATTTGTACCTTGTGTGGGACAAGTGATACTAGCTCTCTCTATTATTCAAAATAATTTAGCAGTCCTTGTAAAAATTGATCTTGCACATTAAGCAAGCGATTTTAATTCAATTTATGCTTTTCATTTTCCGTGCAATTATAGGTTTAGGTAGGTATTGTAGCACCCGTTTTTCAAATGGGTTTGGACCCATCCTGTTGAGTTTTAGAATCTAGTAGATTTTCCTTTTGGAATGCGAACCACGCTTTTTTTATTTTTTATTTATTCATTTTATTTATTTATTTTTTTTCATATAGTAACTAGGTTTACAAGGCACTAGTGTAAATAAAAATAAAGAAAAAACCTTTTTTATTCCCCTCCCCGAAACGCCCATCTAGATTAAATTTCCAACGTGATTCAAATGCATTATTTAGAGAGACCTTTGATCGAATTTTTTACTAATATAGTACAAAGATTAATAATATACATCATGAAAATTTTTATAATGAACATCATAATTGCATAGAATTGCTCAACTAAGCTACAGGCATAAAAAGGAGGGAAAAAAAACAAAAAACAAAAAACAAAACAAAACAAAAACAAAAACGAACAAACAAATAAAGCGAGAAAACTATGTACTTAGCCAGTATAAAAGTACAAGAAATAGCCCCAGTGCTACAAACTTCTGCATACAAAAACAAAAGACAATCTTATATAGTAGTTTCTCTTCCTACATTCCTAATGCCGATCCAATTCTCTCCTGATCTCCATCTTATTTCCACATTTCTCTTGTTCTTTCTAATTCTGCTTGTGATGTTTTTCAAGACTTCTAAAGCCAAAAATCCAACTTCAAAGTCACCCTCACAACCTTGGAAGCTTCCGGTTATCGGAAACTTGCATCAGTTGGCCGGCTCAGTTCCACATTATTCCTTGCGAAACTTGGCGAAAAAATACAGACCCGTTATGAAGCTAGAATTGGGAGAGGTTTTGGCTATAGTGATTTCATCACCAGAAGCAGCAAGAGAGGTGTTGCAGACAAATGAGCTTATTTTTGCACAAAGACCAAGCACACTTGTGGTTGAGCTGATTTCATATGATTACAAGGGTGTTATCTTCTCGCCTTACGGTGAATATTGGCGACAGATGTGTAAAGTTTGTGTCTTGGAGCTCTTGCATCCGAAGCGTGTCCAGATGTTTCTGTCGATAAGAGAAGAAGAAGCTTGGAACCTTGTTGAATCCATCTTCTCTTCACATGGACTTCCCATCAACCTCGGAGAGATGTTTGATTCATTCACAAATGTTGTGACATCAAGAGCGGCGTTCGGAAATAAGTGTTGAGGTCAAGAGGAAGTTATATCATCAGTTAAGGAACTATTAACACTCAGTTTTGGTGTGGCTGATTTGTTCCCTTCAGTTAAGTTTCTTGGTTTCACCACCGGAATGAAGCCTAAAGTGAACAGAGCGCACCGGAAACTCGTCAAGATTCTTGGTGAAATTATCGTTGACCATGATTCTAAGATTAAGTCCGCAAAGAGAAATGTTGCTGATCAATCATGTGAGAGAGATCTAGTTGACGTGCTTCTAGAACTCCGAAAATCGAGTGAGCTAAAATGCGAACTCACAACCGAACATATAAAAATTATGAAATTGGCATGATCTTTTAGACTTGTGCACTATTTGTTTCGGAATATTACATAACTCCGTTCCTACTTAAAACTACTCTTCTTACACTGATATATCTGTATGGGATTAAAATCCATCTGGGACAAAAAGAAATGCTTGTTTGTTTTTTCCTTTTTATAAAATTGTTTGCGCATCAATATTTTTTGTGGATGTCACTTAATGTAGTTTGCACATTTTCCAGGATATCTTTGCAGATGGAAGTGAAACTGAGGCAGCTACCTTGGAATGGCCTATGGCAGAGCTGCTGAGAAACCAGAGAGTGATGTACAAGGCACAAGCCGAGGTGCGATGTGTGTTTGAAGGTAAGAGGAGAATCGAAGAGACGGAAATTCACAAATTGGATTATCTGAAATTGGTTGTCAAAGAAACGCTTCGGCTACACCCTCCAGCTCCTTTGGTCCCCAGAGAATCAAGAGAAAGATGTGAAATTTTCGGATATGAGGTCCCTGAGAAGGCGAAAGTAATAGTCAACGTTTGGGCAATAGGGAGAGACCCGGATATCTAGAGCAATGCTGATTGCTTTCAGCCGGAGAGATTCATTGGTTCTTCCATTGATTTCAAAGGAACAAACTTTGAGTTTCTTCCATTTGGGGCTGGAAGGAGAATGTGTCCTGGTATATCATTTGCTTCTGCGAATATCGAATTAGCACTTGCTCAAATGTTGTACCATTTTCACTGGAAACTTGACAATGGTACCAAACCAGACGAACTAGACTTGATCGAGTCTTTCGGTGGAACTAGCAGGATGGGAAACGATCTCTACGCAATTGCCACCCCTTTTGTTCCTTCAATTTTGTAATTAGAGCACCAGATTATCAATTATTGTACTAGGACTTGCACAATCATTGTACCACATGACCGGAAACTTCTAGATGGTGCAACACCAGAAGAACCGACATAACGAGATTTTCGGTGCATTCAGCGGGAGTAACAAAAATCTATGCATGATTGCCACCCCCTAAGAATTTTTTTTTTTTTTTTAAATTTAGATGAAACATATTGAAATTAGCTATATTATAAGACATGAAACCTGAATTTTCAAGTTCACATAATTGTTGGAGATCATCTAATTTCAGTTGAAAATAAGAGTTTGATGATGGAACAGAATATGAGGAAGATCCAAATAATAAAGATAGAAAGCAGTTTTCAGGTTTACAATATAGAGGAGCTGATGAAAATGTAAAACAAAACGAACAAAGACGACGAAATTGAAGAGTTGATAAATTATAAAAGAAAAGGACTTTACACACAATATTAGAAGCCTTTTTGTATGTTTTGTTTTAGACCCATCATGCTTTGCATGAAGAAAATCAATACTAGATGACAAAAAGGGAAGAAAGATGTTTCCTCTTCAATTTGCCACTAGTACAAGTAGTTACTTAAAACATCACTAGAAAAAACTACTAAAAACTCCCATTAGAATTTAGCCAAAAAAATAATTCCAAAATTAGCATCAAAAGAACTAGCTAATTCTACGACTACAACTAAAGAATTATAGCCCTGTAAGCCACTTGCAATTTGTTCTTCAATCCTCCGAAGGCGGAAGCTCATTGAGATCAAAATCAAGTACAATCTTAATACCACCCTTTTGAGCAGAACTACGGTCACCGCCATCATTGTCTTTGTCAGCTGTTGCTGCTTTTTCATCCGAGGAACGCAACGAATCATCATCATCGTCACCGTCCAAACCGGACAAGTGGTTATTGATCTTGATGTTCTTCTTTCTGCGGCTTGACCTGTGACCTCCTAGCGCTTGGTAGCTCGGGAACGACATCTTGCAATCACTGCATATATATAGACCACATCCTACTTTCGCCTTACTAGTAGTTAACATTGTACCTTCCCCTTCTTGTTCTAGGTCAGCCAACTTCATCGTTTTCCTTCTGTTCTTATTCTTGTTCTCGATATTATGCAGAGTGGATAACAACGATGAGCGAGGCTTGTGATGACCGAGCAACATGAGATCAATCACAGCTTCCTTCATGCTGCTTTCCATCCCCGGGATATTGGTAAAATTTGAGGCTGTGGAGGAGGAGGAGGGGGAGGAGCTGCAACTTTTTCTGCTACCTCTCTTTGCGGTGACGGACCAGTTACCTTGCTTCATATACTTTGCCAAGTCTAGATCACTAGGAGAAGTTTCAGGGGAATCAGAAGACAACATTAGTAATCGCCCTTTTGGAGTATCACTTGAAAACTCATCAACCGTGTTGATCATGTGATCTTGAGTGGAAATCGAGGAGGCGCTCCGTACTGGTGCAGGTTGATGAGGAGGAGGTTGAATTCCCCTCCATCCCCTATCAGGATGGGCCCTCATGTGACCGAATAGCGACTTCTTCGATGGGAAACTTTCTCGCAAAGCGGGCAAATCGGTTCATCCTTTACTTCTCTCACCTCATTCTCCTCGTCAGCAAAATCAATGGCTTTTCTTTTGTTGCTGGGCTTCATAACTGTCTTAACAGTCTTGTTCTTCTTGGGTGGGAGATTGTGCGTTCTCTTGTGACCGCCGAGGGCTTTTCCCAACTTGTACCGCTTGTTACAAACCGGGCACACAAAGGGCTCTTGATCTTGATGTTGATCTTCTTCATCAGGCTTAATCATGTGTTGATACTGATCATGATGATGACAATGATCGTCATGTGTAGTGATGGGCTCTGGTTTGGGATTGATGTTGACCTTGAAGAAAAGTCGTCCATTCGTATTTTAAGTTTTCTTCTTTCTCTGCCTCCATTATTTTGAGATCCTATTTAGTTTGACAAGAAGTAGAAACAAACGAGAGCTTTTTTTGTTTAAGCTAGAAAGCACAAATGTAGCTTCTGTTTTATCTTACGGTTTCCTGCGTTATATATATATATGAACCATAGAAGAAAAAAAAGGAAATTATCCCATCGAACGATCTAAAATTTCAAATCACATCCCTTCACATTACCGTCGCCATTTCGGTATGATCTTCAGACTTCTGTAATTCTTTTCTTATCTGTATCTTTTTTTTTTTATTTTATAATTAACTTTTTTAACAGACTAGATTCTTTCATGAAATTATAATCAGATCACTACTCAGTTTAATGTTAATTTCAAACGTTTCCTAGGATGTTTTTGCAGCAGGCACGGAAACAGCCATGGCACAACTATTAAGAAACCCGATAGTACTTATGGTGAATGCACAAGCTGAGATACGGCTAGTTTAAGAAAAAGACACTACAGAAATTGGATTACCTGAAATTAGTTGTCAATGAAACACCTCGATAACGCCCTACAGCTCCTTTGATCCCATAGAATAGGGAGAAAGGTGCGAAATATTTGGATACACCATACCGGATAAAGCAAAAATAATTATCAACGTTTGGGGGTTAGGGAGAGACCCAGCAGTTTGGAGCAACGCAGGTTGTTTTCAGCCAGAAAGGTTCATAAGTTCTTTCGATGATTTCAAAGGTATCAACTTTGAGTTGATTCCATTTGGAGCTGGGAGAAAAACCTGTCCAGGCATTTCATTTGCTTCCGCAAATATTGAACCGGCACTTGCACGGTTGTTGTACCACTTTCACTGGAAACTTTTGAACAGTGCAACACCGGAAGAACTTTACGTGCCAAAGATTTCTGGTGCATCTAGCAGGAGGGACAAAAATCTGTGCTTGATTGGCATCCTCTATGTACCTTTTAGTTGGATCAGAAATGTCGAAATTAGTACAGTGCCAAACATGACAACCGAATCGCATTGAAAATAGCAAGGTAACTGAGAATGATAGAATTTGGAATACTTTCAAATGGTAGATTTTGGAAAATTGAAAGTACTACCGATTATTGAATTTCCTATCCAAAAAATTATAATATCAACTTCATCGAATTTTTGCAAGTATCAAACACGGATATCAGCAGAATCATACCTATTTGAATCACAAAAAAAATTAGCTTAGATATTACAAATTGAATTTATTAAGTAAAACAATTATGTTTTTTGTGGACAGGACCTAGAGAAAATGCAATCATTACATGAATTCACGTATGCAAATATGCCATCCGATATGACCAAATATAAGTAAAATGTTAAACTGTCTAAAGAAATGCACCTGATGCATGCTCTTCAAGATTAGGCCAACTTGATATATGAAATGAACGGAAGTGGAATGTTATAATTCATCTCCAAATGCTTTGCTCCCGTTCTTAATCCCAGAGCCGATGATCTTATCCATATCAAAACCGTTAGGCACGAGGTGTCTTGCTTCCATCTCAGAGCATAATGACGTTACTAGTTGCTCTTTCCCACCCTGGCATAGTCCTGCACAAAGCTTATATAAGCTATCCAAGTCAGGAACCGCAGATCTCTCAAACATTTCCCGCAGGAATTGAGCTCCTCCATCAAAATCCTCATTGTTGCAGAAAGCACACATCAGCATCTGGAAAGTATGTTCATTAGGATGGAAACCGCTCCTTACCATGCTTTTATACAGTTGAAATGCACGGTCAGGGTTTTTCCTTATACATTGCCCACTAATCAGGGCAGAAAAGGTAGAGGCGTTTGGAACTAAGTTCTTCTTTTCAAGCTCTTTAACCAGATATGCAGCTTTCTTTGTCTTTCCCTCCTTGCATAGACCCAAAATTAACGAATTATAAGTCAGTATATCCGCCTTCACTTGGTTCCTTAACATCTCCTCGTAAAGCCTACCACCTATCTCAGAATTACCCTGCTGGATGCACCCATTTATCAAAGTATTGTAGGTTACAGTATTGGGATCCAACTTCATCGCCTTCATTTCGCTGAGAAGTTTGTTTGCTTCATGTAATTTCCCTTCTTTGCAGAACCCATTGATAAGGGTGTTAAAAGTTATCACATTTGGCTGCACCCTATTCTTCCCCATCATAAATTTAAGGTTCACGGCCATGCTCAGAAGACCTTTATTACAGTATCCCGATATCAACGTATTATACGATACAACAGTAGGGCTAAAACCCATGTTCTCCATCTCACCAAAAACCTCAGCAGCCTTATCTAATTTTCCCAGTCTACAATAACCACATATCACCATATTAAGAGTAAAAACATTAGGCGAAATCCGATGACGGTGCATTTCTCTATAGAACCCCAAAGCAATATCAACTCTTCGGAGATCAAGCAAAGAGCTCATGTATGCATTGCAGGACTCCACCGTTGGCAGAAACCCGTAATCCTTCATTCTACAGAAAGTGTCCGTGGCATTCCTGAATTTTCTCATGTGGGCAAAATTCTTGAAAAGGCAGTCAAAAGCAAGTGGAGAAGAATCACACAACCGATACGAATACAACATTGCTTCAAACAACTTAGAGGGCAAATCTATCGAATCCGAGGCAAGAATGGTCCTCAAAATCTTTTCAGCAGATTTGAACTTCCTGTTTCTGGCGAGAACATGGAGGATAATTGAATGAGTTTCAAGGGTATGTACACTGGGATTTCGACTTCTTACCCAGTTGAAAAACTCAAGGGAAAGAACATGGTCCTTCTGAATTCTTAGTAACACATGTTTCACTCTAAATGCTGTCAAGCCACTGGATAAAGAGTCAAGCTTAGTCCAGTCAGAGTGAACTAGATGGCTATGAACCACGTTAACAAAATCAAAGTCCTGTCCTTTGGGCTCAGGAATTGTTCTGTGGGGTATTGGAATTGGATTCCAATTCCTTCTCCCCAAAATCCCAGACTCTTTCTCAGTCGAACTAAGCAAAGTTGAAAACCGACGAAACCAAAAATTGCCCATAAAGCCATATGAATTTAAGGTTTCAGTAATGAAATTACTCATATCCAAACTTTTCTTCATTAAAAGCGAACTGGGTCTTGCTCTAAATAAAGAACGGAAACAAAGAAGCATGTATTCGGAAGGGCGTGAAAACCCACTAACCTGCCTCAACGCAGAGCTTTGTGGGTAATTTCTACAAACACTTTGCAGGCAGAACAGAATTTTCTCGCTACCTTTGATTTTCCTTGACACGCAACAATTTTGCAAAAAAAAATTCCTAACCGTTCACAAAGGAAAGCATTTTAAGGATTTCTGGCTTCAGCGAAAGCGAGTCTCGGGGTCAGCTTCCACGGTCATTCGGCAGGACCCTCCCTAGTAGAGCAGCAATCAGACACAGCAGTTTGGGTAACGTCGTTCTTTAATTGTCGTTTCCCTAGGTTGTCTATTCAAAAAGATGTCGTTTTGGAAGTCATTGTCGTTTTTGAGTTTATGTCGTTAGTCGTTTACATAATACGGATGTCGTTTTGAAAGTATACATGAAATACGATATGTCGTTAAAATGTCGTTTTGAAAGCGATTGTCATATTCGTGTTTATGTCGTTTTGCGATTACATGAAATGCGATATGTGGTTAAGATGTCGTTTGACAGTAATTGTCGTATTCGTTGACTTGAAATACGATACGTCGTTAATTAAACTAAACGTTAACATTCTTTAGAAACGACATTGTATTTATATTTTATTTTTCAACTTGAAGTCGGGATTTAAATTGTCTCAGGTATAAAATTGTTGTTAAATTAAAATTTTTTAAAAACATAATAAATATTATTTTTATGAAAGAATACAAAAATAAAATTTCCTTTTTTTTTTTTCAACTGTCACCACACGACATCCTATTTTCTAGCAATATAGTTTTAAAAAGAATAAAATAAAAATCATTATAGTAGTTGACAGTCTGTCACTTGAATTTGGGTCATAGTTTTTTAAGGAGTTAAGTCGTATTATTTTATTTTATTATTATTTTTTTTTTTGCTATATCTTTCATTTCTCTCTAAGAATATTATGAAATATTAGTAAATCAATAAAATATTTAAGCAGATATGATATGCTTTTTGACATGCTAAGAGTGGTATCGAATTCTAAACAGTTACGGCGTCACTTGACTGGCTGGGAATTTGAGAGAACATGTAGTGAATGGCTTTTACCAAAGAAATCATTGACGACAACGAGAACAACAATAATGACCATGATGCGATATTGAATTCTAGCAGCTAAAAGTAGTAGACACCAATGGTATCAAGAGACATCTTGGGAATCAAGTTTCACCAAACAAAATGAATTAATTTTTAAGCCAAGAACTACTTAGCATACTTTGTGAGGCATAAAATAAGGCCAAACACAACACTCCTTTTTGTCTTCGGATACCTAGTTTCAAACACCTTCCTCTTTTTCTTTTGTCACTTTATTTCTTTTTTTCTTTTCTAATCTTTTCTACTGTTTATTATTCGTGTCAATTTACTATTCCTCCCAAAATTAAACTACTAGGCGGTGGCTTAACGTTAATTTTTCATTGTATTAATCCATTTAATTTCTGATTTTAAGCAAAAAAAAAAAAAAAAAACCCCCCCATTTAATTTCTGATGATTCAATTGCTCAAAAGATTGCTTGCATCTCACTTAACCAGTTACTTTTAACTGAGGTAATCTCCGGATACCTTTTTTTTTTTTTTTTTTGGCCGGATATCATTGGATGCTTTATTGGCTTTCTCTGTTTCTTTTTCCCTAAAATTCAGAAGTCTCTTTGTTTCAATGTAATTTTTTTTTTTATGAAGAAGTACCCAAGCAAATTATTACACTGACGCAATTATTCTAACATAGTCCATTAACGACGAGGAAATAGATAATTTGGAGGTCAAAGCTTACTATCATAAGAGAGGAAATTAACATTATAGGATTACATATTTACCTCAAAGAATGGACCATATGTTTGTTAGTCACGATAGACACTAAATTATAACACTACTAACTTCTAACATTTAAATACGATGAACAATATATAACAGCAAAATAATCGGGTGAGTTCCTTATTAATATAACTCTATGAGAATATATTGTTAATTTGTGAATTATACTATAAAGCATAAAACTATATTATTTATAGAGTTATATTTTGAACCGTCATATATATTTATACATATCAAATTACATTAGTTTTCACAAATTTTTTTTTTAAATTTTTGATGTGAATTTGATAGAGATATATCCCACAGCTGAAAGCTTCTTTATGCATGGATACATAGTGAGGTAAATTCACGTAAGAACTCTACAAGCCTCAAACCTTTCATGATGAGTTTTTTTTAAACTAAAAAATAAAAAATTCGTCTGTTTTTAAAGTGGGGGAAAAAAATAAAAGAAGTAATCAAGTTTTCTTCCCAAAACACCCGACAAAACATGAAATGACCAAAATACCCCAAGAGCAGCGTTGTGAAATAGCAAGACCCCAAATAAAAGATACAAGCAATTATGGCTAAACTCTCTCTCCAAAGTCCGAAGAACGAGACCACCAGATTCCAAAATGGGTCGCTTCTAGCTAAGAGAGCAGTTAGGGGGAGGATGTCATCTCTATTTATTTAGCCCATTTTTAAGAACTGATCTGGCCGTAATTTCATTTTGTTTTTCTTCCAAAGTCCTTTTCTGTTTACCTTGTACTAAGTTGTTTGTTTGTCAAGGATATATATATATATATATATATATATCATGAGATTGTTTCCAAGTTTTTATCATTATACATATATATGTGCTCGACTATTAAGGAGACTTTCAATGTGTCTCAAGATTTTGATCAAACATATTATTAATTTATTCACCTTGACTTTCTTGACCCCCTTGGAATTGAATATAGTAATATATTATTAAAAAAAGTGGAATTTAGTAACTGGCTTTTTATGGTATTTCCTAATGCAAACGCTAAACACAAAATCAACTATCCAAGTGTACTATTAATATGGGCCTTTTCTATAATCCAATTTGGAGCGATTTTGACATTATGGAGACGTATTATTTCAAGTTAATGACTGAAAAATAAAAATTAAATATGCATTCACCTCACCCTTCATCATTTTATCTAAGTTAACCATGAAAAATAGAAAGTGAAATAGAAAGATAATTTGATAATGCCTAAAGATAATAACAAAAATCTCTCTGGTGCTTAATTGAACTATAAAAATCTTCTATGTAGTTTTTTTTTTTTTTTTAAATGATATTATCTTGTGCATTTTTCAAATAAACGAAAATCCACCTTTTTATTTAATTAATCACAAAATATCTTACGCATGATTTTAAATTTGGCACAATATTTATTGGGCGAAAAGACAATATATCACGCTTAAGACAAGAAACAATGTATCTCTAGTAGAAAAATCCAAAGAACATAACTTTTTCACTTCACTTTTTCTACCATTTGAGAATAATCAACAATCAATATTCTTTTTCTTTTTTTTTTTTTGGTAATTATTGTAATAACACAACATTTTTCATGCATGGCAAAGAATATTTTTCCAATATGACTTGGTGAATGATTTTGTTTGATTAGAAAAACATAAGCGAATGCCGCTTATCAATTTTTGAAATGCACAAGAGGTGCATTCCTACATTTCGATTAAACATATTCCACATCTCTTTAACTTGTGATAAATATGCTTTTTTTTTTTTTTTTTGGGGTAGATAATTCTATTGGTAACTTACTAACTGTCCTTAGATCAAAATTCAGATTTTTTTTCACCCAAGGATGGTTAAATTTCTGAGTGTTAGTACTAGTACCTAATACATCACAAGAAAGTTACCAATTCATATGAAACAATCTACATACACAATAATGTTGGACCCCCGTTCTTATCAATCCAAATCAAATCGCAAAACGACAGAGAAACCAAAGAGATTGAAAAATTCAAAAGCATCATCATTCCTCATGAGCCGTGGAGTTTTGGCAGTTCTAGTGGGATTATATACACTGAACATAGATAATCAGATAATATCTATATACACATATATTATATATATATATATAATTTATTCACACACTCAAATATTGACATACGAACAGTAAAAAAAAAAACTCGTAACTTGTTGACCTACTTGCACGTGGCACATACTTTACAAACAGCAAAGTACAAAAGATAGTCGTTGGGGTTAGTGACTACACTACTTGTACTGAATGAATAATGACACTTATAATAATAATAATAAAAATTCTCTATTCTCTCTTGTGTTATTCAACACTAGCACAGTTCACTCACGGGTTTCTTTCCTTCTTGTAGTCTTGCAATTATCAAATTCCTCCCTCGGCAGCCTCTTTAAGTGCGTCCAACCAGCACGTCCAACACTATACAAAACAACTTTCCATGACAGTACTCTATTCTCTCTCTCTCTCTCTCTCTCTCTTTCTGTCTCTCTCTCTAGAAATTAAAGGCCCAGATGTGGGCCCATTATAACCTCACTTTCACAGCCCTCTCTCCTTTGAGAAAGATGTTAAATATTAAACTTTTTTTTTTTACTGGACGTGTACAAGTATAAACAGTTCCTTTCTGTGTAAGAAGGAATTAATGAGGGTTTCCTTTTCCGGGCCAAAATCCAAAGCAAAAGAGACAACTGAATGTGTACATGCACTGTGCTCTGATATCAGTACCGTAGAAAGTCTTCTACTTGTTTGGTTTGTAGCAAATGACATATTATTCTTTGGACGAGAGAAAACGCAACCAACTTTTTTTTTTTTTTTTTTTTTTTCTAACTGTACGACCACCCCCCCTCTTTCCTTATGTTTATCACTGTCCTTACAATATGGCTACTCTCTTTTACCTCATCTCCATGAGGATTCAAATGCAAAAGTTATTGGTCGAGAAGATGGTCTATACCCTTTATATGTATATATATTAATAAAGTCTCATATCCGACACCTGTATAATCTGATATACGTAACAATTCATAACACTAATTCATTTATGTATTTCATTTTTTACAGATTTTTATCACTTAAAGTAAAAATTTTAAAATATAACATGTTAAATATAAAATTAGATAACATTATATGTAGATTAACTAATATAGTTATAAGAGTATGAAAAAAAAAGTTACATATACCAAAACTGTATGACTCTCAAACAAAAGACTCATCCTATATTTACTTATTATATTATATTATGATCAGTCGTAGTACTAGTACTGTTAGTTACTCTCCAAACAAAAAAACTGTCCATTGTTGTACGTTCACCATGATTATAGTAATAAATTCGTGTCTATGGATGGATGGCATTTTCATACATACATATATGATAACAAATAACAATGGTAATAATAATTGCATGCAAAGGTTTAAATCTTTCTGGTGACGGTCTTTATATATATATATATATATATATATATTTTTTTTTTTCCTGTATATGTAACATAAAGAAGTAGAAAATTTATGTTAAATTCATTTTATGTAACACCATAAAATATAAGAATAATAATAAATAAATAAAACTAAACCAAACTAAACTTATCTAGTATGCAAAATGTTACATCTTTTTTAAAATAATTATTATATGTAGTGAATTTATGCGATGTTATATTACTTCTTTCTACATGTGCTGATCAGGTGAAAAAAATGAATATTTAACTTTAACCAAGTAGTTGGCTAGTTGCACATAATCTTCTGTTGGAAAGATTAATTGATTATGTTTAAGAAATATATACACACACACACAATCAGGCTTATATATATATATATGTATATATGTAATGATCTTGCTTTTCTAACCAATTATATCTAGTGAAACAAACATCGATGTGTAGAGAAGAGACTAGGGAGCCGTTGTTGTGAGGCCAACGAATAAAATCAAAACTGGCTTTGGATCCTATATATACAAATATATTATTACGATAAAATGGTCCACACCACCATGCCTCACCATAATACGTACACACCAACACATATAGACTTTACAGACTATCGAGATATGCATGGCCAAAAAATTACAATAATATTTCAGTGAAGAAAGAAAAGCAAAAAAAAAAAAAAATTGTTTTCAAAGTTGGCATTTTTACATTTCACAACGGCCAGGCCAGCTAGCTAGGCTTTCTTTTCTTTTCTTTTCTTTTATAGTTGGAACCGCAATAGTCTATTGATTCTTGAAGTAAGCAAAATAACAACAAAAACAACAAACAACAGAAGAAAAGGAAAAAGAAAAAAAACCTGCTTAACCCGAAACCAATTTTAACATATTTCAAAAAAGCAACAAAAAGAAAACCAGAGCATTGGTTCCTGTTATCTTTGCCTTGGAACTTACCCGTTGTCTCTTTTCTCTCTTCTCTCGATACCCTTTTCCTCTCTCTCTTTCTTAACTTTCTCACTAACCAAACAAAAATAAAAAACTCTCTCTTTCTCTCTCTCTCTCTTGCAGAAGTCAAATTCTCAAAACCCCACTTCACTCCAACTCACAACCATTAAGTAAAGTTATTCACTTCCCTATATATTCACTCAAACTTCTTCATGTCTTTCCTAACTCTCTTTCTTCTCTCTATCTCTCTCTATAGAGTGCTCACAAAAAGCTCTGATTTTTCAAAACGATGCAGCAGAGCCAAAACGCAGGGGAGGAGCGGGAGACACGACATGCGTTTTGCATAAACGACAACATCGACATCCTCATAGAGATCCTCAAGCGCCTCGACGGCGCGTCGCTTGGAGTCGCCGCCTGCGTCTGCCGGCTGTGGCACGCCGTCGCCCGCAACGACTCGCTCTGGGAGCACCTCTGCTTTCGCCACGTGTCCTCTCCGCCGCCGTCCTCCGTCCGCACGGTGGTGGTGGCGCTCGGCGGCTACAGGCGGCTCTACATGGTCTGCGTCAGGCCGGTCCTGAGTCGACTCGGCGGTGACTCGGCCGTGACCCGGCGAGTCTGGACGCGGGACGAGGTCCAGCTCTCACTCTCACTATTCTGCGTCGATTACTACGAGAGGCTCGGTAAGCTCGGCGGTGCTAGTGGGGCCACCGGTGGCGGTAGCGGCGGCGGGGACACGTCAGCATCTTCGCTCATGTTCCTCTGCAAGCCGGTGAACGTTTGATGTGTTGACTTTTTTGGAGTTTGACTGATGATTAGTGAATGGATGGTGGTGATGAGGGGTATTTATTATTATCATTATTAGCTAGTCTATACATCAAAAAGCCGTAATAACAAATAATGGGAAATACTTAAATTTTTTTTTTTACCATATTATTGATTTTTTTTTTAATTATTGTTTTTCCTCTTTGTTCCAAGTCAAAGGGAAAATAAGAAGTTAGCTACATTTTATGTGTATGTTAAGAAACTTATTTGTTTTTATTTTTATTTTTTTATTTTAACTTTATGTAGTTTCTTCTTCTCTTAATAGGGGTGAAATAGTGACAAGTTGTAAAAATAATGTAGAGATCAAATTAATGGTGTTTTTTTTTTTTAAACTTTTGAACTAAGAAAAATATACTATGTCAAAATCACAAATATGGTTGTTTCATTAGTCTAGTCCGTTACCTTGCATTGACAATAATGTCATATCATTTATTTTATTATTTTTAATTCTTATTATTGACTTCTTCTAAACTAGAGGGAAAAAAAGTTTATTTTTTTAAAATAAAGAAAGGTTATTTTTAAGGACCGGTTAGCTACATTTTTTTTTTTGGTGAGAAATTAAATGCTCTTTTTTTTAATTCTTAAAAAAAAAAAGTAGTGAAAATAGTGAGAGAGTCCCTTTACATTAAATTTGTTTTGACAGAAATGAGACCAACCATCTTAGCTGGCCAAATGGGCTTTGATAGTGAAGGTTCGTAGTGACAAATTTCAGTGAATTTTATTGTCCTTTTGTTCGTGTACGCCGGGAAATCTTTGTCCGAGGTCCTGTAGATCCGTTTTTTCTCCTTTAAAAAAAAAAAAAAGAGAGAGAGAGAGAGAGAGAATAAAAGAGAAAAAAGAAAAAGAAATCTAAGAATTAAGTCTTGTTTGGTGTCACTTGTCACATTCAGTAGCACATGAAAGGGATTATTTCTTGTTTGTTCTCTTTCTGCCTGGCTTGGATTCAATCTTAGTTACTTTCTTAATCAAGAATTTAGGTTCAGAGTCCATTTTTAACACTTGTTTAGACAAGATTTAATGGAATATCAGATTTTCAATGAACATTAATTTCAATATCTAGACACAATTTTCACGCCATAAATGAAAGGAAAATATGGGACAACTACTTGGGCCAAAAATGACCCAATTTAATTTGGTTGGTCATGGAGAATTAAAATGATGAAAGAGAGTTTGGTGTGCTATAAAATTACATATGGGCCACATAAGTGTTGATTAAGACTAGATAAGGCTGATCGTCATGTGATCCGACAAATAACTGAATATTGACTTATTATGTTACACACCAATCATATTCCAAGTTCTTCTAATAGATCTGATTCTCGTAATATTTTATTTATTATCTTATTTTTATTAGTTGATTTATATGTAAATTTCTATTTAAAGTCTTATAACATAGATTATTTAGAAGTTAGAACTATTAGTGCAAATAACAAATATTACTGAAACGTACTACATTTAAATCAACTTATTAAGAAATTATAAGTGTAGTTTTATAAGGGTGTCTAATTAAAAAGTTTACTTATATATATATATATTGGTATATTCATTTTTTTTTTTAAGTTCCAACCTTAACTAGTCTCAGCTTCTGTTTGAGCAATATTCTTAGTTGTAGCAATGTTTTACCCCTTTTTTCTCGTTGAGATAAAATAAAACAGCATATAAATCAATTTTGAACTTTAAATCAATAATATTCTTTTCACAAGTTGCATATAACTCACTATAATAATTAAGTAAATCAATTTTGAACTTTAAATCAATAATATTCTTTTCACAAGTTGCATATAACTCACTATAATAATTAACGTTTCTACCAAATATATATATATATATATATATATAAAACTCACTTAGAACGACTCATGTATAAACATTTTATAGATCTATATGATTGAGCATTATTCGATGATAGGAGAAAAGAAAAGGTATTTCATATGTTAAAGTCAATCACTGTGACTTTTTTTTTTTATTCTTTATTTTAGTAAATGACCAACTAAAGTTTAGAATGAATAACTTAATTAGTTTTAAAAGGCATTTTTCAAATTTTGCACTCTTTTTTTTCTTTTGTTTTTTCCTCTCTTTTCCTCCATTTTTTTTTCTCTTTAGAATCCTACAACCCCACCACACCCCACCCCCCGCGCCGCGCCGCGGCCCCCCCCCCCCCCCCCCCCCCCCCCCCCTCTATTCGTCTCCTTCTCCTTTAAAATCCACAAGATTTGAGTTTTTTAACACGCATCTCATGAGCTACTTGAGCATGAGAGCGGTCCAAATAATCAAACATAAAAAGTTAGAAGATCCAAAATTCGAGAACAACAATTTGAAATCGAAATTATTGATTTACCTTGTTTGTTTGAGTGTTTGTTGAGCATAATTCTTGGACTCCATTTGGTTCAATCATTTGAATCACAACATTTTACATGGAAACATTTAATTGTCATCTAAAATAATATTTGGATATTTGCAATTTGAATAAAAATATTTGAACATCGTATTTGAATGCTTGGATAGGTATTTAAAACATTTTTATTAAATCTTACAAAACCTCAAAATTTTTGACAAATTTTAATAGGATAAGATGTGGTTTTGTTCATCTTTTCCCTCTAAACGCATAGGAAAAAGAATTATTTCAATCGGATTTGAAACGAAAAAGTTGGTATTTTAAAGTTTAGATAGAACAGAGAGAAGATTTTCGATTAAAGAGAACTCAAATATCACTATTGCATATATGCTCAAATGAAGTCATATTTATGGGGGGAGCTCCCAAAATTTTTTTTTTTCCTTATATGGCCAAATGGACCGCCTCATACAATTTAAATAACACTACAAATATTTTACTCTAAACGCTTATTTGAAATGATACAAAGATTCTTGAATAACTGAAACAAACGGGGCATTTATTTTCTTTTTCTAATTTTTGGATATTGTTGACTCGACTTTGAATTTGATATCGACTCTTCTTCAGCAATTTGTTTGTTCCTTATTTTGTGTGTTCCAATCAAGTAGCGAACTATATTTTTGAGGTTGAAGAAAGAAGTGTTAAGCTCCCAATTGAAAGTTAAGGAAATAAGAGATTTGTATAAGGGTTTGAATTCCTAATTGAATTCTTAATTTTCTGTAAAATTCATTTCTTTTTATTATTGGTAAGTAATGTTGAAGGTTTTAGTTATCATAATATACCATATTTTAATTGTGAAAATTTTATTAAATTCCTCCACTGACATAAATCATAGATCCGTTACCGGCATGAAATTTTTTTTTTGTTTTTTTTTTTTTCATGCTGGAGGTACATGTGCTTGTTATCTGTCATCTATATTATAATTTGCAAATTTATTGTAAAAATTTAATACATCAGACCAAATAATTAAAACAAAAATTGAATGTTTTCTCTCAAGCTATTATGAACAATTCCTACGAGGAATAAAATATCACATTATTTCGGAATCTGAATTTTAGTTCTTCAATTGTGTAGATGAGAAATTGCTTCATTATTGGCGATTAGAAGTTGATGGAAGGTGTCCCAGTTATACTTTTTTTTTTTTTTTTCCCGAGAAAAAAAGAAAGAATATAGGTCAACCATTAATAGTATTGTGGTCGGTTTACAGCGCGAAATTGTTATTCATATATTATATGATTTTATTTTATTTTATTTTTCCATATTGTTCAGCTTCTATACTCTTCATTTTTATGTATATGCTACAACAAACTGATTTCCTCTAGAGTATTTTTTTTTAAAACCCTCAAATTAATATATATATATATATATTTTTTAGAAGAAATATTACAATCTTATTTTTAGTTAACAAAACAGGGAAAAAAAAACCTTAATTAAAAAAAAAATGCACACGCACACAAAGAGAAAGGAACATGTAAATTATAACAAAATGAAACCTTTACTACAAAAAGATTGTATCTTCATTCTTCATAACAAAAGAAGCTTGTATCCAAAATTGCTAAGTAGTTGGAACTTAGAACCAAACGGGGAATTGAGTCTTGGTGTTTTCTAACATTAGTTTCTCAAACCTCAATCTCATTGTTAGTTGTAAGGGTATATTTTTTTTCAGCACAAAAAAAAAAAAAAAAAAAAGCTAGTATAAATAAGTCATCAAGAAGAAAAATAGAGAAACATAAAACTTGTAAGAGTAAAAATATATATATATATATATATGTATTTTGTGTAAATACGAGCTCCTCAACTCACACAGGTCAGGTGTGTAGGCCCTTTTAATATAAACAAAGGTCAATCCAACCGACTTTATTACCCAACGGGTCAAAGGTGGTCTGGTTCAGAACTGACCATATATTATATATGTAAAATATTTTAAAAATATTTAAAAATTACTATGCAAGCCAGTTTCTAAGTTATAGACCAGTCTCACTCAACCGACCTGTCATGTAGGGCAGAGCCGAGTCACGGACCAAGGAGACGGGCCATGAGCCGGCCCATTTGACCCGGCATATATTTAGAGCGTTAAAGTAAATAACAATAAAGGACCTATTGTCATCTCAAATCTGCTTATTTTTTCACACTTTTTTTAATCATTTAAAATTTAACTGTAAGTTATTACACTCTTATGTTATTCAATAAAGTCCCTATAATTAAACTGCAATTCACTCACAAAGTCCCTACAATTCACTTTTTTTTTTTTTTGACAACCATTTTCCTTTTCCAATTATCATTTTCTCCAAAGTTTCTTCTTCTCATGAAAAAGATATATACATATTTCATTTGTCTTTTATGTGCAATTGTTTCTCTTTTTTCCTTTCTCCATCCTTTCTTTATTTAGTTAATACAAGTTTTTCCTCTCTTTTCCCCCCACTATGTCGTTCTCCAACAAGTGGATAAATTGTTTAATCATTCTTGAAATACATGCTTGGAATTTTGTTAAATCTTTCAACTAAAATATAATTTTGTGAATTATATATGAATTTGGTCCTTTCTAGTTTTTAGATATAAAACTACTAGATTTGTTAGCTACGTGGTCAAAGCAAACTAAAATATTTCTTTAGTTTGTATGTATATATATAAAAAAAAAAAAAAACATAGATATCTTTATTTTTCTTTTGTATAATAAACTCTTGGTATGCTAAACTCTTAATGTACTAATTAAAAAAAAAAGTAATATGATGAGGATATCGCTTCAGCAATATTAATTAAAAGATTTAGGAATTAAAAAAAACAAACAAACTTATCTTCTGGTTTAATCCTGAAAAAAAAAATTACATGGCAAAACTCATAGGGTATAATTTATTTTTGGGGTTAATATACATTATACCTAAAAGTCTATTTTTCTTTTTAATACTTAAAATGACATATACGAAGAGTACCTTTTATAGTACTTTTTCCGCTAAAGTGAATTATATGTGCTTACAAGTATAGTTTAGTGGTAATTTCACACTTGATTTCATCACAAGATGAAGAGTTCAAATCTCCCACCTTAAGTTTAAAAAAAATGTGAATTATGTCAATAGATAAACTAATAATATTTAAATAAAAAAACATGTGTAGTAAAAGTAAAAAGTTATTGGACATCGGATATATGTATTATGAGGTTATTTGTACTCTTTGTGCATGTATCTTTATTTTAAATTGAATGAAAATTCTCTTTTTGAGGGGAAAAAAAAAAGTAAAAAGTAAAAGTTGGAAGCGAGTCAAGCGACAAGACAATAGATTCCCCATAATGCAAAATATAACATCTATAAATGTTCAAAGGTTAAGGTTCCACTGAAATCGGAATAAGATAAGATAACTAATAGTAATAAGGATGTTTTCAAGGGGAAAAAAAAAAAAAAAGTTTGCAGATTGTTATGATGATATAACCTCTGCCATTCATTTTCTTTATTATTGTTTTTAACGTGCTTCACTCTACCATTTAATATGAAGCCTAATATGAAATTACTATTGATATATGATTGATATATATATATATATATATATATTATAATATAATAGCTCGAAAATAGAGAATGTAACGGTACAAGTAACAACTAGCTATGGTAAATTGGTAGTGACAGAAGTGTTCCCATCGATAAATGAGTTCCTTAACCCAAAAAAAAAAAAAACAAAAAACAAAAAACAAAAAAAACCAAAAAAAAAAGAAAAGGAAGGAATCTCTCATATTTAAATTTAATGGTTGAAAATCTGAAAAACATAGCTGGTTCTCTAATAAAGTAAATAATTTCTTAACAATATCTCTAAAATGTCCTAAAATGACAGATATTAAAGTCTTTACAACAAATGGTGTTACACAGACACATATTTGTTTGAAAATCATATTAGCTTGCATACCATGGTAGGAAACAAAAGAAAAGGAAAAAGAAAATATTAATACCCAAAAGAAGCAAAAATAAAAACAGAAAATGACTTCCATTTATTATAATCGGTCATAAAATAATAGACATTATTAGACTCCCTTCAAGGAAGGTTATTAATATTAAGACTATTGTCTAGAAAACCATATATAAGAAAACAAAAGAAAAAATCTAAAAAAAAAAAAAAGGCAAAATAAAAAACAGAGAGAAATTTTCACATTTCCATATATTATTTTATTTTTTTCTCTCTCTTACCTAAATATTAGCTCATAATAATGAGATGAGCCAATTACCAATTACCAAATATACTAGTAATTAATAAATTATATAAATAAATATAAATAATAAATAAACCATAAGCCAAAGTCTATTTCTACCCACTACCAAACATACCCTCCAAAACCCGAACATAAAAAAATATAAATAATAATAAGGAATAATGATAAATAAAAATAAAAGAAAATAAAAAATAAAAAATAAAAAATAAAAAGCAACCATGATATGATATTGCCCATAACGCACCACTGCGCAAAATAGCATCCCTCCACCATTAAACACTATTAACACACCGTTTACTCTTCCCTGAAAAAACAAAAAAATATACGGAAAAAAAATCAAAATAAAAAAAAAATCAAAAAAAATCAAAACCAATTTTTTTTTTTTTACCAGAAATTTGCTTCGCCATTTCCGATCGGCTTAATCGACGGGAATCTCCAATTCTTCGCCGCCGATTAGCCGGAAAATTTCCCCCCAATTCTCTGAAATCCTTGTTTGGCAAACCCTAGAAAACCTTTACTGTTCGGTACTCTTCTCTCCACTTACCACATAAAAAAAGGGGGAAAAATGGGGTTTTTCTCTTTGTTTGTGCTTTGGAACAGTGAGATTCACGATTAGCTGAGCTTGATTTAGCTCGAGCTCCGAAGTACACGTGGCGATCTGGGTCGTCTTCTTCCACCTCCCACTTCTGCTCAAGTTTCAGTGAGTATTTTATTCTTAAAACTGTTTAGTGTTGTACTTCAGTTTGTTTGTTTGTTTTTTTTTTTTTTTTGGCTTTTCTGAAGTGGGATATGAGCTTTGAAAGATGTAATTTTGTAGTTGTTTTGGGTTTGGGATTTCGATCTCTTCGCATTTTGTGTTTTCGGCTGTGGAAATTTGGATCTCGATCAGGATATTCAGCTGATTCTTTCTTTGTTTTGGGGTTTAGAAAAATGGGCTTGATTTGGATTGCGGGTAGTGTTTGGTTGTTGGAAAAACCGAGGAAACTGAAGGAAAATGAGATTTGTTTTTGTTTTTTCGTTGTTTGCAATTATGTCGTTATAATCGAAAGAGAATTTGAGTTCAAATCCTGCTTTGTGATTATAAATTTTGTTTTTGGGTCAATTTCTGTTTAATTAGCATAAATTATGGGTTGGGTTGATGAGATTTGGACTTTTTGTTCAGCTCGATTTGAAAGCTTAAGAAACAACTTTTTCTGCTTTTAATGTCATCAAGTCTTTTGCCTGGGAAATTATGTACGACTTAGTCAATTACGCACAGTTCTTTGTTTGAAATTTGTTCAGCTTCATAGCCGTAGACCTCCGTACTCTCTCTCTCTCCCTAACTTCTTAATTAATATTTGCAGAAATGAAAATGTGGGTACGCTTGAGAATTGGGCTCCGTCCATGGTTAAACACGTTGGGGTGGTTATAAGCTTTTCTCGCAAAATTCGGGTTTTGATGTGATTTGAGTTCGTTCCCAGATGGAAGCAAACAAAGAGGAGGCTCTTAAAGCGAAAGAGATTGCTGAGAAGCGATTTCTCGAAAAAGACTTTGCTGGTGCAAAAATTTATGCGCTAAAGGCCAAAACACTGTACCCAGGACTTGAGGGCATATCTCAAATGGTAGCCACATTTGAAGTCTACATTGCATCTGAGGTTAAATTCAATGGTGAAGTGGATTACTATTCTATTCTCGGACTCAAGCCCTTAGCCGATAAAGATGCAGTGAAGAAACAGTACAGGAAGATGGCCGTTTTGCTTCATCCTGATAAGAACAAATCCGTGGGAGCTGATGGCGCTTTCAAACTTGTTTCGGAGGCGTGGACCTTGTTGTCGGATAATGCTAAAAAAAGGTCTTATGATCATCAGAGAAACAAACAACAATCCACCACTGTGGTTAACCAGACAAATTTGTCTTCTGTTCATGCTGGTAGTGTAACAGGTTTCAATAATTGTTCCAATTCGCCAGTTCCTCACGCTAGGCTTGACACTTTCTGGACTGTTTGCACCTCCTGTAAAGTTCAGTACGAGTATCTCCGAAAGTACGTGAACAAGAGGCTTTCTTGTAAAAACTGCCGTGGCGTTTTCATTGCTGTGGAAACTGGGACAGCCCCAGCAACCGGGTCGTTCCCTTACACTCCTTGGTCCTATGTGCCCAGTAACGGATATGCAAGCCATGGGTATGATGGGGTTACGTATGTTCCATCTAGTGCTACCTTTTTCTCAGGAAATGGGGTCTCAGGATATCCCTCTGGACATGGATATGAATACGTTTCGAATGTGTCGTTTCAGTGGAGCTCACTTTCTGGAACTTCTGTTGGAGTCATGGGTCCTACTGGACCGTCTTCTATGACTCCTGATGCTATTTACAACGCCCATGGAAATGTCAACATAGCTGGAGTGAAGGTAAAGCCAAGAGCTAATGGAAAACGTTCCATGAAAAGTATTGGGGATAATGGAAATTCAAATCTGTCTGTTGGCTTCAACGAATCACCAGGATCTAAGGTTGGTAGACCTGATAAGAAGAGGAAGGTTATGGTGGGCTCCAGTTTCCGTAATGGGTCTCAAGATGCCATAGAAAAATCTGCTTTAGAAACGAAATTGGAGAATGGAAACGTGAGTATTGGGCAGGATTCTAAACTTTCTAGTCCAACTGAAGTTCCAAACAGACGTTGCTCCGCTGCTCCTGCATTTGATGCGAGGAAGTTGTTGATTGAGAAGGCAAGGACCGAAATTCTGAAGAAGTTGGAAGAGATTAAGCTGGTGTCAGCAGCAGAAGCCGCCAAAAAGAGCGTGAAAGCACAGAGTGAAGTTGGTCAGACCGTGGTAGCTAAAGAAGCAAAGAGAAGTCTAGAATCAGATGGTTCTGGTCGCCAATTACATGGGAATAAAGCCGCTCCGCTTTCTATTACTGTCCCTGACCCTGATTTCCACGATTTTGACAAGGATAGAGCAGAGGAATGCTTCAAGCCAAAACAAATATGGGCTCTGTATGATGAAGAAGACGGAATGCCCCGTTTGTACTGCCTGATACGTGAAGTGATATCAGTTAAACCGTTTAAGATTCTCATCACTTACTTGAACTCCAAAACCGATACTGAATTCGGTATTGTGAACTGGCTGGATTGTGGGTTCACAAAATCTTGTGGAAACTTCAGGGCATGGACCTCTGACGTTGTCGAGCAGGTTAACATTTTCTCACATGTTTTGAGCCGGGAAAAAGCTGGTAGAGGAGGTTGTGTTCGCATATACCCCAGAAGTGGAGATATTTGGGCTGTTTATCGGAATTGGTCGCCGGATTGGGACAGATCGACTCCGGACGAAGTGAGGCACCAGTATGAAATGGTGGAGGTCCTTGACGACTACTCCGAAGAGCTTGGCGTTTGTGTTTCTCCCCTTGTGAAAGTGGCAGGATTCAAGACAGTGTACGGCAGGAACTCCGACAAGAGTGCCATACGATGGATCCCGCGGAGGGAGATGGTGCGCTTCTCACACCGGGTCCCGTCATGGTTGCTAAAGCGAGAAGAGAGTGATTTGGCAGAGAAATGTTGGGATCTCGACCCTGCTGCCACCCCAGACGAACTGCTTCATGCCGCCGCCGCCGCCGCCGCCGCCGCCGCTGCCGCTGCTGGACAGGCGGGAGAGGCTGCTTAACCACACACTAAAAAGCAAAGGCAGGGAAGGAAAGGGAAGCATATCAAATTTACCTTGAGAAGTTTCAATTTAGCATTCTTTAAACAAACTTAGGTTTAACTGTACAAATATGTCAAAACACTTTTGGTTAGAGAGACCAAATTGCAGCAACATTTAACGCCGGGAGGTGGTTTTAGAGGGTGCCATGTTTACTCGAGTAAAAAACTCATCATTAGATTTTCAAAATCTATTGACTGCTTATTTACTTCATACTTATATCCCTTTTTCAGCCCTAGTTACTCTTGTTTAGTGTGTTCTGATTGCCAAATCTCCTTAATTTCTTTCAAGTTGTTCCTGTTATACGAGCTTGATTAAGATGAAGAGAGTTTCGTTGAAACTAAACGTATATTACATTTTGAGTACAATAATAGCTATTATAATAATTCTATTACATTTTGAGTACAATAATAGCTATTATAATAGTTCATACAAATGGGGCATAAGACATTGGAAAATCCAACCACTTATTTGCTCTGTTTTCACTTCCCAAGTATTTTTGTTCTCAACTTTGCATTGTAGTGAGAAATCTGGTTTTGATTGTGGTAAAAAAAAAAAAAAATATATATATATATATATATATATATATACAAATGGGGCATAAGACATTGGAAAATCCAACCACTTATTTGCTCTGTTTTCACTTCCCATGTATTTTTGTTCTCAACTTTGCATTGTAGTGAGAAATCTGGTTTTGATTGTGGTAATATAAAAAAAAAATAAAAAATAAAAAAAAAATCATGAAGATGATCTGACGAGTGCGGCTAAGAGGTGGTTTATTTCCACACCAGGATTTTGTATCCGTTGCCATTTTCTTATCGATATTTGAAGTTCCACCAGCATCCAAATTGGCATATTAGCATTAGAAAAACGAAGGGAACATATTAGTTTTATTTTTTTTATTTATTTTTTATTTTTTCCAACTTGGAGTGGGGAATTTGAATTATATCTTTTAATAGAATCGAGTATAAAATTAAGTTAAGTTGTGCTTATAATTACAATCCAATTTATTATGAAACTATTTCACTTTCGGTATCTGATTTTTGATATTCAAACAAAGTATGAAATTATCCGGAAAGATGCCACAAACTATGACGTACGATTTACCTCTTATTTTTATTATTTATTATTTATTATTGTGCTATCGAGATATGATTTCCTAAATTTAAAACTGTTTTACATTGCGGTTGCAAAGTCCTTTTAGAACAATCTGCCATCAATTTGCGAAACTTTCTCCATCATCTTTTTTCTTTTCGATTTAAAAAATTTTGAATTATAAATTCATTGAGGAGCATCCTATTTTGAACTTGATTGAGGTCTAATTTCAACACCAAAAAAAATTCTTTAGCAAGTAAAAGAAAATAAAGTTTATTGTTTATTTCATTTAACTATTTCTTTAGGGCATATTTAGTACATTATATTAACAACTCCGTCTTGTGTTATTTTGTATTACATGTTAAATTTATTTGATTTAAATATGTACAGTACATATTCTTCCTCTCTTGTATGTATTAACCATATTTAGATGGAGTATTCCAATAGGATAAGGTTTGGAAAAAAAAAATGTAGATATAAATCACATACACAATGTGGATGTAGTATAAACGAATTTTAATTGAAAAATTATCACTTCAGTCAGATTTATTTTATTTTCCTTTCTTACCATACCAAATAATTTTGATAAGAGGCCATAGATAGCTTTGTAAAGCTTGCAGACATGATGAGGTGATCTTGATCAATAAATCCATGTGGCTGAGCCATAAATACATCCTCGGTGACATTACCCTGCAGAAAGGCATTGTTCACATCAAGTTATCGAAGTGACCAATCACCAATAACAGCAAGACTAAGAACCAAACGAACTGTGGTGGGTTTGATAACAGCACTGAACATATCATGATAATCAATATTAGGGCGCTGATGAAACCCCTTGGTAATTAAGCGAGCCTTGTACTTGTCAACAGAGCCATCAAGTAAACATTTAGTGCAAAAAATCCACTTACAACCAACAAGATTCTGAGTTGAGTCCGATGGAACAAGTTCCTATGTTCCATTCCAAACAAGAGCATCATACTCTTTTGACATGGCCTGATGCCACTTGGGATCTTTGATGGTTCAAGGTCAGAAGCAGAGGCAAGTTGAGCACTAAGATTGAGCTTGTTGATTGGTTTGCAAATATTGTTCTTAGAACAGGTAACAATAACTCATGTAGTTGGGTCAATAGGCATGGGAGGAGGAAGGTTGGAGGAATGGGAAGCGAATGTTGAGGTGGTGGGAATAGGGTTTTCGGGGTGGGATGGCGGAAACGCTGAGTTCGGAGGGTGGGAAAGGGGGGTCGGGTAAGTGGGCCAGGGAAGTGGTGCTGGGCAATCAGGTAGGGTGGGTGTAGTGGGCGGGCGCTACAGCATGGGGCTGGGAGGCTGTAGCACTGAAGGTCGGGGTTGAGTTGAAGGGGGCTGGCATGTCGGCGATGGGGGGAAGGCTGCGGTGTTGGGGTGGGAGGTTGTGGTGGTGTTTGGTTGGGTGAGTGGAGAAGAAAAAAAGGAAGAGATTTAAAACCATCACACAGAGGAGGCGCCGTGGACGAACCTGGAGACGGTGCTGGAGTAGCCGAGGTGTGAGACGAGGGAGGTAGCCAGTGAGATAGCGTGTCAAGTTGAGGACGAGGCAAGTGAGAGGGAAGAGAGGAGAAGGGAAAAATGGTTTCTACAAACTTGACATGACGTGATATATAGATTTTAGAGGAAGAGGGATCAAGACACAAATATACACTTTGAGTGAGAGGATAGCCAAGGAAGACATATGGTGTAAAATGAGACGCTAATTTATAAAGGGAATAAGAACGCAACCAAGAATAATAGAGACACCCAAAGATATGTAATTTAGAGTAGTTAGGAGAGGATCGAAAGAGTTGGACATACGGTGAAGAAAGATGAAGTGTGGGAGTGGGCAGACGATTGATGAGATAGACAGCCGTAGCAAAGGCATAAAACTAGTAAGAGAGAGGCATGGAGGCATAAAAGAGAAATTCCCTGAGATCCCAAATAAGATGAAAGAGCTTGATATTCTTCACCATTATCAGAATGTAATGTTATGATTTTGCGATCGAAAAATTTTTCAACAAGAATTTGAAATTAGATGAAAACATCATAAACTTGAGACTTTCGTTTGAGAGGATAAAGCCAAATATATTTAGTAAAATGGTCAACAAAGATGACATAGTATTTAAAGTTATCAACATAATGAACATGAGAGGTTCATACATCAGAAAATATTATTTAAAAAAGACGGATGTCCTAATCTTTGATGCCACTCGGATGAAGTGGTCTTGACACTAGAAAAGGCAACTAACGGAGAGGACTTGACAGGAAACACCGGCCATTCGTACACACCATTTTTAGTTCATCCCTGCAAAAGGATTACCCCCGTACGAAGATCCTTTACCTGAAAGGAAGAATGTAAAAATTCAATTGACGTGTTATTGGATGTACAAAACTGAGAGATAGAAATAAGATTCTTTTTTATTGTGGGTAGTATTCATTATAGTATCGTCGTCGTTTGTTTGACTTTGGAGAAGATATTGTTTCTTTCTTTCTTAAATAAATATAAGAGACCTATGAGTCTTATTTTTAAAAAAAGAAAATACTTTCAAGTCCAAACACCTCCTCTCGAGCTAGTTCCAAAGGAATATTGTCGTTTAAAATGTGTAATGTTGTTTCTTAATATTTTGTCGTTTGTAGTTGACATCATCGTCTCTAAAATTACATGTGTTCATGTGAGATATCATCTTGTTCATTGATCCTAAAAAAACAATTGTGAAACAAATTATTAAAATTGATGTGTGTGTGAGTGTATATATTATGATGGTTGAAAAAGAAAGTAAGCAGGCATGTGTACTGTTTTTAAAAGTTGAAGTAAATTGTGTTTTTTTTTTTTTTCAAAACGTTTAACTATAAAAGTTTTTTAAATCCTTCAAAAAAAAATTTTTTTCTTGAAAAGAAACTTTAGACAAATTTAGAAATTTTTTTTTTTTATTTCAGTGGAGTAATTAGTTCAAATGGTATTTAAATTGGAGCCATAATTTAAAAAGTACATATTTTAGAGGACTACATCAAAAAATATTTTTGAGAAAAATCATTTTAAAAGTAAATTAGCGAACGAAAACATTATCATTAAGAATATTTCAAAATACAAAATTTAAAAAGAAAAAAAAAAGCAAGTAGTTGAAAGCAAACAAGTAAATAGTTAAAGTTAAAGAATTTAAGGTTATTTTCATTAATCATCCATGACAAATTTTATGATGTCGTATTGGGTTTTGCTTTCTGTATTGGGGGATTTGCAAGAATGCCTTAAATTTGACACCTCATTATAATTTTGTCATCCATAAAAGTAAAGTTATTAATTTTGTCATTTTATAATATTTAATTAAATAATTAAATGAAAAAACAGTAAATAGATAAAAATACTCATATCTCTTTATTTTATTTTATTTTTTATTTATTAGAATATTTTTTTATATATCTTCGACTCCGTTTACCGGCTAGTCGTCAGTTGATCTCCGATCACCGGTCTTTGGTCATCGGAAATTTTTTTTCATATTTCAACAAAGAAGACTGGATGTATCCTGCTCCACTCGACGGTCGCCAGAAATTTTTTTTTTCATATTTCAACAAAAGGTGATTAGATGTATCCGACTCTGGTCATCGGTGTCGATGTTGGTCACCATAGAGATTCTATTAGAACCCAAAATGGATTCTAACAGAATATATAGTTTTTGGATTTCAACAAAGATGACCGGACGTATCCGATTCTGATAGTTAGAGAGATTCTGTTAGAATCTAAAATGAATTTTACCAGAATCTGAGAAAACAAAATGGATTCCGATAGAATGCAAAACAAACAAAAAAGATTCTGATAGAATGTAAAACGGTCGAATTTTGATAGAATGCAAAACGGATTCTATCAGAATGCAAAATAGATTCTACCAGAATCCGATAAGGCAAAATGCTTTCTGATAAAATGCAAAACAGATTCTGATAGTATATAAAATGGATTATGATAAAATCTGAGAAGGCAAAATTGATTCAGATAGAATGAAAAACAGGCAAAATGGATTTTGATAAAATATAAAACGACCGAATTCTAATATAATACAAAATGGATTTTATCAGAATGCAAAATAGATTCTACCAGAATCCGAGAAGGCAAAACGCATTTTGATAGAATGCAAAACGGATTTTGATCGAATTCAAAATGGATTCTCATAGTTTTTTTTTTTTCACCTATCCAGTTGAAACACAAAATCGTTAACGCTCTAATTTTTACCCTCCAATACCAAAAATTTTCCCGGAAAACAAACGGAAGCAAGAAAATCGACAAACAAATCATCAAAAAACAAACCAAACCATAAAAAATAAATTTTCTCGGCAAACAAACCACCGAAAATAGCAAATTATTCACAAGAAAAATAACACATTCTTCTAATGGATTCTATCGAAACGTTCAAGTACTTTTTCAAAGTTCACAACACTAAAATCATTAAATTCATTGTGTCTATTGTTACACTTGATTCTATATCAAAGAAATAGTCTGCACCTGGTTGGCGGCTTGATTGGATTGTGACCAATGATCCCAATGGAATCCTTAAAAAACTAGGGTCCTCTTTTTGTTTTTTGTTTTTTTAAATCTCTCCGACTATTTATGTAATTATATACGTATGTGTGCATATGTATTTGTGTAAGTGAGTGTGTGCATATAATATATATAATATACAGCACTGAATAGAAAACACAGTTCGTCGAATCAAGCAAGCAAAGTGAAAAACAAAATAAATTTATATCGATTTTCAAAGCATAAACTTCAAAATACTTTTCTCTCTGTACATACGTTTTGTATTCTATCAAAATCCATTTTGTATTTTATCAGAATTTTACCTTCTCGGATTCTGATAGAATCCATTTTGCATTCTGATATAATCTGTTTTGCATTCTATCAGAATCTGTTTTGTCTTATCGAATTCTGATAAAATCCAATACCATTTTGGATTATGATATAATTTATTTTGCATTCTATCGAAATTCGTTTTGCATTCTATCAGAATTCATTTTACATTTTATCGGTGACTGACCAACAACCAGTGACCTGCCAGTGATTGTAGACCGGCCGACGATCGGTGATTGTAGATCGGTCGATGATCGGAGACTAGTGACCTACCAGCGACTGACGAACGGAAAAGTTCTGATTCAAACTATTTTTGTTAAAATGTTCCCTGATTAAAATCTAGAAAAAATTGAATTTTAGTTTTTAAAAAAATTCTGTTTCAAATCTTTTATCCAAACATGCCATTGTTCTAAATTATATTGGTTATATATTATATGTATAAAAAAAATGTTCTAGCTTACAACTTTTCTTGAAAGGATGAGTTTTTTGAAGCAAACACACAACGTGTCTCAAACTCAGTCTTTTCGTAATTTTTTAAACACTGTAGTAAGTTTAGACTAAACTTTTGGGGTTCAAATCCTTAGAACAAACAGCCTTTGAATAAATACACATAAAACCGGAACAATAATAACAAAACAAAAAAAAAAAAAAAAAAACGACATGATCAATAAAAACAGCAATTCACTTTAAATTAAAATGAAAAAAAAAAAAAAACACTCGGGCGTACAACATCAACATAAAACAACAGAAAATTTGTTAAAGGACATGAAATATGAAAAGATATGCTTGTTTGGCCACAAGTTTAGTTTAAACTAAACTGTACTTTTTTTATCATGATTTTTATCTTTTTCTAAAAATTTTTTTTGTCTTTTCTGAAAATTTTTTTGTCTTTTCTGAAAAATTACTATTGAAACTTAAAAATCTTAAACTAAACTCATTCACCAAACACCCCGATAACTAATTAAAGACATCCAAATGAGGAAACGACAATGAAATATGTAACGAGCAACTCATTAATAAACAACGAGAGCCTAAAAACATTAATTAGTTAATTGACAAATGAAAATTGTAAAAGATATCAATTTTAAAAAATGATAATAATATCACACATGGACGATGATACTCAAACGAAATGCTACATTAAAAAAAATAAAAAATAAAAAATAAAAAGGGAAAGAAACGCTACGTAAAAACAACAATAACCCAAGGCATTGGGAGAAGAAATGTATATTTTCTCTATTATAAGAAACATATTCTCTATTTAATTTTACACAAACTCAGAAAACAACATGAACTCAGAGAAACTGATAAAAAGAAAAAGAAAAAAAAAAAAAAAAAACTCCTAGAATCATGGGGGAAAAAAAAAAAACTCACAGTAAAACGACATTAATTTGGTGAACCGACAATTAGTTAAAAAGGACAATGACGTAAACAAATGGACACATGAAATAAAATGACATCAATTTGGTGAACCGACAATTAATTAAAAAGGACAATTAGATAAACAAATGGACACATGAAATGTACGTGACGTCAACTCCAAAAACAACAACTAGATGACATAAAGAAACGGCAACAGACAAGAGATTGGAAAAGACACTAAGGTTTCATTTGATATTTAAGTTTAACTGTAATTAAATTGTATTTTTTCATTTCAGTTTTTGTCTTTTTTTGAAAAGTCAATAAAATTTATAACTAGTTTTTGAAAAATCAACTAACTCCAGTTTAAAAATTTTATCTTCAACCGATAAACCAAACGTAAACTAATTGGTTAAACAACATCACTTAAAACGACAATGACCAAAAGAACCAGCATGAAATATACAAAAGATATTCAAACCAACATGAAGAAGCAAAAGCCATTCAACTTGAAATACGAAAACCAAATGAGGAAACAACTATGACCCAGAAACCGAGAACTCATTTAAAACAAAAGGAACTTAAAAACGACATCAATATGGTAAACAACACCATCAACTATAAACGACAATGACTTGAACGACGAAAAACCTGTGCAAGCCACCAATTGAACGACAACTATACTAACAAGCGACATCAAATGTAAAATCAACGATTAATTAAGACATCAACAGCGTGAGGCAATAAAAAATTGATAGTATGATTGAGCAAAAAGAAATTCCAAGGACAGCCAAATGGCAGCGACATCATCAAGAAAGGCACAAAATAATCAAGAGTAATTAAAATGTGCAAATTAGTCCTTTCTAGTAACAAATGTTAAAAATTGGATAGAATAGATCACGTGTATAAAATATGAAAGTTAAATCATGTAATTTTTTTGTTGATTACATTTAAATAATAAATTATGTGTGATTAACGTGACATTTTTCTGTTACATTTTTTATGAGTTTTATTTTTTTTAAGAAGAGGAAATTATCTAAATAATCACATTTTTTCATCCATTGATCTACATGACATAAATTTCTCATTTTTGACTAATATGACACAAATTGTAGTTAATTTTAGTTTAATTTTGTATCATATTAGTCTAGTGTTAAATTTTTGTGTCATGTTAGTGTAATGGTCTTCAAATTTGTGTAGCAGTCTTCAAATTTGTGCCATTACGGTGCTTCCAAAAAAAAAAAAAAAGGACCATTTTATACCATTTTAAAAAGTTTAGAGACTTTTAGTAAAAAAAAAAAGAAAAAAAATCATTCTAAATAGCAAAAATTTGAAGTTGTATTTAGATAGTTGTTGAAAATCATTCTGAATGGAATATCTTTGGAGAATATGTATAATTAAAAAATAATGAAAAAAAAAGATTAAAACCTATTTTAAAATTAAAAAAAAAAAGAAACAAAACAATAACAAAAATAAAAATCAGTTAGAAATACGAAAAATTTTAAAAATGTTGACACTTTATATCAGATGCTACAATGATAGAGAGGGTTTTGGTAAAACGCACATCTGAATGACCTTTGCAAACTACCGTAGATTGCACTTATCATCCCTGACTTTAAGGCCAGCTTGCGGGACATAAAATGCTAATAGCTCTTTTTAACTTTTACCTTTTCAAAAGTATATTTTTAGACTCAAAGGGTAAAAAGAAAAAAGTATATTTCCCAACAAATATTCAAACTATTTCGCTCTCTGTATTCTGCCGTTCTTCAAGAGCTGTCCCAGAAATCCCAAGTAAACAAACAACATACCCAAGTCCAGTTCTATAAAAGTCATTCTATTTGGAATGCTTATGCTGCAACATAATATTGATGACAAGGGTGATGAGCATAATAAATAAGACATGGTTACCGATTTTATTTGGTATGATTTTTTTCATCGATATTTCCGACCATAAGGAGTACGTTTTTTCACATCATTGAATTAACAATGGAATTGTATACTTCACACTATTCACATGGAAAATGGGGGGTGGCCAGTGGCCTTTTGACAAGAAAGCTTAAGAGAACTTGTCAACTTCGAAAAGGGATAGCACACAAATCCTCAAACAAGCAAGCTAGCCCAAGCAGCCATGAAAGCAAATCCACCAAATGGAGCCAAGGCAGAATACTTTCTGTCCTCGAGGACTGCCACCGCATAACATCTGCAGAACCCATGACGCATGAACATTAAATTCAAATAAAATGAGCTCAGAATGTAGAACACTTCAGTAAAGTTTCTTCAAAGCAAACAATTGAACAAGCTAATGTAGAAACAATGGCAAACAACACCGACTCGGGCATTGCTTGTGAAAATATACAGTTTTCGTACAAAATACAGTCTAGTAAGCAGTGATACGAGGTTATCACCCTCTCTTCCCCCATCTGACACCACTGCCATCCAAAACCTAATAGAAACTATGAGAGATAAAGTTATCTCAAAGCCCATGTGACCCAAAGAGCACAAATTCATGAACCAGCGAAATGCGCAGCTATGGTATGGTATATAATAATAATGCTTCTCCAAATAGACTTGAACATCACAGAAAACCACAAGAAATCCGATGAATACAAACGTCATGAGAAAAAAAATATATATAGATGATTGATATGACCATGAAACAATCCTCTATTAGATACTTTATTATGCAACATGCACAGGCCAGTGGCTATGCCCGTTGGCACCCCATATTGTGCGAAGTTGCTAAACCTTGCAACTCATCATGGCAAGTCTATTCTTTCTGAGAGAGAAATTAGCATTTACTGTAATATGTACTTTCTATGGCGTATAATCCGTTTATTAGCTTAGCATTCCTGTTAATCGTTAGTCATTACCTATCAGAGTAGATAATACTGCCTTATCTACAACTTGTCTACTCATACATCTAATGAAATTTACAGTTTTACACAGAGAAAAATGACGAATACCTGATTTCTGACTTCATGGCATCCAAAAAGGTAAGTACTTTTCACATTCATAAGGTTTCATGAGTTTCAATAAACATCGTCTAGCAATCCATTGAAACTCATAATCATGAATCCAAGGGATAAAGACCAAGAAATCCTTATCGTTTGTTAAGGAAGTGGCACAAAAGACTTGAACGAGTTCAGAAACAGTCTTTCACATGCCAAGCTTTTAAAGACGTGCAAGGAGGAGGAATTAGTGGTTCAATTTTGTATTAGGGTGGTCACTTTGGTAGAATCTTGTAGGTTTTATATAAATAGGGATTTGTAACAAGGATGTACATTGTAGAGAGATTAAAAGAACCCACTTTCTGATTGAAAATCCTCGAGAGAGAAACTGGGTTCTTTGGGATTTTGGGTCTAGTGTACATAGAGACGGAGAGTTCTGAATTTCTTCGAGGGTGTACTCTCTTGTTAGTGGGGCTTTCTTCAATGTTCCAGGACAGGAATCTAGGATAAATGCCAACCTCGTTGGCCTCCCGTCTCCTTTGTTGTGTGTTTCAGTTTTTTGGGTTTATAGTGATTGCATAATAAGTCTCCTTGGTGACTGAAAGGCAGTAAAAGAAATAACAAGTGGTGTGAGAGCCCAATTACTTTACAATGGAGTCTGCAAAATCCAATCTTGAGTGTTCACGAGAAAGAGTGATTTTGCTATTTGGAGGTTGAAGAAGAGAACACTACTCGTGCAGCGGGGTCTTGACTATGCCTTTGGTGGTGAAAAAAAACTTAGCAAGTACTCTAACGGAAAGAGAGAAGAACGACATAATTAACAAGGGTCACACCGTGATTTTGAATCTGGGTGATCGGGTTCTCAAAAAAGTTCTGAAGGAGAATACTATTGCAGCGATTTTGGCAAAATTGGAAAACCTATAAATGACAAAATCTTTGGCAAACGGGCTTCCGTTGACAAGAAAACTTCATATGTTTCCAGATAAATCCATTAATGATCGTTTTAATGATTTCAACGAAATTTTTGACAATCCAGAAAACACTGATGTTAAGACGGATAATGAGATCAAGCAGTAAAAAGAGTCAGCCTTGTTGCTAATGTCTTAAGAGAGTTCTGCTGAGATTGGCGTATAGAATCGAGGGTCTTACCATAACCAAAAACAAAATCTGATAGGAAAGAAGATAGCTTTAGATAGGAATATGGCCAGAGGAAGAACAAAAGGAGAGATTCAGACTTCAGATGGTAAAAATCGATCAAGATCAAAACCAGAAACTACAAAGAAGATATGCTTCCTGTGTTACAAGGGTGGGCATTTCAAATGAGACTTCCCAGAACAAATAAACACTTAAAAGAATAAAATCACGAGATTTTGCAATGGTTGAAGACGAGTATGAAAGTGCAGAAGTACTTACTACTTTGATTAGGGATTCAGCCTATGATTAGGTACTAGATTTGGCGTGCTCATTCACGTGCGCCCCTCTAACATTGGTTTCAAGACTATCAAGAAATTGATGGTGGAAAAGTTTTGATGGGAAATAGTGACGAAAATACAGTTAATCGGCACGGTAAAGATCTAAACTACAGATGACGCACTGAGAATTCTAACAAATTTAAGGCAAATTCCAGAACTTTCAAGGCTAAAAAAATGGTGTGCTGAAAGTTAAGAAGGGCAGTGAAAGAAATGACATGGTTTTATAGCATTTAAAGGCATGAAAAATGGCACTTACGTCCCAGAGAATGCTAAAATGCCGGCAGTCAGAAGGCCTCCAAACTGAAACAGAAAACGATGAAATAAAAAACCCATAAACATCATTATTCTTACGCAAAAAGCAAGACACTTGGAACTGGACTCATAACAAAAAGGAAACTCACAATGTGGGGACGTTTGGTCAGTGGAGCACCAAGCAAAGCCACCGTATGAGCTAAATGGTAAACTGACGCTGTTTGCCAAACCTTCCCATAAATCAAAAAACATAAATAAATAAATATATATATATATACACATCCAAAAAATTATACCAAAAAACAAAACAAAAAAAAAAATACTGGGTATAAATGAATTGGGCATTGGAAATAAACCTCTTTGTAAACTGGGTTTTGGGGTTTGAAGAGATGGGTACCATAAGCCCCCAACCCAACAGCGGCAACACCTGTTTTTTCATTCGAAAAAGAATAATTTTGTTCTGGGTTTCTTCTGAAAATTAATCTCATTGAAAATAACAAATTATAGTAAAAATAAAAAATAATATAAAACAAGGTTAAAGTAAGGATAATATAAATATACCAGAGATGGCAGCGACTTTGCGCCAGTGAAGAGGATCCATACTGCGCTTGAGAGTATGGGTTTGGACTTCCGAGATCAAAGGATCAGACAGAGTCAAGCTTTCGGGTTCAGCAGCTTCTGTTCTGGAGGTCATTGTTGTCGTTCGCAGTCAAATGTTTCCACACGACGTCGTACTTGTTTTCTTTTGTTTTGTGTGTGTGTGTGTGTGGATGTATAGCTTGCTTGGTTAACTAATTGGCTTATTTGTAAGAATGCCCCTGAACTTTTTGAATTTAGTAATTTAGCCTCTAAATTTGTTTTTTTCCCAAGCAATCAATCTCTTGAAATTTCAGTTATTTTTATTCAAATTCATTAAAATAAAGTTTTTTCACAAAACTTACACATTATAGCTCAAAAGGGACAATGTCGATCATTTTTACTTAATTTCAATATAAATTTCTTTTAAATTTAGGTGCAAATTTGAGTATAGTTAAATTAGATTCAAATTTTCAGAGAAAATTGTATTGAAGTTAAGCAAAAATGATCAAGTTATGTGTAAAAAAAAAGTTCAAATTTTAACGTATTTGAACAAAAAGGATTGAATTACCAAAAATTATAAATTCAGGGGGAAAAAGTTTAGGTACTAAATTGTCAAATTTGAAAAATTTTAGGGGTATCTATACAAATAAGTCTCAGTAATTTCATGACTCATCCGGTTAGAGATAAGGCTATGTTTTTGTTTTTTGTTTTTATTTTTTTTTCTTTTTTTAAAAGGGTGATGGTTATCATTTAGGATCAGTTTGGGGGAAGAGGAGTTTGGAGACGGAGTTTGGGAGATTAGATTGGAAATGTATGTTGTAATATAGAAAATAGTGTAAAAAATTTGAAATGTATTCAGAAAAAATACAAAATAGATCTTGTTTTATTTATCTCATCATTATAAGTATTTTGATATAAGAATTATCTTATTTTAATTTGAAATAGAAAGTTATAAATTAATAAAATTTGAGTTTATGATAGATATTTAAAAATATAAATAATGAAGAAAAAAAGAGGGAAAAAAATATTTAAAGATGGAGTCAGAGATGTGCCCTCAAATGGGCCCTTAGTTGGGAAGAACTTGGACAATGGATAATCTCTCTTTCTCTCTCTTAGGTAGATAATCTTCTTCTTCTTCTTCTTCTTCTTCTAGGTAGATAATCTCGTTTACAATAGGGAAAAAGGGAGGTAAATAAGATGAATAAAAAGTTGAAGAAAATTTAATAGGGTGGTCAGTAAATAGTATATTTTCATAAGTATATAATTTTTTTTTTCTGGAAGATAAGTATATAATTGTTACAATAGAAAATATCTAAAATACCTCCACTTAGATTTTACCATGTTAGAAAGACTTATTTGCATGAATGCCTTTTTGAATTTGATAATTTAGTTTCTAAATTTTTTTTTTCCTGACAATCAATCTCTTGAACTTCAAATTTTTGATAATTCAATTATTTTTACTTAAATTTATTAAAATTAAGATAATTTCCTTGATCATTTTTGCTTAATTTCAATATAAATTTCTTTTAAAATTTAGGTTTAAATTTGAATATAATTGAATTAAGGTTCAAAGTTTAAAGGAAATTATATTGAAGTTAAGTAAAAATGTTTAACAATGTTCTTCTTGGACTATAATGTACAAGTTATGTGTAAAAAATAGTTTAAGTTTTTACGAATTTAAGTCAAAAAGACTGAATTGTCAAAAATTATAAATTCAGAGGTTGGTTATCAAAAAAAAAAGTTTGGGAACTAAATTGTCAAATTTGAAACGTTTAGAGAGTATATGTACAAAGAAGTCTTTTAGAAAATCTCTAACAATAATCTCTCTCCTCCACCTTTCTTCCTCTCCACCTTTTTGAACACATCGGCAGCCAACACTTAAGAGTCCGATGGTCGTGATCCCTCTTCGACCGAACGTTGCTATCGCGTTACCATTCGACACTATCACGAACTCCCGATCTTCCGATCTTCGCATGATCTCGTGAACTCCCAATCTCGCAACTGTCGCGAGATCTTCATGAGCACCAGCAATCATGTTTGTCATCGAGCTGACGTCATTGTCTTCCCTTTCGTCTATAGTGGCAATGCGAAAATCTAGGGTGCGGTTAGGTTAAGGTCTTTGGGATTGTATTAGAATTCCCAATCAATTGAGCTTCCTATTTTTTTTTTTTTTTTTAAATAAGCTTAAATTTTGTAATTTCAAAAATAAAAACCGAAAAAAAATTTAAATTTTTAACTAATGTATAATAAAAATAAAAAATTTTGTAAATATTTTATTTACCTACCTAAACTACATTTACGAAACTTTAAAAGGTAAATAATATATTCACAAATATATATTTTTAATTACGAGTAAATAAATTAAATTTTTTTTGGTAAGTTACAAGTAAATAAATTATTTGCATGATATACTATTTACTTGATAAATATGATATTTACTTGGTATATTTGAAATTTATCTAAAAATCTGGTATTTAACTAGTAACTCTACTATTTACTTGGTAAATCCATTAGATTTTTAGTTTATAATTTTAGCAAGCGTTTGGTGCATGGGTTTGAATTGAGTTTTTTTGGGTTAGAATTGAATTTAATTTAATTGAATGTGTGTTTGGTGAGGTGTTTGAATTGTTAGAATTAAAAAATGTAAAAACTTGAAATGTGTTTGGAAAAAAAATCACTATGGAGCTTGTTTCGTTTCTCTTCAAATTCGTTGCAATTTGAAAAAAAAATTATCTCATTTAGACTAGTATATGTAAAGTTATGGACTTTTAAAGTTTGAGTTTAAAAAAATTTATGAATAGTAAAACTAACGTTGACTTTTCAGAATTTGTTATTTCTTTTTGTAATAACTGTTGCAACCTACACGAGTGACATGAGTAGTATGATGTCGTTTTCTAGTTATAACCAAATATTTATACCCATTGAAATTTGGAAAAAGAAACTTGGTGGTTGCAAAGTGTTTCTACCGAGCACGTGGATTAATTTATCTTGCATGTCCTAATTGAAAACCATTATTAACTCATTGTTGCTGAGTTTCTTATTAACAATTCTATATTTTCTTTTTCTTTTATTTATGCTTGATTTGAGGGGCTCTGAAGTGACAAACAACAAATGCATATCCAAATGAATCCAGCAGGTAATATTTCTTGCTCACTAGTAGTTGCTATATTTGATATTAGAAAAAATATCACTTTATATTTTGTTCTTTTTTCTAATTTTGGTTTGCTGTGGGAGAAAACATTGTTGTACACGTAAAAAAGACAACTGAGTTTTGTAACTTCTCAAGTTTCATGGTAAGATAAACATTCTTAAGCTTGATTTGTAGATAACAACAATTGGAATTGTTCAAATGGCATATCTGATTCTAGAATTTATACTTGCAAGATTCTTAACTCTAAAAAATTAACACTAAATTTTTTTTTTAAATCTAAGACCCTTGCAGATAAGAATTAAGAAAATAAAGCAATTATATTTTCTTAAAGTATTACCATTCAGGTGCTTTTGCCCATTCTAATCATGCTAAGAACTGATTATAGGGGTTGTTGTCTTCGAGTTGATTATGCTTTCTTCTCTCATTCGTCTTGTCTTGTCGTTTTTTGATTTTTGTTGTCTTAAATTTGGTGTCCTCTATTGTTTACCATTCCTTTTTTTCTTTTTTCTTTTTTCTTTTTTATGTTTTTCGTTTTAGAACTTCTAATTGTTTTATTATTCTTGCTTTTCGTATTGTTCTTTACTGGGCCATTTTAGTTTTCACGGTAGACATCTTTGTGAATATTATCATTGTTTCTTCATCTGTCCTGTTCATTTCATGCACTTTTTATGAGTTTTGTTTTTGAACTTGTCGTTTTTGCAGTGGATACCTTTCCTCTGGTTGTCGTTTAAATTATTATTGTCGTTTTCTCCTTTCATGTTATTTTTTAGTTATTACTACTTGTGTTGTAGTTGTTCTCGTTTTGACCCGTTCATATTGTTTCGTAAAGTTATTGTCATGAACATGCTGATCTTTTGCATGCTCTTGTTTTAAAGATGTTTCCAAAGCTATTATTGTTCAAATTATTGGTGTTGTTAACTACTATTTGGTACTATGCTCATTTGGTCTCTAACCTTTAAGTTGTGATTTGGTCTCCAAAATTTTTTTTTGGCTAAAAGATCTCTAAATTCTTTATAATGGTATAAAATGGTCATTTTTATTAACAAACATTAAAGGTACAAAAAAAGGTCACTTTAATCACACATAATTTCCTAGTTAAGGGTAGTTAAGAAAAAGATTTGCATGATTCAACTTAAATATGTCATACACGCGATCTATTCCATCTAATTTTTAACCTTTGTTAGTAAAAATACTAATTTGCACCCCTTTTTAAGAGTTTAGGATCTTTTAACTACACCATTTTTTTTTTGGGTTGGGGGAGGGGGGAGGTCATATCACAACTTCCTGAATAAGTGAGGAACCAAATGAGCAATTTACCATTTATTATTTAGTGTGACATTCTTTCTTTTCAGAATTTGGGGTACATGAATTTTAACTCTATATTAGTTAGATGTGAAACTCTTGCTAAGTTATAGTTTTTTACTCTTGTTCAAAGACTTTTATAACCTTTATTATTTTCGTTATAAAGTCGGTGTCATCGGTGTCCTTTTTTGATGATGTCGCTTGCCATTTGGTTATCGTTTGAATTTCTTTATGCTCTATAATATTATTATTGCCTTTCCCTGTTGATGTTTAAATAACCGTTCAATTGGGGGCTTGCACATGTTTTTTGTCGTTCAAGTAATTGTCGTTTTTAGTTGATGGTGTTTACCATAGTAATGTCGTTTTTAAGTTCCTTTTGTTGTCAATTAGTTCTGGGTGTTTGGGACATCGTTGTTTCCGCATTTGCTTTTCGTATTTAAAATTTTAAATGTCTTTTGCTTCTTTCATGTTGGTTTGAATGTCTTTTGCATATTTCATGGTGGTTCTTTTGGTCATTGCGGTTTTAATAGATGTTGTTTGGTCAATTAGTGTTGTCTTTTGCATGCTTGCATTCCAGACCCACATGGGCATGAGGCCATTTATGTTGTTTCCACTAAGATCCAAGAACCTTAGTTTGTCTTGGTACGTAAGGAAATCGGGAAATTCCCAAAAATTGCAAGACGTCAATCCCAAGATATCGAATTTCTGAATGGTCGAATTTGTAACATTGGCACGTTTTGTATGCACTGACAACATGTTGTTACCAAGTGCAAGTTCCGCGAGATTTTTCATGTCATCAAACATGGCAAAATCGACCGTGCCATCGAAATAATTCTGGTAGAGATTCAGAGTTGTCTAGACAGTGATTGTGGGATGCGACCAGACAATTTATTTCTTGAGAAACTTAGAACGTTTAATAATTGGGTAAAGTTTGCAATCCAAGGTGGAATCAACTGATTACCACCAAACCATAAGGTGGTTAGCTGGGTGAGGTTTTGAAGAAAGGTAGGGACTTGACCGCTGATGAGTAGGGTTTATACCGATGATTCGAATACAATCGTCTTGATGTGTTGTTAGTTTAAGAGTCATTGTAATGTTCTTCAAGTTGTTTTTAGTGTATTTTAGTAGGTTAGAAAACAAATGACTCTTTAAATAAAATATGCGAATTTGGTGCAAATTCTGCTAGACACAAAGCTCAAGAAGGACAAAGAGCCAAGGCTACAGCCCTGGAATTGAGGGCTACAGCCCTGAAGCTCGACAAAGCAAGGGCAGAATAGTGAGGGCTGCAGCGCTTATCGTTCGCAGAAGTTTCCCTTTCTTGTAATTTTTGATTCAAAAGTTGCCATTTTTGGAACAAGTCTATAAATAGGAGAGATAGGGTTAGTCTAGGCGTCTTGGTCTTTGGTTGTTCTTCTAAGCCGACAAACTAAAGATAAAAAAGAAGAAAAAGAAAAAAAAAAGTATTTGTTAGGATTTAGTTTTTAAGAATTTTATTTTTATTTTTATTTTTAGGTTTTGTTTTCTACAAAAGTTTAGGAGATTGCATCTTCAATCATCAAGAAGAGAAGGAGAAGAAGATTAGAGGAAAATTCTTGGAGACTTGTGACAACTCCAAAAGATGTTTTTCTTCCTATTTTCTTATCTTTTTATTTTTGTAAATTAAGAATATTTGAACGTTTATTTTGTAGAATTTTATTTTTATTTATGAATTAGTTTTCTTTTTCTGGGATTGCAATTTGAACTCAACATGTAGTTTGAATTTATTTACTTTCTCTCTTTATTTTAGTAATTGATATCGGATTGTTTGTTCTATCTTATACTTAATGCTTCTAATTAATTGGTCACTAATTAAATTGATTTGGTAACCCTAATGAACTTGAAAAAGGAAATTTTGTGTTCAGCCTTAGATAGAATGGCATATGGTCTATGAGCGGAAATCTTGAGTTTATGTAGGATAGGAATATACCTATGTAACATGTGTAACCATAGAGAGTGCCTATACTTAATGAATCTTTCTTAATCTAATTCTCATAGGAATATAGTGAGTTATTTAAGGGGGGTATTTCTATCTGACCATTGAAAGAGGCTTTTAGATAGCTTAGAACTGTCGGTTAACAATTCAAATTGATTAATTTATCTAGGGAAGAGTAGAGAGATCAAATGAAGTATTGAATGAAGATTGTAATCCTAAGCTTTTTCTTATTGGTTTTTATTAAATTTTTTTTGTTCTTTTCGATTATTCAAATAAAGTTAGAGTTAATATAATTTCGGTAATTGGTAAACAGTAGTCCTCATGGAAACGATATTGTACTCATTGCTTTATTATTTATTAACGATAATGTACACTTGCGTTAGAAAATCTGCAACAACCACTAAAATTGTTGTATGAAAGGTCCAAATAAGTGAGCCTGGTTAATTTACCCAATGACAATGGAGGAATCCGCGAAAACTCGCAACTTTAAGAAGTTCCAAGGAATCAAGTTTTTCGATTGAAGAAGGTATTTAGTACTACTCAACCATAGTTGTTTAAGAGGACTACTAAAACGAAATTCGGGTAAATGACCGGCAAGATTTTGGTTATCATTAATGGATAGAATCTGAAGTTTCGGAAGTTGGAAAATCTCAATGGGGAATTCTCCATACGGCCCACAATTTTTCAAGAGGAGACATGTCACGGAAGAGAAATTTGTGAAGAAATCGGGCACTTGGGACGATATGTTAAGGTTACTAAGATCGAGTGATGATAAATTTGTTAAGTACGAAATCTCCGGGGGGATTATTTGGCCAGTGAAATAGGAAGACGAGAGATTAACATACGTCAAATTGGTAAGACGGCCTAATGTAGATTAAGAGAAATTACATGAGAAAGTAATTAAAATGATTATCAGCCAAATTAAGATTTTTGAGATGAGAAAGTTGAAAAAGTTGGCTGCTAAAGGAAACCATAAAGACAACTGCTGCTGAGATTAAGAGAAATTACATGACCGGAGTTCTCGTCACACTCAACGCCATCCCACGAGCAACAGTCGGTGTCTACCGTCGATGATGCAACTTTTGGACAGGCCAAAGGGTCACGAGAAGTGGCTGACTTGTCTAGGGTAAATCCATCTTTGAGTTGCAGGCAATGCTCTCGTTATTATGGCAAAGTGGCTGCACATTTTTTAACAAACAAGTGATTAGTATAAAATGATGAAATAGCATAAAGATGAATTAGGACAAGTGTGAATCCATATTTTTTTTTTTTTACCGAAAGATCTTGAAAGAGGAAGCTATAGTTGTAGAGAGATGCAGAGTATGAGCATTAAGGCTAAACACTTTAATTTATAGACGAATAAAGGTTTGAGCGAAGCCACGTCCATGCCCCACTCATATTTTGAAAATTTTTATTTTACCTCTAATTTTTCAATAAAGTTTCAATTGTACACCGCTTATCTTAATCGTATTCTTACTTTATTAAAAAGAAAAAAAGAAAAAGAAACCATAACGGTGTCTTCACTCAGAATCTAATATGTTCTTGTGATTCCTCTGGAGCCAGGCTAACGATCTCCATCGGACTCGTCGTCATCGTCAGCCGAAGGCCCGCGTGGACGGATCTTCGTCAAGATCAAATTACGAAATTGATCTGATTTTCAGATCATGCTATTGTCGCCTTGGATTTTGTGACAGCAATGGCGATCGACGAGTAGCTACGTCCCCACGATGACAGCTTTGTCTCTGACAACGAATGGCTAAAGTGATGGTGATGATTAGGGTGGGAATGGGTTAGGGTTCTTTTCAATTTGGGGTTATTTTAAGATTTTTAATAAATTGGGTTTTTTAAAAAAATGAAAACAAAATTGTGCAATTTGAAAATTTTTACGCAAAAAAAAAAAAAAAAAAAGCGGAAAAATAAAATAAAACCAGAAAAAAGTAAAAAAAAAAAAAAAAGAAAGTAAATCTTATTATTTACTAGTAAATAGAGTATTTACGAAAAAATATAGTATTTTTGTTTTTTTAAAAATTATCAAGTTATCAAGTAAATCACATATTTTCTAATAAATCTTAGTATTTATTGGTAAATCTAATATTTATTGATAAATCCACTATTTATTAATAAATATAGTAAAACTAGGTATTTGTTTGTAAATCTAATATTTTTATTAGAAAATCTGATTAATAATGATATTTACTTTATTTCTTATAACTTGATATTTACCAGTAAATATTGATGTTTACAGTAAATTACATTTTTTTTAGTAAATCCTTTAATTACCTGATTTTTTTTGCATACTTTTTAAAAATAAATATGTTATTTATATGTAAATCTAAATATTTTATGATAACTCTGTTAATCCTAGTTTTTCACTTACATTGTCTTTAAAGTGTTACGAATTATTTTTCCTAATAAATAATTCATTTACTTGGAAATTAAGTATTTATTTTGAGATAATTTTAATAGTAAATCTAGTAATTACCAATAAATTCAATACTAATAAATACAATATTAAATAGCAAATCTGGATATTTACATTTTTTTAATTCTTGTTATTATAAGTAAATATTTGGATTGACTACATTTACACAATTTTATAAATTTTACGAATTTATATGAACTAGATTTATTAATAAATACCTAGATTTACAAATAAATACGTTTATTTAGTATATTTACATAATATTTATAATAGCAAATCGATATATCTTTATTATTTTTATTCTTTTAATTATAAGTAAATATTTATATTTATTACATTTAAATAATTTTATAAATTTTATATTTATATGACCTAGATATATTAGTAAATACCCAGATTTACACCCAGATTTATAAATAAATACTTGAATTTACTATATTTATATAATACTTGTAAAATTTTACCTAGTTAATATGTTCTATATTTACTGGTAAATACCTGAATTTACTAATAAATATAAGTATTTATCGTATATAATGGTAAGTACATAATAAATTACAAAAATTATAACAACTTATTCTATTATTAGATTTTTGTTGAAAATAATTAGATTTTCACATAATGTACTTCAAAAACATTTTCAAATAAAATTAAAAGATTACAACTTTTACCTATATATTTTTTAAAATATTAATAAAACCCCCCAAAATTCCCAAATCAGGCCACAAAACTCTAGATCTAATCAGGATCTGCCATCGTCACTGCCGGAAAAGACGGCGAGCCCGTCGCCTAAGAAAATGAGATCTTCTCCACTGAAGTTGACATTGAAGCTCGGTACCGGAGATTGCGACACCGTCGCGTGGAAGATCGTCGGAGATTGAAATCGGGCAGGGGAAACAAAGAACCCGAGTGCAGTGATCTCGGAGAATCATACGGACAGGATTCTTGCCATTCAGTGGCGACTCGCCTCTGTTTCTGGGGAGAACGCGAGCGCTTGGGAGATCTTTCTGAGTTCGCGTTCTCCACTGGCCAAGCAAATCTGCCTCGAGTCACCAGGGGAGATTGTGATGATCTAGTCGCCGGGGAGATCGCGCCTTCAGTCGACAAGAAGATCGAGAACCTCCAGTCGAGGAGATCAACAGCGTCTCTGGAGCATTCCTCGTCACCGGAGAAGAACAGTGACTCTGGTGGAAGCAAATGCAAGGAGGGGCTGGGAGACAGGGGTAGATTTGGAATTTGAGGGAAAAAATAAAGTGAATATGCTCTTTTGTTCCTAACATTTAAAATATGCCATAATTTTCAATTAGGGTATTAAAATATACCATTTAATACATTTACCGAAAAAATAACTTGTTATTACGAACCACTGTGAGAGAATTTTTTAATTTCTTTAAAAAATAAATTAACTAAATGATGAGGTGATAAGTTGGCCAAATGGAATGAATAATTTAGAATAAGGGGAAAAAAAAAAAAGACAAGACAAGCGAAGAAATTGAAGAATTTAGTTTAATCTCCTCAGAGACCACCGGTACCATGTTTTGAGTTTTTATTTGTAAATTAACAAGGCTTCGGGGTAAATCAAGCACAAAAATAATAAAGAAATGAACAAATTACTGATCAAGTCGAGTATTAAAAAAAGCTTGTTCACGTAGTATAATTTCTTGCATAAATAAAATCAACCTTTCACATTTGTACTAATGTATGGTGGGCGGGCCGTGGACAAAATGAATGCTCACGTACGTCACCAGTTGCCGTAGCCATTGATCGACGTTGAGTGATGGATTAGATTAAGGTTCAAACCCGTTGGCTTAATTAGTAGAATAGAGGTTTAATTCATAAGTCATGACTGAATTAAGATAGTGAAAAGAGAAATTTCCAATTAGTTAAACTGATATCTAAGAGGTGTGTTTTTGCAGAATAGAAATTGTTCTCCTCCCGGTCTACCACGTTCAGCTAATAAAGGCTCAGGGGTGGACTTATTGTTTTTTAGGCCTATACGTGAATGAATATATATATATACATATATATATATATAGGAAAGGTTTTGTATCCGCACAGTTATAGGTTTTTATTTTAAAACCTGTAACTTATTAATATACATGTAATTGATCTATTTATAATCTTACCCAAAACTTAATGTTTTTCGGGCCTATACGTGAATGAATATATATATATATATATATATATATAAAAGGTCTTGTATCCGATGGACGGATACATCCGACAGTTATAATTTTTTATTTACTAATCTGTAACAACTAATAAATTCAAATATAATTGATCTACTTATAATTTTGTTACATGATATTATTTAGATATTGGAGCAAATGAGATCATTAATAAAAATTTTTTTATTAATTACATTAAAACACCTGATTGTTACAATATATCACTACGTGTGGCGTTTTGTAAGATCGGATAACGGTCAATATATTTGTGCACATTCTACCGTACTAGTAGGAGGGTACCCCTCATAGGTGGCAAAGAGCTGCAACTGTACATGTTATGACATTTTGGGGGTCCACTTGGCATTGTTCTAAGGGTTTGGAGAAGGTTTAATCCCTTGTTAATTGGCTATTGTAAGTAAGGTTGAGAAGATAATTTGGTCAGTTTAGTAATTCTTTATAATGAGGGATGCTTCAGACGTAATTTCCTTTTCTTTTCATTTAGTTGTATTTTTTATTGGATCATCTTGACATTGAGTATGACAACATAACATGAGCATACAGGGGCATAACATAATTGTAACGCAAATTAATGTAATAACATAGTTCTCTCTCTTTTTGTTTTTAATCGATTTAAAAATAATTGGCTCCTCGCCTGTTAAATGAAGATAAATTTTCATCGTTCAAGCAAAAGTATCTAAATGCAAAATTGATGACCTAACATAGAGATGTAAAATAACACATATATGTTGTGCTACAAAATTATGTTCATGAGAATTCTACATAAAGGGAAAGACGGCATGTAACAATTTATCACCAACAATGCGGGGTTGTGTACACTAAGCTCAATCAGAACTGTTCATACCAACATTTTGACATCTACAACGATTTCGACAGTGGAAATGACACAATCTCAACCTATCTTACAATTATGAGATGTAAAAATTATACTTGTTACAATGCTACTCTGCCACAAATGAAAAAATAAGAAAAAAATACAATTCATAATCTTAAGCTCCAAGATACAGCTAAACTTCAAAAATTTGATAAAGCTTATAATGAACTATTTTATTATGTATGTATGTATTGTTCTAGGAAATGAGAGTCTGGATACTTCCTTTCTTTGGTTGCGGACACTTATATCGTTACTGAAGTGAACATTAAAATCGATCCCACTTTGTAGGGTTCGAGAATAGAAACAAATAATGACAGCTGATTCCGTGATGTGAAGCCTTCAACAATTCATATATATATTATATATATAATCTCGTATGTAAATTTATAATATTTTATTTAAAAACTTATAATAATTAGTTAATTTAGATGTAATTTTATATATAGAATCTTATCACATGATATCATCAAGATATTGACGTAAGAAATAAATATCACTAAAAAATATTATATTTAAATCATTTGATTGATATAATATAACACAAGCTAAATAATAAGTGATATATGAAAGGGGTAGTGTATAACAGTCCCTCCCTATGTACATATATATATATATGTATTAAAAAATCTAAGAAGAAAAATATATATATATATATATGGATATGCACACACATAAATATCTATATGGTCAATTTTTTTTTTTTAGTAATAAATTTGGTCACAGTCTTAACTTATTTTAGTAACTTTACACAAATTCTTTTACTATTATTGTAGCTCTATTTTGAATTTCTCCTCTTCATTTTTTTAAAGCAGAAATATAAGATAGCACTATTTTAAAGTTGAATTTACTTTGGCAGCTAGTGTTCCTCTAGATAAAGTCAGAAATTGAATTGGCATCAAATAATACTATAGGAATATTTATAGGAAAGTGATCTTTTTCAAGTCATTTTAAGTATACAATATCCTAATTAGTTTTTTTTTTTTTTTTTTTTTAGTTTACAAAAATGAGTGTCGTTTTTCAAATGGTTGATTAACAATGGACTGTTTGATGGTACATCATTGATAAATTTGGTTGACATGAAATAAAAAAAAAATTTCTACAAATGATATACCACTGTATATAAGTCCATCACACATCATAAAATCCAGTAAAAATTGGGGGAAAATAGCAAAAACCAAAAGTTTAGCTTTTTTTTTTTTTTTTTAATTTTATTTTATGGAGTGGACAAAAAACAACCACCTCCTAATGTTTCTTATGCTATATTCAACACCATGGAGTGGATGTGAGCTCCAGGTTCTTCTTCTTATATATAAAAGTTCAGAGACACTATCAATATTAAACACTTATTAATAAAAGATAAGTTCTGTCTGTGAATTTATATCCTGCAACCTCATTTGTGCTTTTTAGTATTAATCTATATAAATAAAAATTCGAGACTCAACTTAACACCACTATTGCGTTTTAGTATTGATCATTCCTTTCTTAGGGTTAGACTTTTAGGAATTACGTAAATTAATATAGCGGCTGATCATATGGGTGAGTTTTTTGGATAATTTCTGTCTTTATGATCGGTTAAGTCAAAGCTTATTTTTTCAAAATGTTCATGCACTTTCTCATCTTAATTTCAGTCAAACTAATTACTTATCATCTATCTTTTCTTCCCTTCCAAAAAATTAGGATTTGAAGGGATATTTCTCTCTCTCTCTCTCTCTCTTTTTTTTTTTTTTTTTTTTTTTTTTTCCAGTTATGAAATGAATAACTCCTTGAGTACAGTTTGTGAAGATTACGGAGAAGAAGAGAAATTTGAGACTGTTAAGAAATTGAGCTTCCATCTTAAAATATCAATTTGTTAAGTGAAGTGACTCAATACCCGTATATGTCTGTGATTGTTGGTATATTTTTATGATATGAGATTCGAGTTTCTTTTTACCCTCAATACAGTTCACATGCCCTTTTTCCCCCTCCGGCCGTTGCCTTAGGTTGCGTAGCCTTTGGACCGGGTAGTTTGGATTTTGGAGTAACACTTCAGTCTTGTTTATCTCACTCATATTCACTTATTACATATTTATAATAGATATGTGTCGGCTTAAAAAAGTAATGATGAAATCTAGTAAAAATTTCGTAGGTTTCTCAAAAATGACCCCTATTTATTAAAATAAAAAAAAACGAAAACATTTTTAAATTTCAAACTCAAATTCATTTATAGTGCATTTGATACACTGGTTTGAAATGATATTTTTAAATTGAAGTTGGTTAACTTTTTAAAAACAAATTATAATTTGTATTGATTTTTTAGAAAAAAGATAAAAAGTAAAATGAAAACCTTAAGTTCAAACCGATTGGCCAAATGAATGCTTAGTTTTCTTTTTATTCTTATCCACCACATCATCTGCCTTATTTATAACTCACTATCATATAACTTCATACCACTAACATCTTTTTCAAATTTTCTTGTCATAAGGAGGGTGTTTCAACTATTAAAACTCGGAATTATATTATTACTATGGTCTCTATTTTTTCGATTATCATACAACTTAACTCAGAAACTGAATCAGTATATTCAGTGTGTATATATGTGTTTGTATATATATATATATATATATATATTCAAATTATAATGTGCTTTTGGTTAGATTCACATATTTCATGCCAAACTATACATATCTAAAAAAAAATCTTTTGATTGGTCAACATGTATACCGAGTCTAACACTCCAAACCATGCAATAGTGAGCAACGACTTTCCTTTAAGGCTGCGGCATTATGACCATGCCCCTACACACGGCACAGCGACATCACTCAAATGGTGGCTGATAATATTGTCGTTCATCCAAGATAGCTATGGGTTTTAATTTTGGTCAAAAACTTCTGCTTCTGCTGATCATCTCTATAAAAAAATTTATCACCACTAGTTACACAACATTCCAACAATTCAATAAATCTAAGAATAAGATTCTCTTAATTATTATGGAGTTGTACATTTTTCCAGTACTAGTAGTACTTAGTTGTACTAGTTGTTACTTGTTCCTTCCTGTGCAGCCACTTTGCCATAAAGATGAGAGCGTTTCCTTGTTGCAATTCAAGGACAGCCTGACTGCTAACAACTCGGCATCGCGCGACCCTGCGGCATATACAAAAATGGCATCATGGAAGGCAGTAGAAAACGGTACCGAGGCTGATTGTTGCTCGTGGGATGGCGTCAAGTGCGACGAGAACACCGGTCATGTAATTTCTCTTGATCTCAGTAGTAGTTGTCTTTATGGTTCTATTATGTCCAGTAGTAGTCTTTTTAGCCTTACTCATCTTCAGATGCTTAACCTCGCCGATAATCATTTCAATTACTCTCGAATCCCACCTGAATTAGGCCGTCTTTCGAAATTAACGTATCTCAATCTCTCTTCTTCCTTCCTCACTGGCCTACCATCCGAAATTTCCCTTCTGTCCAACTTGTCAACGATCGACCTTGGTTATGTCAATGTGTCCTCTAAAATGCCTGATTTTTTGGTGAATTTCTCTTCTTTAACGTCCCTAATCATGAGAAATTGTGGTCTGTATGGAGAATTCCCAGAAAAGCTTTTCCACCTTCCTAAAATTCAAGTGCTTATTTTTCAAGTTAATTCAAACCTCACCGGTCATTTCCCGGAATTTCGCTCCGGTAGTCCTCTTAGAACACTCTGGTTTTCCCACACAAACTTCTCCGGTATCATACCGTTTTCAATCGGAAACCTCGAGTTCTTGGAATTTCTCAGCGTTGCGAGAGCCAAGTTTTCGGGATTTCTTCCATCTTCACTCGGTAGGCCAACCAATATCACTTATTTAGACTTTTCCTACAACAGTTTTGCTGGTGAAATTCCTTCCTTCCTTCAAAATCTTACCAAGTTAAACATCTTATGGTTTGGCGGGAATCAACTAACTGGCCAAATTCCGTCTTGGATTGGAAACCTTACCGAGTTGAGTGTTCTAAGTCTGGCAAAGAACAAATTGAATGGTCCCGTGCCAAGATCGTTGTCTCAACTAAAGAAACTCCGAACTCTCAATCTTTTCGAAAATGATTTGAATGGCACATTGGATTTTGAGTACATGTTTCGTGACATGAAACTTTTAGCCGAACTCCGTCTTGATGCTAACGAGTTATCGGTGATCACAAAAGCCGACGATGTAAATGGAACTTTTGGGAAGTTTGAGATTTTGGGATTGAATTACTGCAACTTAAGTCGTTTTCCGGGTTTCTTAAGGTACCAAGACACGCTTAGGTACTTGGATCTTGGGGGAAACAACATACATGGCCAGATACCGAAATGGATATGGAGTACAAGCAACGAAACGATGGCGTATTTGGCTCTTAACGACAACTTGTTGACAAGTTTTGAGCAGGCTCCAACAATTGACAACGAAGAAAGCGAAGGGATTTCGCAATTGTTTTGCAATCTAAATTCCCTTCAACTTCTTGATTTGTCCAACAACTTGTTGAGTGGGATAACGCTTCCGAAATGTTTGGAGAATCCCAACAATTTGCTCTCCGTTTTGAGCATAAAAAACAATTCTTTTCATGGTACAATTCCTCAAATGTGCTTAACCAATCGAAGCTTGTTGAAGATGATTGATCTAGGCTACAATCAGCTCGAAGGTCGAATCCCGCGGTCGCTGGCAAATTGTCAAATGCTTGAAAGTCTCAATCTCGGCAACAATCAAATCCGCGACGTTTTCCCTTCATGGCTAGGGCAACTTTCGAAGTTGAGGCTGCTCACACTTCGGTCCAACAATCTTCAAGGACAACTAACCAATCCAAATTCCACACCCCAGTTTCCGAATTTGCGAGTCATCGATCTCTCACACAATAACTTCACCGGCAAGTTACCGTCGGAGTACTTCCAAAATTGGAACGCCATGAAGTTTGTGGACTCTAGCAACTCATATCTCAAGACGGAGTCGAGCTTTGAAGCGGTGAAGCGTACTTGGTATGTTGAGTACACATACTCCACCACCATAACCATCAAAGGAACCGAAGTTCGGTACGGGAAGATCCAAGAAGTCCTTGTCATAATCGACTTCTCGAGCAACAGGTTCGAAGGCGAGATCCCGGATTCAATCGGCAGCTTACAAGAGCTTATGATGCTAAATCTTTCCAACAACATTCTCAGCGGTAACATTCCATCTTCTTTGGGGAACCTAACAGGAGTGGAATCTTTGGACTTGTCGCAAAACCGTCTCTCCGGCGAGATCCCGCAGAAGTTTGTGGAGCTAACTTTCCTTGCATTCTTCAACGTCTCTTACAACAACCTCACGGGACATGTGCCGAGAGGGAACCAACTCAACACGTTTGAGAACAGTTCTTACATAGGAAACTCGGGTTTGTGTGGCGAGCCGTTGTCCAAGAAGTGTGGAGATTCTTCATCCTCAACAGAACCGGCATCGAATTTTGGAGAAAATAAGGATGAAGATTCGGAGTCTGTATTTGGTGAGTTTAACTGGATGACGGTTGCTTTTGGATTTGGTAGTGGAATAGTGGTTGGGGTCATTTTGGAGAGCACCTTCATGAGAAAGAAGCGGGAGATATGGTTAAGGAAGACTTTTTGGCGTAGGAAAAGACCCGAAATAGGATTATTGAGGTGACATATATATATATATATTGTTTATTTTCGTGTACAATATATATGCAGAATTCCTGTATTCATTCTGAGTATTTTTTTTAATTTCTTTTTATAGTTGTGTGTTTATAATAAGTTATAAAATTTTCGTTTCTAGTGAGATATTCCACTTGATCAGCTTTGTATACTTTTACTTGTTTTTTTTTTTTACTATTTTTTTTTCTTGTTTCAAAATTTCAGTTGGTTTTATCTGGCACTATACCAGTTGCTGACTATCTCTTTGATTTTTTAAAATGCAAGGGAAAAAAAAAAAAAAAAAGGAGGAACTTGTTTAATGAAAAATTGTCTCGGTCTCTCCATTACGGTGAGTAGTAAGAGAGAGATTCAAGGAATGCTGACCGTACATATTTTATCAATGTTTAAAAAAAAAAAAAAAGTAAAGAAAAGCAATGCTGACCATGAGAGCATAGACAAGATAGGTTAGATCAATAATAACGTAAGTATGGGATGTACTTTTTTTTTTTTTTTCTTCGAGAGTGAGAGTGTGCACCCCTGTTATATTAACTAATCTATTACTAATTTTTTAAGTTGATCAAAGATCAAACTTAGGACTTATAACTGCTAAAACCCTAAGCCCCTGGTTTTTTTATTTTTTTAATTTCAAGTCATAAAGAAAATGATTTAATCATAACTATAGTTAATACAAAGAATGCACTTTAAAAATATCAAAGGCTAATTAGGATAACCGTCTCCAATTTTTTAGGTTAGTTTTCAAAACTTCTTATTCAATTAGTTATCTACACGTCTCTCTCTCTCTCTCTCTCTCTTTTTATGAAACTTAAACTTTTAGAAGTCTATAACTTTCTTATTTTAAATTAAAAATATATTTTTTTAACAAAACATTGATAAAAACGAGGGTAACAAAACAAAATTCATATCAACCATTAAAATCCTAACATATTTCAGGTTTATATATATTCAAATATCACAACTTATTTTCAATTCATATTTAACCAAACATATATTTCTCAACAGCACTCATTTTCAATTAAAAAAAAAAAACTCCAAAAGCTCAACTCTAACCTATTATCTATTTCAGGTCCTGAAGTTCTGTTTAAAATACTATAGGATTATTATAAGACAAATAAATGCGTATAGAACTTTAATTCAAATATGGTCAACTCATTGTTTTCATATATATAGGTTTCAAGGCATCTAATCTAACATGTACAGAACTTCCACTAGCTCATGGTATTTCTTGATCCTATAATGCAATTATCATTTTCAAAAAACTCAAAATTTAAAAATAAATAACTTTCTCATTTTAAATCGGAATGAGATGATTTTTATATCAAAATGCTCGTAACGACGAGACGAAAAAAAATAAAAATTCATTTCACTTTTTTTTTTTCCTTAAACACATTTCAAAATTTTGTATTATTTTCTATATCACAGAACTTTTTCAAAAGTTTTTCCCACAAACACACATTTTTAACTTAATCTCTAAAACAACATCTCCAGATATAACCCCAAACGGACGTTTAGTTAGTTGGTGTCATCTTTAGCATTATCCACGGCACGAGCTCTCCTTTTTAGAGGATGAGTACTTTACTGTCCGTACCCATCGTCTAATGCTTTCTTCTAGCCACGTACTTGGCACTTTGAACTTTTTTAGGTTTTCTTTCTACACAAAATTAGTTTTACTTTGGAAATTTGTACATTTGGTTGATTCCCCACATTCTTTTCTTGCTTTTGATGAACAGTTATATTTTTCCTGATTAAACCTATTTTCGTCTTTCATTTTATTAAATTGGTCTCTAACCGTTTTACTGTGATTTGATATCTAACTTTTGGTTGTGATAAAAAAAAACTCCCAAACTCTTTAAAATGATGCAATTTGGTCCTTTTTATTAAAAAAAATATGTTAAAAAATTTAACAAAAAAAATGTGGTGTAAATTTACTATTATTAAAGTGTAATTAAGAAAAATATTTACATGATTCAACTTACAAGTATCATATGTGATCTATTTCATCCAATTATTAACTTTTTTTTTTTTAGTAAAATGACCAAATTGCAAATTTTTAAAGACTTCAGTGACCTTTTAGCAAAAAAAAAAAAAAAGTTGAAGAATAAATCATAACTTTATAAAAAAAAATTAGAGACTAAACGAGCAATTAACCCATTTTTTTCCAAGTGTAAGCCATTTTGTTAGATTACACTTTATCCTGTATTTTCACCTTTTATCAATTTCTGGAATTGCATTTATTTATTTATTTACCAAGAAGTAGTAATTATTTCATTTTCTCTTTTTTTTTTTAATATGAAAAAAAAAATTTGTTTCTTCTTTCTTTTTTTTTTTAAGGGATTTCTATGTTATGAATTAGTACAAAGCAAATATTATTTTGAAATTGTTAATTAAAATAATTTTTTTTAAAAGAGAGAAAAATAGGTGGAGATCCAGTATCTTCTTATAAATTTATCTATTCTAACATTAAAAAATTGATAATGTGGGACTAGACAGGTAGGAACACAATCATTAAACAAGAATTGGAGGAAAAGAGGACGTTATCCATGATCCAAATAGACTACCAAAAAGCTAACGAGAAAAGAAAAAAAAAAAAAATCTTAGGAGCGCATATATATATGTGAAGTCATAATAGAAAGTTCCCTCAAGACGATAAAGAGGTTCAAATTAACCCACTTTCACGAGGAAACCGACCTACCAAATTAAAAAGAAAGAAATTATATATGACCGAAACTCCAAAAGCCACTGTAGAAATTATTAATGTGATTAACACGAGTATAGTTTTGAAAACATTTTTTAGATGTTTTTAAATGTGTTTTATACAAGAATGTCATAAATTTAACATATTCTTATATTTATGCCTATCATAATATTAAAGTTGATAATTTTACAATTTCATTTTTAAACCCAATTCAAAACCAAGTCTGAAATGGGGCCCATATAGTTGACATAAAGGACTCAAGAATTAATGGAAGAAAAAAACTATATCAGATCAATGATGGACCAAGTGAAGACAACCTTAGTACTATGCACATACGTGGGATTACTGTTTCTAGGTCTGAAATGCATAAAAATATTCCTTATTCAGTGGCTCGAAATTAGTTGCATAACTTAGAAAACAGGGTTGTTGTGTGTAGGGATCAAGTGATCATGATGATGGTAGGGCATCCTCATATATTGAGTCTCAAATTTCCGCCCGGGAAACAAAACCCTTAACCATATAGAAGATGCCACGTGCACCGTATCGACAACGACAAATGTTAATAGCATCTACATAGCTAGAAAAAATAGTAATAATAATAATTGTAATTTGACGATATTTATCCATGGCATCTTGTAATTGATTTTAAATTTCAGACCATCACTTATGACTAGAAAATTAAATCTAACCCTGTGGGGTTATCATGGCTAATCAATTGAGAAGCAGTTGTTGGAAAATAATTGAACTTTGAATTGTTTTGTACATTTTGAATGATTTTGAAAATTCGTAAGGTAAAATGAAAAATGATTCATAGTTAAGAGGGATTTCGTATTAAATTTACAAGAACCTGTAGGAAGTAAATATCAAATAACAACAACACAACAACTATGTGAACCATGGAAACAACATTAGATTGCAAAAAAGGAGACGATAAAGTCTAATCCTAATCCTAATTCTAATACGAATGAATATAAATGCATGTGTCAGCTTAGTGATTTAATTAATATATATATATATATATATATGACCATTTACATTAATCAATTTTATCGTTAATTCTATTACATTAATCAAAACTGATCACGTGAATTTTTTTAATTTTGTCCCCATATATATATTTTTTAATAGAAAGATTCGAACTTCATATCTTGTTGTGGAGCAAATTTTTAATATTAATAATTGAATAACGACAATGATTAATAATAATTAACAATTATATTACGAATTGCTATTTTTTTAGGTCTCTTTGACAGAAAATCTAAGAGTTCAGATTTTTGTAATAGAATTTTTGACATTCAAATTAAAGAAATTAAATAAGAAAATAAATAGAAATTAAAATAAAAGTAATAAGAGAAAAAGAGAACACAATAATATTTAACATGAATGTGTTTCACGGACTTGAAAAACAAGAGAAGAATTCTCTAGTGAATAGCACTATAAATGGGCTCACGAATAAATATAGGTTACGATATACGAAATTGGATAAGTTGCGTAATAGTTATAAATCACCTAAAATTAAGAAATATCTTAAATTACAATGAATACATATAAATTAAAGTTCCTTAGTAAAAATAGCTACATATAAAATACTAACTTTCCCGAATAAAATAAACTACATAAATAATTCTAAGAGAGAGAAAATATGGTCACATTTGTTCGCGCAATACAAGGTATGGATAAAAATTTCTTTGTTATTTTCTGAAAAGTTTCACCAAAATTTTAGATTTTTCGAATTGCCTCGAAATATCTTTTCACTACAAGAAAGAGGTGTTTTGGCGAATATTGGCAAATAGCGGGACTAAATTATAGATATCAGTTGTAGTGAAAATTTTACAGAAATTTAGAAAATATGAGTGGAATACATCATCATCATCATCATCATCATTCAGGAAATATGAGTGGAATACATCATCGTCGTCGGTAGAGTATGATCCTAAAAATTATCATTTTACTAAATCAAAATATTTTATAGTAATATTTTAAAGCTGAGTTTATTACTTTTGTCATCTATAATATCTATTCCTCTAAAAATTTGTCAAGTGGGAAGTATGAATAGCTTTTTCATCGTTTGGCGGCCGATCCCTCTATTGGGCATTAGACTTTTTACCTAATTTATGTGGCTTACATTAATGCGTGAGATTTTGGTGAAATCTTTCTCTTGATAACCTTTGCCAATTTTATTCATTGATACACGCTTAATGAAATTTTCTTTTTCTTTTTAATTTCTTTTTTGAACTTGTTAAGGTAGAGGGGGTTTGAATTCTTCATACCTAATTATAGAGTCAAGATTGTAATCCTCACTAGATTACGTCTATAATCAACCACAACTTTTTAATTATTTGAGTGAGAAAGTTTTATTATTTATTATGGATATATATACATATATATATATATATATATTGGAGTTACATAACATATATTTGTCAGTGATTCGTGAAATATGGATAAGACTTTCTTATTGCGTGCAATATCAAAGAAGCTCTAATTGCCGATGAGTCGATGTCTTTCCGCTAAAAAAAATTGGAGAAAAAGGCTTGTACTTGTACTAAGAATTGTGGTCTTTGAGGTAGTCGGGCTTATAAATCATCTATGGTGAATAAATTATTATGAGAAATTTGTTTTAAACCATTACATTTATATCAGTTCAGTTAATCACTAGTATTATGACTTTCTAATAAAAAATGACCATACATACCATTAGTTGGTGCCTCATTCATAAAATCACGTGTCAATTTTCTTCATAAACTTAATATTGTTAAGGGGGTATATTGTTACGGGTTTCTAAGTCCAGGCTACAAATTATTAAAATTTAAAATTTAAAATACAAATTTTAACTGTGTGATAAATTCATATGACACCAAAAAAAAAAAAGAAAAAAAAAAAAAAACTAAAATTATATTCTTTAAATAACATCCATCACAAACGAATGCTCATTTAAATAATTAAAGGAACATAATTTCGGATCATTATGACATTTGCTCATATAGATATTAGTGTGCACAAATTACTATGTAGAATATGCAAATGAATGCGCATAAAACTCTATTTGAAATATCTTCAAGAGGTTGTTACATATACGCTTTCAAGGCATTTATATTCTAATAGATCACATTTCTACTGGCGCTCATGTGGTATTTCTTTGTTATATATAACATTTCTTGGAGTTTTAAGAAGCAACGTCCGGTCGCTCGTTGTTCTACAGAAGCCGAATACATATATCAGGCTATTGCTTCTGTCGCCGCTGTCACATTGATTCAATCATTGCTACAAGAACTAACTAGGTATAATAAAGCTACCAACAACACTTAAAAAGAGTTTATTTTGAGAATATTAATGGAGCCATGTATCTATATGTCAATCCCTCTCGTTTAAAGCACATAGCTGTTGAGTTTTCTTTTGTCTGTGACAAATTAAAAAAATTGGTGAGCTTTGCATAATTGCATTAGACGGTAATTGGTCCAGTTGAAAAATATAACATTTCGTAGGAGACGGGGAAAGGTTGATGGTGATCATGTTTCGTATGAACCATATGAGTGTGTGTCTGTGTGTCTCTGAGAGATGACATTGTCAAGAAGGACGACGTGCACTATGGGTTTTTTTTTAAATGAAGTTCATTAAAAGGTAACCAACGAATTACAACGCCACAGTTTGACCGGCACTATGTATTGTGCCCTGTTGAAGTTTGACCTGGAATATGTGATCGCATGAGTCTTCTTAAGCTTTTGCTACGGCAGTGTTGTCACGCCTAGAATTTAGGAAACTAGCAAAAATAGTTTTCTTATAATTTACTTTGGTCTTTTCTCGACTTTAATTTATCATCCTCCAAAAATCTCGAAGTTTTGGAAGGCTACTTGACTAGGTTGATACTTAGCTCTCATTGAGCACTTTGTTTTAAACCCACCTTTTTTGAACTTTTTATATAGTATTTTCTCTCATAAAAATTTAAATTTACCATTTGAATTATGAGTTTAAATCAATATTCATCCAGACGAGGTTAAAAGAACAAGGAAAATACTCGGGGACCTTTTCAAGTTGAGATTTTGATGGGATAATTTTGACGATGAGATCTTTTTTAGAGGATGAGTTACTGTCCACTTGCAACATCTAATGCTTTCTACTATAGGCATGTTTCTTTCAATGCAAAAGTTTTACTTTGGAAAATTGCAGATCTTTTGATTTCCATTTTCTTGCTTTTGATGAATACTAGACAAGTGCTTGCGTGATAGACAACTAAAACAAGCAAAAGCAAAAGCCAAAAAAAGTAATAATAAATTAATTTTTTAAAAAAATTGTCACGGGATCCATCACATAATGGCCATTGAGTAGAGGACGAAAAGTATTGTAGAAATGCATTTTGATCGTCCTTTTAAAGTGAAGTAAGTCATGTACTTTGTTCCTGATCAAATCTATTGCGTCTTTCATATTTATTTTCTATTAAGTGTGAGCACATTTTGTTATATTACACTTTATCATGTATTTTAACCTTTCTTTTATTTTAAAAAAATATTTTGCAATTAAAAAAAATTTGTATTTATATAATTTATCATTCCTTAACAAAATACGAAAGCAAATTTTTGTTTCTATTATTAATTTATGATTTAGTGCAAAATAAATGTTATTTTGAATCGTTTCTGAAAATAATTTTAACGAAAAACTTGAAAAAAAAAAGTTTCGCAAAAATTTCGAAACGATAACAAGTAGAGAAGTAGGGTTTTAAATCGTGTTAGTCACGTTCACAATTTTCACATTGACTTTTGGTGTTGTAATCAAATAATGTCTTTGAAACTATCACTGTTCTCTATAAAAGCTTATCACCGCCCGTTACAATCTAACAATTCCATATATCCAAGAAAAAGATTCTCTTAACCATTGTGGAGTTGTACATGTTTCCAGAATTACTGATACTTATATGTTATACAAGTTGTTGTATGTTCCTTCCTGTGCAGACACTTTGCCATAAAGATGAAAGCATTGCCTTGGTGAAATTCAAGGAGAGCCTGACCGTAAACAACTCAGCTTCTCGCCACCGGACGGCGTATCCAAAACTTGCATCATGGAAGGCCGAAGAAAACGGTGCCGAGTCTGATTGTTGCTCGTGGGACGGTGTCGAGTGCGATGAGAACACCGGTCATGTAATTTCTCTTGATCTCAGTAGTAGCTGTCTTTATGGTTCTATTATGTCCGATAGTAGTCTAATACTATATGCTATATTCAACGAGGAAATGGACCTGGATATATAAATAAAAAATGCTTGAAGGTGTCACTAATAAAAAGTGAGATATATATATAAGTCTTGTATAGTGAAACTTATTTTTCTTTTTATTAATAAGTGATGTTTGGATTACCGGTGTCTTTTAATAATGATATATACGTTTATAAAATCCTGACACTCAACTGTGCTGCGAGGGCTATTCTCCTTTGGTAGAGGTTAGGTTAGACTTTTATGCAAATTATTGTGGCTAATCATATAGATGAGATTTTTGGATAATTTTTCTTCTTGTTAATCGCTAATTAAGTCAATGCCCACATTTTTCAAATGTTCATGCACTTTCTCATGATCTTAATTTCAGTCAAACTAATTAAGCATCTTTTATTTTTTCTGAGGAATTCGAACTCTTTTAACTCATAATGAAATCAGATGTGAAATAATATACTAATCTATGTTTGCAACTACTGTAAAAAAAAAAGACTTGAAAGGACATTTTTGTGTGTGTGTGTGTGTGTGTTTTTTTTTTTTTTTCCCCACCTTGGCATGCATATTACAAGGATAATTGATATACTTACAAGGATAGATTAGTACTTAAAAATTGGGATTAAAATTGACGTCTTTAGCAATTTTCTATAACTTAAAACCACTAATATCTTTATTAATTTTTCTTTGTCGTAAGAGGGAGATTTCTATTATTAGTTCTGAAAAAAATTATATTAGTACGCTTAAAAAATGTACACTATCGATATAATGCTAGTAATTGATAATGATCCGGTGCTTAATTGACCAGTGTTATGCGAAACTACATACATCTCTTGAAAAAGAGCATGATCTTTTTTGGTTGGTCCAACATATATACCAAACATACCAAAGTTCTCCAAAACCATGCAATCGTGTGCAACTGACTTTCCTCTAAGGCTGCGCGACCATGCCATATACATGGAATAATGACAATTATTTCTGGTCAAAACTTCTGCTTCTACTGATCTCTATAAAAACTTTATCACCGCCAATATTTACACAACATTCCAACAATTTCATAAATCTTAGAATAAAATTCTCTTAATTATTATGGAGTTATACTTTCTTCCAGTACTAGTAATATTTAGTTGTGCTAGCTGTTATTTGTTCCTTCCTGCGCAGCCCTTTTGCCGTACTGATGAGAGCGTTGCCTTGTTGCAATTCAAGGACAGCCTGACTGTCAACAACTCGGCGTCGAGCGACCCTGCGGCGTATCCAAAACTCGCATCATGGAAGGCGGTAGAAAACGGCACCGAGTCTGATTGCTGCTCGTGGGACGGTGTCGAGTGCGATGAGAACACCGGTCATGTAATTTCTCTTGATCTCAGTAGTAGTTGTCTTTATGGTTCTATTATGTCCAACAGTAGTCTTTTTAACCTTACTCATCTTCAGATGCTCAATCTCGCCGATAATCATTTCAATTACTCTCGAGTCCCACCTGAATTAGGCCGTCTTTCGAAGTTAACATATCTCAATCTCTCTTCTTCCTTCCTCAGAGGCCTACCCTCAGAACTTTCCCTTCTGTCCAATCTGTCGACGATCGATCTCGGTTATGTCAACGTGTCCTCGAAAATGCCTGATTTTTTGGTGAATTTCTCTTCCTTAACGTCCCTAATCATGAGAAATTGTGGACTGTATGGAGAATTCCCTGAAAAGCTTTTCCACCTTCCTAAAATTCAAGTTCTTATTTTTCAAGTTAATGCAAATCTCACCGGTCATTTCCCCGAATTTCACTCCGGTAGTCCTCTTAGAAAACTGTGGTTTTCCCACACAAACTTCTCCGGTATCATACCATTTTCAATCGGAAACCTCATGTACTTGGAATTTCTCAGCGTTGCGAGAGCCAAGTTTTCGGGATTTCTTCCATCTTCACTCGGTAGGCTAACCAATATCACGTATTTAGACTTTTCCTTCAACAGTTTTGCTGGTGTAGTCCCTTCCTTCCTTCAAAATCTTACCAAGTTAAACATCTTATGGTGTGGCGGGAATCAACTAACCGGCCAAATTCCATCTTGGATCGGAAACCTTACCGAGTTGAGTGTTCTAAGTCTGGCAAGGAACAAATTGAATGGTCCCATGCCAAGATCGTTGTCTCAACTAAAGAAACTCCAAACTCTCAATCTTTTCGAAAATGATTTGAATGGCACATTGGATTTCGAGTACATGTTTCGCGACATGAAACTTTTAGCCGAACTCCGTCTTGATGCTAACGAGTTATCGGTGATCACAAAAGCCGACGATGTAAATGGAACTTTTGGGAAGTTTGAGATTTTGGGATTGAATTACTGCAACTTAAGTCATTTTCCGGGTTTCTTAAGGTACCAAGACACGCTTAGGTACTTGGATCTTGGGGGAAACAACATACATGGCCAGATACCGAAATGGATATGGAGTACAAGCAAAGAAACAATGGCGTATTTGGCTCTTAACGACAACTCGTTGACAAGTTTTGAACAGGCTCCAACAATTGACAAGGCAGAAAGCGAAGGGATTTCTCAATTGTTTTGCAATCTAAATTCCCTTCAACTTCTTGATTTGTCCAACAACTTTTTGAGTGGAATAACGCTTCCGAAATGTTTGGAGAATCCCAACAATTTGCTCTCCGTATTAAGCATAAAAAACAATTCTTTTCATGGTACAATTCCTCAAATGTGCTCAAACAATAGAAGCTTGTTGAAGATGATTGATCTAGGCTACAATCAGCTCAACGGTCGAATCCCACGGTCGCTGGCAAATTGTCAAATGCTTGAAAGTCTCAATCTCCGCAACAATCAAATACAAGATGTTTTCCCTTCGTGGCTAGGGCAACTTCCAAAGTTGAGGCTACTCTCACTTCGGTCCAACAATCTTCAAGGACAAATAACCAATCCAAATTCCACATCTCAGTTTCTGAATTTGCGAGTCATCGATCTCTCTCACAATAACTTCACCGGCAAGTTACCGCCGGAGTACTTCCAAAATTGGAACGCCATGAAGTTTGCGGACTCTAGCAACTCATATCTCAAGACGGAGTCGAGCTTTGAAGCGGTGAAGCGTACTTGGTATGCTGAGTACACATACTCAACCACCATAACCATCAAAGGCTTGGAAGTTCGGTATGGGAAGATCCAAGAAGTCCTTGTCATAATCGACTTCTCGAGCAACAGGTTCGAAGGTGAGATCCCGGATTCAATCGGCATCTTACAAGCGCTTATGATGCTAAATCTTTCCAACAACATTCTCAGTGGTAACATTCCATCTTTTTTTGGGAATCTAACAAGACTGGAATCTTTGGACTTGTCGCAAAACCGTCTCTCCGGCGAGATCCCGCAGAATTTTGTGGAGCTAACTTTCCTTGCATTCTTCAACGTCTCTTACAACAACCTCACGGGACGTGTGCCGAGAGGGAACCAGCTCAACACGTTTGAGAACAGTTCTTACGTTGGAAACTCGGGATTATGCGACGAGCCGTTGTCCAAGAAGTGTGGAGATTCTTCAACCTTAATAGAACCAACATCAAGTTTTGAAGAAAATAAGGATGAAGATTTTTTGGAGTCTGTATTTGGTGAGTTTAATTGGATGACGGTTGCTTTTGGATTTGGTAGTGGAATAGTTGTTGGGGTCATTTTGGAGAACACCTTCATGAGAAAGAAGCGGGAGATGTGGTTAAGGAAGATTTTTTGGCGTAGGAAAAGACCTGAAATAAGATTTTTGAGGTGAGATATATAGAAGTGAAAAGTTTGCGTATGAAATATATTTGCATATTTTACCTGTGCCATCATACATATGCAGAATCCCTGTATTAATTTTGAGTTTTGTTTTTTCTTTCTTTTTCTAGTTTTGTCTTTATAATAAGTATTAAAATTTTCATTTATAGTGCGATCCACTAGATAAGCCTTGTATACTTTTACTTTTTTTACTGTTATTTTTTTGTTGTTTCTAATTTCAGTTCGTTTAATCTCGCACTACACCAGTTGCTGACTATCTCATTGATTTTTTTAAATGCAAGGGGAAAAAAAAAGGAGGAACTTGCTTTGTGACGAATTGTCTCGGTCTCTCCATTACCTTCAATGGTGAGTGAGAGAGAGATTCAAACAATGCTGACCATGCTTTTATAAGCAAAAGAAAAAAGTAATACTGACCATAGAGAGCATAGGCAAGATGGGCAAGATGATCAATAACGTAAGGATTTGATGTCACCATATATTTCAAGTCATTAAGTAACCCGTTTAAATATAATTATAAACTATATAAATCATGACTATAATTTCTCAGCAAAAAAATAATTAGTTTAAAAGAATGGGCTTAAAAAATATGAAGGGCACGTTTGGATGACTATCTCTCCAACCTCTTTTAGTTTTTAAATGCTCTTACTCAATTAGCTAATAAAATAAAAACCCACATCTCTATTTCTCTTTCTTTCATTTTTTTGGAACTCAAACTTCAAAAATCAATAACTTTTTTATTTCAAGTCGATGTTAGATATATATTTTTTATTAAACATTTATAATGACAAGATTAACAAAACAAGATCTATTTTACTCATCAAAATCCAAGCTTATTTCATATTTTTACATTATTCAAATATCATAATTTATTTCACATTTTAATTCAACTAAACACATATTTCTAAACATTCACTCATTTTTAATTAAAAAATTTCAAAAATCCAACTTTAATCTATTTTCCAAACGGGCCCACATTAGGTTCGAATATAGGGACTATTATTATTATTGTTTGAAGACATATAGGGATTTTTTTTTAATGCAAATAAATGCATAAAAATCTTTAGTTCAGATATTGTCAACTCATTGTTATATGTATATATGTTTTCAAAGCATCTACTCTAACATATCACAGTAAATTCCATTAGCGCTCATTATGGTACATTGGAGCCTTCTGTATCTATGTGAGTGTCGTTCAGGTTTATCACTCTCGTATAAAACATATATATATATATATATATATATAGCTATAGAAAAATCTATCTGTGTCTGACAAATATTTCAAGATGGTGAGCTTTGCGTTTCTCATGCATGTTCAATGACTACAAAGTTGTATCTCAAGTGGCAAGGAAATTACTGGATTTGAAGGGGGACATGATAAGCAAAGACCATCGTGATACTATTGAAATTAGAACTCAATCAACAAAAGTGATTTTTTAGAATTATATTGTAGTCATATAAATATTGAACACTAGTGTGCTTGTTTTCTTTTCTTAGAGATTAGTTTGTAATTATTCCGTTTTTAATTCCATGTACCCAATTATGTATTGTACATTTCTCTCATCAATAAAATTGGGCTAAAAAAGTTTTACAAAAAATTCTCCATCTTTCAAACTCTCATAAGTAATTTTCCAACTTATACAAACCATTAATTTGGCTTTTCTTTTTGATAGAATTGGTTGATTTTCTTGTTGTTTGGGTAGTGGCATTTTTTGGAATTTGTACACGTACATTTGATGCAAATATGAAACATATATAGGAACTGTATGCTTATAGCTAGTCAAATCTGCAAGGCCATAGAAATATTAATGCTCATTAGACTGTAAACAAAGTAGTCCAGTTGAAAAAAATAATTTTTCGTAGGAGTTGGGAGCAGTATGTTTGAGCATATGGCTTCTACATGAGATCCCACTATGTATGAAACCAAGGTTATATTGACAAATGTAGCTTCTATATATATATATATATATATATGTATGTATGTATGTATATTGACCAAGAAGAGTTAATACTGATATGTTTGAGAGAATTAAATCATTATTACATTTGAATGGCTCATCAAAATAGGTATTTGGATTTTGTACATATGAAATAAGACATGTGAATGTCCATTTTGACATCTAAATATAGATTAAATATAGATTCAAATGTTTCTATTCAAAATGTATTATTTTAAATATTAACTTCTAAATATCAGTTCAGATTATAATTTAAATATTTCTATCTAAATATTTAGATCCAAATATTACAATCCGAATGGAATTCTCCCAAACGGAGCTAGTTAGTTGGTGTCATCTTTAGCATTTTCTACGCCACGAGCTCTCCTTTTTAGAGGATGAGTTTACTGTCCATACCCATCATCTAATGCTTTCTTCTAGGCGTGTACTTGGTACTTTAATCTTTTATAGGTTTCCTTTCTATACAAAATTAGTTTTACTTTGGAAATTTGTAGATCGATCGATTTCCAATATTCTTATCTTGCTTTCGATGAGTAGTGATATTTTTTCTTTGATCAAACCTATTTGTCCTTTATTTTATTAAATTGCTCGTTTGATCTCTAACGGTTTTTCGAAGTTGTGATTTAATTTCTAATATTTTTTTTTGTGACTAAATAGTCCCTAAACCCTTTAAAATAGTACAATTTAATCCTTTTATTAAAAAAAATGTTAACAACTTTACAAAATAAATGTCTTGTATTTACTAAAGTGTTATTAAGAAAAAAAATTTACATGATCCAACTTACAAGTGTCGTATATATGTGATCTATTATATTCAATTTTTAACTCTTTGTAGTAAACATGATCGAATTATTACACATTTTAATTAAAGAGTTAGTGACTTTTTAGTCAAAAAAAAATGTTGGGGAGCAAATCACAAACTTCATAAAAAGATTACGGGTTAAACGAGATATTAATACTATTTTTAATCGCCAAGTGTCAGCCCATATTCTTTTCTTGCTTTTGATGAACAGTGATCTTTTTCCTGATTAAACCTATTTTCGTCTTTCATTTTATTAAATTGGTCTTTAACCGTTTTACTGTGATTTGATATCTAAATTTTTTTTGTGATAAAAAACTCCCAAACTCTTTAAAATGATGCAGTTTGGTGCTTTTTATTAAAAACAAATTTTAAAAATTTAACGAAAAAAAATGTCGTGTAAATTTACTATTATTAAAGTGTAATTAAAAAAAATTATATGATTCAACTTACAAGTATCATATGTGATCTATTTCATCCAATTATTAACTTTTTTTTTTAGTAAAATGACCAGATTGCAAATTTTTAAAGACTTCAGTGACCTTTTAGCCAAAAAAAAAAAGTTGAAGAAGAACTCATAACTTTAAAAAAAAAAATTAGAGACTAAACGAGCAATTAACCTTTTTTTTTTCCCAAGTATGAGCCATTTTGTTAGATTACACTTTATCCTGTATTTTTACCTTTTATCAATTTCTTGAATTGCATTTATTTATTTATTTATTTACCAAGGAGAAGTATTTATTTCATTTTCTCTTTTTTTTTTAATGAAAAAAATATTTTTTTGTTTCTTCTTTAAATTTTTTTTAAAGGAATTTCTTTGTTATGATTTAGTACAAAACAAATATTATTTTGAAATTGTTTATGAAAATAATTTTAAAAAAAAGAGAGAGAGAAAAATAGGTGGAGATACATGTTTTGTGTATCTTCTTATAAATTTACCTACTCTAACATTAAAATTAATAATTTTAGAGTTATGAAATCACAAAATTATCAAGTTTAATATTATGATAGACATAAATATAAGGATATGTCAAATTTATTGCATTCCTTTATATAACACATTAAACAACGTCTAAAAAAATGTTTTCAAAATGATATTTGTATTAATCACATTAATAATTTCTACAATGACTTTTGGAGTTTCCGGTCATATATAATTTCCTTCTTTTTAATTTGGTAGGTCGGTTTCCTCGTGAAAGTGGGTTAATTTGAACCCCTTTATCGTCTTGATGGAACTTTCTATTATGACTTCACATAAATATATACGCTCCTAAGATTTTTTTTTTTTTTTTTTTCCTCGTTAGCTTTTTGGTAGTCTATTTGGATCATGGAAAACGTCCTCTTTTCCTTCAGTTCTTGTTTAATGATTGTATTCCTAATTGTCTAGTCCCACATTATCACATTCCTTGCTATTTTGTTAGATTTCTTTGACAGAAAATCTAAAGAGTTCAGATTTTTTATAACAGAATTTTTGACATTCGAATTAAAGAATTAAAGAAGAAGATAAATAGAAATTAAAATAAAGTAATAAGAGAAGAAGAGAACACAAAGATATTTAATGTGGATGTGTTTATGTCCACAGACTAGGAAATAAGAAAACAAGAGAAGAATTCACTAATGAGAAGCACTATGAATGAGCTTATATATAAATAAAAATTACAATATATAAAATTATCAATTTTAATATTATGACATAAATATAAGGATATGTTAAATTTATAGCATTATTGTATATAACTTATAAAAAAAAACGTCTAAAAAAATGTTTTCAAAACGATATTCGTGTTAATCACGTTAATAATACAGTGTCTTTTGGAGTTTCCGGTCATATATAATTTCTTACTTTTCAATCTGGTAGGTCGGTTTCCTCGTGAAAGTGGGTTAACTTGAACCTCTTTATCGTCTTGAGGGAACTTTCTATTAGACTTCACATATATATATATATATATATATATATATGCGCTCCTAAGATTTGTTTTTTTTTTTCGTTTCTCGTTAGCTTTTTTTTCTTTTCTTACTTTTTTTTGCTTCACCTCTTTTCCTCCAATTCTTGTTTAGTGATTGTGTTCCTAACTGTCTAGTCCCACATTATGATTCCTTGCTATTTTGTTAGGTTTCTTTGACAGAAAATCTAAGAGTTCAGATTTTTTGTAATAGAATTTTTGACATTCAAATTAAAGAATTAAATAAGAAAATAAACAGAAATTAAAATAAAAGTAATAAGAGAAAAAGAGAACATAATAATATTTAACGTGAATGTGTTTCACGGACTACAAAAACAAAAGAAGAATTCACTAATGCAAAGCACTGTAAATGGGCTTACGAATAAATATAGGTTACGATATACAAAATTGGGTAAGTTGCCTAATATTTATAAATCACCTAAAATTACGAAATTTCTTAAATTATAATGAATACAGATGAATTAAAGTTCCTTAGTTAAAATAGCTACATATAAAATACTAACTTTTCCGAATAAAATAAACTACATATATAATTCTAAGAGAAAGAAAATATGGTCACATTTGTTCGCGCAATACAAGGTATGGATAAAAATTTCTTTGTTATTTTCTGAAAAGTTTCACCAAAATTTTAGATTTTTTGAATTGGTTCGAAATATCTTTTCACAACAAGAAAGAGGTGTTTGGCAAATATTAGCAAATAGAGGGACTAAATTATAGATAGCAGTTGTAGTGAAAATTTTACAGAAATTTAGGAAATATGAATCGAATACATCATTATCATCATCATCATTCAGGAAATATGAGTGGAATACGTCGTCATCGTCCGTAAAGTATGATCCTAAAAATTATCATTTTGCTAAATCAAAATATTTTATAGTAATATTTTAAAGCTGAGTTTATTACTTTTGTCATCTATAATATCTATTCCTCTAAAAATTTGTCAAGTGGGAAGTATGAAGAGCTCTTTCATCGTTTGGCGGCCGATCCCTCTATTGGGCATTAGACTTTTTACCTAATTTATGTGGCTTACATTAATGCGTGAGATTTTGGTGAAATCTTTCTCTTGATAATCTTTGCCGATTTTATTCATTGATTCACGCTGAATGAAATTTTCTTTTTCTTTTTAATTTCTTTTTTGAACTTGTTAAGGTAGAGGGGATTTGAATTCTTCATACCTAATTATAGAGTCAAGTATGTAATCCTCACTAGATTACGTCTATAATCAACCACAACTTTTTAATTATTTGAGTGAGAAAGTTTTATTATTTATTATGATTATATATATATTGGAGTTACATAATATATATTTGTCAGTGATTCGTGAAATATGGATAAGAATTTCTTATTGCGTGCAATATCAAAGAAGCTCTAATTGCCGATGAGTCGATGTCTTTCCGCTATAAAAAAATTGGAGAAAAAGGCTAGTACTTGTACTAAGGATTGTGGTCTTTGTGGTAGGCTTATACATCATCTATGGTGAATAAATTATTACGATAAATTTGTTTTAAACCATTACATTTATATAAGTTTAGTTAATCACTAGTATTATGACTTTCTAATAAAAAAAAAATGGTGCCTCATACATAAATCATGTGTCAATTTTCTTTATAAACTTAATATTGTTACGGGGGTATATTGTTACGGGTTTCTAAATTCAGGCTACAAATTATTAAAATTAAAATTTAAAGTACAAATTATAACTGTGTGATAAATTCAGATAACACTGATACTAAAAAATAAATAAATAAATAAAATTATATCCTTTAAATAACATCCATCACAAACGAACGCTTCATTTAAATTATTAAAGGAACATAATTTCGGATCATTATGATATTTGCTCATATAGATATTATTGTACACAAATTACTATGTAGAATATGCAAATGAATGCGCATAAAACTCTATTTGAAATATCTTCAAGAGGTTGTTACATATATACTTTCAAGGCATTTATATTCTAATAGATCACATTTCTACTGGCGCTCATGTGGTATTTCTTTGTTATAACATTTCTTGGAGTTTTAAGAAGCAACGTCCGGTCGCTCGTTGTTCTACAGAAGCCGAATACATATATCAGCTGGCTATTGCTTCTGTCGCCGCTGTCACATTGATTCAATCATAGTTACAAGAACTAACTAGGTATAATAAAACTACCAACAACACTTAAAAGAGTTTATTTTGAGAATATTAATGGAGCCATGTATCTATATGTCAATCCCGTTTACCACTCTCGTTTAAAGCACATAGCTGTTGAGTTTTCTTTTGTCTGTGACAAATTAAAAAAATTGGTGAGCTTTGCATAATTGCATTAAACGGTAATTGGTCCAGTTGAAAAATATAACATTTCGTAGGAGACGGGGAAAGGTTGATGGTGATCATGTTTCGTATGAACCATATGTGTGTGTGTGTGTGTGTCTCTCTCTCTGAGAGATGACATTGTCAAGACATATAGGGAAATTTTTTTTTTTTTTTTATAATGCAAATAAATGCGTAAAAATCTTTAGTTCATATACTGTCAACTCATTGTTATATGTATATATGTTTTCAAAGCATCTACTCTAACATATCACAGTAAATTCCACTAGCGCTCATTATGGTATATTGGAGCCTTGTGTATCTATGTGAGTGTCGATTAGGTTTATCACTCTCGTATAAGACATATATATATATATATATATATATATATAGCTATAGAAAAATCTTTGTGTCTCACAAATATTTCAAGATGGTGAGGTTTGCGTTTCTTATGTTCAACAATGTTGTATCTCAAGATTGGCAAGGGAATTACTGGATTTTCGGGGGGGCATGATAAGAAAAGTCCATCGTGATACTATTGAAATTAGAACTCAATCACATAAGTGATTTTTTGGAATTATATTGTAGTCAATATAAATATTGAACACTAGTGTGCTTGTTTTCTTTTCCTAGAGATTAGTTTGTAATTATTCCGTTTTTAATTCCATGTACACAATTATGTATTGTACATTTACATTTCTCTCATCAATAAAATTGGGCAAAAAAAGTTTTTCAAAATATTCTCCATCTTTAACTCTCATAAGTAGTTTTCTGACTTATACAAATCATTAATTTGGCTTTTCTTAATTGATAGATTTGGTTGATTTTCTTATTGTTTGGGTAGTGGCATTTTTTGGAATTTGTACACGTACATTTGACACAAATATGAAATATTTATAGGAACTGTATGCTTACAGTCAAATCTGCAAGACCATAGAAATATTAATGCTCATTAGACTGTAAACAAAGTAGTCCAGTTGAAAAAAATAATTTTTCGTAGGAGTTGGGAGCAGTTGATGGTTATCATGTTTGAGCATATGGCTTCTACATGAGATCCCACTATGTATGAAACCAAGGTTATATTGACAAATGTAGCTTCTATAAATATATATATATATATATATTTATATTTATATATATATATATATATATCCTGTTGAAATTGACGAAGAAGAGTTAATACTGATCTGTTTGAGACAATTAAATCATTATTACGTTTGAATGGCTCATCAAAATAGGTGTTTGGATTTTGTACATATGAAATAAGACATGTGAATGTCCATTTTGACATCTAAATATAGATTCAAATGTTTTTATTCAAAATATATTATTCTAAATGTTAACATCTAAATATCATTTCAGATTACAATTTAAATGTTTCTATCTAAATATTTTCATTCAAATATTTACATCCAAATATTACAATTTGAATGGAATTCTCCCAAACGGAGGCTTAGTTAGTTGGTGTCATCTTTAGCATTTTCTATGCCACGAGCTCTCCTTTTTAGAGGGTGAGTTTACCGTCCATACCCATCATCTAATGCTTTCTTCCAGGCATGTGCTTGGTACTTTCTATACAAAATTAGTTTTACTTTGGAAATTTGTAGATCGATCGATTTCCAATATTCTTATCTTGCTTTCGATGAGTAGTGATTTTTTTCTTGATTAAACCTATTTGTCCTTCATTTTATTAAATTGTTCGTTTGGTCTCTAACCATTTTACGAAGTTGTGATTTAATTTTCAAAATTTGTTTGTGACTAAATAGTCCCTAAACTCTTTAAAAGTACAATATGATCCTTTTATTAAAAAAAAAAATGTTAACAACTTTTAAATAAATGTCTTGTATTTACTAAAGTGTTATTAAGAAACAAACAATTACATGATTCAACTTACAAGTGTCATATATATGTGATCCATTCTATTCAATTTTTAACTCTTTTTAGTAACCATGACCGAATTATTACACATTTTAATTAAAGAGTTAGTGACCTTTTAGTCAAAAAAATGTTGGGGAACAAATCACAAACTTTATAAAAAGATTAGGGGCTAAACGAGAAATTAATACTATTTTTCATCGCCAAGTGTGAGCCCATTTTTCTACATTACACATTATCATGTATTTTCACCTTTACTCAATTTCTGGAACGCATTTATTTTTTTACCAAGGAATTGTATTTATTTCATTTTCTCCTTTTTAAAAAAATATGGAAATAATGTTTTTGTTTCTTTTTTCTTTTTTCTTTTTTCTTTTCGAAGGGATTTCTATTTTATCATTTAGTACCAAAAAAAACATTATTTTGAAATTGTTTCTGAAAATAATTAAAAAATAACGCCTAAAAAAATGCTTTCAAAACGATACCATGCATACAAAGAAATAGAGTCTTGAATCGTGTTAATCACGTCAAAAATTTCCACAGTGACTTTTGGAGATGCCATATATAATTTCTTTCTTTTTAATTTGGTAGGTCGGTTTCCTCATGAAAGTGGGTTAATTTGAACCTCTTTGAACTTTCTATTATGACTTCACCTATATGCGCTTCAAATTTTTTTTTTTTTTTCTCGTTAGCTTTTTGGTAGTCTATTTGGATCATGGAAAACGTCCCTTTTCCTCCAATTCTTGTTTAATGATTGTGTTCCTAATTGTCTAGTCCCACATTATCACATTCTTTGCTATTTTGTTAGGTTTCTTTGACAGAAAATCTAAAGAGTTCAGATTTTTTATAACAGAATTTTTGACATTCAAATTAAAGAAATTAAATAAGAAAATAACAGAAATTTAAATAAAAGTAATAAGAGAAGAAAAGAACATAAAAATATTTAGGGGGTGTTTGGTGAATGAGTTTAGTTTAAGATTTTTAAGTTTCAATAGTAATTTTTCAGAAAAGACAAAAAAAAATTTCAGAAAAGATAAAAAAAAAATTTCAAAAAAAGACAAAAATCATGATGAAAAAAGTACAATTTAGTTCAAACAGAACTAACAACCAAACGGACCCTTAACGTGGATATGTCTATGTTCACAGACTAGGAAAATAAGAGAAGAATTCACTAGTAAGAGGCACTATAAATGAACTTACATATAAATACAAGTTACAATATACAAAATTGTATAAGTTACCTATTACTTACAAATCATCTAAAATGAAGAAATATTTTAAATTATAATAAGTACAAATAAATTAAAGTTCCCTAGTAAAAATAACTACATAAAATACTAACTTTCCCGAATAAAATAAACTACATATATAATTCTTAGAGAAAGAAAATAAGGTCACATTTGTTCGCGCAATAAGGTATGGATAAAAATGTCTATGTTATTTTCTGAAAATTTTCGCCAAAATTTTAGAATTTTCGAATTGCCTCCAAATATTTTTTCACAACGAGAAAGAGGTGTTTTGGCGAATATTGGGTAAATAGCAGGACTAAATTATAGATATCAGTTGTAGTGAAAATTTTACAGAAATTTGGGAAATATGAGTGGAATATATATCGAATAAATATTCAGACAATATCGAAAATCTTCAAAAAATTTTGCAAATATTGAGAGTTAATGCAATTTTTTTTTTCCTTCCATTTATCATTGTTCTATTAACTAAATAATAACGGACTTTTCATGTGGTTCCAATATTACCTTGATTCTTGAATAATAATAAACCTTTATAAGCTTTCAATCATATCTGAGCGGATTTTCTTAATTTGGTATATATTGAGATTTCTCCTTAATTTGTATAAATTTGTGTAAAAATTGTTTGCTTACTTATGTTGAAATTTTTACTTTAAAAATATACATACATACTTTCTACAAAATTTACTCTGTATTTCTACCGTTTTATTTGTTAGAAAATAATGGAGCATTAACAATGAATAAGTGAACAAGTATGATATAAGAAAAAATTGTTGCAACTGAAATTCAACCTTAACTTGAATGAAATAACACAAAGAAAAAGATTGTCGAGGGACGTGAGACACGCTATCTTTAAAACAAATTCGTGCCCTTCGGTAAGTGCACGAGGTTTCAACGAACGTCTGTCTCCCATGATACAACGACGAACAATGGTAGTCTCGTACGATCGAAAACTGCGTCCGGCGAACTTGAAACCAAGGCCTTCCTTCTATCACCAAAAACTACAAGAACGACTACAAGAGAAAACGCCCAAGAACAAAGAAAACAAGAGAGAATAAATAACTTGTGTTGTATGTTCAAGTGTGTGTTCAACATTCTTGTGGAGACCTCCTTTTATAGGCTTCAAAAAGAGGTGTTACAAACTTGGATTGATGAGATTTTAATTCGAAATTTACCTAGGATTAATGTGAATAATGCCTTAGGTTATACCCATTTATATTCAGATTAATCCTTTGATTAATTCTGAATTAATCATCCACTAATGTTTATATTAAACTAGCTTAACAGACCAACATTTATGTCGCCCACGTCGTAAGGGCGCACACATATTGGGCCCCTAACCCACTGGGGCGGTGATTTGCACCACCCCCCTGCGCGTGAGAGAACCTCTTAGGTACACCATTTTACCCAAGTTCACAAGTGCAAATTCTTATAAAGTTCACCAAGTCTTTATGTCTAAGCTATGTAGAACTCCACATTTATAAGCAATTTTTTCAACAAAATTATATTCCATTAGACACACTTTGAGTATCAATTTCTCATTCACTCGAATATCAATTTGAGCTTATGAAAATATAATTTTGATCTCTTCGCGACGGAGAACGCAAATCCACCAAGACCTATTACTTTTACTAAGTAGGTCCCGCTCAAATTTAGACCTCAAAATGGTTTAAAACCATTTTTTCCAATAATTTTTTCTCTAAAATTTCTTCAAATATATATAATACAAATATTTACACCAATAGCTATATATTTATCCTTGAATGCAAGTAATTTTAATTTTCGTGGTAATTAGGGACTCTTCATTTTTTTTTTTTTTTTTTTTTGGAAAGTGGAACGATGCAATTTATTCATTAGTAAAGGTCATATCGGCACTTATAATATCAGAAATAATAACTGGACACGCATCCAACCAAAAGCAATCCCCATTGAGGGAAAATGCAAATTTTTGCCAATATGTGGGCAACCATATTGCATTGTCTATAAACATGACTACAAGAACCACCACCGGCATCGTCCCTCATCAATATCTTGATGTCGTTAATTATCGGGACCACGGCTTCCAATAATGATGACTCATCAATATTCGTTAATAATGATGACTCATTATTGTGGTGATTAGGAACTCTTGAAACATACGCAGTGCTTGCTGTAGTTACTGGATCATGTGAGAACACGGGGCTCCCGTGGGTCTCATATATATTGATCATATACAGCGAGGGAAAAATCTTTTAGTGGGTGACTTTGTCAAAGAAATAAGGGAGGAATTGTCATCTTTTCTCTCTATCTTTTCGGTCGACCTAATCTCCCAAATAGCTACTTATAATTGGACTCTGAAACGTCTGATTAAAAAGACGATAGGTTTTTCTGCAGCTCTCAACGACTGTGAAGCCGTGATTCTATTGAAAATAATAATAATTATTATTATTATTATAAGGTTTTTTTTTTGAAATGAAAATTATCATTCAAGATAAAACGGGATACAAACACATAAAGATAAAACAACCATGTGGTATAAGAGACATAACTCTCAACTAAAACCGATTCCATTAGTAAAACCTGATAAAGCTCAGTGAGGAGCACATAAGCCAAGACCCGATAACTAGAAAATTCGTCGACTTCCTCGGCAATCTTAAAATCGATCATGTACAAAGCTCTTTTTTAAAAAACATCTACAATCGATTGACTATTTTGATCGATCTAAAGACAATCACTCGCAGCACATAGGCTACAACAAACTCCACCAAGTCATAACACTAGCGGAACCAATAAACATATACCGCTAAAAACTAACTCAAGCGGAACACACACAAAAACAAACCGGAGGTGGGTGAACTGCTTTCTTTATTACAAAATTAATACTAAAACATAAGAACAAACTATTAATATTAAAAAAAACATCTACAATCGATTGAATATTTTGATCAATCTAAAGACAATCACTTGCAGCACAGAGGCTACAACAAACTCCACTAAGTCATAACACTAGCGGAACCAATAAACATATACTGCTAAAAAATAACTCAAGCGGAACACACACACAAAAACAAACCGGAGGTGGGTGAACTGCTTTCTTTATTACAAAATTAATACTAAAACATAAGAACAAACTATTAATATTAAAAAAAAAAATTGATTGTAAAATTCTCACCCCACGTGAAACAACCACTCTGCCGCACACCACAACTTAGAGGAAAACAATCGACTTGAGGTAAGAAATGACCACACCTACCATCGGACTACCAAAAGTAAGAAGGTAAGAAAGTTGCAATTGAAGATTTGTGCATTCATGAACATATAACAGGTATTTATCCTTTTAGATCTTATATTTCGTTTTTAAGGTAAAATATTATGTTGGTTTCTAAACTTTTAAGTTTATGAAACATTAGTTTATGTTCTTTTTTTCATAATTGGAGTAACTCTAAGCTATTAAAAGCATTGCTATAGTAGTCCTTTCTGTTAATATTTAGACGGAATTAATTAGTGAGCATCATTTTTTATTACTAAATTACTGATAAATTCTGTTCAAAATTAATGAAAATGACTAGTGTAGTAACATTTTAATAGTTTATGGTCATTCAAATTATGGAAAAAAAAATGAACATGAACAAAGTTTCACAACCTTAAAAGTTTAGGAATTAAACGAGTAATTTACCTTTGTTTTTATGTTAAACTTATACCATCCCTTTTGAAGTTATGTCTTTTTATTTCATCAGATTGTATTAAATACGAATCTATTCTCAATATTTGATTTTACTTTTAAAATACCCAAAATACTGTTAAATTGAAAAAAAATCAAATGTTAGGATTTTTTTTGTTTTACTTTCTGTATCTGTTAATTATTTAATTTTCGATTTTTTCTTTCTTGTACTTAGGAATTATGGGTCTTTTGGACATTTTGAACATCTAACAGGATAGCTTCAATGTTGTTGTTTCTGCCCTACACCCGTCCCCTTCTCCCTCTCCATAGATAATCATGCGTTGCATGTGAGTACTCTAACATGCATCTTTCTTCCTTCTATTACTGTTTTTGTTTTTGTTGTAAGTGCCAATATAAACATATTTTTTCTATGGCTTGGCATCTTTAGTGTGACCTCCACTAGTGAAGGGAAATAAAAGGTTTAACTGGCTACCAACTACAAGCATTGTCATAATATTTTAACATCGACCACACGTTTAAAGATGGGCCTTAGGTAATAGGTAGAATAAAGAGCAGTGGACAAATGTTCACAAAACTGGTTTTCTATTTTTATTTTTTTTTATTTTTTTATTTTTTTGCTTGAAAGGTTTTCTATTTTGATTACTCAAAATTTTCTTCTTTCAATTGCTAAATTAATAAATTAATTAATTAATTAAAAGGTTTCTTCTCCTCCCAAGAAAATTTGTATAAAGAAGCTCCAATGATGAAGGACAGAGTATCAAAGGACATTGGGATCAAACAAGACATGATTGCATCTCAAAGGGGGCTTTTTAATCAACTTGCAAATTATTGGCCATGACTTATTAATATGAAGATAATTTTTCATCTTTCAGGCAATGAACAAAACTCAAGTTTTAAGTCAATGACCTACAAGTGTTTACCCCACATTTTGTGTTAGCTAGCAAGTATCCAAATGCGAAATTGATGGTATAATAATAATATAAAAATGTAAAATAACTCCTATATTGTGTTATAAATATGTATATCACATGGGTATCACGAAGCTTAAGATCACTATATTACAATTAATTCTTTTCTTCGTGAGCATACTAGCATTTTGTTGTAACAAGTAATTTTTAATAAAGTCCTGTAATTGTAAGATGGGCCGAGATTGTCATCACCACGGTCGAAATCGTTGCAGGTGTCCAAATGACGGTATGCATTTACACAATATTTATTACATTAAAATGAAAATTCTGTGCTTCCACACACACACACAAAAGTCAATTTTGTAAGTTATTATACACACGAAAATAGAAGGAATAAAAAGACTCAAAATACAGGAATTCTGCAAAATTATGATACAAGAAAATATATATATATATATATATATATATATGTGTGTGTGTGTGTGTGCACATTTTTATATTCAAACAATATAACTTCTATGCATGTCTCCTCAATAATCCTATTTCGTGTCTTTTCGTACGCCGAAAGGTCTTCCTTAGCCACATTTCACGCTTCTTTCTCATAAAGGTGTTCTCCAAAATGACCCCAACAACTATTCCACTACCAAATCCAAAAACAACAGTCATCCAATTAAACTCACCAAATACAGACTCCAAAAAATCTCCATCCTTATTTTCTTCAAAACTTGATGTTGGTTCTATTAAGGTTGAAGAATCTCCACAGTTCTTGGACAACGGCTCGCCGCATAATCCCGAGTTTCCGATGTAAGAACTGTTCTCAAACGTGTTGAGTTGGTTCCCTCTCGGCACACGTCCCGTGAGGTTGTTGTAAGAGACGTTGAAGAATGAGAGGAAAGTTAGCTCCACAAAATTCTGCGGGATCTCGCCGGAGAGACGGTTTTGCGACAAGTCCAATGATTCGACTCTTGTTAGGTTTCCCAAAGAAGATGGAATGTTACCGCTGAGAATGTTGTTGGAAAGATTTAGCATCATAAGCGCTTGTAAGCCGCCGATTGAATCCGGGATCTCGCCTCTGAACCTGTTGCTCGAGAAATCGATTACGACAAGGACTTCTTGGATCTTCCCGTACTGAACTTCGGTGCCTTTGATTGTTATGGTGGTGGAGTATGTGTATTCAAGATACCAAGTACGCTTCACCGCTTCAAAGCTCGACTCCGTCGTTAGATATGAGTTGCTAGAGTCCACAAACTTCATGGCGTCCCAATGTTGGAAGTACTCCGACGGTAACTTGCCGGTGAAGTTATTGTTGGAGAGATCAATGACTCGCAAATTCGGAAACTGGGATGTGGAATTTGGATTGGCTATTAGTCCTTGAAGATTGTTGGACCGAAGTGTGAGCAGCCTCAACTTTGAAAGTTGCCCTAGCCACGAAGGGAAAACATCTTGGATTTGATTGTTGCCGAGATTGAGACTTTCAAGCACTTGACAATTTGCCAGCGACCGCGGGATTCGACCTTTGAGCTGATTGTAGCCTAGATCGATCATCTTAAGCAAGCTTCCATTGTTTAAGCACATTTGAGGAATTGTACCACGAAAAGAATTGTTTTTTATGCTTAATACGGAGAGCAAATTGTTGGGATTCTCCAAACATTTCGGAAGCGTTATTCCACTCAACAAGTTGTTGGACAAGTCAAGAAGTTGAAGGGAATTTAGATTGCAAAACAATTGCGAAATCCCTTCGCTTTCTTCGCTGTCAATTGTTGGAGCCTGCTCAAAACTTGTCAAAGAGTTATCGTTAAGAGCCAAATACGCCATCGTTTCATTGCTTGTACTCCATATCCATTTCGGTATCTGGCCTTGTATGTTGTTTCCCCCAAGATCCAAGTACCTAAGCGTGTCTTGGTACCTTAAGAAACCCGGAAAATGACTTAAGTTGCAATGATTCAATCCCAAAATCTCAAACTTCCCAAAAGTTCCATTTACATCGACAGCTTTTGTAATCACTGATAATTCGTTAGAATCAAGGCGGAGTTCCGCTAAAAGTTTCATGTCGCGAAACATGTACTCGAAATCCAATGTGCCATTCAAATCATTTTCAAAAAGATTAAGAGTTCGGAGTTTCTTTAGTTGAGACGATGATCTCGGCACAGGACCGGTCAATTTGTTCCTTGCCAGACTTAGAACACTCAACTCGGTAAGGTTTCCGATCCAAGACGGGATTTGGCCAGTTAGTTGATTCCCGCCAAACCATAAGATGTTTAGCTTGGTAAGACTTTGAAGGAAAGACGGGACTTCACCAGCAAAACTGTTGTAGGAAAAGTCTAAATAAGTGATATTGGTTAGCCTACCGAGCGAAGATGGAAGAAACCCCGAAAACTTGGCACTCGCAACGCTGAGAAATTCAAAGGACTCAAGGTTTCCGATTGAAAATGGTATGATACCGGAGAAGTTTGTGTGGGAAAACCACAGTTTTCTTAGAGGACTCCCGGAGCGAAATTCGGGGAAATGACCGGTGAGATTTGCATTAACTTGAAAAATAAGAACTTGAATTTTAGGAAGGTGGAAAAGCTTTTCAGGGAATTCTCCATACAGTCCACAATTTCTCATGATTAGGGACGTTAAGGAAGAGAAATTCACCAAAAAATCAGGCATTTTCGAGGACACGTTGACATGACCGAGATCGATCGTCGACAGATTGGACAGAAGGGAAAGTTCTGAGGGTAGGCCTCTGAGGAAGGAAGAAGAGAGATTGAGATATGTTAACTTCGAAAGACGGCCTAATTCAGGTGGAACTCGAGAGTAATTGAAATGATTATCGGCGAGATTGAGCATCTGAAGATGAGTAAGGTTAAAAAGACTACTGTTGGACATAATAGAACCATAAAGACAACTACTACTGAGATCAAGAGAAATTACATGACCGGTGTTCTCATCGCACTCGACACCGTCCCACGAGCAGCAATCAGACTCGGTGCCGTTTTCTACCGCCTTCCATGATGCGAGTTTTGGATACGCCGCAGGGTCGCTCGACGCCGAGTTGTTGACAGTCAGGCTGTCCTTGAATTGCAACAAGGCAACGCTCTCATCCGTACGGCAAAGGGGCTGCACAGGAAGGAACAAATAACAGCTAGCACAACTAAATATTACTAGTACTGGAAGAAAGTATAACTCCATAATAATTAAGAGAATTTTAGTCTAAGATTTATGAAATTGTTTTAATGTTGTGTAAATATTGGCGGTGATAAAGTTTTTATAGAGATCAGCAGAAGCAGAAGTTTTGACCAGAAATAATTGTCATTATTCCATGTATATGGCATGGTCGCGCAGCCTTAGAGGAAAGTCAGTTGCACACGATTGCATGGTTTTGGAGAACTTTGGTATGTTTGGTATATATGTTGGACCAACCAAAAAAGATCGTGCTCTTTTTCAAGAGATGTATGTAGTTTTCGCATAACACTGGTCAATTAAGCACCGGATCATGATCAATTACTAGCATTATATCGATAGTGCACATTTTTTAAGTGTACTAATATATTTTTTTCAGAACTAATAGTAGAAATCTCCCTCTTACGACAAAGAAAAATTAATAAAGATATTAGTGGTATTAAGTTATAGAAAATTGCTAAAGATGTCAATTTTAATCTCAATTTTTGAGTGTCAACCTATCCTTGTAAGTATATCAATTATCCTTGCAATATGCATGGCAAGGTGAAAAAAAAAAAAAAAAAAAAAAAAAAAAAAAAACACACACACACACACAAAATGTCCTTTCAAGTCTTTTTTACGGTAGTTGTAAACATAGATTAGTAATATCTAATTTCACATCTGATTTCACTAAGAGTTAAAAGAATTCGAATTCCTCAGAAAAAATAAAAGATGCTTAATTAGTTTGACTGAATTAAGATCATGAGAAAATGCATGAACATTTGAAAAATGTGGGCATTGACTTAATTAGCGATTAACAAGAAGAAAAATTATCCAAAAATCTCATCTATATGATTAGCCACAATAATTTGCATAAAAGTCCAACTTAACCTCTACCAAAGGAGAATAGCCCTCGCAGCACAGTTGAGTCTTAGGATTTTATAAACGTATATATCATTATTAAAAGACACCGATAATCCAAACACCACTTATTAATAAAAAGAAAAATAAGTTTCACTATGCAAGACTTATATATATATATATATATATATCTCACTTTGTATTAGTGACACCTTCAAGCAATTTATTTATATATATATCCAGTTCCATTTCCTCGTTGAATATAGCATATAGTATTAGATGCTAATTAAAGATCTGACTTTATCTAGAGGAACACTACCTGACAAAGTAAATTCAACGTAAAATTAGTGCTATCTTATATTTCTGCTTTAAGAAAAATTGAAGGGGAGAAATTCAAAATTTAAAGCTAGCGTAATACACATATTTTAGAGAATTTATATGTAGCGTTACTAATAAGTTAAGCCTCTGACCAAACTTATTATAAGAAAAAGCTTTTGACTGCATCGATAAATATGTATATATAAAGATATATATATATATACATGAATTTCCCGCTTTATATATATAAATATGTACATTGCTGGTTGATAGCTTTCCCAATGATTCTCCTAAGTCAAACCTTGACGAATTCTCTCTTCTATATTTATTATGATCATCTGATATTTTAAGAAAAATATTCAAAACACCGTCTGTATCTAGCCTAACTATCACTTTTACTTTTTTTTTATTATAAAAATTTCTAAAACGTCTCATATGCTTGTGAGATGAGACAAAATAAGGATATGTTAAAAAAAAATTAAGCAATTTTTTATAAAATGTCTCAGTCCTACCGCTGAGCAAGAAGAGGGAGGAAAAGTGGAGAAAATAAAAATACTGACGACAAAACTGGATATTAAAAAAAAAATGTACCACATAAAACTAGAGCCTTTTTTTTTTTAATCTCTAATAGAATTCAAACACTACACATTTCAATAATATCATATATATATATATAATTATTGTTAGATTATACATTCAACCACATTTACTAAAATTATCTAGTCACCTTCATACTTAATTAAATCAGTAACTTTCTCTATTTTTCGTCTTTATTAAAACATAATGAACCATATTTATGGGACAAAGGACACCATATTGACCTCTATAATCTGAGATTTTCTGGACAACAGCTCCAGCGTGGAATGCAGAAGTGAAAATTTGAGTATGTAACTTGTTATTGGTCTAACAAGGCTGCAAATGGATTATTCAATTATACTCAAATTTTCCTTTATTAAAAAAATCTAATTTGACTCGATTTATTTATATGATCTCACTTAACTAAGAAAGAAACTACATATATAATTCAAAAGGAAAATATAGTTTCATTTGTTCGCGCGTACAATAAAAGTATGGATAAAATTTTCTTCAATTTTTTCTCAAATTTTCACCGATATTGCAAAAATTTTCAAGTCTCAAAATATCTTTTGGATGTACAAAAAAACTCTGACAGAACTTCAAAGAATTTTCGGTAAAACTATAGATTTCAGTGAGGTTGTAGTGTATATATATTTTTTATAAGTATTTCAGGAAAGAGTAATTGGTCTATTCCCTAAACTATTGAAAAGGTGATGATTTGATCCCTGTTTTTTTTTTTGTTTTTAATTTTAGTCGAGATAGCCCTAAACTCTCTAATTTTGACAGAGATAGTCCTTTCCGTCTATGTCCATTAAATTTCTAACGGAAAAGGTCACGTGGCCCATCACATGAGTTAAATCAACCATTAAAAGATGAAAATACCCCTTTTTTTTAAATTAAAAAAAGTACCCAATACACATTTATTTAAAAAAATAAAAAGGAGAGAGAGAAAGAGCTCAAACCCAGCCCCCCCCCCCCCCCCCAATCATCTTCTTTGTCACCAACCCCCCCGCCCGTGATTTGAGCTTTTGATTCGAGGGGAGGATATGAAAAGAGAAAGAGAGAGAGAGAAAGGAGGGGGGGAGGGAGGGAGAGAGAGAGAGGAGTGATAAATTTTAAAAAAAAATTCTGATTAATTGTTCTTAAATTACTAAAATATCCTCTCAAATTAGGTCATCTGCATTGCACATAACTCATTTCGTTAGAAATTTAACGGACTTGAACGGAAAGGACTATCTCGGCCAAAATTAGAGAGTTTAGGACTATCTCGACTAAAATTAAAAAAACATGAACCAAATCGTTACCTATTCAATAGTTTAGAGACTATTTAGGCCAATTACTCTTCAAGAAATATTGGAAACTTTCAAAAAAATCTCACAAATGTCAACAGCCAATGTATTTTTACTTTTTTTTTTTTTCATTTTCCATTGTTTTATTAGCTAAGTAATGGACTTTTTTATCGCCTACCCTACTTGTATACTTTGTAGATTAGCCAATCAGTTCAAGTATTACATGAATAAAATAAACTTCCAATCATATGTTTGAGCCTTGTAGGACCCCTTTTTTTTTTTTTTTTTGTTGAGATTCCTCTCTAATTTTTATTAAGTTGTGCAAAACTTTCATTTGTTTTTGCAAAAATCTTTACTTTAAGAACAAACTTACAAATTTTCTATAGAATTTTCTTTATATTTTCACCGATCTCAATATTTTCTGCGAAAATTTCTTTATATTTGGATTACCTATATATATTTCTGCCAATATCAATATTTTTATTCTTGTATATAAGAAATAATTATAATTTTCTTGGTAATTAGAAGCTCTTGAAATATACACATTGTTTGCTATAGTTACTGATAATGTGAGAACACGAGGCTCCCACGGGTCTTATATGATATACAGAGAGAAAATTTTCCTTTTAATGGGTATACTTTGTCAAAGAAATAAGGGTGGAACTGTCGTCTTTAATTTTAATGGATTGAAAAGAAGATAGATTTTTCTGCAGCTCCCAACGACCGTGAAGCCGTGATTTTGTATTTTGCATTTTGAAGTTCTGTATTTTTAAATTATTACTATATTTAATACAAATCCTTGTATTGTCTCGATTAACACATGAACACTTGATTTTTTTTTCTTTTTTTAATATCCAAAAAACCATTGAATATAAAAAAAAATTTAAAAAAAAAACATTTCAAAAATGAAAAACTCTAAAGTTAAGGGTTTTTTTATTTAGTTTTACTTTTTTATTTTTAAAGATTTTTTACTTTTTTCTTTCTTGTACTTACGGTTTTTTTTTTTTTTTGGATTTTTTTGTTATCAAAATAGAATGTTATTGGAGAAGGTATGGATTTGTATGTTAAATATTATTCTATATTATAGAAGTATATGATAAATTTTTTAATTTAAAGATTAAATTACTGTGAAGATGATCATGATGATCGTCCTCCTCATCATTAAGCATTCAAAATCCCTGACAAACAATATTTCTAAACTATTACTTTTAAACTAATTAGACTACCGTTGTAAGTTTTAGCTTTTTAATTTGCTTGGACGTCAATTTGTAATAAGATCAAATATTATACAAATCTAACGGAGTCTCCTAAAAATCTATACCATCGCTTTTAAAACATTCCCCTACCAGGATAGCTTCAGTGTTGTTGTTTTTGCCCCCGCCCCCGCCCCCGCCCCCGCCCCCAATAGGCAATGCATGTGGATATACTCAATATTTTGCTCACTTGACATATAGTGCAGCTCATCGATACCCGCTTATAATAGTCATAATAGGTTATGAGCAAAACAAACTATAATTATAATAGAACGAAAAAAATACGCAAAACAAACGAAACCTGATAAAGATGTCACGGTTTTGAAACAAAACACCATCGGTAAGATATTTTTTCATCTTGGCTTTCCGTAGAAATCTCGAGATCTCGTGTAGTAGAAAGTTTAAACTTAAGTATATTTTGGCATCTTAGGTGTGTCCTCCACTAGTAGAAGGAAATAAAACGTCTAAATGGCTACCAAGTATTAGCATGACCACAATATTTTATATCCACCACACGTTTAAAGATGGAAGGGATTCTTAATACAAAAGTGAGACATAATTAGTAGTGAAAACAGAAACATATAATGCCGTAAATGTCTCAAATATATACACACACACACATATATGCACATTGGATTCCGCCATTTAAGGACCTTAGGTAATAGGTAGAATAAAGAGCAGTGGACCAATGTTCACCAAACTGGTTTTCTGTTTTGATATTCAAAAAAGTTTCTTCTTTTGCCTTTTTTTTATTTATTAAAAAAAAAAAAAGTTTCTACTTTCCTCCCCTGAAAAAATGGTATAAAGAAACTCCAATGATGGAGGAGATAATATCAAATGACATTGGGATCAAACAAGACATGATTGCATATCAAATAAAGCCAACTCCACTACTCTTATTTTATTTTGTCTATCCAAGAGGCATACCTACTTCGCATCTATTTCCCTTGAAACTTTTATTGTTTTATCAAATTATCTAAAGGGCATTTTTTTCTTTAGATTCTTCATACTTTTGTCTCTTCAACTTTTCGTGTTTTGACAAATTATACATTTGAAATATTTATTTTGGTCATTATCAATTTGAGCCACATTGCAATGATTTCACAAGGTCAGGGAGCTAAATACGAAAATTAGAAGTTAACGGAGAAATTTATAAAGTTCTAAACATGAAATTTGAAGATCATAATCAAAATAAAGGATGTATCACAAATATGCACATAAAAAAAATTAAAAAAAATAATAATAAAAAAACATGAACTTCATATAATAAACTTTTATTATCACTTGTTTCTCTAAAGCTAAACCATTCTTCTCTACTCTTGCAATCTTGCCTTTTCCACTACTCTTTCTTCTTAAACTAAAACACGCTTTAATTACATTTTTCTCCTAAAGGCTAAAACCCACAAGCTTTCTTGCTTGTCTGCTGTGACTATACCTTTCTGTACCAAATTTTTAGTAATCTTCTTCTCCACCAAAACTACAAACATGAAGAAGAACCTCGGGTGTTGTTTCTCTTTCCGTTTGTATAAACTCCTATGTAGTTGATCTATTCATCAACTCGAGGCGAACTCGAAAAAAAATGTAAAGGGAAGGAAGGGGAGAAAAAAAACAAACAAACAAACGAAAGTCCTGTTGTGTCAAACCACCCCTGAATTAGTCTTGGAATCCAGTTCTCTATCTCTAAACTTCTTTGTGTCTGTTTGTCAGAGTATCTATGTAGCTGTCGATATGCCACTCCCTATTGCGGGTGCGAATGGGCTCTCTGGAAGGTTAAGTCCTTGGCTGCTGAATGGAAAGAAAGAACATAAAAACAAAAATGGATGGCGAGAACTACTTGACTCGAGCACTGATTCTCCCTAGGTTGTGAAAGGGAATCTATAGGTTTACCTATCCTGGTCATTGCAATTAGTACTAATATGCACGGGTTCCTTTTCCTCGCTGGTGGAAGCATTGCTCAAAACATCCAACAAGTAGCTAAAACGCTCCGCGTATGGAAATTCTGCTTGTTCTGTACAGGACACCGCACCGCAGATGGAACGAGAGTTAGGAAGGAAAGGACAAAACATGCAAGAAACACAAACCAGATGGAAAATGAAATTATGTAGATTGAAAATGTGAACCATCAAACCTACCTTCTGGAAGCTTCAACTCATCCATCGAGTAGCTATAGTAAGGTCGAGGCGACAAAGGTTTAGCAGTCAAGTTCGTTTCTGAGAAGCATCTTCTTTCAAGTTCAAAAGCTTCTTCGTTATCCAACACTAGGTGCTTCCTTAGGAGTCTTGGCTTACCATAATCCCGTGGAACTATAAAATTGGACAAACAAATTGCTCAAGATAAAAGGAAACAAAAGATTTAACCAAAAAAAAAAAAAAGTTATGCATAAGGACTAAACAGAATTTCATCCGAAGTTTACTCACACGAAGGGTACTCACACGAAGGGAATTCGGAATCTCCATTTATATAGTGTGGATTGCAACAGAAAGGATGCAGCATTTTCTCCCCAAATTTCCTACAACAATGTAGATACTTCAGACCATTAAAATTGTCAAAAACTGCATAGACGAGACTACAGGGAAATGCAATCGAGAAATAAACAAAGAAAAACACGATACTACCAAGGTACGGAAAAATGCAAACAAAAGTTATATTAACAAAAATTAAAACTGAAAACATAGTAAAGCAAAGCCAAATAAGATTTCTCCAAACAGGTTACAAAAGTTGGAAGTTTACCGAAAAAGGTACAACGAGAATCTCTCCACAAATGACGCTTCCCTAGAGGCTAGAATCATACTTGGTCATGATAAGTGAAAATATTCTTGACAATGACAAGGAAAATAACTAAAGAAAGGTGCATTATTAGATGATTTTAAAAGACAGAAGCTAGCTGCATGCTCGAAGATGAAAAGAAAGCCCGAGAAACTAGATGCTTTCTAGTTCATTATTCTAAAGGTTTAGCACTCGTCTTCTATATTTAATTCAGCGTCGTTAGTGCGCTCTCCGTCAAATTCTAAAGTAATGGCCTGCATTGTCCCACATTGTCAACAAGGAATAAAGATGATTTGAAGTCCTCCAAGAATCAATGTTAAGTTGTCAACAAACTAGAAAAAGGAACTTGGAAAGATTTGGACATGTTCGGGACAACTTGTGAAACAAACTGTGCCAACTGTAAAAATAGGCTTTAGTCATGTATTGGAGGAGCTAAAGACGGGGATGAAAAGCAGAGAATCAGATAAGACATGCCAATGGCTTATCGGAATCGACATTGCAAGATCAAATCAATTTAAACCATTCGAGAAAGAGTTACTGACGGTATTTTGCTTACTTTTCTATCTTACAGGCAGCACCATTAAATCAAACCGTTAGTAAACGTAATAACCATGAGAAAAATTAAAAACTTCTTCGTTACCTGTCAACAAGCCTTGACTTTTCCCTGTAAGGTTTTACCAGAACACGAGCCCCGCATACGAAATGAGGATTCCCTTTCGACAGAATTTGCCTGACTGTGTCCGAGTAAACAAAGGTAACGAAGCCAAACATTCTTTTTTGTTGACATGGAATCCTTACATCTCGCACAGGCCCAAATTTGCTGCAACATTAAAATTTTCAACGAGAAATGGTAAAGAATCAGAAACTATTTTTTTCCCAAAAAAAAAAAAAAAAAAAAAGTACTAGTTGCCAATAGAATGCTCAAACACCCTTACTTGAAATAGTTGGAAACATCTTGCTCCGTGAAAGTACTATCAGCTGGAAAAGTTAAATAAATCTGTCGAGAACCTGAAACGATTGCTCCGGGTTCATTTTTCTCGCCAGCATAATCTAGATATCTAGGCACATCTTCTGCCAATATGACTGCATGCTGCCCATGAGGCCTGTAAACATTGACTTCAAATGTTATACATAAAACAATTATGTTTCAACAAAAAACTTGAAAAGTTAATCCGAACAGACGGAATTAAGCACCTGTCGACGAGACGAATGCTGTTCTTCAATCTTGCGAGGAGCTTAGTCAGGCTATAACCCGTCTTACCATGCCTCTGGCTCTCTGTAAGGTACCCCTCAGCCTGGAGAGACCTTCCATATTTCTCATAATACAGCATTGGCAGAGAGGCGATTGACACCGGAGATCCCCTTCTCGATCTCAAAAGCTCAGCTATCTCCATCTCCAGCTTCTCAAGAGAGCCAGGAGAGATGGCGTGCTCATCGTTCAGAATCTCATGAGAATTTGCAGAGGAAACATTCCGCGGAAAGCTTTCTGACGAGGGATGGCCATGGAAGTACTTGCAGTTGCTTCCGTGCTTACAAAACCCCTTGCTAAAGTAATGGCAAACCTTAACAGGAACTTCAGGCAAGCTCGGAGACCTTCGACCGGCTCTCAATCCCAATCCCGGTTCGGGGTGATAGTAACTGCAAGAAAAGTCAGAACTCGCAGATTCTAGCGGATCTTCCAAACTCAACCAGTGAAGTTGATTTTGGAGATGAAAATCCTCAGCAACCGAATCGGCGTAAACTTGATTTGCGAGTTCTACATTGTGCAATATCTGCTGATCAGCAGGCAATTGGCCGCGATCCCAGTACGGATTTGCTGCTAGGTGAGATGGTGGAGACAATGTAGGCCTTGCTGAGACAGGAGAGTAGGAAGGGAAAAACAAAGGCACGTCCAAGGCCGGTACTTGAATCGCCGGAGAAGGCGAAATCGGAGCAGAAACTGGCGGTTTGGACAAACCAAGCTCAGTTTTGGCTTTGGTGATCAAAGAGTGTATCAAATTATCCGGGCTGAAAGCCAACCGGATCATGTCACGCTCACCGTGGTCTTGAAGCAGAAGATACCCAATAATCTTGGACACATTTTCGGGCTCTAGTTTGTGAATTCTGTTGTAGACTACTTTTGTAGACTCTGAAAAATCCATCTCAAATCTCAAACCTGAATGTGAAAATCAAAACAAAGTAAGAAATATGTCTCTAAACATGTGAAATTAACCAAGAAAAAAAAAAGAGTGGAAATTTGATAGATTTTGATAACCATAATGTTAAAATTGCCAAAAAAAAAAAAAAATCTCTAAATATGTAACCTTGTTGGTATTGGCATAATCATCATGTTCTGTATCTGACGCAAATTTACCATTCACACAATTTGTGGTTTTTCTTTTTTTTTTTTTTTTTTTTTTTTTTTTTTGCTTTTAAAGGCCCAAAAAGGAAAGAGAGTTGGAAGGCAAGATTTTTACCACAAAAGGCGAAACTGAATATGACCATAGAAACACCCCAAACTAACCAGTTCTAGAAGAGAAACAACAGCAACTACAAACACAAACTGAACATATACGCGTAATTACTAACCACCCAACACCCAAATGGAGCATTTTTTCTGGAAATCAACTTTTTCTCAGAAGATATCTGCAAACTTCTTTTAAAAAAATATATTTCAAAACATTAAAAATGTAAACTTTTGAATCCCGGCACCAAAAAAGAAAAAAGTAGTTTTTGAAATTTTTCTGGAAAAAAATCATAAAGTAGACACTTTGAGACACAATGAAAAAAAGGAAAAACAAAAACAAAAAAAAAGTTTATGTTCATGTAGAAACTTTGGAACCGCCGTATTGAGAAAAACCCAGATATAAAAATAAAAAACACAATAAAAGATAAAAACAATTGAAAATGCAAAAGAAACCATTGTTGAAGAAAATCCAAAATACCCACCAAATCTTTTTGAAGATGAAAACGAAGTCAAATGAAATCCAAGGCTTCAAACTCCATAATAGCCATGATTGCTCAATCTCTCTCTCTCTTTTTTCTGTCCCTTCCTTCTTCCTCTGTTGGGTATTTCTATTTTGCTTTCTTCTTCAAAATCTGTTCTGACACTAAGGACACCATTCTTCAGAAAAAGCAAAAACTATAAATAAAAAAAAATGACAGAAAGGATAGCTTTAAAGGGCGCCTTGTCTTTAGTTCAAATCACAACACACGTAAAAAATAAAATATTTACAAACTCCCACTTATTAATCACATGATGAAAAAAAAAAAAAAAAAAAAAAGAATATTTCTTGTAGGTTTTGTTTAATATTTAAATTTAATTTTAATTAAATTATATTTTTTATCTCAGTTTTTTTATTAAAAAAATTTAATAAAATTTATAATTAATTTTTAAAAAATAAATTAATTTTAATTTAAAATTTTAATTTTTAACCGATGAATCAAATCTCGGTTTAAGCTTACTCCTCAGAGCAGTTAGTTTCACTCTTATACTGTAATTTTTAAATATTTTTTGGGTGAAAAATGACATGTTTTCTTGTTTACACAATTTTTTATTTGTAAAAAAAAAAACATTTTTTTTTAAGAAAAGGAAAATTACAGGTTGTACTTGTCGTTACAGAAAATTGCGGCAATTTTATAGGAAATGCGCCTGGATTTCCGAAACAGTTTACAACTGAAATGTCAAAAACGACCCTGGATTAACTTTGAAAAGGTCCATATCGTTTTATTATTATTTTTTTAATTCCTTTATATTTTTTATTTAAAAATAAAAAAGAAGGAAAAGTATAGTGTTTCGGAAATATCTAGGTGGATTGTGGCTGAACATGTCGAACCGGATATGGTGTATTGGTGGGACTTGGGAGATTCTAATGGTGTCAATCTTTTAATGTCTTGCCATTAATTGTCAATATTGTTCGAATGTCTATCCTCATCAGAAGGGAAAAAAAATTAAAAATAAAAATAAAAAGACCTTTGGTTTTGCATCAAACAAACAGTCATATGACATATAGTTTAAATTCTTACTTCAAATTCAAAAAACTTTTATCGTTAATAAATTCTAATCAAAAGATTATAAAAATAATCTAATAATAATTACACACATAATATCATCACTAGAGTTCCAATATCTCACATTCAAAATTTGAAAAAAAATGACGTTGAGATCATGTGGATTCTGGATGTCACAACACCCCCACAGGCCACGAGGCACTATTCACTTTCACATTATCCAAATTGAAAAAGGAAATAAAATGGTTAAATTGATGCAAAAAGCAAGGCTTTTTTTTTTTTCCTTTGCATTAAAAACTTAATACAGCATTCGTGCTTGTTTGGGCACACCACAAACAAATAATTTATTTTTAAAAGGAAAAAGTATCTTTATCAAAAAATATTAATTTTAATTTTTTCAAATCAGATTCGAATCATATGTCATATTTCTTATATCTTTCTATTGTTTTTCACTATTATTATATGTAAAATAAGTCTTTTAATTGATGCGACATTATTTTCTTTTAGTAAATGCTACATGAATTTTTCTTAGATATAACATTTTAATTTATTAGCCATAATATTAGTGCTTTGGGATACAATTCTTTAAAAAATTAATAAAATAACTAATAAACTGGTTTAAGGGCATTATTGTCTTTTTCTGAGTTAAGTATGCGTGTCGCACATGCAGCAACGGTGACCCCACGAGGATCAGATAAACGGCTGTGATTGAAACTTGAAGCAACAGTTTGGGCTGCGAAATCTTATCTTTTATAACTGCATGCTGCCACGTGTCATTTACCGGCGAATAAGAGACGGCCTTTTCTGAGTTTTTGGTTTTTTTTTTTTTTTTTTGAGGCCAAAAATACTGTCCGTTTTTTTTCTGAAACAAAAAAAAAAAAAGGATGACAAGATAGTTAACCAGGGGAACCAAAAACTCAAGTCAACAGTACCACTTACATCCTAGGTAGCAAGATGTGGGTCCCGATCCAGAATGAGGCTCCTTTTCACTTTTTCCCGTGATTGGCGGTTAAATAATTGCCCATCTCTATGAACATGTACTTTTTTTTTTTTTTTTTGGAAATAAGGGACTGTTGATTTAATTTTTAAAGTCATTTTTTATAAGGTATTAACACTTTAGTAGGCTAAGTGAACATTTATAAATTAAACAGTTAAAAAATTAGTGAAATGAGCAAATCAACAGTAATGCCTATTTATAGGATCAAGTACGGATTTTTATCATAGGTTTTGCTTTTTTTTAACAAGATGCGATTTTCTATCTGTATTTTTTTTTTCTGAAAAATTTTCCATATGTATTTAAAACAACTCAAAATATGTTTATGTTTCTTCAAAAAAAAATATATGTTCATGTTTCATAAATCACATCAAAAATTTTTGTTGTATAAAAAAAATATAACTAGTCCTCTAAAGACCCTGTTGCGATGGTGGTTGGTGGTTCAAACTCTCCGTCGCGAGTCGTCAAGATGTTCTTCGTGCTAATTCCAAAGTTTATTAAATATTAATAGAGGTTTTTTTTTTTTTTCTTGTTTTCTTCCTACATAATAGCCAAAATTTGTGAGGCCGAGTAACAAAAATCATATTTGTTAGTTCCTTAGGTAATTACCTATACCTATTCAAGATGCAAGAAATGAGGATTTGGTGTTTAGTTACTTTGAACAGCTAAAGAAAATCTCATACGATATTGAGGAGTTCATTCTAGTTTATGGTTCATTTCTTGGAGAAATTTTTTAGGCAGTTACTTTACTCCGTTGGAATAGGACCTCTCTTGACGATTTTATTATTATTTTTATTTAAAGGGCTTTCTTGGTGATTGTATTTAGAAAATCTCGTGAGGTAAAAAATTAAAAATTAAAATTAATGTGGTTAAAGTATAAGGGAAACCAGCTTTAAACCATTGCATAACAACCAGGCCAAAATGAATGAGGTATCGCAATTTTGTTTCTTATCTTTCCAACGCATCCACATCTAAATTGCTCATACATGGCCAGATAACATAAAATTTATGTGAAGATAGTAAAATAACATTTGTGATACTCGTCACACACACATAATATATGTCTTATCTTAAATTGAACAATGATATTTAATCTGATAGAATGTAGTCGGGGTCGCTTATAAAAACATACTTTACTTGACAAGTAGCTGACCTAAGATCCATCTTTATGAAATAATCTTATTCAATTTTTTCAGGTTCAACCGTTAATTTTCTTTTTAAAATAGCTAGGAATGCTAGTAGTACACTGACTTTATTCAGAAATTGCATAATTTTTTAATTTGAATTGGAAGCCACCTAATAACTATACTTGAGAAAAGATATATATCCTTTGATGCCGGCGTGAATAACACATATAATGCATGTCCAGAAGTTATTTTTGCTCCACCACATGTTTATACATCAGATTACAGTTGTTCCCGACGTTTTGGTTTCTCACTTTTACATATTTGTCAAAAGAATAATAATTATTGGATTCATATTTTATACTTTTGAATACAGATGTTGCGTTTGATTTGTCGTATATATCACGTAAGACATATATAAATATAGTTTCATATCCACCAATCATACATGTTATTTATATTATCAGTTTTAGATAATATCGTATTGTATATAAATTAACTAATAATTACATATAGTAAACAGAAAATTACAATTGATCGTCAGACTATTCATATATAAACGTATATGTGTTACATGTCAACCGCTACAACTTTTCTATTTGGAAAGATAAAAGAAGGAAAAGATTCCTTTTAAGTTAAGGGTAAATTTCACTTTTAGCACCTGTGGGGAAAATATTATTAAAATCAGCACCACTTTTTCAGGCCTTCATTTGTAGCACCGCCACGTCAGCAAAGTCCATGATATGTGGGGCCCATCTGCATTTAATGTATGTCAATTTACGGGTTTACCCTCATCTCCCTCTCATGCCCCAGAAAATTGTTCCGAACCAGCATCTACAGTATTTTAGAGAGAGAAAATGAAACGTAGAGAGAGAAAGAGCTGCAATCGGCCGGAACCGCTCGAAAACCGTCCGAAACCACCACGTAACAGGCATCCATAAACAGCTTCGTGATATAGAAGGCCACCTACTTAGAATAGTTTAAAAACCCGCCACCAGAGATCGAACCAATGGGGAAATCGAAGTTAACGAATCAAAGAAGTCGAAAGTTAAAAAAATGGGTTTTTCGTTTCAAAGTTTTGCGTTTAACGCTTTGTTTGTAGAGGGGAAAAAAATTTAATTATTTTGAATTTGTTTAACAGTTGGTCGTCTTACAGGATCGGTCGTTATCATAATGACCGCCTGGTAATTATCGTTTTGACCCCTGTAACTGTTAAATTTTAGCATACAATTTTGGTCACAACGATATTGACCAGGTGGTCATTATAAAAATGACCAGTTTTTCGTCAGACATCATTCTACAGAATCGGTCATTTTCATAATGACCCCATGGTCATTATCGTTGTGACCCCTGTAAATGATCAATACGGTGACGTATTGGTCCAGTGTTAGACGCCCCGGTCATAACGGTTATGACCAGACGGTCATAACCGTTATGACCTCTGGTCTTACACAAAGGTCATAACCGTTATGACCTCCCGGTCATAATCGTTATGACCGCTGCGTTACACTATCGGTCACAACAGTTATGACCGTCTGGTCATAACAGTTATGACCTCTGTGTAAGACCAGCGGTCATAACGGTTATGACCGTCGGGTCATAATCGTTATGACCGCTGCGTTACACTATCGGTCACAACAGTTATGACCGTCTAGTCATAACAGTTATGACCGCTTCTTTACACTATCGGTCATAACAGTTATGACCGTCCGGTCATAATCGTTATGACCGCTGCGTTACACTATCGGTCACAACAGTTATGACCGTCTGGTCATAACAGTTATGACCGCTTCTTTACACTATCGGTCATAACAGTTATGACCGTCCGGTCATAACCGTTATGACCGCTGCGTTACACTATCGGTCATAACCGTTATGACCGTCTGGTCATAACAGTTATGACCGCTGCGTTACACTATCGGTCATAACAGTTATGACCGTCTGGTCATAACAGTTATGACCGCTTCTTTACACTATCGGTCAAAACTGTTATGACCGTCTGGTCATAACCGTTATGACCGCTGCGTTACATATACGGTCATAACCGTTATGACCGCGCGGTCATAACCGTTATGACCTATGAACAGCGGTCATAACCGTTATGACCGTCTGGTCATAATCGTTATGACCTCTGCGTTACACTATCGGTCATAACTGTTATGACCGTCTGGTCATAACCGTTATGACCGCTGCGTTACACTATCGGTCATAACAGTTATGACCGTCTGGTCATAACCGTTATGACTTTTGTGTTACACCAGCGGTCATAACGATTATGACCGTATGGTCATAACCGTTATGACCCATGGTCATTGGTCAATACGGTGACGTATTGGTCAAACCTTAGTCACAAAGAGGTCTCAACGAAAATTACCAGACGGTCATTATGAAGTTGACCGTTTTGTAATATGCATTTTTAATTTAAAATGATAGAAATACCAAGAGTCATTTAAATGTCGAATTACAGATTCACCCTCATCTCTCACCCGCCCAAAAGGCATTCTCCCTCGAATAAGGTCACAAAAAATTCCAACCAGCGTCTACAGTGTTTTGGAGAGAGAAACCCCGATTCTAGAGAGAGAAAGCTTTGCAACCGCCCAGACACCGCTCGGAAACCGTCCTAAGCCACCCCGAGTGCCTTTTATATACTGGTTGGAAGTCTGCTAACGTCGAAAAATCTTTAAAAAATACCCATGTCGACGCCAACGAAAATGTCAGAGACAAACACTACTCCCGAAACATCGCCGAAGGGTACGCAGGGGGAGGTCGAATTGAAAGTCTCACAAAAGTTCGTGAGTGAACTAGCCGATCAGATATCCGACTCAGAAAAGGTAATGAAAATGGTTTTTGTTTTAACGATGAAAAATATTTTCATTGTATTATATATTAGTGCCGTTTGAAAGATATCGGGAGCCCGATCGATGTAAAAGTTGTTTTGGGCTTTGTGGTTAAAAAGTTTACACTTTTAATATTTTCCAGTAAGAATATGCAGTATTTATTGATTTTGTGAAAACAAAGTTTCCATTTTTATATGTGTTTTTTTATGATATTCCACTTTCCGATTGATTTGCTGAAAAATGTTATCATAATGTACATAAAGTTATAATTTTTATGTGTTTCCGTACCATAAAACATCCTTTAACTCAAGTTCGTGTTTTGGTTTATAATTTATATTAGTGTTTTCGTCGATGTTTGTGTTTAAGTGTAGATGATATCGGCTATTTGAAACAAAATGGAATGGTAATTTTTGTGATGACTCTCTGGTCATTTATTATTACTCATATTCAGTTTTCTGTTATGTCCGGTGGTCATTTTCATTATGAGTTGTTGGTCATAATAATGATTACCATGAGTTTTAACTTATTTTAGGCTGGTCATTTTCATTATGACTTGGTCATAATAATAATTACTCATGTGTTTTTCCCGATGGTCATTTTCATTATGGCTTGTTGGTCACAAAGATAATTACTCCTTAATGTTACGGTTAACATTACCGCAGGTTCAATATAAGAGACGGGTACCGGATTCTGCAATTACCAGGGCAAAAATAAACACTTTTATTAACATTCCGGAGAGTTGTGCGAACTTGAGAAAGTGGTTGACACCCCACCAGTACGAGGCCGTCATCCACCAGCGATGCATTCAACAGTTTCTAAGATTAAGCACTCTTGGTTGGGCTGGGCAGGTCTTCCACAACATTGTTATGAGATTGACGGATCACTCAGCAATGGGTGATGCTCTTTGGTTTGAGGTCGGTGAAGAACTTGGCCGATTTTCCATCAACGAGTTCTGCCTCATTACCGGCATGAAATGTGTAGGGTCTACCCATCTCCCACTGGTCGAAAGCCGATTGATAACCAGATATTTTTCGACGTTGAGAGGTGTGTCGAGAGAAAATTTAGGGCTGCAGCTGTCCAATGCCAATTTTGACAACGACGACGACGCTGTGAAGCTTAGTCTACTATACTTGATTTTCTCCATTCCTTTATCAAATGCAAACTCAGTTAAGATAGACCCGAAGTTTTTTGCCCTGGCCGATAACATTGCTGATTTCAATGATTTTCCTTGGGGCGTTCTCTCATGGGAGGCAACCCGGTCTGCAATCTGCAACACAGTTGAAAACAGGCTGTCTTCGAAGAGAAGACCGGTAAAAAGGACTGACCAAGTGCATTACAGTGTTGCCGGCTTTCCTCATGCCTTACTGGTGTGGGCCTATGAGACCCTCCCATCGATATCATTGAAATTTTGCAAAAAGTACGATCATGCCATTCCGCGCATGCTGTCGTGGACCACCGCGGACAATGTCAAGTTCGACGATGTTATATCTGCTTTTACCGCGGTTGGCGAAAATCAGGTATAAAGATCAAATATTTAGTGTCTTCCATATATTTATATTATGTATGCAGTGTCAATTACAATTGTCTTCCATATATCATAACATGTGTTTATACTAACATATTGATTTGATGCGTATCCCGTACTTATTTTTTTAACTGGAATCAAATGTGTTCAGACTAAGGGTTTTGTCATGATGCCAACTGAAGATGAGTTGAAGGACCCATGGGTCGCGCGGCTATATTTGAAGAACCCAAGTGTCGTGCCTAACTTACCTCCCAAGCCTTCTGCCCCCCGACCGAGCTCCGATACAAACTCAGGGTGGAGGGATTTTCAAAAAGATATCCGAGGAGAGGTTGTCTCCATTAAAGAAAAGTTGGTGGCTCTTGAAAAGGGCCAGAAGAAGGCTAACAAACTCATGCGAACTGTAATAAAAATGGTGGCCGCCAACATTTCTGATAATCCACAGGAGAAGGCACACACCTGGTCCTATGTCAGCAGCCGCCAGAAGCCTCAGGTTCACACGGCTGATTATCATGAGCTGAAAACTACCTCACCTCACATCGGCACCGGCTCGCAAGATGATGTGATGTTTGACTCTGACATCGGTGCAGATGCTGATATGGGTGTTCAAGCGGCCATGGAGTTCCTAACTGGCGAAAAGGTGATTGTTGCGGGGGAAGATGTCAAGGCTGCGAAGAATAAGGTAATCATTTATGACCTAGTCGAGTATTACATTAATTTTTTTATGATCATAACTGTATTCCACTACTAGAACTTTGTAATTAATATGACCGGTTGTGAAACCTCACAGGACAGTATTAAATACAATTTACCAGCAACCGATCTGGCAGCGAAGGAAAAATCGGATCAATTAGTTTTTGTAAAGGAGGAGATCATTCCTGACCCGGAGATATATGGTAAAGAAAAAAACATAAGGATGGCTGTCGAGAAGCCTGAAGAGCCAGACGACGATGAGAGCATCGGTGACGTGGTTGTTACGATTATCTGTAACTTAGTTATATAGTAATTATGGTGTTTTTACAATGTTAACTCGTTTCACCTATGTCACTTGTAGATCCGTAAGAAGAAGAGGGCCAGACTCTCAAGGATTGGCCAGCGGCCAGCCGGGTCAATCACTGATGTTGCCTCGCCGTCGAAGCCTCCGAGTAAGCTGCTTACACCCCTCCCTCCGGGTCTCGCCGATGAACCTCCGAAACAACTGCTAGACGAGTTCAGGGAGTGGTTCCCAAAAGGATTATTGAAGAGGACTCCTGCAGGGTAATCTTTTTTTTAATACACTTTATGTTCGATTTGAAATTTACAATATATTAACACCGTCGTCACCAATTAACCAGAAGGTACATTATGTTTAGTAAACGGCCTCCCCGATACAGTGCAAAGCATGAAATGATCGACGATCCACATGACCTCGGATGCATGGTTGTGGAAAAAAAGACTTGGTATTACGAGTTAGCTACATCCCCTGTTTGGCTATGGGATGAAGTAAGTACCGTTCTTCAGATCTTTTATACTACATGTTCTATATATTTTTCCCAATATATTCGCATCTTTTTTGATTGTGCAGCACATTGACGTTGCATTCTACTACCTGAGGAAGAAGATCAGGCAGTACCCCGAACTGGAGCAACGAAAGGTGACAACGGTAGACACGTTTTTTGCTGCAAAAGTTCGTTCGTTGTGGAACGTCTACCAGGCTGCACCCGATAAGTTCGATTGGGCCTGCTGTGATTCTGTGTTCAGGATAATTCTTGGCGTTCGTGTCCAGAGTGGGGCCTCGTGGTTTGACGTTAACACGGTGCTAATGCCAATTCACTTTGGCGATCTGAAACATTGGGCATTAGTAAAGCTCGACCTAACAAACTGGACCATTGATGTATACGACTCTCTTCAGCACGAAGGACCTCATAACTCTAAGGTCCGCGCAGGAGTGGAAGGTCTTTCAAAGTTCATTCCATTTCTAGCTGAGAAAAACAGTTTGTTCGAGTTCAAACCACGAGTTCCGCCAGGAAATTACCCAATACCAGTCACCATTATGAAAGATATCCCTCAACAAGCCAATGGGTTAGTACAAGTATTGCATATGATTTCATAACTTGAACTGTGTAGAGTGTGTAGATCATTTAATATTCTTTTTTTCCCATCTTTCGTGCAACAGGGGTGACTGTGGAATGTTTACAATCAAATTTGCTGAATGCTTGATAGAAGGGAGGAATGTCAGTTATTGGGTAATTGCTGAACGCATGCAAATCTTCAGGGAGTATTTTGCCTGTTACATGTGGTCCCATGCCAAAAAAAAGCTCGCGAAAACTTATGAGAGTGATCCTGATGAGGAGGCTGACGTTTAACATCTTGACTAACCATTTCAAGACAACGTATCTAACATGCAGAGACTGTAAATAGTGGCATTATTTAGTTTAATTATTGGTAAACCGTTTTGATTTTTGTTGTATATTGAATATTGTTGAAAATTTGTAATCTTAACATTACACTCTAATCGTATTGGCCGAGCTCATAATTGTAATAACCCTTTGGGAATACATTGATTCATCGTAATTGCTGAATGTAGCTTCGTACATGAAATCATATAAATTGTGTTCCTATAGCAATAACAAGCTCTATTTTCTTCAATACAAATACTATCGGTCATAACAGGAATGACCGCGCGGTCATAACGGTTATGACTCTTGTTTTACGCCCATGGTCATAACAGGAATGACCGCGCGGTCATAACGGTTGTGATCTTGTTTTACGCCCATGGTCATAACAGGAATGACCGCGCGGTCATAACCGTTGTGACCCTTGTTTTACGCCCATGGTCATAACAGGAATGACCGCGCGGTCATAACCGTTATGACCCTTGTTTTACGCCCATGGTCATAACAGGAATGACCGCGCGGTCATTACCGTTTTGACTCTTGTTTTACGCCCATGGTCATAACCGTTATGACCGATACATAAACAGAGAGGTCATAACTGTGTTGACCCGGTGGTCATAACAGTTATGACCGGTACATAAACATAGGTCATAACTGTTATGACCGGGCGGTCATTACCGTTATGACCGCTTCTCGAACAGAGAGGTCATAACTGTGTTGACCAAGTGGTCATAACAGTTATGACCAATACATAAACTGATAGTTCATAACTGTTATGACCACCCGGTCATTACCGTTATTACCGCTTCTCGAACAGAGAGGTCATAACTGTGTTGACCCAGTGGTCATAACAGTTATGACCAATACATAAACTGATAGGTCATAACTGTTATGACCACCCGGTCATTACCGTTATTACCGCTTCTCGAACAGAGAGGTCATAACTGTGTTGACCCAGTGGTCATAACAGTTATGACCAATACATAAACTGATAGGTCATAACTGTTATGACCACCCGGTCATTACCGTTATGACCGCTTCTCGAACAGAGAGGTCATAACTGTGTTGACCGGGTGGTCATTCATGTTATGACCATTGGCGTTAAATTATACCTATGTAAATTTAGACTCCTTTGGCAATTATTTTAATCGAAAAATAGTCAATCCGTGTTATATTTAGAGTAATTACCACACGGTCATTAATGTTATGACCTATGTCTAAATGTCCCCTAAAACCTCTTAGATTATGCGGTGTAAAATGTTATTTTATACATATGAATGTTGCCTGCGTGTTATATCACTCTATATGGAACCATAACAAAAACTAGGAAATTACACTATGTTAAGTGTGATAAAAAGTGCACTCACCAAACAGTTAAAAAAAAAACCCGCTACATTTATGTCCATTTACACTAACTGGGTTAGAACTGCAAAATTACGATACATCAGTGCTTGTTGTTGGACGTTTTCTCAAGGGCACTGAGTTAGAACATGTTTGGCGGTTGTGACCATAATGATTACATCTACCACAGCGAGTAGGCGCATGGTCTTCACCTTGTGACGGAATCCTTCGAACACGTGGCCTTCCGGGCCGGCGCTTTGTAGGGGGGGGATTAACTACATGCAACCTTACATCTTCACTAACATCCCAACCCTCGGCGCTGCCAATCGGATGGACTACATGTGCATAGCAAGCATACAAATAGTCTTTCGTATAGTAATTTGAGCAATAATTATATGGATCAATTCGTCGGTGGTTACAGACGGCCATTGCATGAGGACAAGGAATTTGATCGACCTGAAATCGTCTGCAAGTACACGTCCTTTCGCTCATATCGACAATCCATATTTGGGCAGCATTGTTGGTGACGGCGTACTCAAATTGATCAGCTGGCCGAGGCTGTTAAAAAATAACAATGTTAAATATACATTAGTTTAAACTATCGCATGGAGGCCACAGCAAACTTGATTTTTGTATGCCCACGGCATGATGTGGTCTTCTTAACATACCGTTACTGTTAGACCCATTGAGAAGTTTGTTCGGATAAGTGACTCAGCATTTGGGGCCAGTTTCGATGTTATTTTAAGCGCCTCTTCCCGCCTCTCGACAAACCATCTTTGTAGTAGTTCCCTCAACCATTCCACCAAGTATCCAACTGGCATTAACCTGGCTTTCCGATCCACATTGTTCAATGACTCTGCAATGTTGGTCGTCATGATTGAATACCTCCGGCCGTTGAAATACGCGCGCGACCACTTTGTAGGATCGGCCTCGACAAGGTATCGATGCATGTTGGGGTTACGACCACGGATGGAATCCATATGACGATGGTGCTCACTTGGAAGATACGACCTCGAAGCACCGTCGAAATAGGTCTTCAATGGTCCTTTGAAATCTTTGTACCTAGTCTTCAAGTTTGCAGCCAAGTGATGGACGCATATACCGAATGCAGCATCTGGATACACATGTTTGGCTGCATATTCGATGCCCTTATGCCTATCGGCCACAATAGCAAGAGCCTCTCGCGTACCGATTGAATCCCTTAGCTTCTCGAAAAACCATTTCCATGATTCATGACTTTCCGACGGCGCGATACCAAAAGCAAGGGGAAATATGGAGCCATTTGCGTCGTGTCCGCATGCTGCAAGCAACATTCCTCCAAACCTGGCCTTTAGTGCTGATCCATCAACCACAATTACTGGACGACAATAAGGCCAACCATGTTTCGAAGCAGCTAAGCACATGTACAAGTATTTGAAACAATTTTCTGAGTCCGTCTCAATGTGAATGTCCGAGTCAGGATTTTTCCGCTTGACCATTTCAGCCCACGCGGGCAGAACTGTGCATATTAAATTATCAGAACGAAATCGTGAATAATAAAAAAATGCACTCCATTATCGAACGTATAACCAGATAAGGGGTCATTACCTTTGTATGACTCTGCATCATCGCCCCTCAGGCTGGTTAGTGCAGCTTCCTTCCCTCGCCATGCTCGAAGATAATTGAAAGATACTCCAAATTCGGCCTGCATGTCTCGCATTATTTCTGCTGGTCTATATAAGGCATTAGTCGGATCCAAGTATTTTGCCTTAACACACTCCCCAATCATCCAACTCTTGGCTTGACGATGATGGCCTTGAACGATTTCAATTGAACAAGTGTGGACAGCGTCGAACCTCTTCACAACAAACAGTTCACTATCTCTCATCCTAGTCGCACGCAATTGCCATGGGCATCCCTTATCATCTACACATATCACGTGTAATAGACTAGAGTTCGACCTCTTCACCTTGAATTGGTAGTGTTTACTCATAGCATCGTGATGAAGATGGTACTGCAGTAACTTTTTGTTCTCAAAAATGGAATTTTTTCGCACTGTGACAGGTGTATAATCAGCAACAACGACTCCGTCGGATACACTGGCACTGCTTGATACTTTGTCATACTGAGACGTAGTATTATTGACAATAGAATGGCCGCCAATGCTTACTGCCAAACTCTGCTCGTTTGAAAGATGAGCATCATCCGCACCGTTCAATTTTACGTCATTCAAATCATCAGGGGCCTTGTAGAAGTCATTGTTAAATACTTGATGTTGCTCATCAAATCCATATTCACTGTGCAAATCCAGAACTACTGTGGGAGAAGGGATATGCGGCGGTGGAGGATGAGAGGAAGGGATATGAGGAGGAGAAGAAGTAATATGCGGACGAGGACGAGAAGCAGGGTTATGAGGAGGAGGAGGGATGTTGGTATTAAAACCGTTTACATGTTGCATGGCTTCATCACTCTGTCCCCCCTCCTTAGAACGTTGAACGTCTATGTGGTTGCTTCCCCCTACCTCTGGTGGCATGGCGACCGCCGCAAACTCATCCAATACATCGATGGCAAGTGCAAATTTGCTAAGCACATGCACATCCTTCTTCATCAGTTGTATGTAGAATCTAACGTCAGCATCACATTGTATCCTCACAAGAGGCAATCCAGGTTCAACACCGTATCTCATTATTATATTATTGTCTGTGGTACTAATTCCAAGCACACTTTTCACCAACTCAATAAGACCAACGTATGTTGAGTTCTGGGGAACCAATAATCCTTTCATTTCGCCACCAACATATTTGTATGTGTCATCCCATTGACCATTATACTTGACGAAGACACAGACCGCATCCATTCCTGTATGAAGCAGTATCATGTTATCCAATGTATTGTGACAATTGATCGAAAATGATGTAATAGAGAGTTGACTTATAACTATAAAAATGGTCACAATTATATTGACCATGGGCGTAATTATGAAAATGACCCGTTTGTTTGTTAGCTTTGTAATGTTGACTTATAACTCTGTTCAATCACAATGATAAGTTTAGATTGTACTCATACGTGAAAGATAATAAATTTTTTAGGATTGTAATTGAGTGTTGACCTATATTTCAAGGCTGGTGACAATGGTAATGGCCGGATGGTTTATGCTACACTTTCCCGAAAACATTCGCTAAAACAGTGAACAGATAACAATTATATACAGTATAAGTCACAACGCAAGGTAATTTACCGCATAAATTAACAAATAAAACCAAATACCAAGCACCATTACCTCAGATTGGCTGTTTGGAAGTGTGCAGATCTATATTCAAACCCAGAGGTAGCTGAAGATAACAATTATCGGCCGAAATCTCAGATCAGAAAGCAAGGGTCAGTTTTAACGAAGTGCAACGGTGTTGAGAGGAATCGTGAATATATGTTGAGAGAAAAAAGTTCAAACGAAGAAAGTGGGCAAGTGGGTAAGTGGGTACCGAGATGGCCGAAGAAGATCAAAATTTAGGGCACTGAGATTGGCGGGAAATAGCAAAATTTAGGGTACTGAGAATGGCGGGAAGGTGGGCAAATGATCAGATTAGGGCCTGAGTGTATAAATACCCAATAACGAAAAAAAGTTACAGTGACGTGACGTGTCATTACTATTGGCGTTTAAGTATGGTCATAACGGTTATGACCGCGCGGTCATTCCTGTTATGACCATGGGCGTAAAACAAGGGTCACAACGGTTATGACCGCGCGGTCATAACTGTTATGACCATGGGCGTAAAACAAGGGTCACAACGGTTATGACCGCGCGGTCATAACTGTTATGACCATGGGCGTAAAACAAGGGTCACAACGGTTATGACCGCGCGGTCATTCCTGTTATGACCATGGGCGTAAAACAAGGGTCACAACGGTTATGACCGCGCGGTCATAACTGTTATGACCATGGGCGTAAAACAAGGGTCACAACCGTTATGACCGCGCGGTCATTCCTGTTATGACCATGGGCGTAAAACAAGGGTCACAACGGTTATGACCGCGCGGTCATTCCTGTTATGACCATGGGCGTAAAACAAGGGTCACAACGGTTATGACCGCGCGGTCATTCCTGTTATGACCATGGGCGTAAAACAAGGGTCATAACCGTTATGACCGCGCGGTCATTCCTGTTATGACCATGGGCGTAAAACAAGAGTCATAACCGTTTTGACCGCACGGTCATTCCTGTTATGACCATGGGCGTAAAACAAGGGTCACAACGGTTATGACCGCGCGGTCATAACTGTTATGACCATGGGCGTAAAACAAGGGTCACAACCGTTATGACCGCGTAGTCATTCCTGTTATGACCATGGGCGTAAAACAAGGGTCATAACCGTTATGACCGCGCGGTCATTCCTGTTATGACCATGGGCGTAAAACAAGAGTCATAACCGTTTTGACCGCACGGTCATTCCTGTTATGACCATGGGCGTAAAACAAGGGTCACAACGGTTATGACCGCGCGGTCATAACTGTTATGACCATGGGCGTAAAACAAGGGTCACAACCGTTATGACCGCGTGGTCATTCCTGTTATGACCATGGGCGTAAAACAAGGGTCATAACCGTTATGACCGCGCGGTCATTCCTGTTATGACCATGGGCGTAAAACAAGGGTCACAACGGTTATGACCGCTCGGTCATAACTGTTATGACCATGGGCGTAAAACAAGGGTCACAACCGTTATGACCGCGTGGTCATTCCTGTTATGACCATGGGCGTAAAACAAGGGTCATAACCGTTATGACCGCGCGGTCATTCCTGTTATGACCATGGGCGTAAAACAAGGGTCATAACCGTTATGACCGCGCGGTCATTCCTGTTATGACCATGGGCGTAAAACAAGAGTCATAACCGTTTTGACCGCACGGTCATTCCTGTTATGACCGATAGTATATGTATTGAAGAAAATAGAGCTTGTTATTGCTATAGGAACACAATTTATATGATTTCATGTACGAAGCTACATTCAGCAATTACGATGAATCAATGTATTCCCAAAGGGTTATTACAATTATGAGCTCGGCCAATACGATTAGAGTGTAATGTTAAGATTACAAATTTTCAACAATATTCAATATACAACAAAAATCAAAACGGTTTTTTAGAAGATTTACCGCGCGGTCATTACCGTTATGACCCATATGTTCATAGTGAGGCAGAGAGAACTATTTATTTTTAGAAGATAACATTTTTTGTCTGATGAGGTACGAATATAATTCCTTTCATTCCCAGATGCTCATGACAATTATGAGCACCAATGTCTAAATTAACCATATATTGTATAAATTAACATTTCACAACAGTATACCATATCAAAAAATCATGGTATACCATGAATAAAAAAATTGCCCTAGTTACAGTCTTGTTAAGTTAGTACAACAAAATTGTGGTTAGTGGAAATGTTAAAAGTCGGTTTCCACCTCATCATCACTTTTATAAGTTTGTTCAATCTTCCGTTTAGAATGGGACCACAAGTGACATGCTAGCAACTCCCTGAATGTTGGCATGCGTTCAGCAATTACCCAATCACGGACATCCCTCCCTTCTATCAAGCATTCAGCAAATTTAATTGTGAAAATTCCACAATCACCCCTGTGGCACAAACGATGGGAAAAAAGCAAAAGAAATAAGCATCACATTATACACATTTAATTTTACGAAAACATTTTCAAAACCTGACATACCCATTCGATTGTCGAGGGATATCTTTCATTATGATGACCGGTATTGGGTAAAATCCAGGAGGAGATCGTGGTTTGAACTCGAACAGACTATTTTTCTCAGCCAGGAGGGGAATGAACTTTGACAGACCTTCCATGCCTTCTCGGACTTTAGAATTGTGACGGCCCTCATGCTGAAGAGAGTCGTACACCTCTAAGGTCCAGTTAGTCAGATCGAGCTTTGCTAATGCCCAATGTTTCAGATCAGCAAAGTGAAGAGGAATTAGCAAAGTGTTCAATTCAAACCACGAGGGACCACTCTGGGAACTCACTCCAAGCATGATCCTGAATAAAGTATCACAGGAGGCCCAATCGAACTTATCGGGTGCTGCCTGGTAGACGGTCCACAACGAACGGACTTTTGCAGAAAAAAACGTGTTGACCGTTGTCACCTTTCGTTGCTCCAGTTCGGGGTACTGCCTGATCTTCTTCCTCAGGTAGTAGAAGGCAACGTCAATGTGCTACACAGTAAATGTACCCTCATCACATTAGGAGATACAAAATATATTAATCATGGGGAAAAAAAACTTGAAGAACGGTACTTACTTCATCCCATAGCCAAACAGGTGATGTAGCTAACTCATAATACCAACTTTTTTTTTCCACCAACATGCACCCGAGGTCATGTGGGTTGTCCAAGGTATCATGCTTTGCACTGTATCGGGGAGGCCGTTTACTAAACAAAATGGAGGGGACAGGTTAATTGATAATGACATTGTTAATATATTGTAATACTCGAATCGGACATACTTTTAAAATAAAAAATTTACCCTGCAGGAGCCCTCTTCAGTAATCCTTGCTTGAACCAGTCCCTGAAAACCGACAGCATCTCATTCGGAGGTTCATCTGCGAGACCCGGAGGGAGTGCATAAATCGGCTGCGCCGGAGCCTGCAACGGCGGGCCAACCACGGTCATGGAGCCAGAGGGCCGTTGGCCAAGCCTTGAGAGTCTGGCCCTCTTCTTCTTCCGGATCTATAAATGACACACGCGAAACTCGTTAACAGTGTAAAATGACCATAATGAATATGTGACTAAGTTATAGATATTCGTAACTACCACATCACCGAGGCTCTCCTCGTCGTCTGGCTCTTCAGGCTTCATCGTGTCCAGCACAACCATTTTTCCTTTACAGGCCTTATCCTCCTTGACGTCCTTATCCTCCTTGACGTCTTCCGTCGAACCAATCTTTGTATCGGCTGGGAGGAACTCCATGGCTGCTTGAACACCCATATCAGCAACGGCACCGATGTCAGGCTCGAATAGCACATGAGCTTGCAACACTGCCTCCTTGTGAGCTGAGGCAGTGTTCACCGCATCGGACTCAGCCGTGTGAACTTTATTCTTCGGGCTGCTGCTGACATGGACCGCCGTGTGTGCCTTTACGGGTTCCTCCTCGGTCTTTTTGGCAGCCAACATTGTTATAACCCTTCGCAAGAGTTTGTTTGACTGCTTCTGTCCCTTTTTAAGAGCCGCCAACTTTTTTTTAATGTTGGCCACCTCTCCCCGGATCTCTTCTCGAAACTCCCTCCACTCGGAGTCTGTATCGGATCTAGGTCGGGGTGCAGGAGTCTTGGGAGGTAAGCTAGGCACAACACTTGGGTTCTTCGAATATAGAAGCGCAACCCATGGGTCCTTCAACTCTTCATCAGTTGGCATCATCACAAACCCCTTAGGCTGAACACATTTGATATCATTAATAAAAACTATGGGGAGGGGCTACGGTCAATATGTTAATGCATATTAACTTATTTATTAGTGATACAAAAGGTATGGTCATAACGGTTATGACCGTTACTATAACACAGAGGTCATAACGGTTATGACCACTACACTAGCATATATATAAAGGTTATGACGACTAGGCTGATTATTTAAAATGACCAACAATATATATACCTGATTTTCGCCAACCGCGGTAAAAGCAGAGATAACAGCTTCGAACTTGACATTGTCCGATGTGGACCACGACAGCATACGCGGAATGGCATGATCGTACTTGGAGCTGAATTTCAAGGCGATCGATGGGAGGGTCTCATAGGCCCAGACGAGCAAGGCATGGGGAAAGCCCGCAACACTGTAGTGCACTTTGTCTACCCTTAGTACCGATCTTCTCTTAGAAGACAGCCTGTTTTCAACTGCGTTGCAGATTGCAGACCGGGTTGCCTCCCATGAGAGTACGCCCCAAGGAAAATCGTTGAATGCAGCGATGTTATCGGCCAGGGCAAAAAACTTAAGGTCTATCTTAACGGAGTTTGCGTTTGATAAAGGAATGGAGAAAATCAAGTATAGTAGACTAAGCTTCACAGCGTCGTCGTCGTTGTCAAAATTGGCATTCGACAGCTGCAGGGCTAAGTTTTCTCTCGACACACCTCTCAACGTCGAAAAATATCTGGAGATCAATCGGCTTTCGACCACTGGGAGATGGGTAGAACCGACACATTTCATGCCGGTAATGAGGCAGAACTCGTTGATGGAAAATCTGCCAAGTTCTTCACCGACCTCAAACCAAAGAGCATCACCCATTGCTGAGTGATCAGTCAATCTCATCACAATGTTGTGGAAGACCTGCCCAGCCCAACCAAGAGTGGTCAATCTCAGAAAATGTTTAATGCACCGCTGCTGGAGGACGGCCTCGTACTGTTGGGGAGTCAACCACTTTCTCAAGTTCGCACAACTCTCCGGAATGTTAATAAAAGTGTTTATTTTTGCCCTGGTAATTGCAGAATCCGGTACCCGTCTCTTATATTGAACCTGCGGTAATGTTAACCGTAACATTAAGGAGTAATTATCTTTGTGACCAACAAGCCATAATGAAAATGACCATCGGGAAAAACACATGAGTAATTATTATTATGACCAAGTCATAATGAAAATGACCAGCCTAAAATAAGTTAAAACTCATGGTAATCATTATTATGACCAACAACTCATAATAAAAATGACCACCGGACATAACAGAAAACTGAATCTGAGTAATAATTATTATGACCAGAGAGTCATCACAAAAATTACCATTCCATTTTGGTTTCAAATAGCCGATATCATCTAAACTTAAACACAAACATCGACGAAAACCCTAATATAAATTATAAACCAAAACACGAACTTGAGTTAAAGGATGTTTTATGGTACGGAAACACATAAAAATTATAACTTTATGTACATTATGATAACATTTTTCAGCAAATCAATTGGAAAGTGGGAAATCACAAAAAACACATATAAAAATGGAAACTTTGTTTTCACAAAATCAACAAATACTGCATATTCCTACTGAAAAATATTAAAAGTGTAAACTTTATAAACACAAAGACCAAAACAACTTTTTAAACGATCGGGCTTCCGATATCTTTTTTAGTACGGCACTAATATATAATAACAATGAAAATATTTTTCAACATTAAACCAAAATCATTTTCATTACCTTTTCTGAGTCGGATATATCATCGGCTAGTTCACTCACAAACTTTTGTGAGACTTTCAATTCGACCTCCCCCTGCGTACCCTTCGGCGAGGTTTCGGGAGTAGTGTTTTTCTCTGACATTTTTGTTGGCGTCGACATGGGTATTTTTTAAAGATTTTTCGACGTTAGCAGACTTCCAACAAGTATATAAACGGCTCTCGTGGTGGTTTAGGACGGTTTTCGAGCGGTTTCTGAGCGGTTGCAGAGCTTTCTCTCTCTAGAATCGGAGTTTCTCTCTCTAAAACACTGTAGACGCTGGTTGGAAATTTTTGTGAGCTTAAACGAGGGAGAATGCCTTTTGGGCGGGTGAGAGATGAGGGTGAATCTGTAATTCAACATTTAAATGACTCTTGGTATTTCTATCATTTTAAAATAAAAATTGCATATTACAAAACGGTCAACTTCATAATGACCGCCTGGTAATTTTCGTTGTGACCGTCTTGTGCCTAAGGTTTGACCAATACGTCGCCGTTTTGACCGCTGGTCTGCGGTCAAAACCGTTATGACCAGCTGGTCATAACCGTTATGACCGCTGCGTTACACTATCGGTCATAACGGTTATGACCGGACGGTCATAACAGTTATGACCGCTGTTATATATCAGAAGTCATAACGGTTATGACCGGACGGTCATAACCGTTATGACCACTGGTATTACACAGGGGTCATAACCGTAATGACCGGACGGTCATAACCGTTATGACCGATAGTGTAACGCAGCGGTCATAACGGTTATGACCAGACGGTCATAACAGTTATGACCGATAGTGTAAAGAAGCGGTCATAACTGTTATGACCAGACGGTCATAACGGTTATGACCGATAGTGTAACGCAGAGGTCATAACGATTATGACCAGACGGTCATAACTGTTATGACCGATAGTGTAACGCAGCGGTCATAACGGTTATGACCGGACGGTCATAACCGTTATGACCGATGTTCTTACACAGAGGTCATAACTGTTATGACCAGACGGTCATAACTGTTATGACCGATAGTGTAACGCAGCGGTCATAACGGTTATGACCAGACGGTCATAACTGTTATGACCGATAGTGTAAAGAAGCGGTCATAACTGTTATGACCAGACGGTCATAACTGTTGTGACCGATAGTGTAACGCAGCGGTCATAACGATTATGACCGGGAGGTCATAACGGTTATGACCTTTGTGTAAGACCAGAGGTCATAACGGTTATGACCGTCTGGTCATAACCGTTATGACCGGGGCGTCTAACACTGGACCAATACGTCACCGTATTGATCATTTACAGGGGTCACAACGATAATGACCATGGGGTCATTATGAAAATGACCGATTCTGTAGAATGATGTCTGACGAAAAACTGGTCATTTTTATAATGACCACCTGGTCAATATCGTTGTGACCAAAATTGTATGCTAAAATTTAACAGTTACAGGGGTCAAAACGATAATTACCAGGCGGTCATTATGATAACGACCGATCCTGTAAGACGACCAACTGTTAAACAAATTCAAAATAATTAAATTTTTTTCCCCTCTACAAACAAAGCGTTAAACGCAAAACTTTGAAACGAAAAACCCATTTTTTTAACTTTCGACTTCTTTGATTCGTTAACTTCGATTTCCCCATTGGTTCGATCTCTGGTGGCGGGTTTTTAAACTATTCTAAGTAGGTGGCCTTCTATATCACGAAGCTGTTTATGGATGCCTGTTACGTGGTGGTTTCGGACGGTTTTCGAGCGGTTCCGGCCGATTGCAGCTCTTTCTCTCTCTACGTTTCATTTTCTCTCTCTAAAATACTGTAGATGCTGGTTCGGAACAATTTTCTGGGGCATGAGAGGGAGATGAGGGTAAACCCGTAAATTGACATACATTAAATGCAGATGGGCCCCACATATCATGGACTTTGCTGACGTGGCGGTGCTACAAATGAAGGCCTGAAAAAGTGGTGCTGATTTTAATAATATTTTCCCCACAGGTGCTAAAAGTGAAATTTATCCTTAAGTTAATTATGCTTTCATTTTCAAACATACTATCCGAAATCTATTTTTTGGGCCATTAATAACCGAGACATAGATAAGAAAATAAATGTCTACCATTCAATTATAGATTTCCAGTCGATATGTGATGCATTATAATGAAGATACAGACAATGAGAGCAAAAGATAAAGAAATTACATAGAAAGTGCAACTTTGGCTGTGTATATATAATATATATATATATATATATATATATATAATCACTCCAAATGGGTACTCTGCATGGTTTATTTTAGCCACCTGTTCTCGTACAAAGTGACAATTAACATTAACACATGTGTGCTCAGCCAATTTTATCTTTTCTTAAAAGCTCTTGTATTTAAGGGAAGCTTCCGAATATTGTTGAGTCTGAGAAACTTCAATATATAAAGGTTATTTATTATGGGAATTTCACTACTGTAAAGGAGTGTTTTTTTTTTTTTTTTGGAAAGAAAAGGAGTTAGATTTCGAAAGCTTGCATTGCTTCAAAAAAAAAAAAAATTTTTTCCTTTTGTTGTTGTTCTTAATCATCTCCGTACGGGTGGCAATAGGCTTGTTCTTGCTATTTCATTATTTTGCCACTTTGAGTTGAAGCTCACTTTCTTTTAAAATTTTTTTAGTTTAATTTAAAAAATTATAAGTTGTATTATTTTTTATTATGTTGTATCAGGCCATTTTAATAATCATCTCAAATAATTAATGTAATTTTCGTTACTTATTATTGTGCACATTACAAATTGTTATGATGATTAAATAGTCGGTCTAGCAATAATACAAAAATAATCAAGATCGATATTATTTAAAAAATAAATTTTAATCAGTTCAACATAGTAATTAACACTTTTTTAAAGTCATCTTTAAGATGTTTTAAATTCATCTAAAAGATTTCTTTTTTTTCATCTTCTTTTGCTTTATTTATGTTGGGTCGAGTTGGTTTGTCCCTAAAATTGGGACCGAAACCAAAGAGGCCTACATGATATGCACTGTTCCAGAAAGCCCTTTTTGGGTCTATAATGCTATACAAGTTTAATTTAGGGGTAAATGTATTTGTAGGGAAAAAAAAAACCCCCTAAAAAAATAATGGTCCTAAGGCACCAATTCTAACAGTTCTTAATTTTTTGAGCATCAACTGACATATTATATTTTTATTGATAAATGTAATTAATTGATATGATAATACTTTAAATATTTATCAATAAAAAATCGACAATTCATATACTACATATATTGTTGCTCAAAAGTTGACATTAAAATTAGTGTCACTGATATTAAAAAAAAACATTTTTTTTTTATCATTGTGTCAATTATAGTAACTTGATTTTTTTTTTTGGACCTACATTTAGATAAATAAATAAAAAAGGACGGTAACTGTGCCGTATATTTGAAAGGTACTTATAAAAATTATAACATATCTTTAAAATGATGAAAATTATAGCTTATTTTTATTATTCAATTAAAATTTATTTATTTATTTCCAATTTTACCATTTTCTCTTTCATCACTCTCTTTCCCATATTTCCCTTCTGTTTTTCTCTCTCTCTACATATTAACAAGCTCAAGTTCTCCCCCTCTCTCTCAACACATACTTGATGGAGTAAAGGATCTAGGCGACATGATGGAGATGCTGCTACGCCGGCAGATATTGCCACGATGGATTTCAGTTATGACAACAGCGATGTATGATATTCGTGATCACAACCAAGCTCTAGCCACTAATCTCTGGCAAACTCTCGAACTCGCGAGATCTCTCTCAATTTCCAGCATCGTAGGTGTCGTCTAGCTTTGATTTTGGGTTTGTGGTTTACTTTTTACAGGCCGGCTCATTATCGTCTTCAATTTTCGGCATCGGAGCTGCTATCTTCTCAGACAGCGGTGATAATTTAAGGGGCTGCGATGGCATTGGTTTTCTTCTTCCATCTCCAACAGAACGAGGGCTACGACGGTGACCAAGTAGTCACGATGTTTGGCCTTTTTCAGGTGGTCATTGACGGCGATGAAGAAAGTTTTGCGATGGGTGGCGAACAAACCTAGGGTTAGGGTTAGGGTTAGGGTTAGGTTGATTTGGGGCTAATTTGGGGTTATTATTATAGTAACTAATTTCATGGAGTTTTGTAAATATAAAAGAATTGTGGTGTTTGTTGTAAAAAAAAATATTAAATGTACTAATAGAAATCGAAATAAATTAAAAAAAATAAAGTTTAGATTTACCATAAAAAGTTAAAAGTGAAGTAAATGCCGAATTTACTAGTAAATATCAATATTTACTAGTAAATGCTAATATTAGACAAATATGGATTTACATGATGAAATTTAAATTTTTCACAGAAATTAAAAAAATTACAAAAAAAATTATTATCGAATTTATTAGTAAATACTGATATTTACTAGTAACTACTACTACATATTAATTACGTAAAATTTAATAACTATTATGTAAATACAGTAAATCTAAATATTTACAAATAAATCTAGGTATTTACTAAAGTAAAAATCGAATTTACTAGTAAATATTAATATTTACTAATATATTAGATTTATTAAAGTAAATATCAGACAAATATTGAATTTACATGATAAAATATAAATTATCATAGAAATAAATAAAATTACAAACAAAATAATTATAGGATTTATTAGTAAATATTGATATTTACTAGTAAGTAGTTGTACATTATTTAATGTTTCCTATCTAACTAGTAAAAATCACATTTATCAAGTAAATATGAGAAGCGGGATCGTTGGAGATTTCAGGCCAATGACGATGAGCTCTCGTCAAATTTCATGCGATTCCCACCTCGCGCTCACGATTCCTTTGGTCGCGAGGATCTATCTTTCACGGCCAACCGTCGCGACATCCTCCGATTTGCAAGCTTCCATTGCGACCTCCTCTAAATCGCAATCTCCATGGCGAGATCCGTTGCGACTAGCTCCGGAATTGCGATCTCCTCGACGAGATCCGCCACGACCTCGTGGCTGAAGATCGTGATGCCAGCGAGATTCTGGTTCATGTTGCCGTCCTGATCTCGGTGTCGGCGCCATCACTGTTTTGATTTCCAACCGACGGGGAGAGAAGGAAGAGAGATGACATATATGAGAGAGGGTGAAGGGTATTTTAGTGTTTTTAATTTTATTATTTATCTTAATTATGCTATTTAATAATATTATTTTGAATTTTGCCATAAGTTTAAAATCATGTGTTGTATTATGTTATTTTGCCTATTCTCCCATTAAAGGATACGAAATTCAAATCCAAATAAACATTAGGAAAAAGACAAAAAACTTTTTAGGAAAAAGACAAAAACTTTTTAAGAAAAAGACAAAAAAAAGTTTGAAAATCTTAGTTTGAACTTATGGGCCAAACACCCCCTAAATTTGACAATAAGATATAAAATATGTATATTTGAAAAGCTGTCGGTACAATTTTCTCTAATTTTTTAGCTATAAGATTAGGTGTAAAGTAAAACTCCAATATTTTAAAAATCATAATTAAAAAAAAAAAGAAAGAAAAGAAAAAGAAAATCTTTTCCATTTTATTTTAAAAAATGAGATACGACGTCGTATTAGATTTTCCACAATAATATACTATATAATCAATTTCCGGCCTGAAAAGTCCGTTAACCCGACCCGGATGTAATAGGAATTTGACGAAATACCGCATTTCAGAGAGAGAGAGAGAGAGAATGAATTGAAGGAAATTTCCCACTTCGGATCTTAGCTTAGGGAAATTGAAATCGCGATAATTTCCGATATCCGATTTCTCCGATCGGATTCCGGTGATGTACCAGTGGAGGAAGTTCGAGTTCTTCGAGGAGAAATTGGCGGGAAAGTGCTCGATTCCTGATGAAGTCGAGGGGAGGATCGAGTGCTGCTCCAGCGGCAGAGGAAAGGTCGTCATCGGATGCGACACCGGCGCCGTCAGCCTCCTCGACCGAGGCCTCAACTTCAATTTCTCCTTCCCTGCTCACTCTTCCTCCGTCCTCTTTCTTCAGCAGCTCAAGGTTCCTTTTTTCTCTTCTTTTCTGTTTGGTTGCCGGGAAATTTAGCAAGAAAAGGAGATTTATGTATGAAAGGGAGATTTTTTCAAGCTCATTCTGCTTACTTCCCTACTTTTCCTGCCTTTTTTCCTGTCTAGAAGATGAATTCTTCATTAATTTTAAAACGTAGTTGAAAAAGAAGTGATCTTTTTCTATTTTGTTTTAAACTTCGAGTATTTGTAGAATTTCTGTCCAGATGGTTAATTATTATTAAATTGCTTTAGGTTTTTATGTAAATTATTCAACTTTGTTCTTCCTTCTGTTTGATTCATGGAAAATATAGGTGAAGACGCTCTTATATATACATAATGTGTATATATGGCTCAATATTCTTAGCTCACCATTTTGACTCTTTTTTCCCCCTTAAAAAACCATCTCAATTATTACAAAATACTGACTTCCTCCGAAATCGTGCTTGTTCTACAAGGTTGATGTAAATTTTTCTTATTGCTTTTTTTTTCCCCCCTTCAGTTTTGGTCATTGTCATTGTTTTCCTTCGTCTTCTTACATTCTCCCCCTCATTCGTATAGACCGAGTATTGTATATAAAAAATGTCTGGATGGTGAATTGTTTTGATATTCTTGTCTTTATATACTTGGTTGATGTGAAGTTTGTGGTCTTGTTGTTAAATCAGCAACGAAACTTTCTGGTGACCGTTGGAGAAGATGAACAAATTTCTCCACAGCAATCTGCTATGTGCCTCAAGGTTTTTGACCTTGATAGGATGGAACCCGAGGGCTCAAGTTCAGTTAGTCCTGATTGTATTGGAATCTTGCGCATATTCACGAATCAGTTCCCCGAAGCGAAGGTTGTTTTGCTATGTCCATATTTTGTTCTTATTTTCAACTCGGACATGAACTTGTCAATTTGAACCGGTTTATTATGATAATATTTTGAAGTTAACTTGGTTTACTAGTGCAGATTACCTCATTTTTAGTCCTGGAAGAAGCCCCACCGATACTGCTAATCGCTATTGGCTTAGATAATGGTTCCATTTATTGCATCAAAGGGGACATTGCAAGGGAGCGTATCACCCGTTTCAAGCTTCAGGTGGATAATTCAGCTGATAAGAGTCAATCCTCTATCACAGGTCTGGGATTCAGGGTGGATGGTCAAGCCCTTCAGTTGTTTGCTGTGACTCCGACTTCGGTGAGCTTGTTCAGCTTGCAAAGTCAACCACCAAAGCGGCAAACCCTGGATCAGATTGGATCTGTTGTTAATAGTGTTGCGATGAGTGATCGTTTGGTATGCACTTTTTTTGGATCTCCATTTCTAGATTTTCAGGTTACTGTCCTTTGTATTATTTTATAATGCTGAGAGTTTAAATCGTTTTCCTGTAATTAGGAGTTGATAGTTGGTAGACCCGAGGCTGTGTACTTTTATGAAGTTGATGGCCGTGGTCCTTGTTGGGCTTTTGAAGGAGAGAAAAAATTCCTAGGGTGGTTTCGTGGATACCTATTGTGTGTTATAGCAGATCAAAGGGATGGAAAGAACACTTTCAACGTTTATGACTTGAAGAACCGGTTAATTGCGCACAGTGTCGTGGTTAAAGAAGTTTCTCACATGCTTTGTGAATGGGGCAACATAATACTCATTATGGCTGACAAATCTGCTCTGTGCATTGGAGAAAAGGATATGGAAAGCAAGTTAGATATGCTTTTCAAGAAGAACCTTTATACTGTGGCCATCAACCTTGTACAAAGTCAGCAAGCTGATGCTGCCGCAACTGCAGAGGTACTAAGGAAGTATGCAGATCATCTGTACAGCAAACAGGATTATGATGAGGCTATGGCTCAATATATCCATACCATCGGCCACCTTGAGCCTTCTTACGTAATACAGAAGTTCCTAGATGCACAAAGAATACACAACCTTACAAATTACTTGGAAAAATTACATGAAAAGGGGCTTGCTTCTAAGGATCATACCACTCTTCTGCTGAACTGTTACACGAAATTGAAAGATGTTGAAAAGCTAAACGTCTTCATAAAAAGTGAGGATGGTGGTGGAGAACACAAGTTTGATGTCGAGACTGCAATTAGGGTCTGTCGTGCTGCCAATTACCATGAGCATGCAATGTATGTTGCTAAGAAGGCAGGTAGGCATGAATTGTACTTGAAAATCTTGCTTGAAGACCTTGGTAGATATGACGAAGCATTGCGGTATATTTCAAGCCTTGAACAAAATCAAGCCGGTGTAACAGTAAAAGAGTATGGTAAGATTCTCATAGGGCACAAGCCTGTTGAGACAATTGAGATACTCATGAGACTTTGCACTGAAGACGGCGAATCAGCAAAGGAAGGTGCCTCTGACATCACATACTTGTCTATGCTCCCATCCCCTGTTGATTTTCTTAACATTTTCATCCATCATCCGCAGTCGCTAATGGATTTTCTTGAGAAGTATACTAACAAGGTGAAAGACTCACCTGCTCAAGTAGAAATTCACAATACGCTCTTGGAGTTGTACTTGTCCAATGATTTGAACTTCCCATCAATATCGCAAGTGAAAGCAGAAGCACCTGTGCTGTCAAGAGCCAAGGCCAATGGCAAAGTAATTGGTGATGGCAAAGATTCAACGAAGGAAAAAGACTGTCTGGAAAGACATAAGAAGGGCCTGCAGCTGCTGAAGAATGCTTGGCCACCAGAGCTGGAACATCCCCTTTATGATGTTGATCTTGCAATAATTCTCTGTGAAATGAATGCATTTAAAGATGGACTTCTGTATTTATACGAAAAGATGAAACTGTATAAAGAGGTTATTGCTTGCTACATGCAGACCCATGACCATGAGGGACTGATCGCATGTTGCAAGAGACTGGGGGATTCTGGTAAGGGAGGGGACCCATCTCTTTGGGAAGACTTGCTGAAATATTTTGGTGAACTTGGAGAAGATTGCTCAAAAGAAGTGAAGGAAGTCCTAACGTACATAGAAAGGGATGACATCTTGCCGCCAATTGTTGTTCTTCAAACTTTGTCCAGAAATCCATGCCTCACCATCTCTGTTATTAAGGATTACATTGCTCGAAAACTTGAACAAGAGTCAAAGCTGATTGAAGAGGATCGACGGGCTATTGACAAGTATCAGGTCAGTTTCTACTCGTTCAGTTGTAGTTACAATTAATTTATTATGTACCTCCTTATCATTGTCAATACCTTTACAAGTGGCTATTATTTACAAATAACATCTTTAAAGGGCTTTTCTGGAAGGTCCAGGAAAAACAAAGTTCTTTTTTCTCAATCGTAATGTACAAATGATTTAGGGTCTCATAATCGCAGTAAACTTGAAACCGCTAAAAAACATCTATCTTATATTAATGCATTTGTATATGGGTTCTTTAAATGAAAGGAAGAGAGGGGAAAAGAAGCAGGCTGTAAGCTTTTGGCATTTTGTTGATGCAGTGCTCAATTCTTGGAAAGAAAAGTGCTCGTTACGAAGTGAATGGAATTATGCTCGAGTACTTGAACCCTGTCTGAGTAAATATAGTAGTGATAGAACCCTGTCTGGGTTCGAAAGAATGTTAGTTTTCCTGCTCTAATAGTGACAGATTAATCTTCAGCAAAATGAAGGAAAAGGAAAAACCAAAAAATAAAAATAAAAATAAGAACAGTTATAGGCCATTGACTTGTGATATGCATGTTGCTTTTGCTAGTTTTGCGCATTAACAGGGATCAGTTTGATTGTAGGTCTTATGTTGGCCTCAGCAGGTAGTCTTTGCAATGAAAGATACATACAACACATAGGTTCCCGGTTATCTGAGAAATAACTATTTGAATCACTATGGAGCCTTTGGGTTCAAATTCGACAGGTGTATTGTGCAATGTAAAGAGAACTTCATGACAATATACGTCATTCTTTTCTTTCAGATCCTAACTATCTTGGCATAGAATTGATCTAACTTAATAGCTGATTTGATGGGGTCTAAAATTCTGTGAATATCTGGGTTTTTTTTTCTTTCTAAGTCTTCATTCAAATAAGAAAAGATGAAATTTTAAGCATTTTGTTTTTCAATTTTGTAGGAAGATACATTGACCATGAGGAAAGAAATCCAGGATCTTAGGACAAATGCCAGAATCTTTCAGCTTAGTAAGTGCACCGCATGTACTTTCACCCTTGACCTCCCTGCTGTACACTTTATGTGCATGCACTCATTCCATCAGCGCTGCCTTGGAGATAATGAAAAGGAATGTCCCGAATGTGCTCCCGAGTACAGATCTGTTCTAGAAATGAAAAGAAACCTAGAACAGAACTCTAAAGATCAAGATCGTTTCTTCCAGCAGGTGAAGAATTCGAAAAATGGTTTTTCAGTGATCGCTGAGTACTTTGGTAAAGGGATCATTAGCAAAACAAGTACTGCAACCACAGGTGCTTCTCAAACAGGTAGCACTTCTTCCACTAGTGGCTTCTAACGTTTGTTGATTGTTGAGTGGATTGCTTTCAGTTTTATACACCACAGTCCCACGCAATTTTAGAATTACGGGGACATGTGATGGCATTGTGTGATTTGGAGGGTTTTTTTTTTTTTTTTTTTTTATAATCGGTATTTATAAATTGATCTTCCTGCTCAACCCTCCCTTAGTTTGAGGCAATTGGGCTAGCGATCCATTCCAAAATGAGAAACTGTGAGGTTGCTTGATTGGCGGAAAAGAAATGTTGGATTTTTTCTGTTTAAGATAGCTTGTAAAAGGGTGTAAAATTTTATTTATATTCTTCGTCCGAAAAGCGTGAAGTTACAGGGAATGTTTTAATCTTCTACCTCACTGGAGATGAAATCTATGTGGAAAAGGAAAATAACGTTTGACGCTGAATGTATTCTATTGCCTGCACTGCCTATTATTTAGTTATTATTGTGCAACCTGTTGCTATTTGTTTGTTGTCCCACATTCTTACTAAACAAAGGAGTAGATGTGAAGCGTTTTCGGCTTCAGAGTAATCTGTGGAGTTGGCGACCTTCTTGTTTTGCCTTATTCTCTAAACTGTTTTAAATTCATCTTTGCTTCTTTCTAGCCGCAAAGCTTTTTATTTATTTTTATTAAAAATTTTTTTTTTTTTGAGTCTGGTTTAGCTCTAAAAAGAAACAATTTACTGTCCTTAATCGGATGACTCATAGAGCAAATTATGGTCTCTCTCTCTATGTATGTATGTGTGTGTGTATATATATATATATATTAACTAGTTTTTTATAGTAAAATCAAACGAGAGACACCACCAACCAGAAATGTTTAAGTCCCCTCCAATCCAGTCAAAGTAGAGTTGTGGAAGAGTGAGTGTGCGTAGCGTAAGTTCATGAAAAATGCAAGCTGTGTGAGAGGGAGCCCTGGCCGACATTGGTAGGTATGTTGTTATCTTTGGAGAGATCTTGGTTGGATTTTTTCTTTTTTTTTTTTTTTTTTTTTTCTCCAAGATAGGGAACCTACCACTCTTGATTTTCTTGTTTAACCTTACTCCCTCAATTCTATTCGTTTCCTGTTGTCTTCATCTTCATGTAGGAATCTGTGCGTCATAATTCAATGCTTACATTCCAATTATTGGTTTCCTCATACGGGCATGCCGTTTTTATGTATTTTTATATTACAAAATAATATCTACATACAAATATGCAAAATATCTCTTCCATAGAAAGAAGCATATATTGTCAAAGGAGAATTCTTTTTTTATTTTTTTCCTCGTTAATACATTTTTTATTCTCATTTTTTTCCTTGAAAGGACATAACTGGGATTCCCCCACCCACCCACCCACCCACCCACCCATCCGCCCCCGTTTAATGGATTTGAATTCGATATTTAACTGGGTAGTTTTGAACTGCAAACTTATTACTTGGAACATTAAAAAAAAAACTTGATGATGAGATTATTTAAATTGTGTACCTTTTAATGGAGTCATGTATTAAATTACAGTTGGATTATATTTACAATCGGGAAAAATTATCATTTTTAATGTCAAGGTTGAAAAATATTATTTTGTTTAACAAAAGGATGATATTTTTTCTTTATTCTTTATTCTTTTTATTTTTTGATTTAAGAAAAGGATTCTAACTCTGCATCTTGTGATGAATTAGTATGAAATTAACATTAAACCGAGCATGCAATCAAGATAAAAATGTATTAGCATGAAATTAATATTAAACTACGCAAGCAATCAAAATAATAATAGGACGACGTTCATCCTACCAAAAAAAATAAATAGTGAACGAAAAGGAGGTGTTTTCAATCTCTTTTCTCTCTCTCTCTTAAAACTGTAGTTCCCAAATCCTCACGCATTTGTATTATCCCAATTCCAATCCTCCAAATTGGTGTAACCAAGAGAAGTCCATTCCATACATATCCTATCCACAAGATCACATATTAAAAGTGTCATATTAAAATGTCGTATTATCCACTTTACTCTTGACGTGTTGGCCAAAACGACCAATCAAAATTCCGTTTTGGAATAATAAACATTCTTGGTAAAGCATCACTATCCCCAAAAGCAAACTTAAAGTTCCACCCTCCATAAGTACCACTACCATCTTCATAGAAAATGATTTCCAAAGCCAAACAAAAGTTTTTGCAGCAACAGAATTCAACCCTCCCTGGTTCATTCACCAAAAATATATATATATATATTACCTGGCAATCACAGCTGAAATCCGACATTAAAAAGCACAGGTCCCCTTCACTTTTTTTTTTTTTTTTTTTTTTTTTTTTTTTTTTTTTTTTTTTGGTGGAGAGAGAGAAAAATAAGGGGGGTGTCCTCGTCCATATCAAATAAGGTCCACACGTACATATATGAAGCATCCACACTCTAGTTAACCAACCATCTGTCTTTCCATGTGGCATTGTCTGTCTTCTTGAACTCTTTAACCATAAAACTCATCAATCAAAAATGTACCAACTGACTGACAGTGGGTGTGGGTTTCAAATGTGGACAGCTTAACCATATATTTATCTGTGTTGGTTCCATGTGAAAACAACACACCATTGAACTGTGCCCACCAAGCAGCCAAACAGGACTAAGGTGGTGGTGGTGGTGGTGCAAGAAGGAAAACATGTGAAATACTTGACTTCAATATATGAGAGAGAGAGAGAGAGAAACAGAGGCTTTCAAATAACAAGATATATTCCACATGTTCGAGTTCGACCGAGTTCTATATTTCCAAAGGACTATTGGCGACAAAGTTGTTTTGTGTACTTACCAAAGATTTCAGCTGCTTTACATAAAATATCACAAGTGAATATCAAGAGTGTTGCAAAGAAAGGAAATTGTGAAGTGTTTCATTTTCATCACTTTTCTAAGTAACAGAAATGAGAAAACTCGGTTGTTTTATGCTTTTTTCAAGTAAAAAAAGTCAAAACAACAACAAAATCACCAAGAAATAAATACATAAAGAGCTCTCAAATACAACAACAACATCAAAGTTATCCAGAGAAGAACAAACAGAGATCTTGATGGATTCAAGACAAAAAGTTCTTTCCTATTTTTTCTGTTCTCTAAGGTAAAAAGAGAAAAAAGAAAATTATAAATACAAACATATAAGCAGATCGCTCTTCAGGGTTCCAAATTCAAGGAAACAACCCGTGATTGTCTGTTACGCTTCGCCACCTTAACAAAGACTACTGAGAGGCAAGAGGGAGCCCACCATGGCCTGCGCACCTTTTGCTCCCCCTTTAAACAAGCCACTGGATATAAAACTCACTTCAGCAAAGCATACAAACACAACATCCAATTTGCATTTAGAAACCAAAGGAAAAACGCACATGTGTAACTTAGGCACACAAGACTCGGAAGGTTTTAAACACCAATTTCTCAGCTACAGATAACAATATTAGCAAAATGACACCGGTGAAGCTAATAAAATGAGATCATTAGGCTATTGGAATGAATGAGATAAGCCAGTCGTACAAGAACAACCTATTTCCCAGATAAAACACTATTGAGAGAGCGAGGAATACCTTTGATTCTTCTAAGTTCCTTACATAGCGTGATGAAATCTCCCCATTTCATGTGGCATCGTCTAATAAATCGAAGAATCTGTTCCGTAGTGAACATGGACATGCCTTCCAAGTATTCTCCATTGACACCGTTTTCCTTAAAAACCTGCCTGTAACTGCCTAAATTTATCTCTTCCAACCACAAACCAACATCCTGTAAAGAAAAAAGAAGCATAAGGCTTGTCCTTTTGTTTTGAACAGAGTAAATAAATTCAATTCTTTGATTTTCACTCATTTGATTGCTAGCGAAAAGATAATGTCAGTTGCATGATAACATCTTTCACATAGAAGTTCGGGGAAATATCAATTCAGTAAATCAAAATGCATCGTATAGGGAAGATCGAAAGACAAAGGTGAAATCATAGATAAGTGGAATTATTTCAGCGGAATGCATGTTCTACCAAATGTATTTACTATTTAGCTATAGGTTGCACTCATTCTCCAGTAACTACGGTCCTCAACATCAACCTACTTCACAAAAATCGGCACCATCGATCTCTAAATTACATGCTCCTTGGTAATATCCCTTCATGTAACATCACCATTCAACTGATATAACTTTCTTTATTGGAAAATGGCCCAACACAATTTTCATACTGCTCTATTGAAAGTCCCCTTCTATATGCAAAATCTTTTCATTAAGAGGTAAACAAACTTTTCTCTCTCAGCAGCGGTACCTCTTTTTCTCTCTGAATCGTCAGGCATATTTCTCGATAACTTCCAAATACCAGGTGGAAAAATCTCTCGCATCCACGTCCTTAACGTATATGAAATCATCCCGTGTCTTACCATCTCAAAACAGGTATTCTAGAATGTTTGGAAGCAATGCATTCCTGACGTGTTCAACTTCATCCGTTGATGTGCAATAGTGCAAAAGGAAATCCAAATTCTCAGCCTCACAAAACTAGTCCAAATTCCTAGCATGTTGTAAGGCGATAAAAGCTCGGTTAAGTAATCCTGTCTTTTCAATTCTAAGATTAGGTAATCTATTTCGGTCTAGAAATTGCTCCCTTCAATAAGTCCATAAAAAAAATAATAAAATCTTATCACGTCATAGTTTCAGTGTTAACTCGCCATAGAAAATTACCAAAGGCCAAAATTCAAACCATCTCAAATAAAGCACCAAGTTTCAAAGTATTTATAAAACCAAAATAAAAAAAAGAATCAGATTCATGTATCAGCAATAAAAAAAATATTTCATAAATTGACTATCATATCAAACTTCCAAAAAGCAGACCCAATACCTCAATTTCAATAAGAAAAACAATATATATTTATATATATGCACACACATATTATTATTTTTATATAATAAAATATAAAACAAAGATCATGATCCAAAACAAAAGGGATAAAAAAAAGAAGGGGGATGAAAATTGCTCACCTCAACAGTCCAAATGAAGAAATCAAGAGGCTCAGGTGGTTGTTCTTTGCTCATCTGCCTAATCAGCCCAATTACCATTAAAAAAGACGAGCTTTATATTTCACCAAACAAAAAAACAAAAAAAAAATACAAATTAGCCAAATCAAAACACAATTCTTCAAAAACTCATTAAAAAAAAACCCTCTTTTCAGTGCCAAAGAATGAAAACCTAAGATGCCCAGATGAAGAAAACAACGTAATGGGTTTCTTGTAAACAGTTTATAATAAGATCCCAACTTACTCTCTCTTCTTTTTTTTTCAATTTTTTTTTTCAATCGGAAAACCAAGTGGAGAGTAAAGCGAGAAACACGAATTCAACTCGCCGTGCGACAGAAATGGATTAGGAAGTAGAGAATAGATTCCCTACATTTGAGTCGGAAGAGGAGGAGAGAGAGCAGAGCGAGAAACTAGAGAGAGAGAGAGAGAAGGCGAGCGAAATTTTGCCTTTTTGCCCACACTTTTCTTCTGCGTGTCTCTATGGGCTTGATAGGTCTCACATACCATAATAATGTAATAATTCTTTTTTCTTTTTTCTTTTTTCCCTCTTTCTTTTTTGTTGCTTTTCTTTTTTCCTTTTATTATTTTTTTTCTTTTTTACTTTTTCTTTCACCTAATTTTGTCCTTCACGGTCAACAATATTTTTACTTAAGGTTTGTCTCGATCACCGTCTAAATTCTAATTAAATTATATATTTTTTTAATTTTTATCTTTTTTTAAATTAAAACAATTTAAAATTAATTTTTAAAAAATTAATCAAATTTAATTTAAAAATTTCATCTCCAACCGATAAACTAAACTCAAACTCATTACATGTCTACCACCCCAAATGCACTCCACAGACTATTACTCAACAACTCTATTTGAAATATTTTTTTTTTTTGTTAATATCTTCTTAAACTCTTGAAAAATGGTATAAAAAGGTCTTTTTACTAATAAATGTTAAAAATTAAATGGAACATATCACGTGTAGTACATGTGCAAGTTGACCGTGTAAATTTTTTTCACAATTATCTTTATAGAGCAATCTATTGGTGATTCAGATGATATTTTGATATTTTCTACTAAACTTTTAACTTATGTTAACAGAAAAAACCATTTTACATCTTTTTAAAGAGTTTATGAAGCTTTTATTCACAAACAAATTGGAGACCAAATCGCAATGTCATAAACAAATAAGGACTAAATGAATTACTTATCATTTCATGAAAATTTTCTCTTCCAATGTCTATGTAAAACTCAATAAATCGGGGACAATATTTTAACAAAATCAAGATGTCGGTAATAATATTTAAATTTTGACTTTGACCGTTTACTAGTTGATGTGGTAACTTTTTTTTTCCTTAAAAAAATTATTTTCTAATATTTCATTTGGTAAGTTAGTTTAACTCTAATTAAACTATACTTTTTCATATCAATTTTTATCTTTTTTCTGAAAAGTTAACACAATTTATAACCAGTTTTTGAAAAGTCAACTAACTCCAACTTAAAAATTTTATCTCCAACTAACTTGCCAAACGGAGGCTAAGACATTAACATTAACATATATTGGAATAAACTAGTAATTCTAAGGCCCTGTTTGGAGTGCCAATTGAAGATGGTATTTCACCATCTGAATTTTAAAATCCTAACTTTACAGCAAATTTTTCCTCTCTTATATTTTCAAAAAACTTAAATTTTAAAAATCCATAACTTTCTCATTTCAAATCGGAATGAGATAATGTTTATGTCACAATGCTCGTAACGACGAGACGAACAAGACAAAATCTATTTTGAATATTTTTTTCTAAACATATTTCAAATTTTTGCATAATTTTCTATATCACATAATTTTTTCAAAAGTTTTCATCCCAAACATACATTTCCAACCCAAACTTCAAAACACCATCTCAAAATGTCCCCCCCCCCCCAACACGGACCCTAAATTTTTATACCCTCACAATCTCGGGTTTAAGCATCGTTTTTTTCTTAAAGATTTAAACAAGTTTCTATTAAGTGATAATACTAATAGCGTCAAATATTTTCTCATTTTTAGTATTTTTAAAGTGAAATTATATTCCAAATCAAGAAAATATATAATATTAATACTAAAGTCTCAAATTGTAGAAAATCATGACCACAAAATATAATCGGTTATACCTGTAAACTTAAATGATACTCAAGCCTCAAAGAGAATAAATGTGTATCAGGTTCTGAAAATGAGCACTTAAACATGTACACCAATAATCAAGTACACCCATGACTCTTAAATAAAATATATATAATTGATAGAAAAATTCGATCCATCGACAATCAAGAAAAATGTAATATTAAGGTCACACAATACACCACAAAGAATCAAATCTAGCAAACTGTAAACACAATCAAACATTAGAAAATAATAAAAACACAACAACAAAAATCAAACTAAAATAAAAAGCATAACACATAGAAAAATAAAAAGAAAAATCTCAAGCACTATTGACAAAAATCTCTAATGATGAGACAACTAATGAAAGAGTCACTAAAAAAAGTATTAGAACCCCATAAGACGTACCACACACAATGTATTCAAAGCGTCATCCGAATAACGATAAGTAAGTCCAAACAGTCACCATAACAGAAATTCCACCGCTACATATGACAGCCCCTAAATGAAACATCCACCAAAAATGCATCAAATACAGCATTTGGCATTAGTATTTTGTATCAGTGATATGTCACGTGTGCACCTTAGTTTTCTAGACAAATTTACTATTAATATGTAAAAAATAATAAGTCTCCGTTTGATTCGTTAGTTGAAGATGAAAATTTTAAGTTGGAATTTGTTGACTTTTTAAAAATTAGTTATAATTTTTATTAACTTTTCAAAAAAAGATAAAAATTGAGATGAAAAATTTAAATTACAATTACAACACCAAACAAAAGCTAAAATAATGCTTATGTGGACTATTGACTTTTTTAATTACCATAAAGAATTTACATTGAAGACCGTAGATATTATTATATTCAAATAACATCTTAAAAAAAACCAACACCATCAACTCATCAAGATCTCCTCAAATGTGGATAAATTACTTTTTTCCATTACTTTTTTTTTTTCCCCTAAAGATAAAAAATTACCTTTTAATATCACAGTTCACATAAGTATTTGTTATTCAAATATCCTTTAATTTTCTAAAAATCAAAATCACTTGTACGTATAAATTATCCAAATATAAAACCTTTTTTTTTTTACTTTAAATATCTTTTATTTTTCCTATTTGTTTGAAATTCTCTTTTTCCTATTGAGATTCCATTTCTTTTGGTTTTACTTACCCATCAAATTGTGCCAACAAATATGAAATTATATTAGCAATAATTAAAGGGCGATCCCTAAAAAAAAAATAATTAAAGGGTGCTAATGTAATTTTATATTCTGATTTTAGAAAATGACATTTCCATACTTTATTTTTCCCTTTGTCGTCCTCTCCCCTGAAATATCAATAAACCTCTGAAACTTTTTCTTTTTAATTTTATTTTTTTACTGACTATTTAAGCTTTCAAACCTTAACCAACAAATGTCAACGCTCCAATTCATTTTTATGCCCATTAGTTCATCCGTGAATATCTTTTAAACATAATGGTGTCTTTTTTTTCTTTTTCTTTTTCTTTTTTTTTTTTGAGGTTAAATCAACGGTGGCTTTTATGTCAATGTTTAAGCTGAAATGTTTAGGGTAAATGATCAAGCTTATTTTGATAATTTTTTAATATTTGACCAAAAAAATAACTTGTTTTTGAATGAAGGTAGAGGGATGGGGGCAGTGATTCTCATTTTTGATATGTCAAAACAATCTCTTCGTGTCTGTAAAATAGTATATTTTTTTAATAATATAAAAATAAAAAAAACAACAAAATAAGAAAAATAAAATAAAATAAATGAAACTTACTTGCGAAACTTTAAAAAAAAAAATTCGAAACTTATGTATTAAAAAAAAACTTTGATGAAACTCTTTTTAGTCAGATTAAAAAATTAGGATGAAATTTCCTTATAAAACTAATAAAAACTCCAAAAGACGTATTCTCTCTTTTAATATAGATAAATAAATAGATTAATAGATCATAGATATTTAGTTTTTTTTTTTTTTTCTTAAGTAGTCATAATAACAAATTACAGGTTATTCTACTACTTTCAACTGAGTAATCCCTCCTTTTTCTTTCTAGAGAAATAATCCCTATTTTTTTCAGGAACAGAGGGAGAGAGAGAAAAGATCTTTAATGTCAAAAAAAAAAATTTTCCATGAAAAATGGATTTATATCAACCTAATAACTTGTCTCAATCATTAATTAATAAAGTCTTTTTAAAGTGATACTAATGGACAGATGAAAGTGTTAGGCCGGTCCCACCAAGTGGGCCAACCCTGTCTCAGTCAGCCCATATGTCCAGAAGATTGTGAATTGTGATGTCGATTTTTGGGACCCACGACTTAAAGTCTGCATCTTGTGTGATGAATTTTTAAGGTCATTGTGATCAACGGATGAGATCAAATTGACTGATTAATGCTTCCCCATGCACCTGCATGTGCAACACGTGTCACCGCCGTCGATTGGGGCTGCATTTCCTTCTCTATGGACCACACAAAATTGTACAATACATTTACTTTTATTTGGGCTAATCCAAGGCCCAAGCAAAAACTATTTCATTACTAATTGGGGAAAGTAGATAAATGAAACAAATTTAAAAATCATATATAAAAATTTAACATTAGATTAATATAAAACAAAATTAAATTAAAATATTTAAAAATTTTTCTATTTAAAGTAAATAGTAAGTTATATTAATACCTTTGGTAAATAATAAATTTTTTAATTAAACTATTTACTTACTTATGGTAAATTGATTGTTTATTATTATCAACTTTAAATATTTTAAAATTTTTCTATTTAAAGTTTATTAGTGGTCTTTTTTTTTTTTGAAACTTGAAAGTGGGGGGATTCAAACACTGCACTTTTACATAGAGTCACGTGCGTTATTATCGTTAAATTAAGCATATAACCATGTTTATTAGTATTTTGGTAGAAGAGGATATTGCATGAAAGACAAATAACACAGCATAAAAAATGGAGATACTAGAAAAATAGAAAGAACCCTAATATTAATCAACACCTCATTCTTATATGTATACTACAATCTCACAACTGTCAAAGATGTAAGTTTGGAATCACAAATTGAGATAGGTTACAATTCAATACACATAATTAAAAGTTAAAAACAAAATAATACTATCTTGTCTGTATGTGATATTTCACTCTATTTAAATAGAAAATAATTCTCCTTTTATATTATTTTCATGCATTAAAAAAATGCCACACATTCAAAGGTTTGAAAATGTGAATTTGAATAATAAATTCAAAATTTTATAAGATAAAACACTAAAAGTTTGAATAATAGGTTTAAACCTATAATCAAAACAAAGCTTAATATAAATAAATTTTTTTCTAAAGTACATAATTTTTAACAATGAATATTGAATTAATTGAAATTAAATGGTGAGAATATCAATCATTATGATTGATGCAGTGGTTAGGATTTTTAATTTTTATTTTTGTGATTGCATTCAAGATTTGATACACCGTAATGTCTATGATGTTAAGTGTGTGATGACATCAAGGAAAATTAGGTTCATCCTTAACATATAGCTCGGTTAGTTTGTTTTCTAGTTCATATTTCAAAGGCCGTTTCGGGATAATTAGAGACAGAGTTTTGGAGATATTTTGATTGGAGATGTATTGAGTTTTTGAAAATATCCATTTGGTTTAAAAAAGTATTTGAAGTGAAAAAATATAAAACCTCAAAATATGTTCAGAAAAAAAAGTATAAATCTTGTTTTATTCATCTCGAAATTCTATGTAATTAAAAAAATCTTATTTTAACTGAAATAACAAGATTATGGGCTTTTAAAATTTTGAGTTTACTGTAGAGATTTGAGTATTTAAATAGTGAAAACTAGTTTTGAATTAAAAAATAAAAAGATAATAAAAAATTTCAAAATGTGATTTGAAATGTTCCAGCAAACGAGCCATCAAGGTCACAAAAAGATGGGGTGAGAGGAATTGATAACAAGGATCCATTTTCAAAAGTAAAAAAAAAAAGTGCTTAGAACATATCCAATTTCACCCAAGTTTTATTGATTGAAAAATCAATTTCATCATATCAACGCTCCGTAAAGTGCATAAAAGGAGCCTTTTGAGAAGAATAATTTTGTTCGAATATAAAATAAAAATATAATTTTGAAATATTTTTTAAGGGGGAGTTTGGTGCACACACTCAAACTAAGATTTTCAAACTTTTTTTTATCTTTTTCTCAAAAAGTTTTTATCTTTTTTCTAAAAAATTTTTGTCTTTTCTGAAAATTCAAAAAAATTTACTATTGAAACTTAAAAATTTCAACTCAAACTCATTCACCAAACTCCCCCTAAGAGAGTAATTGATCAAAATACTTCATGAACTCTTTAAAGGTGACGGGTTGGTCCCTGTTTTTTTTTTTTGTCAAGATGAGCCTAAACTCTTATTTTTTGGCTGTTATGGTCCTTTTCGTCTAAATCCGTTAATTTTTAACAGAATGAAAATGTATTTTAGTAATTTGCTAATAATTAATTAAAAAAAAAGAACTCATAAAAATGAAAATTTATCTCTCTCTCTCTCTCTTGTCCCCCCCATGTGGGTTTCCAGCACCTGCGATTTAGGTGTCGAACCCCTACGCTGGCGAGCTCTTGCGCCACCCCATCTGTGTCTTTGTCCCCCCTGTCAGCAATCTAGTCTCGGTTCCGCAAGCCCAGATTTTGGAACGCCGAACTCAAAACACTGTGGGTAGGGAGCCGCAGGGGGGACAAACCCAAAGAGAGAGCCGCCAAAAACTAGATTAAGGGCACCAAGAACTCAAAACACCGTGGGCGGGGAGCCGCAGGGGAGGGGTAAACCCATAGAGAGAGCCGTCAAGAAGTAGATCCCAACTTTTGGCGCGGGGGGGAAGACTCAGATCGTGACTTGTGAGACAGGGGGGTGGGGCAAGTGGGGGGCCAAGAACCATATCAGCCTTTAGGACAGGAGGGGGTTACGAAACCAGATTTCGAAGTAAGGGGGGGGCAAGAACCCATATCGCGACTGCGGGTGGGGGGGGGGGGGGGGGGGCGAGAACCAGATCATAACTTTTGGGGGCGGGGGGGCAAGTGGGGGGTGCGAACCCATATTTCGTAGTTGGAGGGAGGGGGCTACAACTGGAGATGGAGGCCGTGGGGGACCTGTTTGCAAAGTTAAGTAGAGAAAGAAGGGGAGAGTGAGAGAGAGAGGCTTTTGGGATACTGAGGGTTTCAGGTTCATTTTCAAAACACATTTATTGAAAATCGTGAGATTTTGTTTACGTTTAGTACATCGGTTGGAGATGAAATTTTTAACTTGGAATTGGTTGATTTTTCGAAAACTAATTATAAATTTTGTTAACTTAAAAAAAAAACTAAGATAAAAAAATATAATTTAATTGAAATTAAGTTAAAATGTCAAACGTTCGGGCCTGTTTGGTTCACATGTTTGAGTTAAGATTTTTAAGTTTAAATAATAAATTATGTTGACTTTTCAGAAAGACAAAAAATTTTTTAGAAAAAAGACAAAAATTTTTTGAAAAAAAGATAAAAAAAAGTTTGAAAAGTTTGGTTTAAGATGTTGAACCAAACTCCCCCGAAGCCTTCTTTTCATAATGATTTGAAACCAAAACCAAACGGAGACAGATTTCTCCACCTTGCAATCAATCTAAGCCGCAAGCACATAGTGGAAAGCTGTACCCATTTCCACCGGATCATTTTCCCCACAAGCCTTTCACTCGGACACACACTAAACTGGACTCGTGTTTCGTTACTCAATTCAAACGTAATAAACCCTAAACCTCCAAATCCCCAAATTTCCCTCCATTTTTCCATTTTTGAGCAGACCTAACCAGCAAGATTGAAGAACATGTTCTCTCCCGGAACCAAGAGGTTCCATCGCCGAGACCCCAATCTAGGGCACGCTGCGACCGGCTCTCCGGTCACTCCTCTCGCCGATAACCGCCGTTCCAGCTCCGACGATTTGGTCCCCCATCGCCCCGCCACCGGCACTCCGGCGCCTTGGGCTCCTCGCCTTTCCGTCCTCGCCAGGTGAATATCTGTGGAGTTTTTTTTTTTTTGGCTGAAAATGTTGGTTTGATTGCGCATTACGAACTTATTATTTGTTTAATCGTACGTTTCTTTTTGTGGATTATGATTTCGCGTTAGATTATTCGTTGTTGTACACGAATTTCAATTGTGCTTGTGAATGTGTCTGGATAATCGGTGTTTCGGAGTTTTATTTTGTTTTTATTTTTTGGGCTCAAAATGTTGGTTCGATCTTTATTGTTGTTTAATTGTATGATTCGATTTGGGATTGCGATTTCGCATTATTTTCGTAGCTAAACACAAGTTTCGTGAAAGTAGATCATATCTGAAGACCAAGCTTCAGCATAATTTTTGTATCCTTAGACTCTAATGGGTTACCTGCTATTTTCTATGCTGCATTTTAAGTGTACTTTGTATTTTCGATGTTCTCAACATTATATCTCTGAATTTCAATTTCATAACAAATCCATACAATCTTTTGGCAATTACTAGTTTTGACCACTTAGATTGCGACTTTCCTTTTTTAAGATTGTCATAAACTTGTTAACTCTGTACCTCCCAAGTAGTGAAGTAGTCATTTAGTGATCAAAATCAACATTTGAGAAGGTATAAATTTGATACAGAATTGAAATGTAAGGACACAGTGATCCAAAATGCGTGGTATCTATTTTTAAGAAGCTTAAAATGTAAGGTATAAGGGAGAAATAACCCTAATTTAATTGGGAACTCCCTAACTGTTACATTGGATTGTTGAAGTAGCGTATAAGCAGATATGGAAGGTATAGAGGGTTATGATTGTTACGTAATTACTTATTGAATAATTTGTGGTGTCTTGTGCCTAGAATTCCAACAGCGAACAGGAATGAGAAAGGGGATGATGTTGATCCGATTAAGCCTGTGTATGTTGGAGAATTTCCCCAGGTGGTTCGTGATGAGCAGACAAAGTTGTTGCAGAAGCGTATACCTGGTTTGTACACTCGAATCAAATTATCATCCATTGCCATATTTTAACTTTCTTAGCTTACTTGTTTTCCAAGAAGGGGGGGGGGAAAAAAAAGAATTATATGTTTTTCCTGCACAGGTGAAGCATTTATATATGGTGGAATGGAAAAGAGAACATGTGTAGCTTGGATTATCTGTGGAAGCAGACTCTTTATTTGGACTTACCCGTCTCCTGTTGCATCTATGAAATGTGTTGTTCTCGAAATCCCTTCACACATTTTAGAGAACGGAGATACTCGCAGAAGTGATGGTAACACTTGGTCGCTCTGTGCTGTCAATTGGGATTTGACTTCTAGTAGAACAACAAATAAAGTTGTAGAACATCATAACTATGCAGCTATCGTACTGTGTAACCAAAAAACTTGCGCTGTTGTTTACTGGCCTGACATATATTCTGAAGTGAAAACGGCTCCAGTTACTAGTATTCCATCTTCTGATGAATTGGAGATGATTTCTTCACCTATGAATACCACCCTGAATAGGCAGCAACATTCAAGTAGGCAGAGGAGTGGTTTGACGGAATTGTTTTCTTTCAACTCTATGATTGCTTCTGCAGTCCCCAATTCGCAGCATGTTTGCATTGCAATTGCTTCTAGTTCAAATGGTGAGCTATGGCAGTTTCTTTGCAGCCCATTTGGTATCAAACGTCAAAAAGTACAATGGAATACTTCGAATATAACCTCCCAGGGTGGTGACAGCGATCACATAACAGGAAGCAAAGGGTATCCAAGGTCTCTGATCTGGCGTTTTTCACATCCTTCTGTGCAGGAATCCAACAGGCAGTTTTTTCTTCTGACTGATCATGAGATACAGTGTTTTAGTGTTGAACTTTTTCCTGATATAAATGTGTCAAAGGTCTGGTCACATGAAATAATTGGCACTGATGGTGATTTGGGTATTAAAAAGGATCTAGCGGGACAGAAGCGTATCTGGCCTCTTGATGTGGAGGTTGACAGTCATGGTAAAGTTATTACCATTCTGGTTGCCACATTCTGCAAGGATCGAGTTAGCAGTTCAAGCTACACACAATATTCACTTCTGACCATGCAATATAAATCTGGGGTGAGTACAGAGGTAGGACATGAAAGGATTTTAGAGAAAAAAGCTCCCATCCAAGTGTTAATCCCAAAAGCAAGAGTGGAAGATGAAGATTTTTTGTTCTCAATGAGACTTCGGGTTGGGGGCAAGCCTTCGGGCTCAGCAATTATACTTTCCAATGATGGAACAGCAACAGTCTCTCATTACTATAGAAACTCTACCCGGCTCTATCAGTTTGACCTACCTTATGATGCTGGTAAAGTACTAGATGCTTCAATTCTTCCTTCCACAGATGATGGCGAAGGGGCATGGGTTGTACTAACTGAGAAAGCAGGAATATGGGCAATACCAGAAAAGGCTGTTGTTCTTGGTGGAGTTGAACCACCTGAACGTAGTTTATCGCGAAAAGGTAGCTCAAATGAAGGATCTGCACAAGATGAGAGGAAAAACCTCACATTCGGAAGCAATCTGGCTCCTAGAAGGGTTAGCTCTGAAGCACAGGATCCTGTAGATAGACAAAGGGCAATTATGGGCATGACCGCACGCCGAAATACCCAAGATGAAGAGTCAGAAACTTTACTAGGTCAACTTTTCCATGATTTTCAATTATCTGGGCAGGTCGAAAGCTCACTCGAAAAGCTGCAAAAGTCTAGAGCATTTGAAAGGGGTGAAGAGACAAATGTTTTTGCAAGGTTGGGCAAATCAATTGTTGACACCTTAGCTAAACACTGGACAACAACTAGAGGAGCTGAGATTTTGGCAATGGCTGTTGTTTCGTCCCAACTCTTGGATAAGCAGCAGAAGCTTGACAAATTTCTCCAGTTTCTTGCTTTGTCTAAATGCCATGAGGAGCTGTGCTCTAGACAGAGTATGTCATCTTTCTCTCTCCCCCTCTCTCTACCATGTTGCTTCTTGTCTTGAACTAAATTCATGGTACGTGTGGTTTTCTACCGGAGCTTACAGTTGTCCATTTTTTATGATAGCGGAGAGAACAAAACTTCTGCATCCATGCTCATCTAATACTCTGATCTTCAAATCCTATTTTTTACCATAAACAAATATTACCAATAACAGAGTTCGTCAATTTGTGGGAGAGTATATTTCCTAGGTTGTTGGGAACTAAGGACTTATGTTTTTGGGTTCTTTTTTCTCTGTCTTGTATTTTTGCTTTATTTTTCCTAGTTTTCTGCTTTTTCTCTTTCCTCTGTAATTGATTCTCCATCAATAAAAGAGAGAGAGAGCACAGAGGTTAAGGCATTTTGAAAGTGGATTACTTGGGAATTCAACTTGTGTTATTTTTGGATGGGGGATAAATGAAGAAAAGAAAAGTAAGAATTGTTGAAGAAATAGAAAAAAGGAGAGAAATGGAACTTTTCAGATCCAATTATAATTTTTGCTTGCAGGGAATTCCTTGCAGATTATCTTGGAACATGGGGAAAAGCTTGCTGGAATGATTCAACTGAGAGAGTTGCAAAATGTTGTTAGCCAGAACCGCTCTGCTGGAGTTGGCTCCTCACTTTCTAATCAAGATATACAAACTTCAGGTGCTCTTTGGGATCTTATTCAACTAGTGGGTGAAAGAGCCCGCCGAAGTACTGTTCTTCTGATGGACAGAGATAATGCAGAAGTATTCTACAGTAAGGTTTCAGATCTCGAAGAAGTATTTTATTGCTTAGATAGACAGCTAGAGTATATAATAAGCACAGAGCAGCCATTTGGAGTTCAAACCCAGAGAGCATGTGAACTGTCCAATGCATGTGTCGCTATAGTTCGGACAGCTATGCAGTACAAAAATGAGCACCATTTATGGTATCCGCCACGTGAGGGTTTAACACCATGGTATTGTAAACATGTGGTACGCAATGGGATCTGGAGCATTGCTTCCTTCATGCTGCAGCTGCTCAAGGAAGCATCTACACTTGACGTGTCTGCAAAATCAGATTTATTTACACATCTGGAAGCACTTTCAGAAATTTTGCTTGAGGCATATGCTGGTGCCATCACAGCTAAAGTTGAGCTTGGAGAGGATCACAAAGGTCTGCTAGATGAGTACTGGAGTAGGAGGGATGTGCTTCTTGAATCGCTGTATGAACATGTCAAAGAATTTGTGGAAGCTGGGAATCAGGTTAATCAGTTTGGCTTTGTTCAGTGGTCGATATTTGATGTTCTGCTTTCTTGGTAGTGGATACAAATGCATTCTTGTACTGCTTTTCAGGATATGAGTGAAGAAACTAGTGAGCACAAAAAGGAACTGCTGATGAAGTTTTCTTCACAATTGTTGTCAATTGCAAAGCGGCATGAATGCTACAATACGCTATGGAAATTATGTTGTGACCTCAATGATTCAGAACTTCTTAGGAATCTAATGGTATGGTCATGGTAATTTATTTTGGTTTCCATTAAACTGTTGGTGTGAACATGGTCATTTCTTACGTGTGTTTCTGTGTCCATATTTATTTTCTGTAACAATTTGTGTTTACTCTGTCTGTGACATGCGTTATTCTTGTTACAGTCTTGAGATGCACACCAAAAAACGAATTTCTCTGAGTTTCCTAACTTAGTGCTTTCATGTGTTTGGAAAGCTATACCTGCCTTCAATAGGTTTTTTATCTTTTGGTGCTTGAACAAGATATTGCTTTCTTTTTTTGGGTCTTCTAGAGATGGTTGAACTACGAATAAACTCTAGAATATGTTAACCTTAAACAAGGTCACTTTAGCGGACCGAAGAAATAAGTTTGTCCCAATTTTATCCAGTGACAGAGAATTTAAATTTTGACTACACATGTTAAAGATATTTCTGCGGTTCAAAGCTTGGCCCTATACACAGAATAATTCATGTTGTTTATGATTCCAAATTCTGGGTATTTCGAAGGTTATTTTATTTTTGTTAAGATTCTTTGTTTGACCATCAAGTCACAATGAATTTCTCCTGTTCTGTTTGTCATGTTATTTTCCGTGGTTATTTTTTTCCTTCAAGGTTCTTGACTAAGGTAGATAATGTTCATGTGTTTTTTACACATCGTCCTTCTGATCCATTCTTTACAATCTTATGAGTGTGTGTTTTAAATACTATTATTTAAATTTTATTTTTCAATTCAACCAACCTATATTTTACTTCCTTTCTCTGTTGAAAATGCTGATACATTCTGATTTCTGATACTTCATTGCTTGTTTGATGTATCTACTAGTGCTGAAAAGTTTTCTAATGATTTGTTGTATAGCGTGAGAGCATGGGACCTAATGGAGGTTTCAGTTACTTTGTGTTTAAACAACTGTATGCAAGTAGGCAATTTTCTAAACTTCTAAGACTTGGGGAAGAGTTTCCAGAGGAGCTATCTATTTTTCTAAAGCGTCACCAGGATCTTCTTTGGCTTCACGAACTGTTTCTTCATCAATTTTTCTCGGCTTCAGAAACACTTCACCTATTGGCTCTTTCTCAACATGAAAACTCAATGTCAGAAGCTGAGGAAGAGACGGACCCCCACTACGGAAATACGGTACCCAAATTACAAGACAGAAAACGTCTTTTGAATCTCTCAAAGATAGCTGCAATAGCAGGTACTTCCCTTTAGCTATGCTTTTCACCTTCTAAATGTCCTTTTTGTTAAATGTGTTGACTCTTCTGGAAAATAAAACTTTTGAGACTTCATTTTTCTATTGCATCCATAAAAATAAAATAAAATAAAATAAAATAAAATAAAAGCCCACACACACCACACGCACACACACTCTCTCTCTCTCTCACTGGTTAAGAACGGTGGTAAGACCCAAATATTTGGGCTACTTATGCGCGCTTGTGTGTGTATATTTATATTTCTGCTACTTAATTGGACATAGAATCATACAAGGGGATGGAACAATCTTCATTTCTCTATTTGCTATTATTTTTGAACAATTGCTTTGTGTCTATGCTGGCATTTGACTTCTTAATACTGAATGCACTCGATATGTTTAATTGGCAGGTAAGGGTGATGAAGCAAATGTGAAGCGTATTGAAGCCGATTTGAAGATACTAAAGTTGCAGGTTTGCTAACAAATTTGATTATCATTGTTAACATTTACTTGAGGGATGACCCGACCCCACTTGTTTTCTTCCTTCCCTATTATGTGATAAGGTGTTAAATTTTCAGACTCGACGAATGTGGTCTTTAGTTACGGTTTAATGGCATTACTGTGTCAGCCTGAGGGCTGTCCTATGTAATGGGTAGCAGAAACAGCCTATATGCACCACCTGCCAGCCCCAGGGGAAAATTCGTTACGGCTGTAACATGATCATATATCTCGAGCAGAATGTCGTCAAATTTTTGAATTCCTAGTTACTATTATGAATTCCTGGAGCTATAGGAAAATGTCGCACCTTACTGTGTCATTTATTTAACAAATATATTTTTTAATCGGCAAAGGCAGTGTGCCACATCTGTGTAATTTGTTCACTCGGCACAAAAGGAAGAGGTTGGTGTTATGGCATGTCCAATTTAGAACTTAAAAATGGTCTATATATACGCATAGTTACACAATAAGGTTTTGTGAAACTAAAAGTGGTGACTGTGGAAGTGAATGGTTGAAATGAGACTTCGGACGTATTGGTTTTTATAAATTTTACCAAGTGCACGAGTCTCATGTACTAAAGACACAGAATATCCTTTGAAGTGCACATTAGAGGTTGCATTTTGGGTACCTGAGAAGTCTTACTGCATTATCCGAATACGTTTATTATTACCCGGTTGTCCCATATTTCTTAACGTTGTTACACATTTGTGGTTGCATTCTGTGTACCTGCTGGACTTATGGTGGTCAATGAAATTCTCTCTTTTTACTAGAATGGTCATCTGATGCGAACCTTGTGCTTGAAATTTATTGCAGGAAGAACTAGTAAAATTCCTTCCCGACGATGGAACAAAGCAATCTGTCGGAGAGCGGCTCCTGAATCCAGAAGAGCTTATTAAGCTGTGCCTTGAAATGAAAATCTCAGAACTTTCACTGTGCGCATTTGATGTGTTTGCGTGGACTAGCTCCTCCTTCCGTAAGGCCCACAAGAACCTTTTGGAGGAGTGCTGGAAGAATGCCGCTGATCAGGATAACTGGACCGAACTTTATCAGGCGTCCACGATTGAAGGGTGGAGTGATGATGAAACGTTGCAGAATTTGAAGCACACCGTACTTTTTAAGGCTTCAAGTAGGTGCTACGGACCCCTAGCTGAAACTTTCGGAGAAGGGTTTGATCAAGTATTGCCGCTGAGACAGGAAACCTTGGAACCTACTATCATGAAGGATTCAGGTTCTTCGGTTGAAGCAATTCTGATGCAGCATAAGGACTACCCCGAGGCCGGCAAGCTGATGCTGACTGCGATCATGTTGGGGAGTCTAGAGGATGACAATGGAGAAGAAGAGGGTGGCCCAACCCCAATGGAGTGACGTTGGCTAGAGTCGTTCATGCCTATAACGGTTTTTATATCTTTTGTGGATGGCAACGCCGTAGACTATAATTTGTTTTGATTTCAGTATATATTCTTTTTGATTCTCAGCCGAAACAGGTTAAATGAAAAAAAAAAAAATTTATATATATACAAATTTTTTGGTCTTTGTTGGGAGAAAAAGGGTTCATTGGTGTCATTCTGTCCCCATCCCCTTTGTCACTTTGGAAATCCTGGAATCCAGTAGAGGAACGAAAAGGATTTACTCACTTCATCTCGAAAGATAGGCCCGGTTTTCTTTTTTTGCCGTCACACAAAGGTGCACAACCTAGAGTATCGAATCCTAAGCACATCCTTAGAGAACTTACTGTTACTGTTGTCCCAATATATTAAATAGAAATAGGTTGGCTGCTTTGTTGTCTCGCGCTGACCTTATTGTATAGTTGATTAGATATATATATAGATATATATATATATATATATTTTTTCCCTGGTTAAATGCCGTGAATCTAGCTGATTAAGGTTGTAACTCTGGTTTCAAGTTTGAGTTTATGCTTGTTTCACCTCTTTAATCTAAAAGATAAACTCCACATTTTCAAACCGAACATCACTGTGAGGCTATATCTGCCTTGTGGTGAGCACATTGAGGCTTTTGATGGTGGTAGCCAGGGGCCGCTTGTATGTTGATTGTTAGCCTCCATAGAACTTTTAGCAACACTAGTTGTAGGCACTTGCTATGCACGTGTTTAATCAATTTGTTAAATAAAATAATTAATAATGAGATATTATGAGAAAATAGTTGTTCAAAGAATATTAAGAAGAAAATATTTTAAATAGTAAGAAACTAGAGAGAAGTCATCGAATTACATAGAAAATTAATTGGATGGTGTTATGAGAAAATAATAGTTGAGATGGTCACAACAACATGTTTGAGTAAGGATACATTTAAAATATTTATTTCAGTGTGGGTAAAAAAGAGTGAAAAACAAAAATTTAAAACGATGAAAGAAAGCATACAAATAAGAGATTAGCACATGGATAAATGTGAAGAATAATTTTAAAGAGTAAAATGAATAATATATATATCAAACATTACTAAAAAAAAAATAGTAATTGAGAATCTGAGATGATCATGAAAAAAAAAAAGTATACTGAGAGATTTTTTTGAATGAAGTAAAGTAGAAAAAGTACTAGCAATTAAAAAAAAAGATAGAAAGAAAAGGAAAAGGGAAAGAAATCAAGAATAAATGAGAATTAAAAAAAAAAGAAAAAAAAAGAGGAGTAACATGTGTTAAAAGAAAAAAAGTCTTTAGCTCTTTTATATATGTAATGTAAAGATAAAGATAAAGATAAAGATGTAAAGATCTAGTTCCATGTTAATTGTGTCACCGTCTACATATATACATGCTAAAATGTCCTTCACATAAATGAATATATATATATATATATATATATATATATATGTACACACACACATACGTGTTACACAAAGTTCCATGTTAAGTATGGAATGCCCAATGCCGCACAATACGTACTTTTAAATTTTGTATGTCCTTGCCTAGTGTTATATATTTTTGAGAGTATTTGCGTAGGATACATATGAAAAAGAAGGTAATACTTTTTAACGGATTCTGTTGTTTTTGTATTCTTCTTTTGATTTAATATAATATTCAGAAGCATGCATTTCGGATGAGAATATTTCATGTAAAAAGTTACATTTAATTTAGGTAAAAGTAGTCAAATGAGGGATTCAACTCCTATATTTCTTGTTGTCTCTCCTTTGACGTCCTAATTGTGATGTCAAGAATTCTCACATATTTGTTGGCCAATGTATTGCATTCTTTCAGGATATCATGCATATGAATCATATGTTTGAGTGATTATTGAAATGCATGTCTCATATTCATAATGTGCATTATATCTTAGAAGTGCGTGTGTTGACTTATGTATGACGCATTGATGAATGACAGGGTTACTTGAAGGTGGATTCGGTTAGTGGACCAATGAAAAAGGAGTTCATGATAGCGATGTCTATGAAATTTGATGGATTAAATAAGTTATGGAGCTCAAATATGGTGAAGGATTCTTTTAGGTGTATGGGATCTTCAGTGAGAGTGTATACACCACATTCGGTAAGCAAATTGGTTGGTTAAGACCTAGTTTGTATTTAAGAATTGGTGTGAGTATTCAACATCCCATTAAGGAGGTGAATAAGCTGAATAAGCTGAAAAAATATCTAACCTAAAAAACTCAATTTAAACCCGTGCACTAAACGCATGCTAAAATATTGCCTTTTCAAATATTTATCCTCACTTTTTCTTTCTTTTTTTCTTTATGATTTCTTTATTTTTTAAAATCTTATATTTTCAAATTATGCCTTATTCAAATACTTGTTCTTTATCATCTATTATGTGTAAAGATATTTTTTTCAATTATTTTTTTAGGTATGTATATTTTCTTCAATTATATTCATACCTAAATATTCTTCTTAATTATATTCAAACAAATTTAAACAAATTTATCATGCTCGTGCTACACTAGTTAAAAAATAAAAATTAAAACTAAACAATACGACAATTATTACCAGAATCTTAATCATTCTTTTTTGGATGGTCAAACACGTTATAGCCAATTATGATGTAATAATGAGTAGAATTATACATTACACATAATTCCAAAAAGAAAAATAAATAAAGAAATAGCAAAGTATGCAATTTGAACGCCGGCTTGACTTTAAAAATTTGAATCGAGTTGAGTTGTGTATTTAATTGTGTGTTTGATTGAATATATAGTTGATTGGAGTTAAAAAATGTAAAACTTTAAAATATTTATGAAAAAAATATCAATATGATTTGTTTCGTTCGTCTTAATATTCTATACAATTTTAAAAAAAATCACCTTATTTAGATTTGTATATGTAAAGTTATGGATTTTTAAAATTTGAGATTGCGTTTGGATCACCGATTGGATATAAAAGTTTTAAGTTAGAGTTGGTGGACTTTTCAAAAACTAGTTATAATTTTTGTTAACTTTTTAGAAAAAGATAAAAACAGAGATAAAAAATACAGTTTAATTATAATTGAGTTAAAATGCCAAACGAATTATGAGTTTTTAAATTATAGTTAGAACTGTAAATAGTAAAATCGAATTGACTTTTCAATAAAGGATTAAAACTGCTGAGTTCTTTCAACTCTAATTGATAAATCAAACAGAGGCTCCGCTTTCCCTTGTTTTAACTAAAATTATTTTTATTTCTATATAGAAACTAAAATGACCTTTGGGACGGTTCTAAAATACAAAAGAATTACGTCAATTATTTGTACTAGTTTAAATGTATATGCGATACATATGATTGGACATATTTAAAAAAATTTATCTGAATAAAAAAAATATATAAGTAAAAAATAGATAAAAATGCATAAAAAATATTAAGAAAAAGGATAAAAAAAAATTTACCGGATATGAAATAAATCTTTTCTTGAAATATGAAATACATCTTTTTTAAAAAATATATATATAAAATAAATATTTGTACTAAGAATAAATCTTTAAAAATATAAAATGTTTTAATTATGTTCAAAATTTTAGAAAATAAATATATTGAGATAATTAAATTATATGTTATAAAATTTTAGATAGATAATTATTTTTTCTTATTTTTTAATAAATAAATATTATAAATTCTATATGATATCTTAACTATATTAAAAGAGTGCATAAAATTGCACTGTTTATCTTTGGCAGTCAAAAACGCACCGTTTGGTGCTTTCTCCTTTTTTTTTTTTTTTTTTTCTTTCTTCCTCACAGCAAAATTTAGTTTAGTTTAGTTTAGTTTTTTTTTTTTTTTTCCCTTCCTTCCTCACAGCAACGTTTAGGTGCTTTTTTTTTTTTTTTTCCTCTTTCCTTCCTCACAGCAACGTTTAGGTGCTTTTTTTTTTACACTGTTCATTTTGGTAGTAAAAAAATACACCATTTAGGTGTTTTTTTTTTTTTTTTTGCTTGCTGTCCTTCCTCACGGCAACGTACTGTTTAGGTTTTTTTATTTTTTTTTTATTTTTAGTTTTTTGTCCTTCCTCATAGCAATGCACCATTTAGGTGTTTTTTTTATTTTTTTATTTTTTTAGTTTTTTGTCCTTCCTCACAGCCACTGCAGCTGACATTTGCTTTTTGCTTCTTACGTGTTGTGTTCTTGCAAGAGTTCTTTAACTTGAACTTAAAAGAAGACCATTTAATTCAAATTACAGTTTTACCATATTATAACTACACATTTATTATTTTTTAATATTATTTTTTAAGTGCAAAACATCTAAAAAAAAAGAGTAGAGTTTTTTCATAAATATATAATAGGCAAGCAATAACTTTTTTAGCAGACATGTTGATAGGAAAGTAATTTGCAATTTTTAATTTTTTATAACTTCAACTTGCATATTGATGTTCACTTTTTTTTTTTTTTTTTGTGAATGTATATTTATATTCAAGTTAAATGAAGTCCATTTATATTAAAATTATATCAATCTTAAATATGAAAAATCCCAACTAATATTATTTAACTAAAAAATATCTCAATTTCTCATGTTAGTTAATTTTTCCATTTAGGTGTTTTTTTTTTTATTTGTTTTTAGTTTTTTGTCCTTCCTCACAGTCACTGCACCTGGCATTTACTTTTTACCTCTTACGTGTTGTGCTCTTGCAAGAGTTCTGAAACTTGAACTTAAAAGAAGACCATTTAATTCAAATTATAGTTTTACCATATTGTAACTACACATTTATTATTTTTAAATTTATTATTTTTAAGTGCAAAACGTTTAAAAAAAATATATAGTAGAGTTTTTTCATAAATATATAATAGGCAAGCAATAACTTTTTTTGCAGGCATGTTGATAGGAAAGCAATTTGCAATTTTTTTTTTACTTCAACCTGTACATTGATATTCACTTTTTTTTTTTTTGTGAATGTATATTTATATTCAAGTTAAATGAAGCCCTTTTATGTTAAAATTACATCAATCTTAATTATGAACAATCCCAACTAATATTATTTAACTAAAAAATATCTCAATTTCTCATGTTAGTTGATTTTTCTTCTTTTTTTTTTTTTAGTTTTTTTAATACATCATAATCTTAAGTAAATAGTAAATTGTAGATTTTTTTTTTCTTAAGGTTTACCATTTTTTTATGAACTTTGTGTTTAAGATTTCTTTTCTTTTTGACTATATGCACATCAGTCCCTAACTTTATTTTCGGATAATAATCATTTAATCCATTATTAATTTTTCAAATCAATTCTTAAATTATTGATTTAGTTGCAATTCTTGGTAAAACTAAAAACATTCTATAATCCTACATATATAAAATAATAGATTAAAAGTTACTCTTTATTTTTTGTAGTAAAAAACGCACCGTTTTTTGGTATTGTTTTTGTTTTTGTTTTTGTTTTTGGCTGCCGTGTAGCTAACATGGGAGGAGAGGGAAGGGAAGAGAGGGAGAGAGAGAGACTTGGCTTTTGAAACTTTTTGAGGTTTTTTTGATAGTTGTGCAGCTAACACACGGGGAAGGGAGAGAAAGAGAGAGAGAGAGTGTGTGTGTGTGGGGGGGGGGGGGGGGAGTTGTTGGGTTTTGGATTCTTTTTCCGGCTGACACAGTCGGAAGAGAGGGGTAGAGAGAGAGAGAGAGATAGAAAGAAAGATTAGTGGGATAGGGGATTTTTTTTGAATATTTTTTTTTTCTTTTGCTCGAGGTGGGGGAGAGAGAGAAAGAGAGAAAAGAGTATGAAGTGTGAGAGAGGAGAAGAAAAAAAAAAGATTTTTTTGTATTAATATTTATTTTATATAAATTTTTAAAATATATATATAGTAATTAATTTAAATAATATATGAAATTTTTTGAAAATGATAGTTTAATCTTATCTTAAAATTAACTCTTTTAAAAAATTAATTATAATTTTTATTTATTTTTTAGAAAAAGATAAAAATTGAGATTAAAAAATATAGATTAGTTAAATTTTAGTTGAAAAGCGAAATGAAGCATATATCTATAAATATATAAAAACGTCAATATGTAGTACTGTTCATAAGCTTCAACAAAAATGAGCGTTTTGGTTGAAACGCTCGTTTCATTCCTTTTTTTTTAATTTATTTTTTTTTTGGCTTTTTAACAACTATTTTTAAGGATTATTGTTGCTGTTCGTTCCACGTGTTGGCTAAAAGCCTTCTTGAAGAAATATGTCGTTCCTTACTTTAGATGTTTTGGTGGATCCCACGTGAACATTGAGAATAGATTTTCTCTATCTTTCTTTCCTTTTTTTTTTTTTTTTTTCCTTTTCTTAAGCATGGAACCTGTCATTAGTGAAAGACTTTTCTTTTTCATTTTTCATTTTGTTTTCTTACATTCCAAAAACAAAATATATTCCTACATTTATAAAATAGTAGATAAAGTAGGATATTGGAGATTGGAATTGCTTTATCATCAAGATAGAGATATAACATTTTCTTTGTATTCCATACACACACACGGATATATATATATATATATATATATTACTTTAGAATATTGAGTTTCCTCTTTTGCTTGAGAAAGTTTCGTTTAAACAACAGGAAAAAGAGTTATTGCCTTCAGGTTTCAAAACAAAGTTAATAGAATTCTTTCATTTTGGAATTTCATTTTTGCTTTTATGTCATTTTGCTATTATTTTCAGACATATTCATGTTAAATTTGTGTTTGGATCAAGTTTTCTTGTTTAGAAATTTCCTACTTTTGTCTACTTTTAGAATAATCATCCGTCCTACTGTAGTTGTAGGAGCTCATTATGTAAGAAATAGGCATATATCCAATATTGCTTAGGATAACGCCTACTACAACTTGCCAGGTGAGAACTCAGGTTTAGAAATGTATTAGCATTTCATCTATACTTATTTTTACTATAAAACTTTGAACAAGTAGGTATAAATGTTACCGCTAGCATATTGTTCTACAGCTAAAAATATTTATAAAAATAAACTGTTTTGTTTTTTTTTTTTAACTTTGTTTGCAGATGCATGTGTGTATGTGACTCTATATATAAATTAAAATGTGTGTAAAATATTCATATTGACTCTTTTTTTATTTACCTTTTACTTCATTATCATATTTTCAAAACGTCTTTAGTTTTCTTTTTCCAATCATTTTTTTTTCTAATTGCAATGTTTTATTCTTTATATAGCCAACAATGGGATTAAAACCTTTTTTGAGATAATAAAATGTAATTCTATATATTTTGAAAAAAAAACAAAAAACAAATGAGTTGTGTGTTTTTATTTTATTTTATTAGAATGTTTGATTTTATTATTATTATGTATTTTATGATTATATCATAAAGTTTAACTCTTCAACTTTATTTATTAATCTGTATTTTTTTATAATATCTAAAAAATATTTCTTCATATTAAACGTTATAAAAATTTTCATCACGATTCAACACGTGCAACGCACGTGCCAAAACTAGTATTATTATATGACAGTACAAGAGTATTCAAATAATTTTTTTCTCTCTTTGTCGCACATGTAAAGGCTCTCTCTCTCTCTCACTTACCCAAACGCATCATATCGTTTCCTTCCTTTTCCTGACACAAACCAGAAGCCAAAAATAAAATAAAATAAAATAAAATAACCAAACCAAACAAACGCACGGACCAAAACATGCGTGTTGGACGGAAAACTTATAAACAGTAAAATTTTTTGACATTTCTTACATATTAGTTTAAAAATATATACTATGCACATTATTAAACATATTTAAGAAATTTTATCTAAATAAAAAAAATTTTAAGTAGAAAATATACAAAAAAAAAGAGAAAATCAACAAAATACCTGAAATAAAATTAAAAAAAGAGACGTCAAAAAGACAAAAAAATAAAATGACTCAAATATTAAAAATAGATCAATATAGAAAAGGATTAAAATGAAAAAATAAAAAAATTAGGCCAAAATAGAAAAAAAAAATTGAAGGACTAAAAAGTTCACCCCACTCACTCCCTCCCTCCCAGTTCCCGTGTGTCAGTGAAAAAAAAAACCAAACAAAGTACTCTCTTTCTCTCTCTCTCTCCTCCCTTCACGTATGTCAGAAAGAAAAGGAAACCCCGAACAAATTAAGATTAATTTCATTAATAGCATCTGTTGGAAAAATATTATTAAAAATAACATTATTTTTTTTCCTTTATTACTAGCACTATCACATCATCAAAGCCTATGATATATAGGGCCCAACAGCATTTAATGTATGCCAAATTTTGGGTTCATCCTCATCTTCCACCTGCCCAAATATCTTTCACCCTCGTATGCCTTAAAAAAAATTTTCAAACCAGCATGTACAGTGTCTTAGAGAGAGAAACTGAAATCTAGAGAGAGAAAGAGTTGCTACCGGTAAATATATTCATGCTAGCAAATGTATGATCATTATAGGAATGACCACCCGGTCATTATGTAAATGACTGACACTGGTATTGAAGCTAACAAAGGTATGATAAATACAAAAAAGACAACTCGGTCATTATGTAAATGACCCACAATAGTATTCACGCTAGCAAAGGTATGGTGATTACAGGAATGACCACCCGGTCATTATGTAAATGACCGACACTGGTATTGAAGCTAACAAAGGTATGGTAAATACAAAAATGATTACCTGGTCATTATATAGATGACCCACAATGATATTCACGCTAGCAAATGTATGGTCATTACAGGAATGACCACCTGGTCATTATGTAAATGACCGACACTGGTATTGAAACTAACAAAGGTATGGTAAATACAAAAATGACCACCCGGTCATTATGTAGATGACCCACAATGGTATTCACGCTAGCAAAGATATGGTTATTACAAGAATGACCACCCGGTCATTTTGTAAATGACTGACACTGGTATTGACGCCAACAATGATATGGTCAATGCCAAAATGACCACCTGGTCATTATGTAGATGACCAACACTTGTAAATGACACTACTTACATAAATATATATAAAGTATATAAATTACCTGTTTCTCTTCTTAGAACTTTTCTCTGCCCGTGGTCTTTTATATGCCGAAGTCATTACTCGTAGAGACCTCTTTTCGGGAGTAATGTTTTTCTCAGTCAATTTCGTGAGTTTCGACATGGGTAGTTTTAGAAGACTCTTTGACATTCACAGACTTCCAAGGGATTTATAGAGAGCTTTCGTGGTGGTTTCAGACGGTTTCCGAGCGGTTATGGAGCGGTTCTGGCCGGTGGCAACTCTTTCTCTCTCTATATTTTAGTTTCTCTCTTTAAAACACTGTAGATGCTAGTTTGAAAAATTTTTTTAGGGCATGCAAGGGAGAGGGATATTTGGTCTGGTGGGAGATGAGGGTAAACCCGGAATTTGACATACATTAAATGCTGCTGGGCCCCACATATCATAGGCTTTCATGACATGGCAGTGCTAGTAATGAAGGGAAAAAAATTATGCTATTTTTAATAATAAAATTCCCACATGTGCTATTAATGAAATTAACTATCTTTCTCACTCTGACTCTCTCTCTCTCTCTCTCCTCTCAAAACGCAAGTTTTGTCCAAAACCTGCATTTTGTACAAAATGGATGATTATAGTTGTTGCACCACCTTCAAAATATAACCTAATCTTGACGTTGACCAATAAAAAAAAGGGAAAATCTTTAATGAGGCATCTGCAAGGAATCAACCTTTGGGCATTATTTACATACGCTGAGTAATTAGGGTAACTCGACGATGACGTCACTACTATGCCAACTGGCAATAACAAATGTGTTGACGTAGAGTTGAAGATAAATTCAGGAGTCTAACCTCCCCTCCACTACTCTGAAATATTTGGGAAGATAGCCCTCCAAATGACGATTGGGGCGTCCAAACGTGGGTAATGTGTGTGACACGATAATTATAATGATTGGAAAGAGTAACCGCCTTAAACAAGCGATAATGTATATTTATTGTATGAACAGTCCTAATAGAGGACAAGGACTCTCAGACGTGAGAAGACACCTGTAGTTTCCCAAACATAGTGAAAAACACCTACGGACACAGAGAGAACGTAATCTCCATTGAGACGAACCTCTATAAATCTCTATGTGTTCATTATTTTCTTGCATTGATTTATGGGAGAGATAATTCTGAGTGTAACCTTATGAGAATGATTTGAGTTGGTAAATTTTCACTGTGAACAGTAGCTCAATTTGAGCTTTCTTATATATGTATAGATGTATAGATATAAGACGGGAAACTTCATGAGGATTGGGTAGAAATTGACGGAGTATTTTCCTTTTTGTGAGATGTGCCTGTGCTTTGTGGGGGATGTCTTTCATCGTCAGAAGCCTTCTAATAAGGTTTTTTTTTTTTTTTTTTTTTTTTTCATAGGTTATATGAACAATAGTTAATCTATAGATTTATTAACTAAGGTAGAATAGAAAAAAGTGCGATCTACGTACTAATTGTTTTCTTAATTAATGTCTTGCAAATTTCAAATTTCTAGACAAATACATATATGTAGTATCCTCTCCTGAATTTATGATGTGGGTAGTAATAGCCTATTAGTCGTGTTCATTTAAATATTTACTTTCCTAATCAAGCTAATTGTCCCCAAAAAAAAATTTTAAAGCGGAAATTGGAATTTTTGTTTTGATTTTTGAATGGTTAACGTGCTTTTACATAAATATTAATTATCTTTTGGGATTCGGATGTGAGATTCTTTTCCTATTTACATATATATATATACACACACTGCACAGGACTATTAATTATCACATCTAATTTATCCTAGTATGTTTGGCAAGAAGTATGTTCTATTAAGAGTAAACAAGTTAATTAATTAAGCATGTGTTTGGAATACGGGTTTGAGATGAAATTTTTAGGTTAAGTTTAGTTGACTTTTCAAAAACTAGTTATAATTTTTTTTAACTTTTCAGAAAAAGACAAAAATGAACATAAAAACTTAGATTCTGGACCTGCCAACCAAACATGCCATAAGATATTATAAAAAAAAAACATGTTAATTATTACCAGCTTATTTTAAAGCTACTGACATGTGTTATTATTATTATTATTATCATTATTATTATTATTTTGAAAATAAAAATGTTATTGACATGGAAAATTTTAGGTTAATTGCATCGAAATACAGAAGGGTCCCAGACTCCCAAAGCCACCGACCATCTCTCTTTTTATGCGTTAAACACTGAATATTTTTGTCAGGATTTTCGTAGCAATTTCTTCTTTCTTCTTTCGTTTCATTTTTTCTTTTTCTATATTATTCCGCGTCTTGTTTTTAGATTATTATATAACTGAGAACTATGGTAATTTTTACCAGCTTATTTTAAAGCTACTGACATGTATTATTATTATTATTATTATTATTATTATTATTATTTTGAAAATGAAAATGTTATTGACATGGAAAATTAGTCTTTAGGTTAATTGCATGGAAATACAAAAGGGTCCCAGACTCCCAAAGCCACCGACCATCTTTCTTTTTACGCGTTAAAAACTGAATATTTTTGTCAGGATCTTCGTAGCAATTTCTTCTTTCTTCTTTCTTTTCATTTTTTCTTTTTCTACATAATTCCGCGTCTTATTTTTAGATTATTATCTAACTGAGAACTACGGTAATTTTAGATGTATACGGGTTCTATCGTTACTATTTTGTATTCTCTTATTTGCATGTAGTGAAAAATGTTGCAGAAACTGAATTCTAATGTTTTTGTTTTTTAGAATATGAGATTTGTGATTCTTATTTATAATTAAATAAAAGAACTCGAGCTCCTACTATGATAAGAATCTGATTAACGTTGAAAATTCTCTTGACGCTTGTAAAAACAAAACATAAGCACATAAAATGAATTTTAAATATGTCGCCTAGACTTTTCTTTTATTATTTTCTTCACGCTAGTCAAGATGAATAAGCCAAAAAAAAAAAAAAGAAAAGAAAAGAAATCAATGCCTCCGCGTTTCCTCAGGACAGCAGACGGGCGAAAGTGGAAACATAAGTAAACAAAAAAGATACTTCTAACTTCCAAAAAAAAAAAAAAAGAAAAGAAGAGAGAGAGAGAGAGAGAGAGAGGAGACATTTCTCATAGTTAAAATATTTTGATATGCACAAAAAAAAAAAAAAAATTTCCCACGATAATTAGGCTTACCTTATCCTTGCATGAACACGATTTCCACAGTAACGCGTATGTACTAATTAACCTTATACGCCAAAATTATTCCACCCAAAAAAAAAAAAAAAAAAAAAACGGAAGAAGCCATATTACAAAATTTACACAAAATTTCATTTATTTTTTGGTGACAAACATGTAAAAAATAAATAAATATATAAAGGAAAAGACTATTAGAACGCGGGAAATACGCGTCTTGTGATTTTATTTTATTTTATTTTTGCTGAAGCGCTATAAATATACTACAACCAAGCTCTTTCCTCTACAAGCCTCCCCACTTTGCATTCTATTAGTGTTTTTCTAGTACTCTAGAGAGCCTTTTGGTACTGATATTTTTCCCTAAGTTTTCTTCTTCTTCTTCTTCTTCTTCTTTTTTGTTTTTTGTTTTTTTTTTTAACTTTATTTCTTTCACTCATTACAGTTTGATTTCTCTTCTGACACATTTCCAAGTTTGCAGTTGAATTCTACAGAAAACAATCTTTTCCAGAAGTACTAGTTCTTACCCCACCCACACCCACCACCGCTGCGAAACAGCATGGACAACGATCATGAAACATCTGATGAAGCCACTGCCGGCGTGTTCATCAGCACCACCACCACCACCACGGCGGCAGTCGGCGGAGGCGAGAAAAACAGCCGCTGGCTTCGATATGTGGTGATCAGTATATTGGTTTTCACGTCATCTACATCTACATCCTTGGAGGAGGATCATGATGATGTTGATGATGTTGTTGATGAGGCAACAGCAACAGATGGACATGTCATTGACATTAATCCGTCCACGGTTGATGATGATGATGTTGTTGATGAGGCAACAACAACAGATGGACATGTCATTGACATTAATCCGTCCACGGTTGTTGATGATGATGTTGTTGATGAGGCAACAACAACAGATGGACATGTCATTGACAGTAATCCGTCCACGGATTGGGATAGCGTTGTACGGATTGTTGATGAGAAAAACTTTGTGGCTCTACAAATATTTGGTGGCGTTGACGAGGTTGTCCGTCTTCAAAAGGATCACTCTGAGGTAGACAATCTTTTTAACTCATATGAGTTTCTACGGATCGAGCCCAATAATTTTGTTTTCAAAGATAGATTCTGCGGTTGGTTATGAAAAATAAATACTAATTTGATTTTTGAACTCTCGGTTTTTTACTAGTTTTTCTTCGTTACTCTCTCTCTCTCTCTTTTTTTTTTAGATACTTTATGTTTTTTTTTAGAATTAAAATATATCATTTTTTTATTTAGATTTGTTAATTTATTTTTTAACAAAATAAATTAAATTTAAAATAAAAGTCGAGCATACGAGAGAATTAAATGTGATATTATATAAAAAGTATCTATAAAAAGATAGATTTATTATGTTTATATTAGCAAACACTTATTAGATGAAAATATTTATCAATATTGTGGATGTAAATAATACCATTCATATTTTATTGAGTAAACAATTTGGATTTTAAGAAATAAAATAGTTTTATTAAAAATATAAATATTAGTGGGTCTAGAGGTTTGACCTAAAAATTTTTTTGGCTCCCCTACGAATAAATCTTGGCTTCGTCATTGCCGGTGTCCACTTTAACCGTTCTTATTCTCTTAGATGATTGGCTTCTCCGGTGTCTAGTTGGTTTTTAGTATTTAGCTGCAGCTACTTTTTCTGTTTTTGTTTATTTTACTGCTGTGGTATCCAAGTCCAGTATCATCCAAAGGGGTTCAAAAATGCACACTTACGAATATTATTACATATCACATATTTTTTTTTTCTTTTTTTTGACCGGTTCTTTTCTTTTCCATTTTATGAAATGTAACTATTTTATGTCAACTTGCTGACCGTAAAATAGTACATGAAATAACCTTGGTAGTTGAAGAGTAAAAGGACCAGTTACATAAGGAAAGGGCCTCTTTTTCGACGAGGGTATTTTTTTAATTTTTTGGGCAAAATATATGGTATGAGCAAGAAGTTTCTCTTACTGGTAGATACTATTGTAATCATTAGAATTTTTAATGGTCCTATTGATGAATAAAAACAATTTTGCATCATGTACTACTCGTAGATTAGACTGTTAAAAAGTTTATATAATGATTAGAATAACCGTATTTCCGATAAGGCAAGAGTATAACATTTACCATAAATTCCTCTTCTTATTCAGGATGTCCAAAATGGTCAGAAAAGAAGAAACCCTTTTTCAATAGCTCCCTTCAATAATTAAGGATGTGATTTTTATCACTTTTGAATAGTAATTTTTCGTCTATATCCTTTATAACAGCGGCAAAAGGTTCAGGATGCTAGTGAAAGCACTCAAGACTCACAGGATCACTGGAAAACAAGTGCTCAAACGAGAAGCTTCTTCTATTTCTTATTGCAGGAATTCAAAAGTTGCACAATTTTCCTTCTGTTTGTATCAGCCGGATTGTTGTTCACCATCGAAATCATCGAACAAGGACACGAAGATGGTTGGCACGATGGTAGCGTTGTGCTCTTTGCCATTTTCCTAGTCGTTTCTTCCTCTTCGCTAGGGAACTTCTGCCGCGAAAGAAAGCGTGTGAAGAGGACATGGAAGGATAGGAACAAGTTGGAGGTTGAGGTCGAAAGAAATGGAGAGCGTCTCACTGTTTCCATTTGTGATGTTAAGTTGTTTGACACGGTGCATTTGAAGAAAGGAGACCAGATTCCGGCAAACGGGGTGTACATCAAAGGCGAAAACTTGACGTTGGATGAACCGGTATTGTTCAACTCGAAACAGGTTGATCGGGATCGAAACCCCTTTCTGTTTTTTGGTTCACGAGTTGTAGAAGGCAACGGTTCAATGATTGTCACGTCGATTCGCTCAAACATGGATGTTGGATTGAGTGTTCATGATCTTGAGAGGAAAACTTTGTTGCAATCTTTGTTGGACAAACCTAATGGTTACATAGAAAAGTTTGCACTTTTCATGTCTCTATTGATTGCTTTCGTCGTGCTGATGCGCCTTCTCTTTAAGAAACATGACAAGTACTTTAATGAACTGCCGGAAATGAAGGGCCATCTTACAATGAAGTTTCTAATGCAGATCTTCGAGAGACTTGTCTTGAGACCTCAGGGAATGGTTTCAATTTTAGCTAGTACCCTTGCAACTTGTGTGATTGCAATTCAACATGGGATGCCTTTTGTGGTTGAAGTTTCTCTAAGTTATTCGAGCGACGAGTTGGCGAACGAGGGGGATTTTCACAATTTATCAGCCTGTTGCACCATGGGGTTGGTCACTGTTTTCATAATCGACGCAACTGGCGATTTCTTGTGCGAGCGGATGGAGGTCAAGGAGTTTTGGATCGGCGAGAACATAATCGACTTGGAAACAGATCAATCAGTAGTTATTGGTCTACTACGTCAAGGAATCCGTGTGTGGGCTCCTATAAGTCCGACAGATGATTTTCTCTTTTCTTGCATTTCGAGATCGGATACTAGGGATACTTCAAATGAAAGGTCTCAAGTTCTTGAGTACAAAAGAACATCAAGCTCTGGAAAGGAAGGTTGCGAGGCTTTGATGAGGAAAATCGACGATGAAGAAGAGAAACAAAGTATTCATCACTGGCACTGGAAAGGACCGCCTTCGACTATATTGAAAATGTGCAGAGACTACTATGACAAACGAGGTGTAACGCATGACATGGGGAGTGACCAAAAGAGAATGTTTGGGGATGTGATAGAGAATATGGAGAAAAATGGTCTTAGACCAATTGCTTTTGCTTATGGACAAACCAAGGTTCGAGAAATTAAGCAAGACGGGTTGAGCTTGTTGGCAATTGCAGGCCTCAAGTACCCATGCAAGGAAGAGATCAAGTTACTTGTGGATGCTCTTACAAGGGCTGGATCGGCTATCAAATTAGCGTCGGAAGATGAGCTACCGGTAGTGAAATGCATTGCTTGGGAATTGGGGATCGGGCCTTGTTCAAGTGATCAGCAAACTGAAGCCAAAAATATTCGGGGAAGGATGTTAGATGATCAGATCGCTGTGATTGGAAATTCCAACCCCGAGGACAAGAGTTTCGTGGTCGAAAAGTTAAAAGAAAAAGGGCATGTAGTCGCCTATTTTGGAGGGGCAAAATCTAAAGACACGTTAACTCTAAAAAAGGCTGATTTGGGGATCACTCAGGATAATAAGTGCAGTGAAATGGCGAAGAAGTTTTCTGATATCTCCCTTAAGAATAGGCCTGATCTTTCGCTAATTCAAATCAAGAAGCGTGGCGGACTTCAGTACCGAAACATACAGAAATTCTATCAACTTCAGCTCACTGCTTCGATATCCGGGCTGACCATAAACTTAGTTTCAACAATGCACGCTGGAGAATCTCCGTTAACCTCGGTTCACATGATATGGATGAACTTGATTTTGTGTCTTCTTGGTGGACTAATGATGGTAATGGAGTTAAACGACAAGGACGTTCAACCGGCTAAGAGAACCGAATCGTTCATCACCAAAGCCATATGGACAAACGTAGCGATTCAAGTATGCTACCAGGTTACTCTTCTGCTGATTTTTGGTTACTTCGTGGGAAAATACGCCTCAGCCAAAATCGGCAAAGATGTCAGGGACACCATGATCTTCAACACTTTCATCTTTTGCCAACTCATCAATCTGTTGAATGTCATCAACTTGGCAAACAAAGAGGTCTCAAAGATCGTTCTTCGCAGCTACTGGTTTGTGATGGCTTTTGCGGCGGTATTGGTCTCTCAAGCATTGGCGGTTCAGCTCGGAAAAGGCCTTCTATGTAGTGAGAAGTTGAATGTGATTCAGTGGACTTGCTGCTTCCTTCTTGCTGCATTCTCATCACTGTTTGATTGGGTCATGAAATGGCTTTTGCCTTTGTTTCCCGACGGTAATTCTTTCGATTTGAGCTCGGCAAGTTCATACTTTGGCGTGTTTTATAGGGGGTCTTGGTGGTCTGTTTCTTACTTGGTCTTTCCACTTTCCATGATCTTCATATTCTCTGCATCATATGGTTCTTCTCTGCACTCATATATAGTTATTTCAACCTAGATATTGCTCACACTTTCCGTTGATATCAACCAGAACCAGCTTGGTTGGTTTTTGCTAGTGTTAATTTGAAGTTACTTGTGGAAATAATCCAAACCCACCTTGTACTTGTGTTGTAATTGAACTCTATAAATTAAAAATGATAATGTTTCTGTAGTTCTGTATAGTTGATACGTGTATAAATACACTCATGCATATTCGTTTTAAACATGTGTATGTAATATGCGCGTATACATTTTATATTTGAAGTATTTACCCAAAATAGCTGATTTTGAGCACCCCTTTTAAAATATAAACACTAATATAGATATTTACAAATTTAAACAAAATTTAAATTTCCTTCTTTTTTTCTTCCATTTTTACCCTTCAATAGTTGTTGACTCTTTTTTATTTTATTTTATTTTATTCATGCACGAGTGCTGTTTATGGGGAAAAACAAATTATCCTTATTTGACGCTACCTAGTTTTTTTTTTTTAAATTTATTTAAATTGAATTGAATTTTGCATACAAGAACTCAATTTTAGATGTATCGCAAATGATTTACCTACTTTTAAGGGAGGAAGCTTTTTCCTTCTAAACTTCTTTAATTATCTGTAAACGAGTTTTTTTATTATTATTTTTTAAGGATAGGAAACACGTATTTTAAAAGGAAAGTTTTTTTTTTTTTTTTTTTCATTTGAATACTTAAGAAACATGTTCTTTTGCTTTAAAAAGGAAAAACAAAATGTTCTTCCTTCCTTAGATTTGTAAATATATATATATATATATATATATATTTCCTATTGAACGTCTACAAACGATTATGTTTGTCATTAAGTTTTTTTTATTATAATAATGACCATATTATTTTTGTAACTATTAATATTTCAATATGGTGGAAATATCAACATAATCATATGATAATGACTCGGTTATTTTAACTATTACGATCGTATAAGGACCTTGTCATTAAATTACAGACTCTTGATCAGTAACATCTAATTATATGGTCTATTATTACAATGACTATATTACTTAATGGAAGAACTTCGCATACTATATTTCTTTTGTTTTTTTTTTTCTAGGATCAATGTCATGTTGATCATGTTATTAAGCAAAAAAAAAAAAAATCATCAAATATAATTTCATACCATATTGATCTTATCCATACGATATTGACAACAAATACAAAAAATCAACAGTCTATTCATAAAGGAATTAATAAATATAAAGAGGAAATGTTTTTAGGGATTGCGAATTTCTAATTTTCAGATATACAAAATGAGTAACATAATAAGTGTAGTTATATTTAGGATATTTAGGATAAAAAATATCTTTCTTTTTTCTTAAATTAGATTTAAGGGTATTTTTATCAATATATTATGATTTATTTTAATATTTATTTAATTTCACAAATTAGTTTACTTGTAGACATTTTTAAAAAATATACTTCTAATTTAACCATATATATGTAAATAGTCCTTTATATTTCTCTCTTACTGCCTTTTCATGAAGGAAAATGATTTTAAGGCTCCGCAGCAGGTAGGGTCCACATGACCAACAGATTTTAAGGCTCCTCAGCATTTAGGGTCCACATGACCACATTTTTTTATTTTTTTTGAGATTTGTAGGTAAATGGATTTTTTTTTTAAATAAATGACTAAAATTTTAAAAATTAAGAGAATAATCAATTTTTAGAAAATGATTGATTAATGATTAATTAATATTAATTTTAATTTTCATTAGAACCCTCAAAGACATGTCCTAGCAATGGGACCCATGCTCTTTTTTCTTTTTGGGATTCGTAGGTGAATGATTTTTTTAAAGAAGTTTTTTAATAAATAACTAAAGTTTCTTAAAATTAAAAAATGTTTGTGTTTAATTAATTGATCATTAATTAATCAATTATTAAATAATGTTAATATGCATTTTCATGTCAATCATTGAAAATTGTTATTTTTCTAAATAAAAAAATCCAATCAATTATTCAAATAAGTATTTAAAAAACTATCTATTTATTTTTATTAGAATTATTTTTTTTAAGACCCACAGTCTTTCTACTAGTGAGCTGAAATGAAAACTGCAGAATAAAGACTAATTAGCAATGTCATTTACTTTTTATTTTCATAAAAAAAAAATACTCAAAATTTTCAGTTATATGCAAATTAGCTTTATTAATATAGCGGCTTTTTATGTTCTCAGGTGCATACTGATTAAGCTTCCTTGTTGTTTACTTTTACTGACCTTAAACACGTTCTAAGTCGGTAAAAACCTCATTAATCAATACAGCATTGTCTATAAATGAATTTCTAATTTTCAGATATATAAAATGAGTAACAAAATAAATGTAGCTATTTTTAGGATAAAATATGGTTTTTTTCTTCTTAAATTAGATTTAAGGGTATTTTTGTCAACACATTATGATTAATTTTAATATTTGTTTAATTTCACAAATAAGCTTGCTTGTAGACATTTTTAAAAAATATACATCTACTTGCATATACTACACAGACTACTAATTAATAATTATCATACGCAATTTATCCTATAATATATTTGACAAGAAGAATACTCTAGTAACCAAGTTAATTAAGATATTAGATAAAAACAAGTAAATTAAGATATTAATTACCAGCTTATTGTGAAGCTATTGATGTGGAAATTAGTCTTTAGGTTAATTGCATGGAAATGCAAAAGGTTCGCACAGCCACCACCATCTCTCTTTTTCTACGTTAAAAATTGACTATTTTTCTTCTCTCTCTTTATTTTTCTTTTTCTATATATAAAATTCCTCATCTTCTTTTTACATTATTAATAACTGAGCTCTTTAGCTTTTTTTTTTTTTTAATGGAAATTATCATTCAAGATAAAATAAGATGCAAACATCAATATCAAAAATAAAATAACCATATGGTACAAGAGATATAATTCTTGACCAAGATCGATTCTATCAATAGAATTTGATGAAGCTCAGTGAGGAGGACATAAACCGAGACCCGCTAATGGGAAAATTCATCGAATTCCTTGACAATCTTATAATCAAGCATGTACAAAACTTTTTTAAAAAAAAAAATTTGTACAATTGATGGAATATTCTGATTGATCGAGAGACAGTAACTCGCAGTACAAAGACTATAACAAACTCCATCTAGCCATAACATTAGCAGAACCAATAGAGATATACTGCTACAAAAGAATTCAAGCAGAACACACACAGAAAAAAAAAATGGAGGTGAGTGAATTACCCCTTTTATTACAAAATTCAATATATACTAAAGGAGATGGGGGTTTACTGTTTTTTCTATAGTGAATGGACGATTATACCCCTTGCATTACTGTAGTTTCTCTCACATGTACACTATTTAAACTTTCGTCCATCTTGATATTTTGTGGTTTTCCCTCCTACCTTTTTTTTTTTTACTTCTTGGCTGGGCTTACTCTACTCCTTCGGAAATTTTGGCTCATTTCCCTATTCTGTCTTTTTCCAATTTATATGTTTCTCTCTCCTTTTTTTTCCCCTTCTTTCTTTCTTTCTTCCCCCCTCCCCCCCTCTCTCTCTCTCTTTTCTTCGTTAAGCTCTTTGATCTTAAAATTTTTAAGGGTGTGTTTGTTTCAACATTTCAAACTAAAATATTTCAACTCAATTTTTGTCTTTTTCTCAAAAAGTTTTTGTCTTTTCCCAAAAAGTTTTTTGTCTTTTCTGAAAATTCAAAACAATTTACTATTACAACTTAAAAATTTCAACTCCAACTGACGAACCAAACGGACCCTAAATATTTTCTTCAGATAGTTTATTTTTCAATTTATTCAGAAAAATACTTTGTCTCTAAAACATCTTTACTTATATATTTCGTTTATTATCATTGTAAACATTATTTTACCCATGTGAATGTTTTAAGTATCTTTTATGTAACAATTCTATCAAAATAAATTTTCTCAGATATATTCATACTTTAAAAATTATGTTCCTCTTACTTAAAAAAATGTATTTTCCTTTCTATATATCTCTAGACTGTTTTCTATTAGCTTCATAATTTTTTCCTTAAAAATAATGGACGTCTTTGTTCCAACCAAATTACGTATTTTGATTAAAACATATGATTTGGTCCATCTTTAAATAATTAAATATTTAAAAATGCTACATGTGACAATGTTTTTCCCCCTCTCAAATACACTCTTAATTAAACAATTTTTTTGATTATGTTTTAAAAAGTTAAATTTTCCCACACACATTAAATTTTCTCTAATTTGTCTTTATTTACATATTTCTTTTATTATTCTATACTATATTATTTTATTTGTATAGATTTTTTAAGTATATTTTGTTTTGATGAACGGCTATTCTATCTGTCTTTTCTTAAATTTTTTTCTCAAAAAAATACTTATTATAGTGTTTTTTTTAATTATCTTTTCAAATATTATTTTATGTACCGTGGCTAATGTTTGTATAATAAGATTAGATATAAGTAAACATGATTGTGTAGTATTTGAAATATTGCTATTCATATTTTGGAACTTTGAGCGTTTACAATATCCTAATAGTTTTTTCACTAAAAAAAAATAATATACGATGTTTGGTTGTCTTAGTTGCATGTTGATACCTAATTAAGACCTCTAAATATTATCAAATAATCTAAAAAAAAAAAAACAACAACAACAACAAAAGCTCGATAATCAGAATATTATTATATGGATTGAGTATGCAAAATTACTCCCACGTGCTATGCACGTGGCTAACAAGTAGCTAAAACTAAAACATAAGAATAAACCATTAATTAAAAAAAAAAAAAACATAAACCGCAAAATTCTCACCCCACGTGAAATAACCAGTCCGCCGCACGCCATAACTTAGAGGAAAACAATTGGCTCAAGATAAGAGATCACCGCACCTATGGTAATTTTTTTATTTTTTTATTCTTTTTAAGGAAGCTCTTTGGTAATTTTAGTTGTATACGTTTTAGTTACTATTTTTTATGTACTTATTCGTAGTGAAACTGAATTCTTTATGTAATTATTTTTTAGAATATGAGATTTATGAATCTAATTTTTTATTAGAAAAGAACTGAGCTCCTATTCAAACTTGTTCTTTTTGATTAATACAAATTTGTCGCAGCAGCTCTGTGATAAGTGTTTGTTTAACGTTGAGAATTCTCTTGGCACTCATAAAAACAAAACATAAACACATAAAATGAATTTTAAGTATGTCACCTAGACTTTTCTTTTATCATTTCCTTCATGCTAGTCAAGATGAATAAGCCCCAAAAAAGAAGGGGGGGGGGGGGGGGGGGGGGGGGGTGGTGTGTGGTGGGGTGTGGTGGTGGGGAGTGGCGCGCGGGGCGGACAAGTAAAAACAAAAAGGAAATTAAAGCCGCCACGTTTCCCCACAAGAAAAAAAAAGAGACATTAAAATTTAATGGTATGCACAAATATTTTTTCCTTCTTATTATTTTTTAATAATTAGGCTTATCTTATCCTTGCATGAACACAATTTCCACAAAAACGAATATTTACCAAACCTTATACGTTATTTAGAGGCCAAAATAAAAATTTCATCTAGAAGGACACGGAAAAAACGCGTCCTGTGATTTTATTTTATTTTATTTTATTTTTTGCTTAAAGCTTTTGAGTTCTATTTATACCTCAACAAAGCAAGCACTTTCCTCCATAAACCTATTCACTTTGCATACTATCACTTTTAAGTTCTAGTTCTGTGGAGAGTCATTTGGTGGTATTTTCCCTAAATTTTCTTCCTTTTTCCCCCTTAAAGGAAGAAAATGGGGGAAAAAAGGCTAATTTATTTCAGTTTTGTTTTATCTTCTGAGTTTCCCTCCCCCACTATTCTTAGACACATTTTTAAGTTTGAAGTTCCATTCTATAGAAAGCAACAATCTTAATTTTCCAGATGTAGTAGTTCTTACCCAAAAAAATAAAATAAAATAAAATAAAAACCATTCCCTTTCCCAGCAAAAAAATTCCCTTGTTAATTTCTGTTTTTTTGCTTTCTTGTTCAAATTCAGTCTCATTTCTTTCTTTTATATAATCTTTTTTTTTTTTAATTAAAATTTCTAATTTAGTACTTATTTGACAGGGCTGCCAAATAGCATGGACAACGACCATGAAACATGTGACGAAGCCACTGCCGGGGTGTTCACCACCACCACCACCACCACGACGGCGGTAGTCAGCGGGGGCGAGAAAAACAGCCTCTGGTTTCGATATGTGGTGATCAGTATAAGCGTTTTCACGTCAAGAACTACATCTACGTCCTTGGAGGAGGATCATGATGATGATGATGATGATGATGAGCCAACAACAACAGCAACAACAACAGATGAACATGTCATTGAGATTAATCCGTCTTCCCGGTGGGAAAGAGTTGTACGGATTGTTGATGAGAAAGACTTAATGGCTCTACGAAGACATGGTGGCGTTGACTTGGTTGTCTCACTTCAACGGTCTCACTTTGAGGTTAGACAATCTTTTTAACTCACTATCAGTTTCTACCGAGGCCCAGTTTTATATAAATATATATATATATATATATATATATATTAAAAGAGAGATTCCGTGGTAGGTTATGGAAAAAAAAAAAAGAAAAAAAAAGAAAAGAAAATACTATATTTGATTTTTGAACTCTCGGATTTTTACTGCTATGGTATCCAAGTCTAGTATAATCCGAGAGCTTAAAAAATGCACACTTCCAAATACTATAGATTAAACAAATCACAGAATTTTATTTATTTATTTATTTTTCAGCTGGTTCTTTTCTTGGGTGATTCTAAAATGATGTAAGGTTTTTTTACATCATTGGTGAGGTAAGATCCATATCACAACTTAGGAGATTAAAAAATGGACGCACTTAATGGATAGATGCAAGAAGAATGGTGTATAGAGGATAATATCTTTGATTCCGGTCAAACTTCCCGGCGACCCCACCCCTTGACGGCGACCCAACGCTCCCGCCGGCAACTACGCGACCCAGGCCCCCCCCCCCCCCGGCGACGGCGAACCACCACCACGCAATCCCCCCTCCCCCCGGCGGCCACCGACCAGCGAAACCCACTTCCCCCACCCCGACCTCACCCAACTTCCCAGCGCCCTCCCCCACCGTGCCCAGGCCCGGCAACGACCCCCCGCAAGCCAGATGTGCGTGACCCAGGCCCCCCGGACGTCGAGCCCTTGACCCCCAACCCCCAGACCCCGGCGACGACGCCCTCCACCCCCTCCCCTCGCACCTGAAGGTGACCCACCCCCGCCCACGACGTTCCCACTCCCCAAGATCCAGCCATCAGAATCTGGGCCTCGATTTCCCACTGCCACAGCCCACGGCAGGCCCCCCCGTGGTCGAACCCTCGGCCCTCACCCCCAGACCCCAGCGACGACGCCCACAACCGAAGGTGAACCACCCCACCCACGACGTCCCCACTCCCCAAGATCCACCCACTGGAATCTGCCTCGATTTCCCACTGCCATGACCCACGAAGCCGACTTCTTTCGACAAAGGGGGTGGAGTTGCAATGTGTGCGTGTGTGCGTTTTTTTTTTTTTTTTAATTATAATATGGGGTAAGTGTTGCAATTATACGTGGAATGGTTTATTTTTATTAGACTCTTTTTAACCCTAGATTTTAATATAATGATCAAAAATTTTTTACGCCATTCATGGGAAAAGCAAAAGGATTTCTCGGTAGAAGTGCCCTAAAATTTTTGATAGGAACTAGTAGAATTTTGTCTTTCTCAGCAAGTACGGTTGTAAACATGATAACAAAATTTTTGTCTTTTATTATACTCTTTTTAACCCTAGATTTTAATAACTAGTAGAATTTTAGCCTTGTTTGGTTGGTAAGTTAAAACTTATCATTTCAAAATTTTTTTTGTCTTTTTTCTAAAAAATTTTTTGTCTTTTTTGAAAATTCAAAAAAATTTAGGACATGTTTGGCCACAAGTTTAGTTTAAACTAAACTGTACTTTTTCATCATGATTTTTATTTTTTTCTGAAAAAGTTTTTTATCTTTTCTGAAAAAAATTTTTGTCTTTTTTGAAAAATTACTATTAAAATTTAAAAATTTTAAACTAAACTTATCCACCAAACACCCCCTTACTATTGAAACTTAAAAATTTCAACTCAAACTCATGCACCAAACGGACCCTTGATTTTCAACAGCTTATGCATGTTTGGAAGTGACAATTAGAATAGCCGTATTTTTTATAGAACAGAAGTAAAGTTTTTACCTTTCTTTTTTTTGACCTTTTTATTCGAGATGTCCAAAAAGGTCAGAAAATAAGAAACCCTCTTTCAACAGCTCGCTTAAATAATTAAGGATGTAAATATTTCTATCACTTTCATGCAGTAATATTTCATCTATATTCTTTATAACAGCAGCAACCCCAGGTTCAGGACGCTATCGAAAGCACTCAAGACTCACAGGAGCACGGGAAAACAAGTGCTCAAGCAAAAAGCTTCTTTTATTTCTTATTGCAGGAATTCAACAGTTGCTCAATTCTCCTTCTGTTTGTATCAGCCGGGTTGTTGTTCACCATCGAAATCATCGAACGAGGACCCGAAGATGGCTGGCACGACGGTAGCGTTGTGCTCTTTGCCATTTTCCTACTCGTTTCTTCCTCTTCGGTAGGGAACTTCCGCCGCGAAAGAAAGCGTGTGAAGAGGATTGGAAGGATAGGAACAAGTTGGAGGTTAAGGTCGAAAGAAATGGAAAGCCTCACACTGTTTCCATTTGTGATGTTAAGGTGTTTGACACGGTGCATTTGAAGAAAGGAGACCAGATTCCGGCAAACGGTGTGTACGTCGAAGGCGAAAACCTGACGTTGGATGAACCGGTATTGTTCGACTCGAAACAGATTGATCGGGATCGAAACCCCTTTCTGTTTTCTGGTTCACGAGTTGTGGAAGGCAACGGTTCAATGATTGTCACGTCGATTCGCTCAAACATGGATGTTGGATTGAGTTTTCATGATCTTGAGAAGAAAACTTTGTTGCAATCTTTGTTGGACAAACCTAATGGTTACATAGAAAAGTTTACACTTTTCATGTCTCTATTGATTGCTTTCGTCGTGCTGATGCGCCTTCTCTTTAAGAAACATGACAAGTACTTTAATGAACTGCCGGAAATGAAGGGCCATCTTACAATGAAGTTTCTAATGCAGATCTTCGAGAGACTTGTCTTGAGACCTCAGGGAATGGTTTCAATTTTAGCTAGTACCCTTGCAACTTGCGTGATTGCAATTCAACATGGGATGCCTTTTGTGGTTGGAGTTTCTCTAGGTTATTCGAGCGACGAGTTGGCGAACGAGGGGGATTTTCAAAATCTATCAGCCTGTTGCACCATGGGGTTGGTCACTGTTTTCATAATTGACGCAACTGGCGATTTCTTGTGCGAGCGGATGGAGGTCAAGGAGTTTTGGATCGGCGAGAAGGACATAATCGACTCGGAAACAGATCAATCAGTAGTTATTGGTCCAGAACTGCGTCAAGGAATCGGTGTGTGGGTTCTTATTAGTCCGACGGATGATTTTCTCTTTTCTTGCATTTCAAGATCGGATACTAGGGATACTTCAAATGAAAGGGCTCGAGTTCTTGAGTACAAAAGAACATCAAGCTCTGGAAAGGAAGGTTGCGAGGCTTTGATGAGGAAAATCGACGATGAAGAAGAGGAACAAAGTATTCATCACTGGCACTGGAAAGGACCGCCTTCGACTATATTGAAAATGTGCAGAGACTACTATGACAACCGAGGTGAAAGGCATGACATGGGGAGTGACCAAAAGAGTGTTTGAGAATGTGATAGAGAATATGCAGAAAAAGGGTCTTAGACCAATTGCTTTTGCTTATGGACAAACTGAGGTTCGAGAAATTAAGAAAGACGGGTTGAGCTTGTTGGTAATTGCAGGCCTCAAGTACCCATGCAAGGAAGAGATCAAGTCACTTGTGGAAGCTCTTAGGGGGGCTGGATTGGTTATCAAATTAGCGTCGGAAGATGAGCTACCGGTAGTGAAATGCATTGCTTGGGAATTGGGGTTCGGGCCTGGTTCAAATGATGAGCAAACTGAAGCCAAAAATATTCGGGGAAGGATATTAGATGATCGGATCGCTGTGATTGGAAATTCCAACCCCGAGGACAAGTGTTTCGTGGTCGAAAAGTTACAAGAAAAAGGGCATGTAGTCGCCTATTATGGAGGGGCAAAATCTAAAGACACATTAACTCTAAAAAAGGCTGATTTGGGGATCACTCAGGATAATAAGTGCAGTGAAATGGCGAAGAAGTTTTCTGATATCTCCCTTAAGAATAGGCCTGATCTTTCGCTAATTCAAATCAAGAAGCGTGGCGGACTTCAGTACCGAAACATACAGAAATTCTATCAACTTCAGCTCACTGCTTCGATATCCGGGCTGACCATAAACTTAGTTTCAACAATGCACGCTGGAGAATCTCCGTTAACCTCGGTTCACATGATATGGATGAACTTGATTTTGTGTCTTCTTGGTGGACTAATGATGGTAATGGAGTTAAACGACAAGGACGTTCAACCGGCTAAGAGAACCGAATCGTTCATCACCAAAGCCATATGGACAAACGTAGCGATTCAAGTATGCTACCAGGTTACTCTTCTGCTGATTTTTGGTTACTTCGTGGGAAAATACGCCTCAGCCAAAATGGGCAAAGATGTCTGGGACACCATGATCTTCAACACTTTCATCTTTTGCCAACTCATCAATCTGTTGAATGTCATCAACTTGGCAAACAAAGAGGTCTCAAAGATCGTTCTTCGCAGCTACTGGTTTGTGATGGCTTTTGCGGCGGTATTGGTCTCTCAAGCATTGGCGGTTCAGCTCGGAAAAGGCCTTCTATGTAGTGAGAAGTTGAATGTGATTCAGTGGACTTGCTGCTTCCTTCTTGCTGCATTCTCATCACTGTTTGATTGGGTCATGAAATGGCTTTTGCCTTTGTTTCCCGACAGTAATTCTTTCGATTTGAGCTCGGCAAGTTCATACTTCGGCGTGTTTTATAGGGCGTCTTGGTGGTCTGTTTCTTTCTTGGTCTTTCCATTTTCCATAATCTTCATATTTTCTGCATCATATAGTTTTTCTCTGCACTCATATATAGTTATTTCAACCTAGATATTGCTCACACTTTCCGTTGATATCAACCACAACCAGCTTGGTTGGTTTTTGCAAGTGTTAATTTGTAGTAACTTGTGGAAATAATCCAAACCCACCTTGTACTTGTGTTGTAATTGAACTTTATAAATTAAAAATGATAATGTTTCTGTAGTTCTGTATATTTGGTATGCGTATAAATACACTCATGCATATACGTATTAAACATGTGTATGTAATTTGCGTATATACATTTATATTTGAAGTATTTACACAAAATGGCTGATTTTGAGCACCCCTTTTAAAATATAAACACTAATATAGATATTTACAAATTTAAACAAAATTTACAATTCCTCCTTTTTTTCTTCCATTTTTACCCTTCAATAGTTGTTGACTTTTTTTTTTTTTTTTTAATAATTCACGCACGAGTGGTGTTTATGGGGAAAAACAAATTATCCTTATTTGCCGCTACCAAGTTTTTTTATTTTTTTATTTTTTTTTAAATTTGATTCAAAATTTCCATACAAGGACTCAATTTTAGACGTATCGCAAATGTTTTACCTACTTTTAAGGGAGGAAGCCTTTTCCTTTTAAACTTCCTTAATTATCTGTGAACAAGTTTTTATTTTTTATTCTTTAAGGATAGGAAACACGTATTTTAAAAGGAAAGGTTTTTTATTATTTTATTATTTTTTCATTTTTTCATTTGAATACTTAAGAAACATGTTCTTTTGCTTTAAAAAGATTTAAAAAAAAAAATGTTCTTCCTTCCTTAGATTTGTTTTTTTTTTTTTTCTTTTCTTTCCTATTGAACGTCTACAAACGATATGTTTGTCATTAAGTTTTTTTTATTATAATAATGACCATATTATGTTTTTTAACTATTAATATTTCAATATGGTGGAAATAACAACATAATCATACGATAATAACTCGGTTATTTTAATTATTATGATCTTATAAAGACCTTGTCATTAAATTACAAACTCTTGATCAGTAACATCTAATTATATTGTCTATATTACAATGACTGATTACTTAATATCTAATTATATTGTCTATATTACAATGACTGATTACTTAATGGAAGAATTTTGCATACTATTTTTTTTTTTTTTTTATTTCCGGATCAATGTCATATTGATCGTGTCATTAAGCCAAAAAAAAAATCACCAAATATAATTTCATATCATATTAACCTTATCCATATGATATTGACAAAAAATACAAAAAATCAACAATGTATTCATAAAGATATTAATAAATATAAAGAGGAAATGTTTTAGGGATTGTGAATTTCTAATTTTCAGATATACAAAATGGGTAATATAATAAATGTAGCTATTTTTTGGATAAAATATGTCTTTTTTTTCTTAAATTAGATTTAAGGATATTTTTGTTAACATATTATGATTAATTTTAATATTTGTTTAATTTCACAAATAAATTTGGCTGTAGACATTTTAAAAAAATATACATCTAATTTGACCATGTAGGTAAATAGTCTTTTATATTTCTCTCTTATTGCCTTTTCATTAAGGAAAATGATTTTAAGGCTCCGCAGCAGGTGGGGTCCACATGACCAAGTGTTGGATCCCACAAAGGCGGGTCTTTTAATTGGGGCTCATGCACACCTTTTTTTTTTTTTTTTTTTTTGAGATTTGTAGGTAAATGGATTTTTTTTAATTAATGACTGAAATTTTAAAATATTAAGAGAATAATCATTTTTTAGAAAATGGTCAATTAATTAGTAATTAATTAATATTAATATTAATTTTCATTAGAACCCTCAAAGACATGTCCTAGCAATGGGACCCATGCTCTTTTTTTTTTTTTTTGGGATTTGTAGGTGATTGATTTTTTTAAAGAAGGTTTTTAATAAATGACTGAAATTTCGTAAAATTAGAAAAATATTTGTGTTTAACTAATTGATCATGAGTAATCAATTATTGAATAATGTTAATATGCATTTCTATGTCAATCATTGAAAACTGTTATTTTCCTAAGTAAAAAAATCCAATCATTTATTTAAATAAATATTTAAAAACTGTCTATTTATTTTTTTTATAATTATTTTTGTTAAGACCCACACTCTTTCTACTAGTGAACTGAAATGAAAACTGCAGAATAAAGACTAATTAGCTATATCATTTACTTTTTATTTTAATCAAAAAATACTCATATTTTTCAGTTATATGCAAATTAGCTTTAATAATATAGCGGTTTTTTATGTTCTCAGGTGCAAACTAATTAAGTTTCCTTGTTGTTTACTTTTACAGACCTTAAACACGTTCTAAGTCGGTAAAAACCTCATTAATCAATACAGCATTGTCTATAAATGAACAATTTTTTGTTTTTTATAACTTTTTTTTTATTTTTTTTTAAAGACTATAAACAAAGAGCTTTCTGCTTCTCAGTATCTATACTTATCTTCTTCACGGTTGAAGCAATCTCTCAAAGATAATGCAACCGCAACATTTTGTCGGATAGATAGAAGTGGATTAAATATGGAGTTTCTATTTTAATTTCTTTCTATTCTATCGAATAGCATATGAAAAAACAATTTATTGTGATGATAAGTTCTAAACCATTAAATCTTTGTTAAATTGATAAGATTATCTTATTTTAATTAATCTCACATCCTTTCATTTTAATATTTTGAGTATTTAGTATCAATGCTTTCTAAATATGTCATTTATTTACCGCTGAACTTATAATTTTTGATAATTTACTTTATTAGCTTACTAAACTATTACAGTGTATTTTATATTACTTAATTTTCCGTTAAATTAGCTATGAAAAACCCACATACGCTCTGTGTAAAGACGGAAAACTTTATTTCCAACCAAAATTTCCAAACCCTAATGAAATCTTCCAAATTAAAAAAAAATTAAAAAAAAAAAACACGCAATAAAAGACCTTACCATTAAAAAAAAAAAAAAATCCTTTCTTCGATCTACTAAATCTTACCCAAATGCGATTTTTCGCCTGTTAGAAAGGCCAACATTGCGCCAAATCTTTTGCACCTAACACGTGGCAACTTTCTGTGGTCAGAAATAGGTGCCTAAAATGACCCACCAACAAGATCTTTCTCTGCCACGTGGCAAGCAAGAAACCTCTACGTGGTCTGACAAAAATCTTGATGGAAATCTAGGTTGGCTGTGAGAACCAATCAGATGTAGCTGACGTGTAGATTTCCTAATCCACAACATCTACTCATTCCCCATTATAACGTCCTCTTTCCCATCCAGACCTTCTCAACAGCAACTCAGTTTGCACATTCTAAGAAAAACACATTTCAAAGACACTCTTTAAAAAGGTTAGCCATGGCCACCTCTGTGGTCCAACAATCGGCATTCGCCGGCCAGACCGCTTTGAAGCAGTCGAATGAGCTCGTCAGGAAGGTCGGCGCGGTCGGTGGCGGACGTGCCACCATGAGGAGAACTGTTAGGACTGCTCCGCAGAGCATCTGGTAAATACTTTACTTTGCTTGCAAGTCCAAGTTGTTCTTACTTTGAAAGTTAATGACATAGAGAAGAGAAATAATGGCAAGAGAACATTTCACTAGTTAACTCTCTCTCAAAAGCTATAGTTACACTGTTGCAAATGTGTTTATATACTTGCAAAACTTAAATCAGAGTTTCTTAATTTCCATCTCAATTTCACAACTTACGAGTCCTGTACTCTCACCAAAACAGGTACGGCCCTGACCGCCCAAAGTACTTGGGACCATTCTCAGACCAAATCCCGTCATACCTGACCGGTGAATTCCCCGGTGACTACGGCTGGGACACCGCTGGTCTATCAGCTGACCCCGAGACCTTCGCCAGAAACCGTGAGCTCGAGGTCATCCACAGCAGGTGGGCCATGCTTGGTGCACTTGGCTGCGTCTTCCCTGAGATCTTGTCGAAGAACGGTGTCAAGTTTGGTGAGGCAGTTTGGTTCAAGGCTGGTTCCCAGATCTTCTCAGAGGGTGGTCTTGACTACCTTGGCAACCCAAACCTCGTCCATGCCCAGAGCATCTTGGCTATCTGGGCCAGCCAGGTTGTCCTCATGGGCTTCGTTGAGGGCTACAGGGTTGGTGGTGGCCCGCTCGGTGAGGGCCTCGACCCAGTCTACCCCGGTGGGGCATTTGACCCACTTGGCCTCGCTGATGACCCGGATGCATTTGCTGAGCTGAAGGTCAAGGAGCTCAAGAACGGAAGGCTAGCTATGTTCTCCATGTTTGGTTTCTTTGTTCAGGCCATTGTTACTGGAAAGGGACCGATTGAGAACCTCTCCGACCATCTTGCCGACCCAGTGACCAACAACGCTTGGGCATACGCCACAAACTTTGTACCCGGCAAGTGAGAGAGTCATCCCAAGATGGGTTTGACGTTCAGATGTAACTTTCATGCTCTTGTTGAAGCTCTTTCTATGTGGACTCCATATTAGTACTGATGTAATTTCACTAGTAGAAACTGCTTCTCCTGGAACCAATTATAATATTTACTTAAAATTGCAGCTCCTTTGTGCTTTAACTTGTTACCGCTTTGATTGTGCCGTTAACTTGAATCATACATCCCTGAAATAGATTAAACAAAGTAATAAAAGCAATCGATACAAATGCATTCGGAGGAAAGTAAAAGAAAAACAGATTCTTATAATCTCAACTTCAAATGGCACTCAACATTTTTCACTTTCCAAACTGCGATAGATGAAGTACATTCAACAGGATAAAAGAAATGCTAAAAATGAGTTTTACGCTGCAATAGACTCATAAAATCTTTTAAACTATTTTAACAACTGAAACAAAGAAAAGGAGAAAAAATAAGCTCATAATCTGTACAGAAAATGACAGGTTAAAGAAATACCTAATCTCTGAATAACTAGGGAACACCGGCTGCTCCTAATTCTCCATTGAACATGGATAAATATAGAGATGTACTCTGCTTCTTTCTTGAAAGAAACAGAAACATCACCAAAAATCTTTGCAAGAACATAACCCGTTTTTGAAATGATGGAAACGGCTGTTATCTCTCACAATGATCTCTCTATTATAGATATCGGATAGGAGTTTAGTTATGGAATGGCAATCGTTACAGACGCGAAGGTTCTTAATGATGCGAATAGGAGTCCCGGAATCCACATTAATGAGGCCAAAAGCAATTGCCAACCTTTCACTGTGATTTTCTAGTTCAGCTTCTTTCTCTTTTTCATCTTCAAGAAAAAGCAGAACCTGGCTTGTATCTGGAACATGACCTGCTGATTTCAGTTTTTCTCTCATCTCAGCCATCTTAGAATATATCTCTTTTGCCTGAGGATGGGATTTATCTCTGACATTAAATTCATGAAGCGTGCCTTTGTGCTCTATATAACTGCATCCTGGCTCCTTTCTGATTCCTCTCTTTTTCATCATCTCTCTTACCGAAGAAACTTTGTCCCACTTCCCAGCTGCAGCATACATATTAGAAAGAACAACATAGCATCCGCTAGTCTCCGGAGCCACCTCAATCAAACATTGAGCAGCATACTCACCAATATTGATGTTTCCAAAGTTCCTAGAACCACTTAGTAAGCTCATCCAAATCAATTTGTTTGGTCTCATTGGCATACCCTCAATGATATCCTTTGCTTCTTCAAGATTTCCAGCTCGACATAAAATGTCTACCAAGCAGCCATAGTGTTCAATTGTGGGTTCAATTCCATAATCATTTGTCATCATATTAAAATAGTGACGACCGAGCTCGACTAGTCCTGCATGACTACAAGCATTCAACACCCCAAGAAAAGTTATAGCATGAGGCCGCAAGCCAGTTCTGCACATTTCCGAAAATATCTCAAGAGCATGCTCGGCCATACCATGCATTCCTAAGCCCACAATAACGGCAGTCCAGTGCCCCAACTTCTTCTTGGATATCATTCGAAAAACTGTTAGAGCACTATCAACACTGCCACACTTGGAATACATATCTATCAATGATGTACCCAACACACCTTCCGACTCGATTCCACGTTTCACCATTAGGGAATGAACCCACTTTCCCTTACTTAAAACAGCTAAACCTGAAACAGCAGACAGCGCACCAACAAATGTAGTGTGGTTAGGCACAAGACCCTCTTTTAACATCACCAGAAACAACTTCAAAGCTTCCATAAACTGTCCATTAAACTCATAACCAGAAATCATCGAATTCCAAGTTATAATATCTTTTGTTGGCATCTCATCGAACAACCGATATGCCATCTCGAAATCACCGGACTTCATACACCCATTAATCATCGCATTCCAAGAAACCAGGTTCCTACTTGGCATCCGATCAAACACATCTCTTGCTATGTCAACCCTCCCACATTTGGCGAACCCATCAACCAAACAAGTCCACGAAAAGTAATCCCTCTCGGGCATTTCATCAAACAGTTGAAGAGCAAGCTCAACTTCCCCACACCTCGCGTACCCGTCAATCAAACAGTTCCACAGCACTAAATCTCTCTCACCCATTTGATCAAACACCTTCCGTGCATAACCTATCTCCCCACATCTCGAGTACATACTGACCAAACTACTCTGCACAAACTTATCCAAACCAAACCCAGCTTTCACCACCAACCCATGAATCTGCTTCCCTTCCGAAACCGCATTCAACCGAGCGCAGCCCTTTATCACACTGGGAAAGGTGAAACTATCCGGCGTAAACTCGTGGACCAGCTCGTGGAACAAGCAAATGGCGTCGTGGGAGCGTTGGTTTTCGACGTAGCACTTGATGAGGATGTTCCACGAGATCAAGTCGGGGTGGCGAATGAGGTCGAAGACGGAGCGGGCGTAGGAGAGGCTGTTGATCTTGGCGTCGGCGTAGAGGGCCAAGAGGCGAGAAGCGATGGAAGGGTGGTCGAAAGCGCCGGTCCGGAGGGAGAGAGCGTGGGCGCGTTTGACGTCATGTTGGGTTTTGCAGGATTGGAGGAGGGGAGAGAAAGGGAAGGTCTGAGGAGGAGGAGGAGGAGGAGGAGGAGAGAGTGGGTGGTGGAGGGACTGGGAAGGTGTGAGCTGAAGCATTTTAATGGCGTCCGAATTGGTGAAGCCTGAAACTCAGAAGCTGGGTTTTGGTCGGACCGTCCGAGGAACAACATTCGAATGGATAATTAGTCTAGGCCCCCTAATACTTGTGCCGGGTGCCGACTCTGCCAAGTCTAGAGTAGTAATAGTGCTTGAGTTCAAACTGTAATTTATTGTTGATTTTTTTTTTTTTTTTTGGTCTTGTTTTTGAAAAAGTTAAAATAATTTTTAAAAAATCAATCAATTTTAACCTAAAATTTTTTTTTATTTCAAACTCAACCCGAACATCAAACATATTTTTAGTACCCACAAGTTCTTTTATAATCAGTAATAACCTAAAAATTGTAATTTAGTTGGTCCACTTATAAATTGATCTAATCCCTCGTCTTGAAGGTCCCCCGTGAGAAATTGTTTGTATCTACTTGTTGTGTTTACTAAAAAAAACCTAGTAGTCACTGTAAAGTCCCACGTCGACGAAAAGTGAAGACTGTGAGTGATTTATGCACTTCAAATTTTAAGACATACTTATTAAGCCTCTTGAATTACAACATATCCTTAGATTCATATGAAAAACAATAACAAATGAAATGCTTTCAATTCTGACTATTTATAGATCAAAATTGACTGAAAAGATGTACCCTTTTTGCATCGTACATCTTGAGTTGTAATTTGTAATGTCATATAATACATCATAAACTTTTAATTTTAACAATTTACATCCTGAATTTATTAGTTTGTAATAATTTACCTTTTATTGATTCTAATGTTATTTTTTTTATATAAAAAAAATAGATAGTTTGTGTATAAGTTATTAATTAATGACATAATAACCATTTTCATCTATTTTAACCTGAATTTATTTAGATTAACATTCCGTTTAGTTTGACAGTTAGAGTTGAAATTTTTAAATTTAGTTGAACATGAGTTAAGTTGATGGTCATAATTGAGCATTTGGTAAAAAATTAAAGTTGAAAAGTTTAACTTGAATAGGTGTTTGGATGTAAAAAAAATTGAGTTGGATTGGGAAAATGTGCTTGATTAGAAAAAATGTATTGGAAATGAGTATATATATATATATATATATATATTTGTTTTCTTTTATAGCAATATTGTTATAGGTAGTCAAAGAAATTAAAAATTATTATTAATTAGATTATTTTTTAAAAACAAGTAATTTATGAGGTTTTTATTTTTTTTTCGTTTTTTTCGCTCATACATATAACATGAGTTATATATAGGTTGTGAAGGAAAAAATAAAAAATAAATAAAAAAAAAGGGGGAGAGTCATGAATAGTGAACACCGACTGGGAATAATGTGCAACGACTCGTTGAGGAACCAACAAATGCAAAAAGCTTAGTTGGAACTTGAATATTTGAGTTCCAAATAGCAAACCAAACAAGTTATAATTTCTTTAATTTTTTTCCAAATTTATTTAATGTAAGATATCTAATTAAATATTATCAAAGTAAAAAACGTTGAATTAACTTGTTTTAAATATAAACTTGGGTTAACAATGATTAAAAATGACATTTTATATTCTTAATTAATAACCTATATGAAAATTAATTGTCAATTTTCATAAAAATTGACATCGTTATCAAGAGAGTAATTGCTATAGATTTATAAGTTTAAGATACAAATTATTAAAATTAAAAGTTTAAGGAGTAAATTATAACCGTGCTATAAGTTCTGAACACACTAGTTTAAAAAAGTATGATGTAAAATATAGATCTAATCTAATAATTAAAAATAGAGTTTGATCAATATTTTTCCCTGCTTTATACTAGAATTATCCATCTCTTTAATTTGGAAATTGATTTTTTTTTATTTAGCTAAAGTTGGAAATTGATTTTTTGAACTTAAGATTAGAGCACTCGAACTTTATACGGTATGCTAAGATCCGATACAGAATTATTATTAGATTATAAAAATAATTTTTTAAAAAAAAAATTAAAAATTTTAAGAATTGTTTGTTCAATACAACTTTATGAGATATTTTGCAGTGATACCTTCAAATTTTATTACCGTTCCGCAACTCATCTTAAATTTTTAATTTCCATAATTTATCCTAAAAATTATTACAAATAAATACTCCAATATTTCTAAGCAAAAAAAAAAAAAAGTAACCCAATTTTACGTGGAAGCAACCCTAGTTCTAAAGAAACCTGCAAATGATAATGAGCTGCAAAGCAAAGAAGGTAAAGTCGTCTCTATCTTTCCTTGTAGGAATAGCTAGTAGCAATGGTCCTTATTAGCCCGACTCACTCTCCTCCTGAGGTCCTCCAATGACCACGTACCCCAGCTCTAACAAAACCTCCATTTTCACCCTCATCTTCTTCTTCTTCTTCTTCTGCCACAAAACCCCCTCATGAAACCAAAATGTTCAACCCCATCAAAACCCCATCTCCGATTCCCCTCAAGACCCTCCTCTCTCTCCGATTCCTCTCAAACCAGATACGCCCAACTCCTCCTTTCCCCAACTTGGTCACCAGAATCCGCGACATCATGCGGGACCCACAATGGGAGAAGAGCCCGGAGCTTCAGAGAACTATGAGCGCCACCAAGCTCAAACCCCACCACGTTTCGACGATTCTCGAAACGCACGAGAGCTCGGAGACGGCCTTGCGGTTCTTCTTCTGGGTCTCCAAGAGACGGGACTACAAGCACGACACCAGCTGCTTCAAAGCATTGCTCAACAGGCTCGTCAAGGAGCGGCGTTTCATGGCCGCCGACCGCGTGGCGATTCCGATGATCAAAGCCTGCGAAACCGGTCGGGAACTCAAAAGGGTAATTCAGTATTTGAATGGAGTTAACAAGAGGGGCTTTCGTTTTACTATATTCAGTTTCAATACGCTTTTGATTCAGTTGGGGAGGTTTGACATGCTTGGTGTAGCTCAGAGTGTTTATGATCAGATACTAAATAGCGGGATTCGACCGAATTTGTTAACGTTTAATACCATGATTAACATTTACTGTAAGAAGGGGAAGGTTGAGGAAGCAAAGACATTGTTGAGTTGGATTTACGAGTTTGATATGTGCCCGGATGCGTTTACCTATACGTCGTTGATTCTCGGGCACTGTAGGAATCGTGATTTGAATTCGGCGTTTGCAGTTTTTGATGAGATGGTGAAGTCGGAGTGTGATCTGAGTTCGGCTCCGTATTCTACTCTCATTAACGCGTTGTGCGCTGAGGGGAGGGTGGACGAGGCATTGGACATACTTGGTGAAATGATTGAGAAAGGCATTGAACCCACAGTGTATACTTATACCGGTCCAATTACCTCGTTGTGTGAGAATGGCAGAGCGTTGGAGGCCATCGAGCTTTTACGAAGTATGAGGAGGAGGGGTTGCGATCCTAATGTTTGGACCTACACTGCGCTGATCAGCGGGTTGTCCCGGTCGGGGGAGCTTAAAGTTTCTATTGGACTATACCACAAAATGTTAAGGGACGGTTTGGTTCCAAGCGTGGTTACATACAATGCATTGATGAATGCGCTTTGTGTACAAGGAAAACTTGATGCCGCTCTAAAGATTTTCTGTTGGATGGAAAGATGGGGTACCTTGCTAAACTCCAAGACTTACAATGTGATAATTAAAGGCTTGTGTTCTGTAGGGGATATGAATGAGGCAATGGTTCTGTTTGATAAAATGCTTAAGGCTGGACCGTCTCCAACTGTGATTACCTATAACACGCTCATTAAGGGTTACAACAAATGGGAAAATCTCAACAATGCTGTGAGATTGTTGGAGTTAATGAAGGCGAGTGGATGTAAACCGGATGAATGGACATATACAGAACTTATATCTGGATTTTGCAAGCAGGGTAGGTTGGATAAAGCACATACTCTTTTCAGCGAAATGGTAGGACGGGGAATCAGTCCAAATAACGCAACTTACTCTGCTTTGCTCGATGGATACTGTATGAAAGGGAAGGTAGACGACGCCTTGCTGTTATTTGAAAAAATGAAGAAGAGTGGTTGCAGTCCAAGTGTCGAAACTTACAACAGCATCATCAATGGCTTGTCAAAAGATAATCGATCTCTTGAGGCTATGAAATTCTGTAAGAAGATGGTGGAGCAAGGATTGCTTCCAAATGTCATTACCTACACAACTTTTATCGATGGGCTTTGTAGGAACAGGAGGACTGACCTTGCATTCAAGATCTTCAATGAAATGATCGAAAGAAAATGCTTACCAAATTTGTACACATACAGTTCTCTCATTTATGGGTTATGTATAGAAGGTCAGGTTGACGATGCAGCAAAGTTGCTTGAAGAAATGGAAAGGAAGGGATTTGTTCCTGATGAGGTAACATTTACCTCACTCATTGATGGCTTTGTTGCGCTAGGTAGGCTAGATGATGCGTTCTTGGTTGTTACACGAATGGTTCAGGTTGGCTGCAAACCCAACTACCGAACGTACATAGTGTTGTTGAAAGGGTTGCAAAAGGAATTTCAGCTCATCAACGAAAAAGCCGTGGCCCAACATGAGTTGGTCTATAGTTGTAGCTCTGACGAGAAATATACTAGTTCGGATATGTTGTGCAATCTCTTAGCCAGATTATCCGAAAGTGGATATCAGCCTACTGTTGATACCTACGTTACTTTAGTGAGAGGCTTGTGTAGAGAAGGCAGATGTTATGAAGCGGATCACTTGGTGGCGAACATGAAAGAGAAAGGCCTTTATCCTAACAAAGAGATTTACAAGTCTCTTCTGTTTGCTTATTGTGAAAACCGAAACATAGAGTCAGCTCTGAAAATCTTTGACTCGGTGGGAATTAATGGTTTTGAGCCTCAGTTGCCAGTATGCAAGGCACTCATTTGTGCTCTCTGCAGGGAAAACCGGGTGGATGAAGCTCAAACGTTGTTCGAAAGCATGCTTGAAATGAAGTTGAATGCTGATGAGATTGTTTGGACGGTGTTGATTGATGGGTTATTGAAGGAAGGGAAATCAGATCTATGCATGAAGTTTCTTCATGTCATGGAATCTAGGAATTATAGCATTAACTTGCAGACATATAGAATCTTTGAAAGAGAAGTTTCTGAAATGGATAACTCCATGGACACATCTCGAATTACTAACAAAAGAGAAGTTTTAAAGGGTGTAAACTGATTTTGTTCCTCTATAAGTACTTTGGACATTGTCTTGAGAAAGTAAACTTTGGGAATCCGTTGCCACCTGAGAGATGCATTTAAACTCGCCATTACAATCATTTCACTCATCATTGAATAAATGGTAAGCAGGCGGTTTTTTCATTTCTTGTACCCTTGATTCCCCCTTTAAAAAAAAAAAAAAACAATTTTGGTGATTGATCTGTGATTGATTTTCCTTTTATTTTATTTATTATATGTTTTACATGTTTCCTTTAAAGATTCAATCTCTGTTTGAATGTGGAAATTTCTGATTGTCTAAGTAAAAATCTTTCACTGTATTATTGGTGTTTGAACTTCTATTGTACGCCATGGTAACAATCTGAAAATAGGATTTCTGTTAACAAAGCAAAATAATGAAATAGGAGAGGGTGACACATTTTAAAAATATTGAAGAAATAATAATTTAGTTTTTCTCTATATCTGAAATTATGTGTTTCTGCATTCTAGCGAATTTTGGCAATTGACATTCAAGTAGTAAATACAAATTTGGCTCTCTATGATTTGGACTGATTAATGATTGAAAAATATGTCATACTGCTGCAGGATCTAGCGATGCAGCTTGGATATTGCCAATTCAAAGCTTCCTATTTTTGGTAAATATGCATGCAAAGGTACCCCATATGACATATAAATCAGCCCGGCCGTTGTACAGCTCCACATTTGCTAATTCATTGTAATTCTTTCATCGCAAACTCTAATTTTCTTTATACATTATACATGAAGCCTTCTGTATTAGATCATCCCTTTGATTCTTTTCCAAGATTGCTAATAAAAGATGAGGTTATAATCTTTGACAGAATGTTGTTCCACTGGTGTCTGATTGGACAATAATATCTATGCTTTTCAACATTGCTAGATAATTAATCAATTAAATTAAACTTCTAATAGAGGAGTCATTCCGCACATAGTAGACAAGCCTTCCAACTTCTCATTTGGCGAATTTGCTTTGCACAAGTCTAAGTTTATGCTAAATCACTACCGTTTATTTTCTATAGGAGAGTTCTTTAAAGCAAGCAAGCTATCACAGTAAAAATGAATAAAACATAGCATCCCTTAGAGAAGGCGCCACGACATGCATGGGGTCTCAGCCCCTCGTGTATTTACTTTGAACGAAAGAGGAAAAAAAGAAAAGGAAAAGAAACAGAGAGCTCAAATGATCAAACTATTTTGTGTATTTGCAGTCCATGAATGTACTATTTTGTGTCTGATAGGATGAAAGTGGAGAGATTGAACCAGCAGCAGGTTATGGCAGTTATCTAATAGGAAAACGGGTTACCGTGGAAATAGAAATGGTGAAAAGAATTTTTAGTTTGACAAGTGAACTTAGGAAGAGAAATTTTAGTTTGTTCGGATTGGTTGCATGCGGTTTTGATTCGAGCATTGAATTTAATTCAACCGAAAGGAGTTAAAGGGAACATGATACAAACCGACATCTCTTTCTAACTTTGGATGCTTTTCTGATGTAGCTGCTGCTGCAACCTTGTTTTCTTCTTCTAATGTGGTTCTGATCTGATCATGTATAACTATTCGATGTTGACTCACTATACGCCATCTTGTGATTGTCGCCTCGCCACTAAAGAAAAATAGTGCTAAGAAACATTTGGATGAATAAGGTTATTGTTATGACATTATCAAACTCTTTGTCCTGGATTTAACTGCTTGTTTTGGTAGCCAAACAAGACCAGGCACTGTAACAAAAGATTTTCCTCTTGTTGATTTTGTAACAGATTTTGTGGGTTTTCTTTGCACCGCCATATGAGTTTATGATTTATATATGTATGTACGAATTTCACTTTTATATATGCTCTAGACAAGTATCTCTTTGTCACTATTAGTGTGTGGTTATTCAGAATTTGAATGAAGTGATTTTATTTACTTTGGCATGCTTCTCTTTTGTTCTTATGCCGGGATGGAACAGATTTGACCGCCCCTATCATTTCACGAAATTGCTTTAAATGTACCCCTCTCGCCATAATTGCTATTATTCTCTTCCTTCCTTTTCTTCTTCGTCTTCTTCTTGTCTTTTTGGGACTTTCTGTTATTAGCATACTCTCTTATTCTTCTTCTTCTTGTCTTTTTGGGGAATTAATGCTATTAACAAGTAAGAGTATGCAGTGACAGAAATCGTAGAGCTCAAAACTTTTAGCCCTAGTCACCCACAATTTGCCTCTTTCATTCAAATTTAAACACAACAACTAAAGGTACTATACAGATGTTTCACAATAGTACTAGACGACAAATGCTTTCTTGCTTATTTACCGGGGAAAAAAAAAAAAAAAACTTTCTTACTTTTCTACCAAAAGAGAGACTTGTACAATAGGGGTAAGAGGTTCAAAAGTTCCTTAATATTTTTGAGTCGTGACGGACAAATTGAATTAGTTCTGTTGGTTTTTTTTTTTTTTTTTTTTTTTGCCCTCTATCATTATGATCCTAAATTTTGATTTTTTTTCCGGGGTGTAAATTTTAACCAGGTTGGGCAGATACATACTAAAACAGCAAAGAAATGTGGGACTGCCCGTTTCATAGCAATCAAAGTAAAACGCTGTAGAGAAGGCTGTCTTAATGATTACAAGAATTCGACCTAAAGAATTCCATGCAATATATTAATAGAAACACTTGGGTCCGCTCAAACTTATTTTGCGTGCATCATTGCAGACTCGAGTTATCCGATAGAGCAATGTTAATGACAACAACAGTACTTAACCGCCATGACTCATATTAGAAAATTTCCTATCCTACCGATTTGTTTAGAGCCCTAATTTGTTTACTAAGGCCTACTTGCAACTTCCTTAACCATACAATATCCTATGCAAATAACCTTATCTTGGTGCCTTAATGTAGTTATAACGAACCTTTTATGTTGATCTTGTCCAACAATATTTAATGTTTTCCCAAGTAAGCTTTTACTATTCTACATATTTCCCTATCTAATAAGACTCTTTTCTACGATCTTCTTGGAGTGGTTAATCAGCTATGACATAACATTAAGAATATTATAACCAAGAACTCACAAATATTTAAATGGTTTTAAATGCCAAGGCTGACTTCAGCTCTACATACAAAATGCATGAACATGTATATAGTAAATCAAAAAAAAAAATTTGTAATAATAGGGGGAGAAAGCAATTGCTAGGATTCCATCACTTTTTATTTTTTATTTTATTTTTTATTTTTCTCCATGTGCAAAGGTCCTAATCAAAGACACCAGCCCTCCAAAAAAATATTCCTTCTAGTCCTTGTCTTTCTGACTCCAAAAAAAAAAAAAAAAAAAAAACAGAAGGGTAAGTTTAATGTTTAAAGCAAGACCATAATAAAGGGAAAATAGAATCCTCATAAAATCCTCAAAAAAGCTGTGAGCCTAACCCAACAAGGGTCTTAAAAGACAAGAGGACACAAGCATTACCTAACCAATGATTCCCCACAAGAACTCCCTTCCAAATGCTACTCTCCATTTCCCAAATTTGGACTCTCTCTCTCATACTCTCTCTCTTTCAAAAAAGTCCTTTTCCCTACACATCCACCAACCCAACCTTCTCTCTAGACTTGCCTTTAGACTCTTCCCATTTGGCCTTTTTTACCCAGTAGCTGATTCTCATGTAATCTTTACATCACCCCAAAAAATAAAACTTCAATAAAAGTAAAAAAAAAAAAAATTTAAAATTTTAATCCCAAAACAGAGAACAACCCACTTCCTATATATACATATTCATTCTATTTTTGCCCTTCCAAAACCAATTATAGCCCAAAAATCCCACCAAAAAGATCACCCTCAAACACCAATTTTTGAGGGCTTTTTTTTTTTTTTTTTTTTTTTTTTTTGGGGTTCAATGGGGAGGCAAAGTGGTGACGCCACCACTAAGGTTAGTTCCTCTATTGCCCTCTTGCAAGAAAGGTTCAGGCAGTTGCAGAAAGTGAAGGAGAGAAGGGAAGAGAAAGAGCTCCTCAAGATGTTATCAGAGAGTGAAAGAGTGTCTCCAACAGGCCATTTTGATCCTTCCAATTTGCCTTTCCAATCCTACAACATGGCCCTTCCTCACGGGCCAAGTTCTTCTCAAGATCAATCGCTCTCCCTCGGACTCGATTTGCCGGCCGCTAAGCAAGCTGATCTTTGTGGCATGAGGACGCAGCCGCCCTTGTCAACTAGCCTATGGCCCGACACCGCTGCCTCGGCTAGCTCCTCCAAAAGTTTTGACAATTCCGACATCGATACCTCTCTTCATCTGTAAATAAGTCTCTCATTTCCTGCACCTTTTCTTCTACGAATTTCCTTGTTACCTTTTTTTTTTTTTTTTTCCCCCTTCTCTTTCCTATTCTCTATCTATTTTTTGTATGTTTGATTAGAAAGTTTCTTTTCTTCTTCCCTCTTTTCTTTTGTGTAATATTAGAAGAGTATAATGTAAGCAATGTCTTGTTTTTGCATTAAAAATAAGAGAAAAATTAATATATATGTATATATATATATATATATAATGTAACTCATATTTATTGGTGTCGTCTTCCTTGATTATGTCCAAGCACCTTAAATCATAGAAGAGAAAATTTATAAAGAATTGGTGGGGTAAAAAAAAAAAAAAAAGGTGAAGTGATTTAATAAGCTTGTGAAATTGCCCTTTTATCATTTTTATTATGTATTTACACTTGTGGGTAATAACTGCCCAACAAAAGTCACCAAATCATGGCATTCTTCAAAGACTAGCAAATAAGAGGAAAAGGGATAATTCCAAATTTGTCCAAGTAGATCATCATCTTGAAGGAATCTTGTATTTTCTTACTCTTTGGGCTGTCTGACCATTCATGTTAGAACAACAAAAGATCTAATCAAGTGATTATTAGTCTCTTTCTTTATATTTTAAAATCATTTATTAAAAAAAAAAAAAAAGATGATTAGTTTCATTATGACTCTTATGGCCCATTATAAGAATTGTGGGGTGAATTTAAGTTGGTAGAATAAATCACGTGTATAATTGTAAAGGTAAGATCATATCATAAGTAAGAGTATACAAATTGAAGAAGGGAGTAAAATAGTACTTTAATCCCAAAGTGTTGTGATGAGTAAGAAAATAAGGTTGAAGTACTACGGATATCAGAGCTTTAGTTTAAGTGACTCAAATCAGTGAACTGTACTCATCCAAGCCAGCGGGTAAGGTTCACCAGACCGGGCAGGTGAACGACCAAGGAAAGTAGAATTAGAGTAGATAATGACAATGTTCAACTTGAATGAAGTTCAATATTGAATGTGGTGGTATAGCAATAATGGATTGTCGTGATAGATTCTATAGTCTAAAGTTTAAGTGTTGAGGAGACTTTTTGAGAGTTTTAAGTGTGAAGAATTGTTTCTATCAACCTGATATTCGATTCAACATACAAGGGATTATACTCACATGTATCCTCATTGCTAATATATTTGTTGAGACTGAGGTAACATGTTCTTCAATTGAAGAGAATGATGTGTCGTTAAGATATTTAACAAATATTCTTGTCAATTCCAAAGATAATCCTTTCAATGACTTCCTCAAAGAAATGTTAACGTCGATCACTCCTTTTTTGAACTTTCGTTTACAAAAAGGGAAAAGAGCTTCAATGAATTTAGCATGTGTTTGGTGCTAAAGTTTGGAGTGTAGAATTTAAGTTTGAATTGATTGTGCGTTTATCGAGATATTAGAATTGCTGGAGTTAAAAAGTGTAAAAACTTAAAATGTGTTAAAAAAATGAACATGGAACTTGTTTAATTTGTCTCGAAATTCTATGCAATTTATAAAAAAAAATTCATTTCATTTGGACTTGTCTATGCAAAGTTATGGACTTTTAAAGTTTGAATTATAAAACTATGTGAATAGTGACGCTGGGGGAAAAAGACAAAAATTGGATTGTAATTTTAAGATTTGGATTGTGACACCAAATATCCCCTTAGTTTTCAATGAAACCAAGGTGAATTTACATGTGCAAACGAATTAAAAGACTCAGCATGTATTTAGACGCACAATCCAAACCTTAGAATTACAATTTAATTTTGGATTATTTACATAAATGTCTAAATTTAAGACTATGATTTAAAAAATATCTATTTTTTCTTTTATTTATATAAATGTCTAAATTGATATTTATAAATACCATATTATCCTTTCATTGAGAATTGAAACTAAAGCCTAATCAAATAAAGAATTGATTAAAGAAAGAAAAAAAAAATCTCTAAAAAAAATATAAAACAAAACAAATCTTTTATAAAAGAAAAAGAAGACCATTTTACTTGTTTTATTATAAAGAAAAAAGGATCATAACTGAAGTTAGTTATATGATACATGAAAAATAATCATTATAATAAATAATTGGTTATTAAAATAAAATTTACAACAAACATATAAAAGAATTAAATAGATATTTAAAAAAATATATGAAACACTTTAAAACCTAAAAAAAAATAAATCATAATGATATAGTAATTATCATAAAGAAAAAGATATCATAATGATACAGTAATACCATAAAGAAAAAAAAACATAACACATCTATTAAAAAAAATTATAATGATATAGCAATTGTCATAGAAAAATAAACAATTTCATCACACATTTAAACTTTAAAAACTAATTATTAAAAGAACACCAATAATAAATAAATAAATAAATTATCACAATAACATTATAATTATTATAAAGTACATCAATCATATTAAAAATTAGGTTAATAAGAAATCTAAATCATACTTAAGAAATATGTTTATAAAAATCTTAATTATACTAATAAACCATCATTATAATAAAGAACTAGTTATTAAGATAAAGATACAATAATGATGAATAAATAAGGAAAAAAAATGAATCATAATGAAGGAAAATGATGTTAAATATAGTAAAATGGTAAAATAGGTACTACAAGCAGTTTTTTTTTAAAATGGACAATTACGTAATATTATCAAAAGATGGACATATTTTAAAATGAGATTCAAAAAATAGACTTTTTGTGTAATTATTTCTTCAATTTTTGTCTTTTTCCCTCAGCTTCACTATTCACATAATTTTGTAACTCAAACTTTAAAAATCTATAACTTTACATAGACAAGTCCAAATAAGATATATTTTTTTAATAAATTTAATAGAATTTCGAAACGAACGAAATAATCTCCACATTATTTTTTTTCTTTTCAAATACATTTTAAGTTTTTACACTTTTCAATTCCAGTAATTCAAATGTCTCAATAAACACATAATCAATCTACACCTAAATTCTATAATCAAAATCTTAATACTAAACACATGCTGAGTTTTTTTTTTTTTTTTTAGATCAACAAACGAGATTAAGGGGACCATAAACAGACTAAACGCTACCAGACACCTACGGCAGAAGCCTTCTTTGATATGAGAACTCCTAGTAGTTGTGTTGAACACATTTTGAATTAATACATAGGACTTCGAAAAGAGGAACCAAGTAAGTAGAAGTTGATCTAATCTAAACATTAAAAAAAAAGTTAGCTGAAGTTCCTTTTTTTTTTTTTTCCCCTGCCGATGGTTCTTTTTGTTAATATAGAAGTTAAAAATTCAGCCAAAAAAAAGTTGTCGTATGAATCACTATTGATTTATTAAATGTGTAATGAAAAAAAAATGTACCTTCATGTGTCATACACGTATGTTTTATCCAATTTTTAACATTTGTTAATAAAAATAACCATTTTGTACTATGTTCAAGAGTTTAGTGAGCTTTTAGCTATTAAGAAAAAAAAAGATGAGGACTAAATCACAATTTTTTTAAAAAAAATTGTGGACAAATTAGTAATTTATCCTTGTTAATGTTGATAAATCACAATGTGGTCCATTTCACTAATTTTATCATGAATTTGGATCAGATTGGATAAGAGAGTTAATAATTGAGAAAGTTGTGTAAGATAATTAGGATTTTAGAGTTTTGGTCATATGTGTTTTTTGATCATCAATTTAGTGCAGAAAAGAAAAAAGAGTCACAAAAAAATAATTTAGTACGTTGGGTGATAAATTATCAAAATCAAAAACTTAGAAATAAGTTGCCAAAATATAAAAAATTTAGGATTGAAGTGCTTTTGTCACTTATTTTACAATAATCACTCCTTACCATTCATATTTGTTATAAATTTACTTTTTTGAGTGATAATTTGATGTATTTTACCTATTAATTATTGTATTTTCTATAGCTTTTGAAGTTACCACTAAGAAATTCCATGTTTACATATGAAATTTCTTACATCTAACACATTTGCCGTCCACATGGATATTTTTCATAAATAAAATCTAGGTATTTTCAGGAATATAGACCACTATTTTTTCACTATTTTTTTTTACTATTTGTTAATTACAACTGATAAGCAAAATATTACAATAACGCACAAAATTTAAAGGGTAAATTGACAAAAATTTTAAGCTTAAGTTTACTATTTTTTTAATACAACTAATAAATAAAGAATTGCACAATATGGAGGGTAAATTGACAAAATTTATAATACAACTAATAAGCAAAATATTCTAACAACGCACAAGTCTAAAGGGTAAATTGGCAAAATTTTGAAGCTTTAGCGGTGAATTTCTAAAGTCAAAAAAATTCCAAGGCAAAGGTGCAAAATACCAAAAAAAAAAAAAAAATCAATTATGGCGTCCGAAAAAAAAAAAAAAAAAAAAGAAGCCGAAAAATGATTTTCGAGCAATCTCCAGAAGCTTCCGAAACCCCTGGTGTCAGCTCAGTCTCTCTTACTAAAACCCTATGCAAAACCCTTTCTTTCTTCCCTTGGCCACTCCCAACTCCTAAACCTCTTTCTCTTCTCTTTTCTTCTCCGTCCGTTGTCCGGTCTCCCTCCGACTTCGACGATGCACAGGCTCTCCCGGCGCTCTCTCTCCGCCGCCCTTCGCCACGGCGGCGCACGTCACCGGAGCGCCGCCTCCGCTCCAATCTCCTGCTCCTCTCCTCTCCTCGATACGGTGCGCCCTCGCCCCATTTCAGTTTCTGTCTCGGCAATTACGCGCTTTTTGTCCATTTCTAGTTGTTTCTATCTGGTGGTTAACCATTTTTTTCTTCTTTGCAGTGATTTTTTTTTTTTGTTTTGGCTATTACTTCTCTTTTTTCTTGATAAGACTTCTTTTTTCCTTTTTTTAATTTTTCTTCAAGCACTAGCTTTTAGGAGAACAAATAGTGTGTTTTTTGAGAGATAATTGTGTATTTATTGGAAAATATTTATATGTGTTTACTTAGCTTATGATCTGATCAAACCAAGATTAGCCTTTTGATTTCGGGTTCTTATGAGATTTTGGCGTAGTTTGGGTATCTGATATGTTGCTTATTGTAAATGCCGATACTTTTTTGTTATTATTATTTTTCTTGTATTATTTTAACGATTGTGTTTCTAAATTCTATATTTTTCAAGTGTTTTTTTTAATCTATTTTTAATTTGTTACCTTAGTATGACTTACTTGTTGTTTCGGTGATAATTTCTCTTCTAATATTAGCTTTTAATTGTGTATTAATTGAAAAATATAGCGAAATGGTTAGTTATCTTATTATTAATCAAACCAAGTTTAATGCTTTTTGTTTGAATTGGGTTTGGGATTTTGGGTGAGATTTTAGTTTGTTTTGGGTGTCTTATATATTTCAATGGTGTAGGTGGGAGAGAAAGATAACAAACTGAGATGGTACTCAGTGTTAGCGACTGGGAAATCTAATGTTAGAGATTCTTCTACTCGGTTGAACTTGAAAAATGGCCTGTTTTTTGGAAGCCGATATGAGTCAACTGCAGCGGCGTCCGACTCGTCAGCCGCACCACCAGCTGAGACGTACGAATACCAAGCAGAGGTATGTGGGTTAATCTGCTTTTTCATGTTTTCTTGCATGGTTTAACCATTCTACAGCTTTGTAAACAATTCCTCCCTCTTATCACAGGTCAGCCGCCTTATGGACCTCATTGTGAACAGCTTGTATAGTAACAAAGAGGTGTTTCTTAGGGAGATTATCAGGTGATTTATGTGGTTTCATGTAGTAGCACAGTGATGCTTTTGTGTATATTTTAATTATTTTATTTTATTTTATTTTTTGTTTTTATTAGTCAGCTAGATTTAGAAGTGTAAAACGGTCCGGATAGGCGGGCTTGAAGGCACCCCTATGCCCATGCCTGGCTCAGCATCCGTATGAGGCGGAATATGTTGGGCACTTGGGCATGGACATAAGATTATCGTATGCTGTGCTTTTGTGGCTATACGGCTAGGACTGGTGGGGCGGCTCTGCACAGGTTGTTGGCCGGACAAGCATGTCTCATTTGGCATGCTGGGTGCTTGTAGATCACCCCACCAAGCTTGCTACAGTATATGCCTGGCCCTCTTTTATGGCCTGGCCCTCGTAGCATAAAAGAAATCACAAATTGAAAAAAGAAAAAAAGTTGGTTCTTTTTTTTGAGAGAAAGATCTGTTTGTATTTTTGTTGATTTCGCTTTTCATTTCCTTTTGCATATGTACTTTCGGGCCCTTAACATTTGAGCACGGCTGGCAGCATGACATAGCCTTCCACATATCATGTTGTATATTGGCCCATGCTAGAATCCAAAAAATCTGCTAGTGGCTGAGTGGACCATACCAAGAACTGGTGGTGTTTGCAGAGTTATGTTGCATTTGGAACTTAATAACTGTAGACTTGGATCAGGCTGAGAGAGGGAGTGGACGTGATAGATTGGTTAATGATTTTGTAGATACTCTGGTTAAACTTTTGTTTTACAGCACTTAATTACAGTCGCATAGGTTATTTATTAAAACATCATCATATTTATGATACATCCAGAATTTGGGATGTTTAATCTACTGTTTCATACTATAAAGTAAAAATAAAGGTAACATATTTCAGTACTCAAGTTCTTGGGGAGTAATTTGTGTCAGTGATATGACATTAACTATGAATAAGCACTTGGATATGGAGATTTTGCCAATTGCTTTCCTAGTCTGAATGTTTTGTTACTTTAATGCATCGGAAGCACTGGTCCAGAAGAAATAGGCTATTTCATTTGAAAGGATTAATTTAGTTTATGCAGAACATCTGATGCTATTTGTATACGCATCTTTATACAGTAATGCAAGTGATGCCCTGGACAAGCTGCGTTTTCTTAGTGTTACGGAGCCAGAACTTTTGAAGGATGCTATTGATCTTGATATCCGCATCCAAACTGATAAAGACAATGGGATTGTAACTATCACGTAAGCCTTTCCCGTTTCAGTAACCACCTTGGTCCATGATTTCCTTGGAAAAGAAACCCTTCAGTCCTTTCCTTTCTTTGCAGTGATACTGGAATTGGGATGACTCGTCAAGAACTTGTTGACTGTCTTGGAACTATAGCACAAAGTGGAACTGCAAAGTTCTTGAAAGCACTGAAGGTCTAATACTTCATTCAAAGTAAAACAATCAGATAGGAGCTTTTGCCATGGTTATTATTTGTGCTCATAAAATTTTACTATTTTACAGGATAGCAAGAATTCTGCTAGTGACAACAATTTAATTGGTCAATTCGGTGTAGGGTTCTATTCAGCATTTCTGGTTTCTGATCGAGTAAGTCCTTTGCTCAAAAAATGCAATCTCCATTCTTCTTCTTCCTTTTTTCCCCATCTATTGTGCTGTCTTTAGTAATGTACATCTACTTGCTTGTAGGTTGTTGTCTCAACAAAGAGCCCAAAGTCTGATAAGCAATATATATGGGAAGGAGAGGCCAATGCTAGCTCCTATACCATTCGGGAAGAGACAGATCCTGAGAAGATAATTCCCAGAGGAACCCGTCTTACTCTATATCTCAAGGTCAATAAGAATACATCCTTCTGTTGTTCTTCCTTGTATCTTGCTACTTTACCTTAACAGTAACTTAGTTATTTGCTTTTATCTGCTTTCAGCGTGATGACAAAGGTTATGCTCATCCAGAACGTGTTCAGAAGCTTGTGAAAAACTATTCGCAGTTTGTTTCTTTTCCGATATACACTTGGCAGGAAAAGGGTTTTACTAAGGAGGTATTATGTTGCTTCTAAGTTTTCTTCAGCATTAAATGTATAATATACGTAGGCATCATCATCAATGGCCTTCTTCCAGGTCGAGGTTGATGAGGATCCAGCTGACGCCAAAAAGGATGAACAAGATGAAAAGGCTGAGGTTCTTCACTCTTTCTGCTGTATTTCTTTTTGTGAATCCTGTACCTTTTTGCACGAAGTTGGGAGTGCACGGTTTTTAGCAACTGATGTATTATTAACTGTAACAGAAGAAGAAAACCAAGACTGTTGTTGAGAAGTACTGGGACTGGGAGCTTACAAACGAAACCCAACCCATATGGGTACGCATTAACCCTTTTTGGTCTGTATGTTTGAAATTCCTTCTATGGATTCTTAGGCACTTTGTTGTTGATATGTGCAGCTTCGCAACCTTAAGGAGGTTACCACTGAGGAGTACAATGCATTTTACAGGAATACGTTTAACGAGTATTTGGATCCACTAGCATCTTCACACTTTACAACTGAGGTATGCATGATGTATGCACATATATATTTGAATTTCTGTTACTTTAACTGCTATACTGTTTCATTATACTATGTAATACCATCACTCTACGCTGCTACCCCACCCATAACCTATTTTGTCTCGCCCAAAATATATGATATTTTGCGAGGAATTACATTTTGTCTGTGAGGACAGCAACCATGGAAATTCAGTGATCAAAAGGGCAGCCATTATCTAAAATGACAAGGAAAATTTTGCTTTAATGCTGTAGAATAAGTTGTGTGATTATGCTGCATAACCTTCTTTCTAAGCGGTGTTGTTTTGTTCTGGCTTTCTAAAGTGTGGAGGTTGGCTTTGCAGGGTGAAGTTGAGTTCAGGTCCATACTCTATGTACCAGCCGTCTCTCCCATGGGAAAGGATGACATAGTGAATCCAAAGACGAAAAATATTAGGCTTTATGTTAAAAGGGTGTTCATTTCAGATGACTTTGACGGAGAATTGGTAGGAAGATTCTTTTTTTTTGAAACGTGTGTTTGTGATGCAAGCTAATTGATACTAATTCTTTCTGTTTTGGCTTTAAATAGTTCCCACGGTATTTAAGCTTTGTCAAAGGTGTCGTGGACTCGAATGACCTCCCGCTCAATGTATCACGTGAAATTCTTCAAGAGAGTCGTATTGTAAGTACATTCAGCAGATATTTTTTCCCTAATCAATCAAGCTGTCAATTTTCTTGTTATGGAAATAGCTGTTTTGTTTGACCCGTATTAAATTGTCTACATGAAGGTGCGAATTATGAGGAAGCGCTTGGTTCGGAAGGCCTTTGACATGATTCTTGGAATATCATTGAGTGAGAATAGAGAAGTATGTCTCTGTTTCTTACATTTTGGCTCCTGCCTTTGCACGTATTATTTCTGTATATGTATTGTTCAAATGGTTTTGGGCTTGTTATGCGTGGCATTTTCTCATATTTGTTAATGTTCTTTTCTGATCTGTCCTGCATTGTTCTCGCATTATCTGTCTAGATTCCCAACTCTGGTGATTTAGTTACAAGCATGGTCTTGTTGCAACTTGTCATTTCCCTCGTTAACTTCTACTTATATTTCATACCAACTGATATGAAGTGTCACAATCTTTCCTCAAGTTGTCTGCTCTAGCACAGACATTGTTGTTTTTCCCTTTGTGTCCTTTGAACTCACCCCTTCTTCTTGTCGCAGGATTATGAGAAGTTCTGGGACAATTTTGGCAAATATTTGAAATTGGGTTGCATTGAAGATCGTGAAAATCACAAACGTATTGCTCCACTACTTAGATTTCTCTCTTCCCAAAGTGATCAAGAGATGATCAGTTTGGATGAGTATGTTGAAAACATGAAACCTGAGCAGAAAGACATCTATTACATTGCTTCGGATAGTGTGACAAGCGCTAAGAGCACTCCTTTCCTAGAGAAACTTCTTGAGAAAGATCTTGAAGTACACTTTCGCCTATAAATAGTTTTCTGATGTTGGTTTTTTGTATTATAAGCTCCATGAGAAAGATCATGCATAATTTGTGACTTAATTGTTTGTAGGTGCTGTTCTTGGTGGATCCTATTGATGAGGTTGCCATCCAGAACCTGAAATCGTACAAGGAAAAGAATTTTGTCGATATTAGCAAAGAAGACTTGGATTTAGGTTAGTTTTCTAAAATTTTATCTGATAGTTTGAATTCCTTTGACGAAAGTGGTGTCATTTGTTGGTCTTGATTTCTTCATTTATACGTGGTATGTAAGCTATAATTGGATAAATTGAAATTTCTCCAGGTGAAAAAAATGTGGAAAAAGAAAAGGAGATGAAGCAGGAATTTGGCCAAACTTGTGATTGGATCAAGAAACGTTTGGGTGATAGAGTTGCTAGTGTTCAAATCTCAAATCGTTTGAGCTCATCGCCTTGTGTTCTTGTATCTGGGAAGTTTGGTTGGTCGGCCAACATGGAAAGGTAAGGGCCCTCCCATTGCTGCTGACCGTAGATTACACTTTGAAAAGATTATACATAATGTTCGGAGTCTAATTAATATTCTTGCAGGCTGATGAAGTCACAAACTGTTGGTGATACCTCTAGCTTGGAGTATATGAGAGGCAGAAGGGTGTTTGAGATTAATCCTGAACATGCAATCATTAAAAACTTGAATGTAAGGTGGACGGAGCATACCCTTTTCCATCATTCATCTTGTGACATCTAGTGTATATGTTTAATGATATTTTTTTTACTGCATTTCAGGCTGCATTCAAGAGTAGCCCTGATGATGAAGATGCTCTGAGAGCTATCGATCTCTTGTATGATGCAGCTTTGGTTTCTAGCGGCTACACTGTGAGTAAATCTATCTCTTTACTCTTACCGCGCGTATGGAACTGCTCTAGGTGCTATAAATCATTGGACTAGGGTACCGATGGTGCATGTTTTAGAATGTGATCCGGTCAAAAGTCACATCAAAATGAAAAAGGATGCAAAACTAACAAAACCTGATTATAATCTGATGGTTAAAAACATTGTCCTACTAGTGCGTGCGGTGTTCTTTCCTTACAAAGGAATTCTTGTAGATCATCAGCAGTTCTTTTGTATCTATAGTCCCTATCCTTGAGCTTGCTAGGTGCAATTTGTGGGCCACATGAATGTGTTTCTCGCTTTCTTTTTTCGGGTGGGTCTATGATTGAAGGCAAAATCTCTTGTTTTGCAGCCTGATAATCCAGCACAGCTTGGTGGGAAGATATATGAGATGATGGGTGCTGCTCTCTCTGGCAGATGGGCAGCACCGGCGGATGTCCCGCATCCCGGAGCAAATTCTGGAAAGCCCGAAACATTAGAAGCCGAGGTGGTTGAACCAGTCGAGGCCGGTGGCCCGAAATGAGGAGCGCAGGCAAATATCTTTTTCAAGTCATGGTTTACATATTTGTTTCTTCCATACATACTAGTTGTTATTTTGTAACGGGTCTTTGTGGTTGGTCTACAAGTGATTGGAAATGATGGTGATGTTTTGGACTACACAGTACTGTTGTAGAACAGAATTATTGGCTCGGCTGTTAAGAATACCTTGACCAAGGCCAGCTCATCTTTGCTCACCCAAAAAAAAAAAAAAAAAGGACCAACTTATTTTTTCTCTTCAATATTCCGTTGTCTATTGTTTTCTAGAAGCATAAACAAATAAGAGACGATTTATTTATTTATTTATTTAATAGTATTCATCGCCTCATTGTTGTTTCATGTTTGCATATTAATCAACTTACAGCGGTTAAACACGAATAACAATATAGTGAAAAAACCCCAAAAAAATGTTCTTTAGAAAGTTATAAAAGGTTATAAAAATTTCAATAGTATATAATATATAATTATGAAAATTACGACAGTTTTTCCATTGATGAAATCCCCATTTCTATATTTAACACTTGGCAATTAAAACAATAAAATACAAATACTTTATTTTTTTTAAGGAATCTACCAATTAGGGGTGGCAATTCGTGTCACGTGTCGGATTCGTGTCGTGTCAGAGTCATGTCGAATTTTTTCTTTCCCAACCCGAACACGACCCGTGACACGAAAACGACTCGAAATCACGACACGAACACGACACGAATCCGGGTTGACACGACACGAACTGAAGTTGACCCGCGACACGAAATTGACCTGCGACACGAAATTAACCCGTGACACGAAATTGACACGAAATTTGGGTTGGAACCGGGTCATATTCGGTTTGGACCCGAGTTTGACACGAAATTGACCCAAAATTGACACGAAAAAAAAAAACGTGTCGTGTTCGGGTTCTACGGGTCCAACTCAAACACGACCCGTTTTTTCCTGTGTCAATTTCGGGTGACCCGAATTTGACTCGCACCATATTTTTCCCAACCCGAACTCATGAAATTCGTGTCGTTTTCGAGTCGTGTCGTCGTGTCACGACCCGTATTGCCACTCTTACTACCAATATCATATCTTAAAACATTCTCATACACACACGCAATTACAAATTAAATATTGTCTGAAAGGTATCCGGCAAACACCAGCTCTTTTTTCCTTTATATTAGGCTACTACAAATGTCTTGAATTCTAATTTAGAAATTTCCTTATTTAAAACAAAAAAATAGGATTCTAACTTGCAAATTTCCTCTCAAAATTTTTTTTTAAAAAAATCTCTGAAAGCGCGTAGAAAGTCGGGCATTAAGCAGAGAAGAGACGAAAGAAAACAGTTTAAAAGTCAAAGCAACTGGCGTACTGAAATGACCACTTTGACCCACTCAACCCACGACCCACGACCCACGACCCACGACCGGCTCAGCCGGTGACCCTCCGAGCGTTGAAACCGGCGTTGTTGGCTCACGACCACGGTGGACTTTTACCTTTCTAGACATTTGCCGGTAAAATCTCCGGTCCAGTGTTCCAAGGGCAAAATCGGAATAATAACAGCAAAAGACGAAATAAAAATGCTCCCAAATCCGTTTTTGAAAGGATTTTGCAATTCCCATTTTGTTCCTACGAATCGATCTACTGTCCTGGGTTTTCCTCTGGTGAGCTCTCTCTCTCTCCCTCTCTCTCTCTTGCTTTGCTGTTTGGTTGCTGAGAAAACGGCGGAAAATGCACGGTGATCCTCTTAGTTTCGTTGTCTTTACTGATTTGGTCTGAAATTTAGTAAAATAGAGCTTGACTTGAAGTTGTGTTGTTGTTTCCTTGAGAATCGAAAGTTCAGGTTTTTTTATTTTCTCGGTAACCAAACAATTTTGCTAGATTTCCTGACCGATCAACTGTTATACGCGTGCTTTTTCAACTTTGAGATCTACTGGTCGTTTATCTTTTTGCAATTTTTATTATTTTTGTTGTTAGCTAATTTCTTGTGATTTTTTGCTTTCCCTTTATGAGCTTATTACTCATGGTTGACTTCATGTTGTTTCACCCTGTTATGGCTCAGTATTTTCTGGTCTAGGGTTATCAAGTAACAGTCTTTTTTCTTTTTTTTTTTGTGAGTTTGACAATGGAAATGATTTGAGTTACTGATTCAGAGGTGCATCTTTCTATGGAGAGCTCTTTTTTGTATCCTTGATTCATTTGGGAATGGTTTGTTTGGAGAAGTTATGAATTTGAGGAAATTTGTGTAAAGCTTTATTGAATAGATATAATTGAAGACTGGAAGTGGAAGCTAATGATCATGTATCTATTAACTTTTTAGGTTAATCGGAGCTAGGTGTGTCACCATTTCAAAATGTTAATTTCTATGACTTTCTCTTGACGCACTTTTATGTATTGTTCAGTGAGGGGGAGCCGGTGTTTTCCCAGTGTGATCAGTAGATATGCATCTTGGCGTGCATCAATTTTCCTTTTTCTGAAAAAATTCAGATGTTACTGATAATGGTTGTACTTCAATTTGTTAATGATTTCATATGTTGTGGATGTAGTGACGGAATAGCAGAACTGGTTGATGGGTACATCATCTGGCTCTGATATCCACCACCAGCCATCATCGAAAATGCTGCCCCCACGACAGCAGCCACGTCCTGGGGGATTGCAAACCTCTCTGTCACTTGTCTCGTCTGATGCTCGACTATCTCCTGATGAGCCCAGATCAAATTCAGATCACATTCGTGAGTCCCCTACTGAGAGTGCGAGTTCCCGTGATACTTGGCCTACTGCCGATGCTGTCATGGCGAAGAAGATGGAGAATGGAAAAGCAGATAATGATCCTGAACATTCGGTTGTTCGCCGTGTTTCCAGTGCGGATAAGATATCCCTTCGGGACGTAGCAAGAGAAAGGGTTGAAATAATCTCTGATAAGATGCATCGTCTCCCTGATGAGTTTCTGGAAGAAGTGAAGAACAGCCTCCGAGTTATCCTTGATGGGAATGGTGGTTCACAGCATAGAGAGGAATTTTTTAGTTTGCAGAGGCTTGTCCAGAGTAGGACTGACTTAACGGCGAAGACATTGATTAGAGCACACAGGGTTCAGCTTGAAATCCTGGTCGCAATAAATACTGGGATTCTGGCATTTTTGCATCCAAATGTCAGTCTTTCTCAGACTTCCCTTATTGAAATTTTTGTTTATAAAAGATGCAGAAACATAGCGTGCCAGAACCAGCTCCCTGCCGACGATTGTACCTGTGAGATTTGCTCCAACAGAAATGGCTTCTGCAATCTTTGTATGTGTGTAATTTGCAATAAGTTTGACTTCGAAGTGAATACATGTCGCTGGGTTGGTTGTGATTTGTGTTCTCATTGGACCCACACGGACTGTGCTATTCGTGACGGGCAAATATGTATGGGCCCTTCTGTTAAAAGTGGTACAGGCCCAACTGAAATGCTTTTCAGATGCCGAGCTTGTAATCGGACATCAGAGCTGCTTGGTTGGGTAAAAGATGTTTTCCAACACTGTGCACCTGCTTGGGAACGGGATGCTCTGATGAGAGAACTTGACTTTGTGAGTAGAATTTTTCATGGCAGTGAAGATCCCCGGGGGCAGAAACTTTTCTTGAAGTGTGAAGACCTAAAAGAAAAACTGAAGAGTGGTCTTGTGGATTCAACAGTGGCTTGCCGAGCAATATTGGCGTTTTTCCAAGGTACAATTTATATGAACCATTATCTGATATAAAAGACTCATCTTCATCTTCCATTAAAATATTTTACGGACATCAAAGTCTGTATTAGTGTCCCCACGTACTGACTTGGTTAAACAAGGTATTCATGAAATCGCCGCGACCGACAAATTTGTCCCTTTTTTTTTCCATTGGGGTAGGGGCTGGTTGAATCTACTGTGTGACGTGTTGTTATTTCTTTTCACGAGAAGAATATTTTCCTATGATTCAGTATAGCTTTTATTTGTCCTCCATACATGTTGTTGCCATCAATATGGTCTTTAGGTGGTCGGACTTATGGGTGGGATTTTTGTTTGCTGTTAGATACATGATTTGTTGTGGTCCATTTGCTAGTGAACTTGGTCTGAATTTTGAAAACACTGCACAAAACTTCACAAATAGAATGAGTAAGAGCGTGGGAGATGCGTAAATGAAGCAAGTCTTGTTAAGGTTTTTTACACTGTTCTTTTGTAGCCTTTTCACAATCCACTTTTTGGTTTTCTTTGGATGGGGTATTGTATTTGTTGAAACAAATATTCAGTTCGTATTTGGATTATGCGTTTAATGTAGAGCTTGAGGTGGACTCTCCGAAGAGCCTGGAAAATGGAGAGGGCGGACGGCTGATAGCACCTCAGGAAGCTTGTAATCGAATTGCTGAAGTGGTGCAAGAGGCCATAAGAAAGATGGAAATGGTAGCTGAGGAGAAGAATAGAATGTACAAGAAAGCACGTTTGGCTGTCGAGGCTTGCGATCGCGAACTCCAGGATAAGGCCAAGGAAGTTGCGGAACTGAAGCTGGAGAGGCAAAAAAAGAAGGTACAAATTGACGAGCTGGAGAAAATTGTGAGGCTCAAACATGCAGAAGCCGATATGTTCCAACTCAAGGCAAACGAGGCAAAACGGGAGGCTGACAGGCTCCAGCGGATTGCTATGGCGAAGTCCGACAAATCAGAGGAAGAATATGCTAGCAGTTACCTGAAACAGCGTCTGAGCGAGGCCGAAGCCGAGAAGCAGTATCTGTTTGAGAAGATCAAGCTTCAAGAGAGCTCGCGGGCATCGCAGAGCAGCGGAGGCGGTGGCGACCCTTCAGGGATGCTGATGTATTCTAAAATGCACGATCCTCTGTACTATACCCCTCCCAAGACAGACCCCGCAACTGAACGCCATCCATTCAGGAAGAATCCTTGAGCCGTACTTTCTAGTGTTGTATGTATTTGATTCGACTTTCATCTTGTGGATGTTACTCCATGTTAAACTAACGTGAATGAAATTTGATCTTCTTGTATGTCGAATATTCTGTATGTCATCAATTTGGGAATCCTAAACTGGTAAATTTGCATTGATGTATTTACAATTAATTATAGGGTTTTTTTTTAATTATTATTTTCATCTATATCACTAAATTTAAGTGTCAATCTCATTTTGTCCCATGAATTTTAAGAACTCTTACTTTATCCTCCTCATGAATTTTGAATTTAATTTTACTTTATTTTTCTTCTATTGGAATTTGAGTTAAAAACAACATAAGAAATGTGAGAATAATATAATTTTTTTTCCCTTTGCAAAATTCGTCGTCGTTTGGCCCAAAAAAAAATGTACGAAAGAAAGAATAACCTGTCAGACAACCGTGTAACCACCCCAGCCAGCAAAGCTGACTGAGAACGATCCTCTACAACCCAGTTGATCCAAAGATCAGAGGCCGTTAATCACGCTCTGATCACACGGTCACAATTCATCCACCAGGTTTTGATTCCTGTCTCCTTAGAACTCAAGGACACAGAAGTACGAGCCTATAGAACGGATCCTGTTCAAGTAAGGTCGTGCCCTGTTAACATATTGTTGGGCTTTAAAAGGCGCCGCTTTCTTTAGTGCGTAGCCGATGTGGGATTCTCTTTGGAGCATATCTCCCTCTTCCATAATGGCTGCCTCATCTAGTCAGTTTTAAAAAATGTCTTAAACTTCATGTCTCTCGCCTTTTTTTTTTTAATTAATTTCTCTCGCTTTTGAGCGTGCACAAGTAACTCGCACATCAATTTGAAATAAATATTAAAAATAATAATAATAACAACTTTGAAGTAAAATTCACTTTCACTATATGTAGTTGAGTACTTGAATTCCTAAGCAAGACTGTTTAGAAATTGAGCCATACTTTTAGGTTCAAAAGAACTATGGTATATTTCTTTCTTTTAAGATGATATATGTATGTACACACATATATGTATGTATGTATATATTTGTTACGGGAATACTTCATTGATTTTTTGGATGCACTGTTAATATCACTAGGTTTTTAATTTTATTCTTTAGCGACTTCAATTGAAAGAGGGAAAAACCACTACATAATAGTCTTATAAGTAGTAGTAGTAGTACATAAGCTTAATTTTCATTCTTTCAGTTTCTTTTATCTCTTTGCATACATTTCTTTCTTAAATATGGGACATGTGACTCCTACTCATCAAACAGGAATAAAAACTTCCTCAAATTTTAAACTTGAGAACTCCTCTATACTCAAACCTCTCCCAGCTCTGCGGGATTCTGCTCATATAGTTATATGGAGAGAACATTACAAATAACTTGGAACTGTTTAGTTCGTCATATTTCGAAACCGTCGTATTTTTATTACATTTCATTACACTAATTTGACATGATCGGAGATTTTTTTTTTTTTTTTTTTTTTTTTAAAAGTTCAACATTGATATCGTCCCGGGCAATAGAATTTAATTGGACATGATAGGACATTTAAAAAAGGTAGAATACTATATCATCTTCACAGATGGAATTTGGAAATGCCATTTAAGAATCTTGAGAATAAAAAATGATAAAGACTTGTGTTCTAAAAAGCATGTGTAATGTATGTCAGTCTCTAGTGGATTTTGTGGTTTTGGGCTGAGATTCTCACACTGCAGATGAGGATAAGGAACAGGCCCATCTTCCCTTCTTGTAAAGAGCGGTGGAGAATATGTTAGCACAACTCAAGTAGCACTTTCTTTTATTATTGGTATCACTATTATTTTTATTTTATTTTATCTTTTTCTTATTTAGCTGAGGAGATATTTCATTTAAAGCAAAGATAAAAAGCCAGGGACCAAGTCCTTCTATTTTTTTTCTTTTTTTTTTTTTTGGAAAGGCCTTCTATTTATTTATTAATTTATTTGTTTATTTAATTTTATTTTTTGCTGAGAGAAATATTTTATTTTTTAAAAAAAAAAAAAAAAAGGCAAACAGCCAGGCACCAAATTGTCTTTTACTCATTCACTTATTTGTGCATTTATCCATTTATTTTTGTGATGGCCAACAACCGAACACAAGGGATGAAATGTTTGAGAGTTGATATAGGATAAAACATTTTTGAGGTTATGAATTGGTATATTTATCATCCTCTCTTTTCTTTGATTTTTTTTTTCTTTTTCTTCGTTTCCCTCTCAAATTCTGCTTTCATAATTCAGGTTATGTAACCAAAAACAAAAATCAAGGAAGAAAAAAAAAAAAAAGACTACAAAATGTTTCTTTTAGTATTGAGAAATGTACTTCATTACCAAAATAATTTCAAAAAAAAAAAAAAGAACAAAAAAGAATATGGGAAACTTGGGATTATGTATATTATGGCAAAAAATGGGGATTGTTTTACCAATTATTCCATGTCACACTCAAAAATCAAAGGGAAATCAGGGATCAAATATAGGGGAAATTTTGAAACTTCTTATGAGATATTTGGATGGAGACTTTTCCTGTGCTTTCGAATTGCTGACACCATCCATAACCCCTTCTCCCACCAATCTGAAAATTTTTATGTTGCTAGTATAGTATATTTCAGAAGGTAAGAATTTAATCCTTTAATTGATTTGATTGTGATTCCTCAATGCCCAAATACTGAACAAATAGTTGGGACCATTAAATGTTTGAAAATCACAAGATTCTCTTTTAACCTTTTTGTGGTAAGATTTATCCTTATCAGTAATGCATGTTTTATGTTTAGACACATGTTCTCTTATTTTTTAACCTTAAATTTTAACCAGATCGAATATTTAAAACATTAATGTATATTTTTAAATGTTATATCTAATCAAAATCATAACAAAATATTAAATGTTTATTAATAATAAAATTTGATACAAATCTAACGGTTTAAAATAAAACCCTTTTTTGTAGGATTATTTTTTCATATCCTACCACACCCAATCAAAGAATTCTCTTATTTTTAGCCTCCAGTTTATATTAAGTCCTTATGTTAATTTTACCCCTTTTATTTTATTTTAGTTTGATTAAGATCTGGTTTAATTGTCATACTGTTAGATTTTTTTGTATGTTGGCATTTATGACAACTTTGTTAGAAAAACTAAAAATAATATTTTGTTAGCTAGCTTTAGGAAGTTGGGTAAGTTACTTGTTTTTGAAGCTGGTATGACAGAATGCATTTGACTTGGTCTATATAGTTTACAAATTGACAGTTATTATTTTGGTAAAAATCAAAGATGATTGCGTACATTAAATTAGAGATTATTTTATGTTTTCATTTAAAAAGAGATTTCTAATTTGAGTAGGTTTTATTTTTCTCTTTAAATTAGAAATTCAATCTTTCCTAAAAAGAGAAGAATCTTAAATTTGAAATCTGGAAGGTTGGAAGATTTTATTTCTGGAGTTTCTTAAAGGTTTTTCATGATTTATCAACAACTATTATGAAGGAAAATAAATTCGGATTATAAAGGAAATTTCTATATTTGAATTTCAGAGTATTTCTAGAATAGTTGCAATAGATCATGAAACACTTTGAAATTTTTTTTTTTAATCCGAGATTTTATGAAAGTTGTGTGGCTGCTTATTTATATTCTCAAAAATAGATTGTGGAGTACGAGCACAGAGAGAGTTTTATAACATATTTTGAAACTGAGTCTTTTGACATGATTTTCGTTCTTCGGGAGAAGAATTTGGAGTCTTCGAGAGGAGACGGTATCGTTCTTTGGGAGAGGAACTTGAAGCTTTTGGGAGAAAGCATTTTCAATTAAAGGGAGTTCAACATCAAGACAAGTGGTGCTCGCCAAACACATACCGGCAGTAATAGGAATAAAGATTCTTTAAGTTGTTTAAGTCTGAGTGTACTTGTAATCATTTTGAAATTAATAGAGTGTTTGATAACTGGGCGTGGTCCCGAGGAGTACGTGTAACCAAACCTCGTAAAAATTGTCTGTGTTCTTTATTTTATTACGCTTTCGATAATCTAATTTAATTGGTAATTTAATTACACTCTGTAATTGATCAAACGGATCTAACACATACGTTATGTATAAAGCTAAAAATAAAAAATAAAAAGGTTCATTACTTTGTTTTGCAATTTGACTAGATACAATGGCCGCTAAGTACAAAACAAACGATTCAGCAAAAGGTACAAAGTAAACGATAAATTTGTTTAAAAACTACAAGTTGACCAAATAATTGAATTGGTTTGTTTTAGACATAAGTTCATAAACATACGGACACAACAAAGAACAAGGATGAAGATTTACATGATCTCCAAAACCCAGTTTTATATTCAATAATTACACATATTATGTCTTTTCTAGAACTTGGTTAATTTTCTTTGGATCTTGGCATAACGTCACACTAGATTTTTTAAAATACGGGGGTAACATGGAATTTTTTACGCTTAAATGTACTCTATATATATATATATAGATATATCTCTCTATATATATCTATATCTATTTGGAGGTGGAAAAACAGAAAACGAAATGAAAGTGTGTGTGTATATATATATATATATATATATATATATATAGAGTACGTACGTGATGATCCTCCGTAGACTCGGTTTAATTAATTTCTTCCAACCATTTTTTTTTATTTTATTTTTTTCTGAAGAGTTGGTACAGAAACTATAGTTGAAGTTGATTGAGCAAAACAAAAGAAAAGATATTGAATCTTTCGGTGCAAAGATGTAACAATTCTCCAACTCTTATCAGTACAGATTTGGCTTTATGCAATGCCTTTCGGAAGTAAAGTTCGAAGATGACATATACTATGTCCAACTCTTTAGAGCAAATATACAAAATATTATATATATATATATATATATATATCATGATACAAAGTCCCGTTTATTAAAAATAAATAAAAACAATCTCAGTTCAAATATATGAGAATTCATACTCAAATCTCTTTCACTCTACATGTTAAGTTAATCCTAATAGGACATATACATATCTAAAAGAAAGACGCACTCTAAGAAAAAAAAAAATTTATTTAGAAGATTTGTCGTAAGAAATATTTATGAATACTTTTTTTTTCTTTTAGAATTTAGAGGTAGAAGAATCAACCTTTATACCTATAACTGAAATCAAGTATGATATTATTGTTAGATTATGTATGCAATTACAATATTGTACATTTTTAACATTTTGATTATATGTCAAAATCAATTAAACATTACAAAATTAGTGCATTTAATTAAACAAATTATAGAGGCGCCGTCACTATTAGTATGATGTTCTTTCACACTATACTTTGTCAAAATCGGCCTATTAAATATAATATGCGTTTCAAGCTGAATTGAATTTATCACTTTACTGGTTTTTTTTTTTTTTTTTTTTTTTTTGAGATAAATCACGCTTTACTGAGTTTTTTTTTTTTCCCTGGAAAAAATTGGATTATAAATATAGAGATTGGAATGCCCAGATAATTTCGGGAAAGTGGATGCTCCCTGCATGATATATGGATCCCTCACGAAATGGATTGTCCATATATCTCGACCAATGTGATGGTAACGACTCGAACCCAAACATTCAACAAAAAGAACGAGTATCCTACCAACCCACCTAAGAAATATTGGTACACTTTACTGAGTTTAGATAATGGGTTTGTTTCCCATTAGATGTTCGAACAAAATTCTGACCCAATAAAAGGTCCCATGGTACCGATACGGTGGCGACCTACAAATCTACCATATTTTTTAATATTACTAATGCTCAAAGTTCTCAAATATATCATTCAAAAGCATCAATTATCATATTATTTTTAGGATTAATTACTCGTTTGCCTCCTAATCTTTTTACGAACTTGTGATTTGTTAGTCAGTTTTTTTTGTGGTTAAAAAGTTCATAAATTTTATAAAATTAATGATGTAATTTGATCTCTTTCTACTAATAAATTAAAAAATTTAACCAAAAACGTCACGATAATCACATGTTATTTATTATTTAAGGATAATTATAAAAAGTTACATAATTCAACTTACATATATTATACACATATTTTATTTATCCACATATGATTTATTATTTAAAGACAATTAAACAAAAAAATTTATATGATTCAACTTGTATATATTATACATAAGATTTATTTCATCCACATAATTTACTATTTAATGATAATTAAGGAAAACTCTTTTGTTTATATCTTTTAAACCACAAAATTTGTAAATTTTAGATTGATTTGTCATTGCCAAGACATGATTGATCATACTGAGATTGATTGAGATATCAACTAATCAACTGTTGTTTAAAGAGCACGCATGGTAGTGGATGATAATCAAGAATATTACAACTGTCAAATAAATTGCATTGGCCTAGCTACACCTTCAAAAGATAAAAATAATTCCTTGGAGCTATCAGACATGTTGGACGTAGAAGCTATACATACATATATATATATATATATATCCATATATAAATGTATATACACACACACACACACACCACAATGATGAAAGTTGATTCTCTCTCTTCATAAATACCGGTTTTGCAAAGATACATAATTTGTGCCTAGTCTTTGGTATAACTTAAAGTGAGAGGCAAATAAATTGGATAACTTTAATTTAAGTAATAACTGTATATGTTGCATATGCATGTAAACAGATTTAAATGATTGCATCATGAAATTCTAACCAATTCCCAGAACTAATAGTAGAATCTAGAATAGTATATTTGAGAAAATAGATACTATCATGCATTTTAGAAACATTAAGAGTCCGTTTGGTGAATGAGTTTGAGTTGAAAAAATACAGTTTGAGTTGAAAATTTTTATTGACTTTTCAGAAAAGACAAAAACTTTTTTAGAAAAAAACAAACTTTTTCAGAAAAAAATAAAAACTGAGATGAAAAAGTACAGTTTAAGTTGAAACCCCAAACGAGGCCTAAATATGTTAAGAATAAAAGTTATCTACATATCATAAATGAAATAATTATTAACTGTTACACAATAAGGTTCATTATTGTTACTATTGATATTGTAAGGCTATCATAATTTTATTTTTAATTAATGGATTAAGGTTATCATAATTTACAGTTACATCACGAATCCTTGTTATAATTAAAGCTAAAGAGAGAGGCTGCTCATAAAATTAGTTCAATGAATCTTACCAAACTGAAAATGAGAAAAATAATAAAGAATGAAAACACTTTTTGTGATGTGATTTCGTTTCCTATTAGGGTTCTATATTTATGAAATCAAAACTCTTAAAGTACTTTGATATTCCATACTTTTGCTTCACCAAAAAGGACATCTCTGTTTTAGTTAGGTAAGAAGGTTTGACTTGGTTTCTAAGACAATTGCAATATGTATTTTTTTTATTCAACAACAATTATAAGTTATTAATGAAGGATTTCAGATCAGCTACCAATATCAATCACGCGTAACCATGATAAGCAATTGAACTCTCATCAATGTCAAAATATCTTGATATCATGATCAGCATATGGCTTATATTATACACATTTTTTTTTCAATTGAGATAGAAGATTCGAATTCTACACTTTTTAATAAAATTAAGTATAAAATTATCGTTAAATTATGCATATAACCACTTAATATACACTCAATTTTAAGGATACCATTAGAGTACTCCTCATGCAAAAGTCATAGCAAAAAGGAGGACCCAAAAGAAAGAGCATTGCTTCCCTTAAAAAATAAAAAATAATAGTAATAATAAAATAAAAAGAGAGAGAGAGAGAGAGAACATTGCTGCCATTTGAAAATTCAGAATGGAAAAACTATAAAAGGGCAGGTCAAACACGCTTGTTCATATTCTAGGAAGAGACAGATCAACTTGTTAGGCTTGAAATTTTTTTTTTAAATCAACATGCAGTTGTTTGTTTAAACAAAAGGGCCATCCAATGTTCATTAAAATATTATATATATATATATATATATATAACACTATATACATGAGAATCTTATTCTATCTTGTTTCTAATTTTTCCATATCGATCATATCAAACATAAGGGATGCATGCATTTATTAATCATGTATTTGATTCAGTAGATGTATATTTGGCTTATATAAATAATTCCAAGTAATACAAATTGCATTTTTTAGTTCAATATTTATCGCTCATACAGTTTTTCCCCCTATGACAATTTGTTTCAATATTTGAGTCTAGGATCTCTTACTCAATTCATCTCATTCTTATCAACTGAACTAGCATCAGTTGGCGATAGCTTTTCTAGTTATATTATGTATATATGACACTAAATTTAAAAACATTCATGAGTTGTAATTATTCACAACAAAAAACGCATCAAGACTTGCTTATAATTTTAGTATATATCATACAAAACATTTACTAATTTTTTCTAGATACATATATTAAAACGTATCAATTTTCTATTTTACTAGTTTATAACAATAAAATCATATATTTCTCCCCAACTCAAATTTAAAAATTTCAATTCAAACCGTTTCACCTAACGGACCCTAAATGTTAAAATTAATTAGGAATAATTAAGAGAGAGAGATACGCAATATTGCGTCTCAAAAAGAATACTAAGATGAAAGGTTCTATAACGTAAACGGTACTATTTTTGCATGGTTAGTACTTGGAGGGTATTTCTCAACTTTAATTAGTATCTAATTAATGAGATGTTTGATTTACAGGTTTAACTTCAATTAAACTGTATTTTTTGGTTTGATTTTTATCTTTTTCTGAAAAAGTCAACAAAAATTATAACTAGTATTTAAAAAGTTAACCAACTTTAATTTAAAATTTTCAACTCCAACCGATGATCTAAACAAAAGCTAATTTCAGATAAGTTCGTAATTGAAATTAATTTGAAACCATGCATTATAACTTATCATCCACAATTAATACGAGAGGTAAATACCCCGATCACTCATCCATTAAAAGAGAGTATATATTTAATGAACACAAAAAGAACGAAATACTAGATTCTCTCTCATTGGATGTGGGAGGTAAACTTGGCCACAATTATCAATTTATTTCCGATGATGTATAATTCCTCCTCATTCAAGAGGTCAAGGTACACTCTTTTCGCAATACTGAAAGTTGATTTATCTTCGCAAGTCTATTGATTTAAATATCAGAGAGTCTCTTAGGATCGATACGTTATTAATGCCTAATACTTATTTCTTTTTATGCAAGAGGTTTCTTGGTACGTACTAATCAAGATTCTTTATTATGTTCTTGGTTAAAGTGTTCATTTCAATTAGATTACGAATTTAAGGGCACGGTTTTTTTTTTTTTTGATGAAATTTTACACTAACAATTAGGGTTGCCATTCACCGTTTTTTTGGTGTTGGATTATGAATGGCTCTGGAATTCTAGGATTCAAGTAGAAATAGAAATTCTACGTGACATTTGATGAGCATATAAATATATATAGGATCTGTTAGATTGTAAAATTTGTCTCATATTACTGAATTACTAGATTATTATATGATGTTAATATTTGCATTGAACTCTATCTTTCCGAATTAACTTTTAGGAATGAATAATACCGAAACCCATTAAACTGATCAACTCGAAACATAAAAAAAAAAAAAAAAAAAAAAAGAATGTTCACAACTACCCCGTCGCGTTCAAATTCCACATGCACTTATGGGGAAGAGAGAGAGATATATAAAATATGCTCCTCCACACAATAAAGTGAACCATATACAAACCAGTGACTGCAAATATTTAATTTTATTTTTTGTTTTTTGCATGATCTGCTCCTCTAGTGGATACTGATCTAAGTGCAGAGAGAGAGAGTGAGAGAGAGACCATCTTTTGTAACTTAAAAATTAAAAAACTGAAAAGATAGCACTTAATAATTTATATACGTGTTTATATAGCATGATTAACATTTTATGGGACATGAAAGAATCTTTCCCCTTCCCCTACCCCACCATCAATGTTCGTCACATGGCATGCACAAAATAAAACCACTTACAGTACTTTTCCAACCCCAAAAAAAAAAATGATTCTCTCTCTCTCTCTCTCTCTCTGTTTCTTTTTTTATAGGGAAAAAAAAATGAAAATGATTCAAGTGTCCATCATAAGTAAAAACAATAAACGCCACATTATTTTACTTTCCAGGTATGGATTGTTATGGTTCTCCAATAAGAAACGTAATGTAATATTCAATTAACATAATATTGACTTTAAGAAGTATAACATGATATTCACTAATATACTAATATTATAAGAAATATAATTATATCAAATTATTGTTATACATTCCCAATACAGTATTGATATTGAATGGACATAATATAAAGAAATTTAATTAACTTATTACTTTACACTTATAATGTTAGTGTTATATTGAATAAATATCATATTATATATATATTTTTAATATGTTACTGTGGAAAAATGGTTCTTTTCAAATATGGTTGAAAAAGCCCTTCAAATGATTATTATAGAGCAAGATTGAAATGATTTTTGAATTTAAAAAAAAAAACAGAAAAGAAAAGAATTACACAGGAAACTGTTAGTTTCTTTTACTATTTCCCTTTTTCTAATTTCACAGTTGAAATATATTAGATGACCAGTTGAAGTGGTGGGAAGACTGCAAAAAGGGAACTTAATCTTCTTCTTATTCTTTCTCTAGGCCTTCCTTTTATCCAAAGGCTATGCATGGCTTTTTCTAAGTCCCATCGCCCCCATTGGCCTTGCTATCTTACAGTTATGGGACCTCAATTTTTTTAAAAATGAATAAGTTCACCACATAGATTGAGAAAAAAGAAAATACTAATAATTATTATTATTATAAAAAAAAAACTCTCAATAATTTGAACAGATTTCAAACCCCACAAAAGGCAAATAAAAATATAAATGAAACCCCAAAAGAACTATTGAATAGTTACTGGCATTGACATTAATACCTGAATTTGTCATGTCAAATATATATATATATTTTAATATTAGTAACCCTTATAAATAATTGTCACTTGTATGGTTGTTATTTATCCTATTAATAGAAAAAGACTCAAAACAACAGCCAATTTCCACTCAAAATCTGAAACTTCACGTAATTTAATCCTTCATTGGCGGCTAGAAACTTCATAATATATGTTTTCTAAAATTAAGCTTATTTAAGATAAAATTAATTTTGATTAATTATATGAAAATAATTAGTACATATGTTATTGGCTCTTCAATAAAGACAACAAATAAACTAATAATAAACATCAACTAGATAGCCAAAAGTCAATTTCACCTTCTGGTCTCACTTGCATTCTGTCTCTTGTTGTGGACCACCAGGCCAGCCTAGTAATTTCCATACTATTGGTTTAGCTTTCGAAATTACAGAAACACCCCTATGTGCCTTCACAAGCAACAAAAGAAAAGAAGAACCAAAGGGGGGTGGGAGGATATAATAGTAATTTCATAGGAGAGACACCGTAACATGTGCAACAGTTGCTTTGTCCGTTGTCGCGTAGCTGAAGTTGTTTTGTCTGTCGGGGGTTAGGGTGGGTCCCACTGCAGCAGCTCCAGCTCCAGCAGCAGCAGCAGCAGCAGCAGCAGCTCCGAGCTCTGCCTCTCATTTTCAATAGATACACATCACCAACACACACATATAGATACAGAATCTCTCCTATATAACCCTGACATTTGTAATTTTTATTTAAAAATTTATAATAATTAATTAATTTGTATTTATTTTTTCTGATCACGTAAATGTTAATATAATTGATAAATATTACTGGAAAACCATATATTTAAATTACAAAAATTCATTACAATACAATATAAATCACGTAAAAAATAAATATAAGAACCCCTTAGTATATGTATATATACACACAATACAGTTAGATCCCTTTTGGAAGTTTTCCAAATATTTTATAATTTTTTTTAATTTTAATATTTTTATTTTTTTAAATATTTTAAAAAAATTTAAATTTTAAAAATCTATAATTTTATTATTTTAAATTTAAATGAGATGATTTTTTTAAAATTATATAAAATTTTAAAATAAACAAAATAAAATTTAGGGGGTATTTAGTAAATGAGTTTAATTTAAGATTTTTTAGTTTCAATACTAATTTTTTAAAAAAGACAAAAAAAATTTTCAAAAAAAATAAAAAAAATTTTCAAAAAAAAATAAAAATCATGATAAAAAAAATATAATTTAATTCAAAATGAATTAACAACCAAACAAACTCTTATATTATTAATTTTTTCAAAATATATTTTAAATTTTTAAATTTTTTTCCTTTAAATAATTTATTTTTATTAAATATATATTTTTAAAACTTAAACCAACCCTGTGTCTAAAATTTCGTTTACAATCGTGCCTCCACGGGTCCTTTAGACTCCTAAAAAAAAAATTTATTTAAATATGAGAACATTTAGAAGAGACGTTCAGAGGGCAAAAAGGTTCGTGTGGGACCTACATGACGTCGCCGACGTGTCGTGCTACGATGCTTTCGCGCCTTGTTAAATTTAATGTGTTTTTTATGTTTTTTTGGGTTTAAAAATGTACAATCTTATTTAAATGGAGAATAAATTGGGAGTTTAGGGGACTAAGGGGAGTGGGGGAGAAAGTTTAAAAAAAAAAAAAAAGTTTAAAAAAAAAAAAAGTTGTGGGGGGAGGGGGGGATGGGAAAACGTGATATGTCAGAAGGGAGCTGTCATGGGGGGACCCACATGGGGCATTTTTTGTCTCGATTTTCGAGGATCTATATATAGATATATATTATCTCGTCGTCGCCGATGATTTGGATTTAGGCCTCCACTGCCGCCCTCTTCTTCTTCTTTTAGGCTTAGGCCTTAGGCCTTGTTTGGTTTTGTTTTTTGACTTAGGTGTGGCTCCCACAATTTCAAGTTTTTTTTTTTTAATTCTTTTTAAAAATAGAAGTCCCTACCATTGAAATAATCAATACAAACAACCAAAAACCGGCATTTTCACAAAAAAAAAAAAAAATAATTTAAAATAGATGAGGGAGTGTCACGAGCAGTGACAGAACTAGACACATAATTCAGTGAGAGTGTTCATCAAAATTTTTATAAAATATGATACCTAAAGAGTACAATTTTAGTAGAAATTATATAGAATTTTTAATTTTTAGTATGTCATGAGATCATCCGATACAAAATTATTAAAAAAATTTCTAATGGAAAATATGAATCGATATATGATGAATATGAGGAATATGAGGGATATGAAGAACTAATTGAGTAAATAAATAATTGATCAACAAACTAATCATAATGAAATAAGAGATAATGAACTGATGGAATCCTCAAAATAAAAAGGAAATGATCGTATAAATTAAAAACCATATAGATTAATAATATTGATAAAGTATTTAATACTGATGGTTGATGAAGAAAATGAAATCAACATGTACACTTGGGAGTGTTTTCACTATTTTTTTTTAATTAATAGGAATTACAGATGCCATGCCGAAAAAAATATATAAAAGATGAAAAACTATTGATGATAAGTTTATATTTATAAGTGAAAGAGGCCTCAATTGAAAATAGTGGTATAAATATTTTGAAAGATGAAAATTCTAGGAAAGTCTACTACTGATTCCATAGAAAACTATATATATTAAAATAAAATAAGAGCACATACACACACACACACATACACATATATATATATATATATATATATTATAGAGTGGCTCTAATTTGTTGGAGATGTCTAATGTTTGCCGATTGGCTCATTGTTGTACTTCTATCATGTTGTGTGTGTGTGTGTGTTTTTTTTTATTGACCTATTTTAGCAAATATACGAAATTTGACATTTAAAAAAAAAATTCTTTACGTACCTCCCATTAGAGCCACTTGATTAAATTAATAATTTGTTTGTAAACTAGGCAGTCATGATTAATGGGGGTTAGAATTCCCCTTATTAATAATAATTGCTCATCAATAAACCATGTGTTTACTGTTTACCAATAAGGAAGTGAAATATACTTCCAATTATGACCCATAACCTCAAAGATCGACGTAACTATTATGGAGTAAACTCACAGCTATGAATAAATTAATCAATATTTAATAGAAAAGTTTATTGGGGTGCTTGGTGTATAAGTTGAGTTTGAGTTGAGTTGAGATTTTTAAGTTTGAATAGTAATTTTTGTTAACTTTTTCAGAAAAGATAAAAAACTTTTGAGAAAAAAGATAAAAAACATAATGAAAAAAGTACAATTTGGTTTAAACCAAACTTACCAACCAAACGGGTAGTCTTTTCAAGTTTTTTTATTTTTTTATTTTTTTTTGGTGAATTCTAGAATATAAAATACTTATATATATATAGACGTACACATAATATCTCTTAAATAACATATATAAATGCTTTTTATATCGCATCAAGAGAAGAATTCATGACATTGGTGCTGAAAATTCCATAACTTGCGTGTTTTATGTTAGAAATTAATTTACGAATTTTGAATATTATAATTGTGTAAATTCACGATAAGTTTGTAAATTTGAAGGGGTTATAACAACTTGTATATTTAATTGATTTAATTAACTTGCATATTTTATTTGGAAATTTATGAATTTAAAACAATAGAGTGTATAAATTACGATCGATTTGTAAAATTTGAACGGAATACAAATTATACAATAGCTTGCATATTTAAACGATAAAATTTTTAATTTTGAATGTTAAAATTGTAAAAGTTATGATAAATTAATAAATCAACATCGATGCATTGAAAGTACCGTAATGGTGTTAACAATCACTATTATACATATATATATATATATATATAATTATAATTGATAGTGCAAGGTAGCTTTAGGATAAAGTAGAAAAATGAAGATGCTAAAATGATTACCGTGAATGCTCATCACAACAAATCTTCATCAGAAGTATAACAAAGTGGTGGGTCTAATTCCATTTGGATATTGTAATTATTGAGCCTGAATTTTGTTGCAAACCGTGGACCCTACAACAAGGTACTTCTTATATATATATATATATATATATATATATAATTGAACATTATATATATATATATATATAGACACACACCCACACCCACACACATGTATGAATACTATATATGTTATTGGTTGAGATGTAAGAAAAAGCTTCCTATATGGGCTATGATCCCATATATACCTAGTGGCTTAGAAAGCGTCGCATTCTAAATTTTCCTAGACTGAAGGTAGCCTCCTCTTGACCCAGGTCCCAGATAATGGCTGGCGTAGATATTTTATAATTTATTTATTTTAACAGGCTGGTGGAGAGAAGTTTAAGCCTTCAATTAAGTGGAGGACATTTAGGTGAACCATCATCCACGAGTGCTAGCTTTTCATCTTTACATCTCTGTTTTTTTTTTTTTTTTAAATAAGAAAGAAAATCGGTGATATCTTCATACACCCCTTTTTAATATCATTCAAGAAGTTTATTATAATTATATAATGTGAAATGAAAATAACCCTGACTTTAAGTTTTTATTAATAGTTTTATAAAGATAGACGCTTATTTGAGTTATGATCGTATAGAAATAAAAGATTCGAATAAAATGTCATCGTCACCAAATCACCGTCATTGATGGTTTAACATCTTTGAGGTTTTTTTTTTTTTTTTTTTGGGGGGGGGGGGGGGGTGGGTTGTGGTGTTGTAACTTGGAATTTTGAAATGCCGCGAACTCATTTTTATCCTTGTAGGTATAGTACTTGTGGGAATCTAGGGGCTATTGTTAAATGTGATGAACACGTGTAAAGGCGCAACATTGATGTTTGACTTAAACATTGATTAATTAACTAATGTCCACATATCAAGCCTTCCTAATTATCTTCTTCAGTTTTCTCATTTGGACAACTCTAATTTAAACCTTTTGAATACCTATAGTACCAAATTTTAGAATACTTGAAAAAAAAAAAAAAAAAACTTGGAATTCAACTTAAGGACTTTGAATGCATGTAATGTAATATTGTAAAATATATTTAAGGTAGCTGTTATTTCAACTATTGTATGTGCACAAATATTATTTCTCATCTAATTATATTCATTCATCATGTATATATGTATGCTCATATGTTTTTTGAGGGGTGTGTAGTTCCTACACGAGCTTTTGATGTTTAATTTCTTGTTTAATAATGTTTTGTGAAATGAGAGAGACAAAGGCTGTATTTTAAACTAATGTATATAAAGAATGATAATAATATTTTCTCAGAAAGAGAAAAAAAAAAAAAAAACAAAAGCCATTGATTTTGATTCCAAGACAAATTTGCACCTGTCTCATTGTTGGGAAATTTTTTAGAATAAAGCTGAGTAGAAAGAAAAATAGGAAAAAAAAAAAAAAAAAAAAGAGTAGGGGTGAAAGATGGACATGCATAGTTTTCAACTTGTTAACGTGGAAGGTTCTTGAACAAAAAGGCCGGGGAACAAATGAAAAGGAGTAAGATGACAGAAAATGCATATGGCCGCAATTCTCAGTATCCACTTTGGAAGCTTGAAACCTTTTTAATAGAAAAATTGATTGACTTAATTCGAGAAACCCTTAACATCAAGATCAAATAATATATCTTAATTACAGAAACAAATTTAATAGGAAAAAACACAACCTAATATTAGAAAACGAAACAAACACATGAATAAGTTGAAGTAAAAAATCATTATTATTATAAACAAAAACACTGAAAAAACGTAAAAGAAAAACCCTAAATACTGATATCAAAACCTCCAATGATGAGACGACATGCAATAGAGCCATTAGGAAGATTGCAACAAACCCCAAAGGGGCGCACGAGGTAGTCTTGGAGCGCCCCATATAGCGCCATGTGAATCCCATGCACTATCACCCGGCACACCACGATCACATGAAGCCTACTATACGGTGACGATAAGGATCTCGGCCTTTGGACGTCAGACGCGCATAGAGGATGCTTCAAACCATTAGCTTCTATGTACTCCGAAAAACCCTTAACTAGGCAAAGCTTATGCATAGGAGGAAGCCCTACTACATTTTCTTTACAACTTGACTTTGAAATTACAAGTATACAATTATAGCTCCGACTATCGTTTTGCACAATGAAAGAAGAGAAAGAAAAGAGGAATTTGACGATTGCGTATTCTCATTGTTAATTTATTAGATCATTAATCACGATCATACAATTTAACTCATACGATTTATGTCGTATGAGGATTAAATATAATTAGAGAGTTTTTTGAAATACACCGTAATTTTACAAGCATTGTTCGATTTCTAAAAAATAATAATAATAATAAAGAATGATAGGTGCTCCCGGTGCTAAGGCCAAAGAATTCGGCGGCAAAATATAAAAGAAATTAAAATAAGTTATTTTTAGTTATTCTTTTCATTTTTCCTTTTCCGAACTTTATTATGATCATACGTTTCATTGAGTTAATGCGGGCTAAGCCACAAGGAAGAAAGTCTCAAAGAATAATAATAAAATATTTGTAATGATAATGGTCAGAATAATGATGACTGTGATTGAAAAGGATAAGATTAATGTAAGGTGCTGTATTTTTGTTTCGACTCAATTACGGGTATGTTTGATAATAAAGTTTAATTTTAATTAAATTATATTTTTTATCTTAATTTTTATTTTTTTTAAAAAAGTCAATAAAAATTTATAACTATTTTTTAAAAAATTAACTTAATTCGAATTTAAAAATTTCAACTCAATTCATTTATCAAACGGATTGTACTTGTGGAGTATTTTTCTAATGATTTTTTTTAATTTTTTTCTTTAAAAATTGTGCATTATTTTAAGTTGGCGGGTAAGGTATTTAGCCGGCACATATTTTCATTGATACCCACATCACCTTATAACAATAGTAAAATAATAATAATAAATATAATAAACCATCCAAACACAGTGTTCATTTTTAATAATAAGATTCTCATACGCCAGCTGCATGGTGCCCATTTGGCTTCGCGAGTAATTGCCGATTATTTCCCGTATGTTTATGAAAGTAATGTATTGAAAAAAAGGAAATAAACCCGAAAAAACTTAACCAAAAATAAAAAGAAAGAAAGAAAGAAAAAGAAACTGGACTCTGAAGTCTGAACTGAAATCTCTGCCTTCTCCTGCTTTAACCCTTTTACCCAAAAGAAAAAAAAGGGCAAAAAAAAAAAAAAGAAAACGTGTAGACAATGCTATTTTTGGTAAGCACAATGCTAATGTGGTATCACATGAAAATGCAACCAACTTGAAAAATATGAAAATATTGATATAACCATTAAAATGTTTAGAAATATAAACTAATTATAAGTTTTTTTTTTTTTTTGAAGATATTATGCATTATCACCTTTGGTTATTATCATTCTTTAGAGGTTGAAAAAAAGAAACAAAAATTTTTTTGAATGATGATTTGTAGCAAGTAGTTGTGAATTTGATTTTTTATGTCGATTATTTTCAAAATTCAGGGACTGAGGATTCAAATGTAGATTTATTGCTAATTAAGGATGTACCAACAATACAAATATCAAATTTGAAACCTGGAAATAACAGATATTAGTACATGAAGCATGATTTACAAGCTGTCATTTGAATAAATCAAAGAATTTTTGCTCTGAAATAAATAAAAGATCTTGTTTGTTTACAGAAAGCAAAACTCGTAATTGAAGCTAAAAACTCAAGAGTAAACGAAGGGGAAACAAGCGGGGTAAGCCTGCAAACGAGTGGCCCTAAGGTGGGGTATACGAGTGATGGAGAGATTAAGATAAATATGATAAATAATGTGTGTATAGATATATCGGACATAAATATCAATAGCGGTAAAAATATCGATACTTCATATATTATAAATAATTCAAAAAAAAAATATCAAGATACCGACAAAAATTAATGAAAGTCTGAATATTAGTTTTTCAAATTTTAGGATATGACATTGAAAATAATATATAAATAAACAAGTTCTACATAAATGCTAATAGAAATCTCAATATATATATTTTTAAAAAAAGACTTGGATGGCTCAAACATAATTGCGATTTTATCATGATTCAAGCAGTCTAATAATCTTGATATGCTAATCTTAAAAGGGTACAACGTGTTAGGTGATAAAAAAAAAATATTATCTAGCTAATCATATATTGATAATATGAAAAGAAAAACATTGATTATCAATATCTTCAAATTTTTCTCTCCAAAGCTTCCAAAGTTTTCAATGTTTACAATTTTATCTCTCAAAAGTTTCCAAAGTTTCTATGATTTTTTTCAAAATATTTTGTAAAAAATACACTACAACTCGAAGCGATTCTTTCCCAATATACTTAAAGGATATTCTGGTATTTTAAAATTTTTAAATCTTAAACAGTGAAATTTTTAGAAATATTAGAGAAATTCTTGTCCATGATTTAAATTACATTAGTACTAGACATCCGTCATTAACGGCTAAAAATCAGGTGATACTCAGGACTACAATAGTTATCACATGTAAATCAGATTAGGAGAAAATTTTTTTCTTGACAGAACGTCGTATGGTCTCTTAATTGAAAAAAAAAAAAATTGAAAATTAAAACAACAAGTAAAGTAAAAAAAAAAAAAAAAGAAAAAACAGAAAAAGTAATAATCCTTTATTGGAGAGACAAGTATGTTTCAATTCAACATTTGATTTGTTCGGGTTTGATTTTGTTGCAACTTTATGATTTTTTTATAAATGATTGAAAAAAAAATCTTATTTCGATAAAAAGAAAGAGAAAGAAGTAACAGATTTTTATGGTTTTGAACGTCAAATTTATACACAAAATTATTTATTCTATAATTGCATATATATATATATATATATATTTTGAGATGATTTAGACACGATTCAATCAATAAAAATGTACATACAAGAGTAATAAAGATCTAGAAAAGAAGTCTCTCTCTAATCTCTAATGTCTTCTTACATACAAGTCCGTATATCTGCCTAGCACAGGTAAGTAATAACAAATAACCCCCCATCTTTAAACACTGAAAGGTGCGGTCTCTTTCAACCCTTACAAAAAAGCAAAGAAGGACCGGTATGTGACAATTATGGAGATTAAAATAAAGTGAAATTTTCCTAAAAGAAGAAAACTAAAAATGTTTATAATAAATTTGGGTTATTGATGATATAACATATATATATATATTTTAAAAAAGTGAAATTGATCTTGGGTTTTGTTTGTTTATGGTTAACCTTCCCCACAAGATGATGAGATAATGATGTCCCCAACTTCATAATCCACTGCTGTACACCAAACAAAGAAGAGAGAGAGAGAGAGAGAGAGAGAGAGAGAGAGTAGAGTAGAGTGTCTGTTTTTGTTGTTGGCTTTCTTTTTTATTATTTTTAAATTTTTAATAAAGAAAGAAAAGACACCTTTTTTTTTTTTTCATTTTCAATTTTTTTTGCCAACCCTGATCATTGATTCCAGTTGGAACTCTAGAGAGCCCAACTGGGTCTATCTAATACCTCTAAGCAAACAACAAAGCTGGGGTCTAGTACCAAAAAAAATTTCTTGCTGTATTGGTTTCCCAGGAATTTTTTTTTAATTTTCCTCCTCTGAAAATTTTACTTTTGGATTGTACAGAAGCCTGAGAGTGGAAATAGCGAGACAGAGAAAAAAAAAGGCAAAATTTTTTTTTTCTTCTTCCTTCTTTTCGTTAAATGATTCATTCAGAGGATTCCAAGATATCTCAAGGTTCTGTTCAGCTTCTTTCTTGTTTTGGCTTTGATTGTTAAGCCCTTTGTGTTTTCTTTAGGAAAGTGAGGTTCTTTCTAGTATTTCACAGCAAGGAAAAGAAAAAAAAAAAAAAGAGGAGCTTAAAGATAAAGCATTTTGATTTTCAATGGTGAGTTGAAGATTTTGTTTTTGTTGTTGAATTTTTCTCACTTTTTTTGATGAGTTGCTCTGCTGGGAAAGGAGCCTTCTTTAAGATTTCCAGAATCTTTGTGAAGATAGAGAGGTGGGTTTTGGTTTTGGTTTTGGTTGTTTCTATGTCTCTGAATTGCAAGTTTTCAAGCCTTAATGGTAGATTACCAGCCAATTTCAAGTTGAGGAAGGGAAAGGAGTCTCTTCATGGGCCTAATTGTGTGAGAAAATGGACAAGAAAGCTCTTGTTTTTATGGCTTTTTTGTGTTGTGATTGGGAGCATTTTTTGGTTCTTCTTGAGCTTCAATTTTGGGTCTTTTGAGGGTAAAGTTGAGATTCCTGGCTTTTGCCAAGAAAATGCTCCAATCTTCAGGACTTATTCCAATGTTACCAACAGCCAGCTTCACTCCTTGGCCTCCTTGTTCTCCAAATCAGATCAGGTCTTGTATTTTTGCTTCCTCAACATTCAACTTTACAAACTGTAGACTTATTTTTTTTTTTTTTTTTTTTTTTTTTTTTGCACTTCATTTTCCGAAATAGTTTAATTCATTTGCATCTTATGCAAAATGCTCTACCTTTTATGCCTGATAGAAATTCTTTGGAAAAGAAGTCGACAAATTCTTTGGTATTTTTCCAATGCCAAAATCCTCCACCTCCTGTGCCATGAAAAACTATCATCAGGCTCAAAATGTTTCATGAAATAGGAGAGATGATTCAACAGGTTTTCGGAGCAATAACATATGTTAAAGAAATCATATAATTATTCTTGAATAATAATCAAATTATTTTATTAGTTTTAAGTTTAAAAAGAACAAACATAGCTCTTGTGTGGGAAGTACTAACTGTGAACAATAGGAGACAAAATGCAATTTGAATATCCCCATTTTATTTTTCTCTTCAATGTTCAAATCATGAGGTATCCTATTTTCCAACCATTTCGTGTGGAAGTTTCCTAGGACATGTAACGGAATTGTTGTTTAAGAGGAAACTATAAGTTTCTTTAGATCTGCCTGTTACAGTTTTCGACTATCTCTCAGTAGTTTGTGTTCCTTGCAGGTAGTATCACTGGAGTGTAGCAAAGAATCAACAATGTCGACCGATGGCATTGCGTGTTCTGTCAAGGTACTGTGCTCCGAAGGGTTCGAGTCACCAATAAAACATAAATCGCTCGTGGAAAATGAGAAACTGACAAATCAATGCCCTGTTCTTCGAGAGGAAAGCATCGCAAGGAAGCTGTATTCGTCATTACTAAAGAATAGATCTGTGTCAAATGCTTTGCACTTTGTAATTTCAGCTGCTTATCAGATTCGTGGAAAGGTATGGTTAAGATGCTGATAATGGAATGCATATATTTATTTTAGGATAATACGGAAATAATAGTTAGGAGTTGAAAATGTCAAGCCTGCTATAAAACTGTATTATACCAACCATTGCATATCGTTTTGCTGTTTGGTAGCTACCAAAAGGGAACACTTTACCTAAACCAGTATTAATTTTATTGTTTCTTTTGTTTTGAACTTGCCTTTAGAAGTGAATACGTTAGCAATGCTGTTAACACAATGTTTTGGATAAGTTAATGTTAGGAGTATCGCTAACTTTAGCAAATTTGAGTCTTGTTTGCACCCAATTCGGATTAATAGAAGCACTTTAAAATATTTTTCGAGGTCAGATAACTTTGGAGAAAAAGGGATTGATTTGAACCGTAATGCTCCAAGAAAACCGACATAAAAGTTGATCATTATAGTATTGATGAGAATGCAGTAACTTCATTGCCAATGTAGCTATGATGTCCATTAATATATGTTTAAGCATCACGTGTCAACTTAAATAGTTAGAGTTGTCTTCTTGTTTCTGTTTTTCCCTCTTTATTTCTACTTTGAGGATACCTTATCCACTTTTCTCCTTGTAAATGATTCTTTGATCAATGAAAGGGTTTTACTTGTTAAAAAAAAAAAAAAAAGCATCATATGTCACCTTGTACCTCTGCGTCGTTTTTGTTTCTTTATCTATCATTCTATGTTAAAAGATGTGAATGGTTTGTAAACAAAAGATTCTTATGTTATTGAGTTGTGACACAAAATTGTCGTCTTTGTTTTGGTTTTTCGTTAGAATCTCTTCCAATCAGTCATGTTGGCAGACTGTGCAAGGGAGCAGTGCCAGCTTTTCTGTGATTTGATGACAGGATATTGGTGGGTCATTGTTGGAGTTTTTTTGAGCTACAAAATATCTTCAAAATTATGGAGGAAAAAACAAGAGCTACTTCCTGAACATTCTAATGGCTGGCAGCAAAAGCTAGTTCTTGACCAGCCATCATCTTGGCAGCAGAAGCCGGTTAATGAAAGGCCACTGGCTCGGCAGCAGAAGCAGCCACAAAAACAGCAACAGCAAGGCCATAGTCCTCCCAAGGGTGCTGGAAAATGGAGGAAAAAGCTTCTTATACTATTTGTCTTTGCTGGGGTTACCATGTCAGTTTGGTTATTTTGGCACTTCAATAGAAAACATATTTCGAGGAGAGAAGAAACACTAGCCAACATGTGTGATGAGCGTGCCCGGATGCTGCAGGATCAGTTTAATGTTAGCATGAACCATGTCCATGCTTTAGCTATACTTGTATCTACCTTTCACCATGGAAAGTATCCTTCTGCAATTGATCAGGTAACTTGCACAATTAAGACACTGATGTTTATGCAAGCAGATTTTTCATTTATCAGTGGAACTACTCTTTTGATTTATACCCCGTCGTCTCTCTGCCCTTTGCGGCAATAACTGTAGTATTCCACGCTACGTTGTCATCATGATGCTCCTCTTACATGTATCCCTGTTGTTCCACAGAAAACATTTGGTGAATATACTGAGAGAACATCATTCGAGAGACCACTTACTAGTGGTGTTGCTTATGCTTTGAAAGTTCTTCATTCCGAGAGGGAACAGTTTGAGAGAGAACATGGATGGACGATAAAGAAGATGGAAACCGAGAACCAGACTCTGGTACAAGATTGCATTCCAGAGAACTTGGATCCTGCACCTCTTCAAGATGAATATGCACCTGTCATATTCTCTCAAGAAACTGTCTCCCACATTGTCTCTATCGACATGATGTCTGGAAAGGTGTGCCTTCTTAACTTCAGCTTCCATTGTAGTCTTCCATTCAGAAATGAGCTTGAAGTAGCAATATTGACTAATATTTCATTCTCATTTTCTTGGCAACAAATTGAGTAGAACATAAATTATCTTTTCGTTTACTACAAAACTATAATACTAGTGGTTAAAAATTCAGGATTGAATATCTTGAGTAAAATCTGAGATTACTAAAGAAGTTTCTTTATTCTTTTGCTTAAAAAAAAAAAGAAGAAGATTTCATTGACTAAGTACTTGTGCTTTAAATTCTATAATACATTGCATCCATGAGATAAGAGACTCGATTATTAAAATAAAAAATGTTGAGATGATTAATTATGCTACTTTATATCTGTGGGCTGTCATTTTAGCGCAAATCTCTGTACTCCATTGTTTTCAGTATGTTGATAATTTGATTAGTCTTTCAATGGAAGGGTAGGAACAAACTTGTCCATGCTTAATATATTCAAGTTCCATCATTCGTTCCTATTTGTGCTAAATTGTTATTCATTATTCTATAGGAAGACCGTGAGAACATTTTGCGAGCAAGGGCAACTGGAAAAGGAGTCCTCACATCTCCTTTTATGCTATTGAAGTCAAATAACCTCGGTGTAGTACTCACGTTTGCAGTCTTCAACACTGAACTGCCTCCAGATGCAACTCCGGATCAACGTATCGAAGCTACTGTGGGGTACTGATACTATTTATGGCAAACTTAAAGCTTTCTTTTTTCTTGTATAGAATTTCTATTCGCTCATTTTGAATACTTGGCTCCATATATCAGATGCTGAAATAGATTCTCATGGAGCTCATTTTTTTAATAGGTATCTTGGTGCATCTTATGATGTCCCGTCACTGGTTGAGAAGCTTCTTCACCAACTTGCCAGCAAGGAGACCATTGTTGTGAATGTGTATGATACAACTGATGCGTCGGCTCCTATCAATATGTACGGTACAGATGTTACTGACACTGGCCTTTTGCACATTAGTACTCTTGATTTCGGGGATCCTCTTCGCAAGCACGAAATGCATTGCAGGTTCGATATAACATGTACCCAAGTTGTCATATCCGGTAAAGAACATGGAATCAACTCTTTTTCCACTCAATGTTTTCATTTGGTTGCAGGTTCAAGCAGAAAACTCCTTTACCTTGGATGGCAATAAATGCATCAGTTGGTGTACTTGTCATTACTTTACTAGTAGGCCATATCTTTCATGCAGCCATAAGTCGAATAGCAAAAGTAGAGGCCGACTATCGTATGATGGTAGAACTCAAAGCCCGTGCTGAAGCTGCAGATGTAGCAAAATCTCAGGTGCGTTTTTAATTTTTTGTTGTATGGTTGGATGATTGATTTCTGTCATTAGCAATTATCGATTCCTGTAACTGCAAAGTTTTAGCATAGGAGTCTTGTATCTCAAATGTGGACCATAGAAAGCATTCTTTGCTTTTTTTGTCCCTCTAAAATCCTGATGCTGAATCTCTCTATATTTTGCAGTTCCTAGCAACTGTATCCCACGAGATCAGGACACCGATGAATGGTGTTTTAGGTAATTTACAAGTCATCCCTACACAGTTTATTATTCTTTTTCAAGTTTCTCAAGGTCTAGTAGTATGATATAAATTCCAACTCATATTCCAGGTATGCTGCAAATGCTGATGGATACCGATCTCGATGCAACTCAGCAAGACTATGCTCAAACTGCTCATGCTAGTGGGAAAGATCTAATTTCACTGATAAATGAAGTCCTTGACCAGGCGAAAATAGAATCAGGCAGGCTAGAACTTGAGGATGTGCCTTTTGATTTGCGTGCAGTACTTGATAATGTTCTATCACTCTTCTCGGGAAAGTCTAATGAAAAAGGAATTGAGGTAATAAATAAATAAATGAATAAACTTTTAGTTTCTAATAGTTTACAATTTCTTATTTTGTGGTCGTTTATAGTAATTCTTAAACAATCATGGTTTGGTTGCGAGAAGTTGGCGGTTTATGTTTCAAATCGGGTGCCCGAAGTTGTCATTGGTGATCCTGGACGCTTTCGGCAGATCATCACTAATCTTGTTGGAAACTCAATTAAGGTCAGTAATAAATCCTGCCTCTGTTACTCTTATGATCCTATCCTTAAAGCATTACTTAGGTTACTATGCTAGTACTGATTTTGTTGAAAGCAGAATTCAACAGTCTGAAGATGAACTTTGTTAGAAATATCTTGTTATTAGAATTATAAGCTATGCAGTTTTTGTTTTCATCATAAAATCATACAATTGTTAATAATTTCAGTTCGTACTATTCATTTAAATTGCAGTTCACTAATGATAAGGGACACATATTTGTTACGGTGCATCTGGCGGATGAAGTGAAATGCCCACTGGATGATATGGACGAAGTGCTTAAACAAGGAATAGATTTAGTCGGAGATGATTCAGGCGAAAACTATAATACATTGAGTGGGTATCCTGTGGTTCAGAGATGGAAAAGCTGGGAGCGTTTCAAAAACTTAAGCACCACAACAACTGATGAATCTGATAGGATCAAATTACTCATCACAGTAGAAGATACAGGTGTCGGAATTCCTCAAGAGGCACAAAGTCGCATTTTTACGCCTTTTGTGCAGGCTGATAGCTCGACATCGAGAACGTATGGTGGGACTGGAATAGGTCTGAGCATTAGTAAATGTTTGGTCGAACTAATGGGCGGTGAGATAGGATTTGTGAGTGAACAGGGCGTTGGAAGTACGTTTTCGTTTAGTGGATCTTTGAGAGAAGGAGAAACAAGTTCTCTAGAAACGAAGTGGCAGCAGTGTGATCCTGCTGTTTTGGAGTTCCGAGGACTGAAAGCATTGATTGTCGACGAGAGACTCACCCGAGCTGAAGTCACAAGATACCATCTCGAAAGATTGGGAATATCTGTAAATATAGCTTCCAGCATGGAAACAGCTTGCTCTTATGTATCTAGTGATTCCAATAGCAGGTACATTATACTTTTTGCTACCATACTCAAGATAACGACTTACAATTAGAACTGTATCTTGAAATTTCGAGGATTTAGTTTCTGCTTAGTTTGCTGAAGTGATTGTAGGATTAGCCTGGCGGTTCTTAAGCTTAATAACCGAGTGTTTGACATTGCACTGAGATTTCCTTCTTGTATGTCATACACTCAATTTTTTTAGTGTAATAATATCTATAGATGAAAAAAAAGAAAAAGAAAAAGGGAAAAGAACTGAATAAATTTGTTTTTTACGTGGTAATAAACTTAATCTTTTTTTTTTATTTATTTTTAAAACCAGCTTGTCTTCCATGAGCTGGGCAATGGTTCTCATTGACAAAGATGTTTGGGACAAGGAAACTGGTCTTAAATTTCATCAGTTGCTACGACAGTGCGGACAAAACTGTGCCACAGACACCTCCATAAATCCTCCGAAGATATTTCTATTAACCACCTCCATTAGCGCAAGTGAGCGAAATGCTCTCAAATCTGCTGGGTTGGTGGACAATGTCCTGGCAAAGCCTCTTAGATCAAGTGTTTTATTTGCCCGCTTGCAAGAAGCCATTGGAAGTGGTAAGAAGAGGCTTGTAGACCGAAAGAAGCCATCAACTCTCGGGAATTTACTGAAAGGAAAGAACATTTTGGTGGTGGATGACAACATAGTGAATAGAAGAGTGGCAGAAGGTGCTCTAAAGAAATACGGAGCGATTGTTACCTGCGTGGAGAGCGGAAAGGTAGCCTTAGAAAAGCTCAAGCCACCTCACAAGTTTGATGCTTGCTTCATGGATCTCCAAATGCCTGAAATGGATGGGTAATCAATCTTCCTGTTCCTTTTTCCCTCTAATTTCTTTTGTACGTTTTGTACATAAGGTAGTCGAAAATAACACGGTATGACACAGAGGCTTGAAATCTATAAGGACAGAAATTTTTACTCCAAACATTATTTTAGACTTGGGTTATTTCTTCCTTTTAAATTTAAACTCTCTCTCTCTCTCTCTCTCTCTCTCTCTCTCCTTTTTTCTTTTTCTTTTTTTAATTACAAATTATTGTTATAGAGTTATAAAAGATCTTAATAAAAAGTGTGTATTCAGTTAAGAAGCAGGAAAAGTGTTTAGATGGGACAAGTTAATGCATGAAAGGGACCTGAGAAGGTGTTTTTTTTTTTTTTTTTCCCACATGGTTAAAGAAGTTTTCAATATGCAACTATAATTTTGCTAAATAAGCCATAGAGCAAATAAGGAAAGTGAAGTACCAGTAATTTTTGGTCCGTACTGTATCACAGTTTAATGCTGTATCATTGATTACACAGGTTTGAAGCAACGGAGACAATCCGACGGAATGAGGACGAGGTAAATAAGAAAATCGCATCCGGAGAAGTATCAATGGAGATGTTTGGCAATGTGGCCTATTGGCACACTCCCATATTGGCGATGACAGCCGACGTAATTCAAGCGTCTAATGAACGGTGTATGAAGTGCGGAATGGATGATTATGTATCAAAGCCATTCGAAGAAGAGCAGCTTTATTCAGCAGTGGCACGTTTCTCTGGGTCCGGTTGATACAAGATCAGTGAGTGTTTACTAACTTGCATTCGGTTGTTCGTTGTGGTCCTGCCGAGGGGTTGATCTGCCACAATATTTGGGCTTGCGGATTCGGATGAGGGCCTAGACCGTCCCAGCCGTACATTCTTGTTTTTCTCTACATGGTAACTGCTCAACGTTATTCCTTATTATGATCTTTTGAATCTTTTATTTTTAGTAGTGGTGTCTACATCTGCGTATTGCAACCGAAAACTCATCCGTCGTGGACTTTTGCTTGTCAGGATTACGAGCTTTGTCTTGACCGATTGGATTCTAGTATGGATACATCATTGCGAAGATCTTAAAATCCTTGGCCAGTTGGGTTTTCATCTGATATTCGGTAATAACGATCACTGCTGAGGAAAGTTAGAGAAATGGCCTCTTCTGTACATAGCCCACAATGTTTTTTTTTTTTCAGAGTTCTTTTATGTAAATTGTGCCCTCTTTCTTTTTTCTATTTCTGATGCATATACATACATACATACATAGATACATACATATATATATATATATATATTTTCTTTGGCATTCTCCATGTAAGAATGAGTAGCTTGGCAGTAAACAGTTTAATGCCAAAATTGTCGATTTTTTGAACTTTGATCAAATAAACGATCTTTCATTCTCTTGGGAAATAGTACTATAATCTACTATAATCTTAGATAGTAATTTTTCATTTTATAAAGAGTAAATAACATTTTTTACGAAACAAATTTTTTTTTTTAAGTTAATAACATATTATGAACAAAAACATCAGCCTTTACAAAAGATCAAATGCGCAATGTCTAGTAAATAACAGAATTCAAACTGAAATGATAATTATTATTTTTTACAGAAATTACACAAAAAAAAAAAGAAAAAGAAAAAAGACTGACTATATAGCTCAGCATACCCAAATTCCAACCCCATGGCTACTATTCACCTCCTGAGTGTAGGTACAATCCAAATTGGAAGTCCCTTCTTTAAACTAAAAGTTGTACCTCCAAAATGAAACTCCATTTGTTTGTATTCAAGATTATACACACCAATATCAGTAATGACATCGTCCCAAGAAATGAGGCCATCTTCATCGTGGGTAAAATATATGCAATTCAGCTTACATCCGGGAAAATTCGAAGCCAAAACAGATATAGAAGAATTGTCACCCAAAAACAAAGCAAGTTCACCTAAACTTTCAATCTCAAACCACTTCCCCTCATCAACATCCAATTCATAAACTATGACTCTTGTTGTTACACGTTTCATGATCGTGAGGTCTCCTTCGGCTACAGTCTGAAGCATAAGTCCACTGCATATCCCGCCAAACATGTAAGAACTTGTTCTCATGTGTTTCCACAAGATAACTTTTACCCGTAAATTCTGGACGATTGTTTGTTACCAGTTTAACATCCGAGATTGATGATGCTGTGATTCTAAAGGACTTAAAAGAGTTTTCCTCCACAAGTCAGAACATAGAACTGATCATTGCAGTACAAAATCTCCTCCGCTACCCCAAATTGCTCACTATTGATGGAAGTTCATGTGGTGACTTTAGCCGGTTTAATAAAAGCTAGTTTGTGTTTACTTAATATAACCATGACCATGCATTTATCTGGATTTGTTAATGGATCAGTTGTGATCATAGCCTTGAAAACATGGCTTTCAACAACGCTGGTGTGTTCCTCTACATCCCAGGGATTGAAAAAAACGGGTGGCAGTGGCAAGCGAATCGCTGTATGCGTGTTCCTCTCTTCCCCTTCAACCATACAATAAGGTTTGTAAGAGTGTTATAGAACAACCTTTTTCCACAGCTACTAACCAACCGTGTGAAGAGCCGGCAAAACGCTTATAGAATGGCACTACCAACTTGGACTTCGAAATATCGTGACTCATGGGCTTGTATACACTATGCAAATTCTCCTCCTCCTTGGTGTCGGCAACAAAGTACATGGCTTCTGAGATGTACATGAGAGCTCGAAAGTGCAAGTCGTCATGGTAATGACACCGCGAGGAGAGGAGGTGCGACTGACGATGGAGTCCTTGAACCAGAGGACCTTCCCCTGTTTCAGGACGAACCAGCAGCGGCACCAGGTCTTGATGTAGTCGCCTTCCTTTGTCAGCCACCCAGCATGCTCTGGCTTCGAACAGAACTCGACACCGTTGTTGTCTTCGGGGCTTCACTGGGTTGGTGGTAGCTCACGGCCGTTGTGGATGGTTGATTAGTGGTAGTTTTTGGAGATCTGGGCTGGGTTTGCTGGGTTTTTCTCTCTTCGTGCAGATCTTGTTTGTCGCCGACGACAGTGGTTTCGCTGGGTTGGCGGTGGCTCACGGCCGTGGTGTATGGTCGGTCAGTGGTGGTTTTTGGAGATCTTGGGTTGGGTTTGCTCATGGTGGTTATGCGTGGTGGCCGGTGGGTCAGTGGTGGTTTGGAGATCTGGGCTTGGTTCAATTGTTGTTGGAATTTGTTTGAGACACTGTTGAAATCATTTTTGAGCAAGAAGATGATGAATAGTGTTATTTCCTTCCGTTTGGTTCCTCAGTTGGAGTTAAAATATTTAAGTTGAGTTTGAGTTAAGTTGAGTTGAGATGAGAAGAAGAGTGTTTGGTAAAATATTTGAAAAAAAAGTTTAGTTTGAATTGGGTGTTTGGTAAAAAAGTTTGAGTCGAGAAGTTAAAAAAAAACAAGGGCCCTGTTTGGATGTGAAGAGATAGAGAAACAATTTTTTCCAATTTTTTTGTCTTGTAACTTTTCTGAACTCCAACTAAACTTCACTTTTCCACCTCAATTTTTTCCTTTATGTGAGAAGTCAAGAACCTGACTTGTTGACTTCATCATCTCATTCCAACTCATACCGTACTTTATTTTGTCATTTTCCCAAAAAATTTTTCTTTTTTCCAAAAGTTTTTTGGGTTTTCTAAAAATTCAAAAAAATTTACTATTGCAACTAAAATATTTCAACTCAAACTAACAAACGGATAAACTTTTTCAAAAATTATAACTAATCTAACTTGAAAATTTCAACTCAACTCGAACCCAACTCAATTTAACATTCTATTATAAGTGCCAGCGACGGAAAATTTAATAATTAAAATACGCTCAATTAATAATACCAAATTGTGTTTACATTATTAAAATTTATTTGGTATCCTCGGTAACTTATCTGAACCCCAACTAAACTTCACTTTTCCACCTCAATTTTTCCCTTTCTCTGAAACGTCAACAACCTTATAATGGGTTTTTTCAAAAGTTACAACTAATCTAACTTGAAAATTTAAACTCAACTCGAACCCAACTCAATTTAACATTCTACTATAGGTACCAGCGACAGAAAATTTAATAATTAAAATACACTCAATTAATAACACCAAATTGTATTTACATTATTAAAAACTACAAATTAATACTTACAGTCCTAATGTAGCCCAAAATACAAGCTTGCGGGCTTTCAAGTGGTTTTATACCACGGCGATAATTGATATCTGATCCACATATTATCAACCATCGTGTCTCGCAGCTGATTCATTGCACCCCTCCTGAGCCATGTTGATGCGTGCCTATACTGGGGCCAGCCCCATCGATCCCGTCATCAAGCACGTAATCGTCATTCACATCATCGTTCCCATATACAGGCACACAATCGGACGCGTCCTCTTCTAGACAAGGATCCCCAACCTGCACCATCCTGATAAAATTATGCAAAACTGCACACGCCACCGGGATCATTTTCTGCTTTTCTATCGGGTAGCTGTTGATGCCTTTAAGAATTTTAAATCGTGCCTTCCAGACACCAAATGTTCTCTCAATACAGTTCCGCAGAGATGCATGTGTGTAATTAAATACTTCCTTGCGGTTGCGTAACCCGCTCCGACGTGTTCGGTATTCCGGTAAATGGTACGTCTCTCGTCGGAATGGGCTCAAGAAACCGTCCTTATTTGCGTAGCCCGAATCTGCCAAGTAAAATTTTCCTACAAAAATTCCAATAAACATTTGCGTTACACGTGTGTGTATATATTTAAAACTTTATTATATTAAAATACTACTATAAGTAGCTAATTATGCTTACCTTGTGGCGGTATTAGGAAACCGTAGAATGCTATTGCCTCGTCCAACATTCTGGAATCATGACAGGATCCCTCGTATCCGGCCAACATATATGTGAATCTCATGTCGAACGAGCATACAGCTAATACATTTTGTGAGTGCTGCCCTTTCCGATTTATCCATGCGTCCGCATTATCCCGCGGTGGCACACATAGGACGTAGTGCCATCTATAGCCCCAATACAACCCTGGATCATTACGAGCCAATTTAATTACTTTGTACCATCATAAAGAATTCCAACAGTTGTAACAGTTCTTTCATGCAATAATATTATGTGATAACATTAAAAACGTATATCAAACCATAGTCGATATTTGTACGAGTGCTCTTCAATCAAAGGTTGAACAGCCGTGTAGTCTGGCAGTCTGATGAATTCGTCCTTCAGCGAACATATAACCTGCAGCACTGTATAGAACCAACGGCAGGTTGTCTCTACAGAATGCTGGAACAAGTAAGAAGTGTGTCGGTTCGTAGCGCCTTGTGCGCAAATGGTTAAAAAAATGAACAACTGCTCATTCACGTCCATGTTACGCGTTGGCTTCAATAATTCCCGTCGTCGTAATAGATCACTGAGTGATCTGAATGTCTCAGATTTCATACTTATCAGGTCTTGACAAATTTCGTTATGACCATTTAAAATCTCTTCAACCTGCATGCTGCCTGTCAAGCTTGAATTATGCATTGGTTGCGGGTCCCAACGCCTGCGACGCCTCCTGAGAGTCACCGCTACAACTGCTATCACGTCAATGCAGTCATCGTCGCTATTCTCATCTTCTGAGTAAACGCCCTGGTCTTCCTGCTCGGATGCAGAGCTATACTCATTCATGTTTTCGACAGCTTGATATATGCTCTACAGTTTGAGTTTTGCCTGGTATTCAAATTTTCTCAAAGTTGAACCAGTCAGAAAAATTTGTTTCCTTTACAATCATATTTAACGTTACTTAATATGTATTAATTAAAAAACCATCAACATGCAAAAGGTTTTGTTACAATATTTCTAATAAACACAATCCAATCATAAGAATAATGTCAAACAAATGGTTAAAAAAAAAAAACTCCGAAAATGAAACTCAATCGGTCGGGGGTGGCTGCGAACGAAGAACGATCGCAATTATTTCTCTCCTATCGATCTCAGGCAGCTGGTGAAAGGTACGCTGGAGCGTTGGATTAGCTGAGAAGTATTGCCACATCGTAGCCCGCTGATTGGGTGGAATACTCATATCTGTCATTGTGGTCATACAGATCAGCATGTGATCCGTGCGACTTGATTGGGAATTAGATCGGCCAGATTCTGATCGGCTACGGTAGTGACTGACTATCTCCTGCATAGCCATGAAAGTTATCTCATCCGTCTCGTCGCGCTGCTTCCTCTTGCCAGAGTTGCCTCTAGATCGAGACGGGCCTGCAGGGGCCCCGGCCCTTCTGTTGTTGCACCTCCGGGTCCCGACACCTGCTGTTGGGTCATCTCCAGTCATCAGTCCGATGCCGGAGTTGTCTTGTGAGGCGTCCAGGTCGACGGGCGCAGGGCTATCATCTGGTATCGAAACTGATCCGTATCCCGAGGCACCAGCCGCATGCTTCTTCTCGAATATGTTATAATAGAGCTCCTTGTTTCGTAGCCCCTCGTACCGGAGATGGTTGCAGTCTTTATGGACCTGCAACCAAACCAGGTTTGTCAACTTAAATGGCCAATAATAACGGCTAAAGGAAAAGTATTAGCCCCATAACAGTTAGTAGTGCGATGTTATATTACTTGAATAAAACTCTGCCACGCATCGTCTGAGCAGATGACTCGATCAGTCACCGGATCGTATCCTAGTCCGGTCCGACATTGCAACGCCTTCCAGCCTCTATATATTTTTTTCATTCTATCCTTCTTTTGCTGTAATGTTAAGCCGTATGCAGGAACCCCTCCATACGCAGAGTTAAACTCCTTGGCCCAGCTATCGAGCGTTGCAAGTGGAGGATGTCTACCGGAATTGCATGCCACGTAATAATCAAGCTTTTCAAGGAATACTATTTCCTTCGCATGATCCCAGTGGTACGCCTCACCCGTAGATTTCCGAGGCATTTCCTTAAGAACGCGGTAAAAAAATATAAATAAAAAACAATAAAGTTGGCTCAGTGTATAGTGATTGACATTTTGCATCTGAAGCATATCAATGACTCGATACCATGGCAGCTACCATGGCATGAAACACCGGCAACTACCTATATGATATCGGGTTAAGGACGCACCAGTCAGATGAAATTACAATCTATGCTGATGGGCATTTATCATTATAGCCAAACGGATGAGGAAACTGCAAAATCTAGGCAAAATCAAGCACAAAGTGACCAAATTCAACATCTCTCAGTTCAATGCAGGGTGGAGCATCTAGGCAGCCCCTAAATGATCAAAACAAGGTGTGAGATTGATCTAAACGCCAAAAAAACCAGACAAGATAGTTTTGGGTCGAAAAAGTGCCAAAAACAAGCCAAAATCAAGCACTAAGTGACCAAATTCAACATCTATCAGTTCAATGCAGGGTGGAGCATCTACGCAGCCCCTAAATGACCACAACAAGGTGTGAGAATGATCTAAATCCCAAAAAAACCAGACAAGACCGTTTTGGGTCGAAAAAGTGCCAAAAACAAGCCAAAATCAAGCACAAAGTGACCAAATTCAACATCTATCAGTTCAATGCAGGGTGGAGCATCTACGCAGCCCCTAAATGACCAAAACAAGGTGTGAGAATGATCTAAACCCCAAAAAAACCAGACAAGACCGTTTTGGGTCGAAAAAGTGCCAAAAACAAGCCAAAATCAAGCACAAAGTGACCAAATTCAACATCTATCAGTTCAATACAGGGTGGAGCATCTACGCAGCCCCTAAATGACCACAACAAGGTGTGAGAATGATCTAAACCCCAAAAAAACCAGACAATACCGTTTTGGGTAGAAAAAGTACCAAAATCAAGCACAAAGTGACCAAATTCGACATCTATCAGTTCAATACAGGGTGGAGCATCTATGCAACCCCTAAATGACCAAAAAAAGGTGTGAGAATGATCTAAACCCCAAAAAAACCAGACAAGACCGTTTTGGGTCGAAAAAGTGCCAAAATCAAGCACAAAGTGACCAAATTCAACATCTATCAGTTCAATGCAGGGTGGAGCATCTATGCAGCCCCTAAATGACCAAAAAAAGGTGTGAGAATGATCTAAACCCCAAAAAAACCATACAAGACCGTTTTGGGTCGAAAAAGTGCCAAAAACAAGCCAAAATCAAGCACAAAGTGACCAAATTCAACATCTATCAGTTCAATGCAGGGTAGAGCATCTATGCAGCCCCTAAATGACCAAAACAAGGTGTGAGAATGATCTAAACCCCAACAAAACCAGGGTGGAACATTTTGGGTCTAAACCGCGGCAAATTCAAGCCAAAATCAAGGACAAAGTGAGCAGCATATCTGAACCGCATATCAACAAGCACAAAGTTACCCTAAAATTGCATAACAAGATCGAGGATGAGAAAGAGGGTACTTAGCGCATACTTGGGTTAGCGAATTCGAACCCGACGACGAGTACACAGGGGAAGACGTCGGAATAGGGCACGTTTTAATGGGTCGTCGAGAAGCTCGCGTAACTTGGAAATAATGGGTGATCAGCCAAGGGGTTCGGCGTCGGTTTTTCCTCCCCAACAGGCGACGCATCTGCTTCATGGATTTCATGGGCTAAGGCGGGTTAGTTTGGATTTAAGCTTACCTGGGTCAGAGCAAGGACGAGAGGTGAACGGGGCAAGTGTGTCGGTTCAGATCGTCAGCTGGTTAGGGGTCAGCCGTAGCAGCGAATCTGACAGCCCCACATGGGTGCCGCTGGGGAGGAAGCCGAGAGAGAAGAAACAGAGCAGAGGGAGGTAGGGAGGCACGCGTGAACGGCAGAGATGGCAGGGACGACTGAGAAAACAGTAAACCCATTTGGGTTCACTGTGCAACGGGCAGAGGGAGGCTCGAACAGGACTGGGAACCAAACGCAATTGGTTCGAACTGAGCTGAAAAAATTTCAGCTCTAACTGCCGTGCCAAACAGGCACTTAAAAATTGGGTGTTTTATTTTTGTTTTTGTTTTTTTTTATCATTTTCCTTAGGATTGTTTTAGTAAATTCCATAAAAACTGATAAATCACGTGAGGCACATGTTCTTTCCATCCAAATTCTAAAGGCTAATAGGGTTTTATCCCATTTTACACTTTTTTTCAAAAATTCAGAGACTAATCAATTAAAATAAAAAATTCGAGAACCATTCAACATCTTTATTAAAAATTCAAGAATTACGGGAGTAATTTACCCAATTTTTCTTTTTTTTTTTTTGGGGAAAGTTACCAAACACTAGAAATGATTGTATTGCAAAAGACAAAGGATACTAAGGATTTGTTTGCAACTACCATTCTGGTTAGAGTTTATTTATTTATTATTTTTTGTATTTAGTTTCAAAGAAAAAAAAATTACTATTCAAATCTTTAAATCCCCCTCTTTTTTAAAAAACTTTTAAAAATCTCAAATGTTAAAAGATTTTAACTTTCTTATTTCAAGTTTACATATGATGATTTTTTTTTTTAAATTGCATAAAATGACAAGATAAAGAAAATAAGATCCAAATTGTTATTATTTTTTTATATTAAAAAAAAAAAGGAAAGAGGAAAGGGATGAACTACAATCTCACCTCTATGACAAAATCAAAAAGCGAGTCATAAGGATAACCTGAATGAAACCAATCAGAACATAATAACACACAGAAAAAGTTCAACAATTTCTGAAACATTCGAATACAATCCCAGAGCGACATTAAAAGTATTAGATAATATCGTTTTATATTTATTTTATTGTTAGGTTTCATTCTTTTTAACAATTAATAGTAGATTAGTCTTTTTATATTTTTTAGTTGGTCTATATAAACCTCTTTTGATATATTATTTTGATTCATTGATTGGAATAAAAAAAACTCTAGTTTTCTCTTATTCCCAAATTATTTTTTAGTTTTCTACATGGTATTAGAGTCACCGTCCGTACAACCGCAGCCGTCCGTACATTTTTTCGGATCGTCCGTACAATCACGCACTTTTGCACATCTTGATTGTTTATTAGTTTGATTTTACGTCGCAATATTGTTCTTTCTCGTTTGGTAATTATTGGTTTGTTTTATTTATTTTCTCAATCATGATTGGACGTAAAGACGATTCTCTTCAGTTGATCAATGTGCAATTGGATGGAAAAAATTATTCGTATTGGAGCTATGTTATGAAGAATTTTTCGCGGGGCAAATCGATGTGGGGTTATGTTATGGGCACAAGAATTAAACCTACAGACAAGAAAGCTACTGATTATGCAGAATCGTTGGATACTTAGGAAGCTGACAATTCGAAGATTATTACTTGGATCAATAATCATGTTACGCATTCAATAGGTACTTAGTTGGCAAAGTCTAAGACTGCCAAGAAGGTTTGAGATCATCTGGTGAAGCTATACACGCAGTCTAACTCTGCAAGACAATATCAGTTAGAGATAGATATTCGCTCTCTTCAGCAGAAGAATTTTTATTCTGCCATGTTAGATTTATGTGATCAATTAACACTTACAAAACCAGCAGAATTACAAGCACTTGTGCCCTACATTTCCCGTAGAGAAGAGCATCATCTGGTACAATTTCTAATGGCCCTCCGTGATGATTTTGAAGGATTGCGTGGAATGATTCTGTATCATAGTCCACTACCTTCTGTTGATTCAGTAGTCAATGAACTTTTGGCTGAGGAGATACATCTCAAGTCTTAACTGCACAAGGGGATAATCCTAATACCTACTCCATCTGTTTTTGCAACCCCTCAAAGACCCCCGGCTAGTAATCAAAATAGACTGAACTTAAAGGTTTCTCCTGATTAATGTGCTTTCTATAAGCAAAAAAGTCATTGGAAGGCTTTGTATCCGATATTGTTGAATAAAGATAAGCAACACTAATCCCATCAGTAGCAACAGCGGCCCCAGCAGCAGCAGCAATAACAATCTCAACAGTAGCAGCGGCCACCACAATAGACATACAGACCACCTCAACCAAATAATGCAATGGCTGCACCATCATTAGATCCATTTATATTCAAGAGCAGTTTCAGAAGTTCCTTTTTACATAGCCATAAGCTATGCCTACCTCCTCTCAAATAGGTTTGTCATCCTCTAATCCTTTGGGTATATCTTCTTCTTTGTGGGTTTTAGATTCTGAAGCTTCTCATCATATGTCACCTGATCTATCATCTTTTATTTCTTTATCTCTCAATTCCACTGTGTCAGTTATGACTGCTGATGGTACTCCTATGCCATTAGTAGGTGTTGGTTCAATTATCACACCTTCTTTGTCTCTTTCGAATGTTTATCACATTCCTAGTCTTACTTTAAATCTTGTTTCTGTTAGTCAATTGTGTGAATGAGGATACTTAATCTCTTTTTTCTCTTCCACTTGTTATGTGCAGGACCCGCAATCTTAGAAACTGATTGGGACAGGTCATAGGCGAGGGAAACTTTATGTTTTGGATCAGCTCAAAGTACCAGACGTTGTAGCTTCTAGTGTGGATCTATATTCTTTTTGTTTGAGTCATTTGTCTTCTGATTTTTATTTATGGCTTTCTCGTCTTGGTCATGTTTCGTTATCTCGTTTATAGTATTTAGATTATATAGGAGCATTAGGAAATTTAAAATCTCATGATATTTTTTATTGTAGTAATTGCAAACTGGCCAAATTTTTTGCTTTACCATTTTATAAAAGTATTTCCTTTTCTCTTACTCCATTAGATCTCATGACCTTCTCCTGCGATCACAAAGGGGAGGCCACAATACTATGTTTCTTTTATTGATAATTGCACTCGATATTGTTCGATTTATCTTATAAAACGCCGTTCTAATTTCCTTAGTATTTTTAATACTTTCCGAGCTCTTATAAAAACTCAACATTCAGTTATCATAAAGTATTTTCGTTGCAATTTGGGAGGAGAATATACTTTTAATGATTTTTCTAATTTGCTTGCTTCTGATGGATGCATTCACCAAACTTCTTATATAGATACTCCCAAACTAAATGGTGTTGCCAAAAGGAAATATAGGCATCTGGTTGAAACTATTCGTTATCTTTTTAGTGTCTTCTAGTGCTCCTAGTAAATTTTGGAGAGAAGCAATTCTTATTGCTGCTCATTTGATTAATAGGATTATAACCTCACACAATTCAGGTCTATCACTATTTGAAAAATTGTATGGATATGCTCCTGATTATTCTTTCTTGCGTGTTTTTGGTTCCACCTGTTTTGTCCTCCGTCCCCATGTTGAGTGTAGTAAATTGTCATCGCGGTCTGTTATGTGTATCTTTCTAGGTTATGGTACAGGTCAAAAAGAATATCATTGTTTTGATCCAGTTAGTCAAAAATTATATGTCTCTCGTCATGTTGTGTTTTTTGAACATATCTCATTCTTTTTTATTCCTGCTAGTTTTCATAATCTAACCAAGTCTAATATCATATATATCGATCATTTCACTCTTGATACTGACACAGTCTCACCATCGGTTTCACAAGCACCTGCTCCAGTTTCAGATAATGTTTCTTTCAGAGTTCCCACTGGTAGCTCAATAAATTCTGGTACTCTAGTTCCTAATACTACCATTGCTCTTTCTCCTCCTACGGCTGCCCAATCATCTCCTTAGACCGCGGCTCCTCCTCCTCCTCCCCTTCGTCACTCTACGTGTTCTCGTAAGTCCACTAAGCTACCAGATTTTGCTTACTCTTGTTGTTCTAGCTCTTTCACTTCCTTTTTAGCTTATATTCATCATCTCTCTGAGTCATTGTCCTATAGAGAGGCTGTTTATGATCTACTTTGGTATGATACTATGTAACGACCTGACTTTTCGGACCGTTAACTAGCTTACTTATTTTTATTTAATTTAGTCTTAACACTTATTTATGTTGGGTTCAAAAAATACAGAATTTTTTTAAAAATCATATTCGTACTACAAAAGTTAGAATTACTAAAATTTTTAACTGAGAAGATTGAAAACCTTTACCTAATAAATATCCTATTCAAATTCGTATTTAGATAATATTTTAAACAACTATAACTTCATGTAAATTAAAAGGAAAGAGTCTAAAGTTTTTTTCTCGTAAAATACTCATACTAGTTTAGTAGTACCAAAACATTGGAACATAGTTATAAATATAGTCGATACAAAATAATTTAAGAAATCTAAATGCGAAAATTTAATTCGTGGTGGTATTCCACTCCCGTCCTTCATCGCCTCCGCACAGCTTTGTCAGTCCATAAAATATTAAGTAGCGGGCTGCTTACCCACGTTACCTACAGTACGAACACACATATATAAGCTTTCGCTCAGCAAGTAGAAATAATATCTCTCAAATCAGTTTCATAAAATCATATTATCACATGTAATATCATGAATGTTCAAAAATACATGTGATCTATATGTGCACAATTATGTTTCATTATATACATATCTTGTCTACATAAGGGCCCTTATGTTATACCCATATGCGAGCAACCAATGGGGAGTTAGAGAAGCGACCATCCAACAACCTCCACGGTCATATCTTATAACTTTCGTTCTTATTATATCCTCTCACTAATTGGAGGTTAGTACGACATTTAATCCTATCTTTCATTAGCCTCATTTTTATTATTTGTGACAATGTGTGGATTTACATGTCACTATGCATATATCATTATTGTATACATATATGTGAGGTATGTTGATCATATCAGTACAAGAGAAATTATGTACGTTAAATGTTTAATTAACGCAATACATATGGCTCATAGGCTCATCACTTCATCAAGGTAAATAATAGAAAATGTGGAACATCAATAACGAAAAACATTTTATTCCATATTGTAGGTGAGGTTTGTACTTATAAAAAATCGTATAACTGTATATCCGCGTTGATTGTTTCCGGCTCTACCCTCAAGTCAATGTGGTGTCCTAATTTTAAATTGACATCGGACAGTTAGAGTAAAGTTTTTGAATCATTTTCGATTATGGACAAATGTCATTTTAATTAATAATTAATTTCAATTCAATTATTAATTTGTGTCTAAGTTTTTTTTAAAGGATAACATCCTTAAATATTAATTACATGATTATCATAAATTAATTTCTTAATTAATAATTAATTAATTTTAAATATTAAATTAATTAATTATTAACCCATTTGTGAGTTAATTATTTAATACTTAATTTCTTATTCATTATTTTACTTAATTCCCCTTTATTTATATTTGGGTCCATTAGGTGACCATGGATAACCATGGTCTTCCAATATCATATTGGGTCATCTTTGTGGGTTGTGGGTTTATTACAACCCAGTTACTTGTAATTGGGTCTTATTATTGTTTTAAACCTGTTAAGGCCCATTACACTTTGTTGTCTTTATCAAGTTTTAGTCAACAATTACATGGTATCTCAACAAGTCTAGTGGCATGTTCATTTCTCGTCACCGAATCATCGGGTACTAATTTATCAGTTTGCCCCTATTTCGGTGATTCAAGCACTTTTAAGCTTAAACTTGTTAAATCTTTTGACCTTACCTTTTAGTAATCTCTCTTGCAGTTTTATAGGTCTAGAAAATCTCTACCTACGGTCCAAAACGTTCTCCCCATCAAATTACCATTTTACCCCTTAGTTTGACAAAATTATAATTTTGCCATTAGACATACCCTTTTTAATCTAGACTTATTGAATGGCTTTTAAAAATTTGTCCCGGCCTTAGAATAATGTTTACAGTGCCCATAAGCTCTCATAATAGCTTTCATAATTTATTACATTTTTAAACACAATCAAATAAAAGTATTACATTTAAGCCCCTATATGTCATTTAAGGTCATACATTTAACTATAACATAAACCATATTATTTCTCGTATTTATTTAGTCTAATATATTGCTTTAAGGGTGACAAATATGTTGTCTTATTATGGTCTAAGCAGATTTTATAATTTGGTCTGTTATTTATTTATTTTTATATTTTAGTCATTATTTAGCCCCAATAAGTTCGCAATACCCTTTGGTTCACCTTTTTTTTATACTTAATGTCCTTATAAAGTGTTCTCACAGGATCATGACTCATTTTGAATAAGTTTTTATTATTTATGTTTTTTTATCTCTAGTCAAGACTGAAAAGTTTCGGATTCAAATAAAGTCTTTAGGCTGGTGAAATTACGATTTTACCCCTTAAGGGCAAAATCGTTATTTTTGACATTTTTATTTCTGATCAAACTTGAGCTCTTCTTATGGCTTATGTCAAGAGTAATATTATGTCCTTCTACATGATTATGAAAATTCCATTCAAAATACAATTTTCCAATTTATTAACATTTATGTCAAAAATGTTATTTTTGGTACTTTATGGTTATTAATTCTTATTCTAGCTTATTTGTGATGTCAAAATATTTTCCTCATCATTCATGCTTCCATTAAACAGAAGAAATAACATATCAACAAGCCATAATCTCATATGCTCATACATCAATACTCATTTCATGTCATATAACCATAAAAATCACATAAACATACTTTCTTCATATTCCATACACAAATCATGTTTTCTAGCCACCTTAAATCATGGTCAGCATATATATTATCTCACTAGGTAGCAAAACCACATTTTAACCATTTACCATGTCAAGAGTTTCCTATTTGTAAGAACACATTTTGAAAGGAAAGTTATTAAGAACTTGGTAAACCACTAGTTTACAAATCATTTACCTCTTAGAGAAATAGTGGGTTCTTAGCTTCTCTTGAAGGCTTTGAACCACTCTTGGATCCTTGAGGTATTGGGCTAGAATGGAAATAACACATCACTTAAAAACATTTTTAAAACATCAATTTTTCCTTCTAGAAAACAAGTGGAAAGTATAGGTTTTTACCTTAGAAAATACTTAGAACGACTCTTCCTCCTTGTAAAAAAAATGATCTTGGGAGTGGGTGGAAGGAGATAAAGTAAATTTTTGGCTTCCCTTAGCTATAAATTTCGTCCATAATGAAGGGAGGAAGAGAGAAAACTTTTCTTTGCTTGTATGGTTTTTATGAAAGAGAAAAAAGTGATTTTTAGTTTACCTTAAAACCATTTTATAACCAAGTCTTATTGTAGGTGTCAAAATTAAAATTATTGAATTTTAATCTCTCTAAAAACGTGCTTAGCTAAAGAGGACAAATTGGGAGGTTGTTTTGGTGGTTTTTCATGCATTTCTAAGTGGTTTTAGTGAGTAGTCATTCAAGTAGTCCATCATCTTACATTATAATCATTCATTCATTCTTGTCTTTTCATTTTTGTTTTGCTTGTTTAGGAATTGGATTTTGGATCCCCAAAAACCCCTCCTCTTGTTCAACCTATTTTCTGTAGAAAAGAGAAAGAAATTTTTTTTTTTCCTATGCCAGTTTACTGACAACTGGCAGGCAGCTTACTGCCTACCTGCATTGCTCAGTTTTTGCAGTGGGCTAAGCCCACTGCCTTGCCCAGTGGGTAATTACCCACTGGGTGGGGGTGCATGAGCACTCCCTCTAAGGTTGTTGTTGTTGTATTTTTTTTTTTTTTTTTTGTGAGATGACAGTAGGATTATTAAATTTAATTTAATAGATAAATCTTGACATGACATAAAATTTACTCTTTTAATTTACAAAATTATGATTATTCATTCATTATATAAATAATGAATTTTACACACAAAATTTTCACAAAATCTCAATTGAAAAAGAAAATGAGAGTAACAATATATATATATATATATATATTCTCATTTAAATAGAGAAATTTAACATTGTTAAATCATCGATATTATCACATTGATGATACATATACAATCATTTATGATCTTGAAATTTGATATTCATTAAAATAATTTATTAGAAGTGTTTTGATGAAGGAAATCCATAATAATAGTTCATGAATCGAGTTTATGAATTTCTAGGGCATCACATGCTATGGCTGAGGAACTTACTACTTTGCATCAGACACATACGTGGGACTTCATTCCTTTGCCACCAAGTAAACGACCAATTGGATCTCGTTGGGTCTATAAAATCAAAACCAAGTCTGATGGCTCTATTGAAAGATAGAAAGCTTAACTTCTTGCTAAAGGTTACTCTCAGGAGTATGGTATGGATTATCAGGAGACTTTCGCCCTAGTTGCAAAAATGACAATTGTTCGCACTCTCATTGCAGTTGCCTCTGCTCGTCTATGGCACATATCTTAGATGGATGTTAAAAATGCCTGTCTGAATGGTGATCTTCATAAAGAAAGTTATATGATACCTCTTCCTGGTATGTCTCATCAACCTGGTAAAGTCTGTTGGCTTAGAAAAGTCCTTTATGGTCTCAAACAAGCACCCCGAGCCTAGTTTGAGAAGTTTTTTGCAGTGATTACTTCGCTTAGCTTTCGCTCTAGTCATCAAGATTCAGCTTTGTTTGTCAGATGCTTTGATGCTGGTTGTATTCTACTATCTTTACATGTTGATGATATGATTATCACTGGTGATGATGTTGACGGGATTGCAGTACTGAAGATTGAGTTAGCTCGTTGTTTTGCCATGAAAGATCTGGGTTCACTACTTTATTTTTTGGGCATTGAGGACATCTATTTTCCACAAGGTTATCTACTTTCCCAATCAAAGTATATAGTTGATATATTGAGTGTGCACGTCTTACTGATTATAAGATTGTTGAAACATCTCTTGAGACTAATGCTCCATATACTCCTTTTGATGGTCCTCTTTTGTCGGATCCTAGTTTATACTGCACTATTGTCGGTAGCTTAGTTTATCTCACCATCACCCAGTCAGATATTACACATATGGTTTATATAGTTAGTCAGTTTGTCACTGCACCTACTACAGTTCGTTGGGCTATTGTTATTCTTATTTTAAGGTATTTTCGGGGCACTTAGTTTCAGAGTCTCTTACTTCCATCTACTTCGTCCTTAGAGCTACGTGTTTACTCTGATATTAATTGGGCTAGTAATCCGACTAATCATAAGTCCACCATTGGCTTTCGTATCTTTCTGGGTGACTTTCTTATTTTTTGGAAGAGTAAAAAGCAAAATGTTATTTCCCAATACTCCACCGAAGCAGAATATCGTGCTATGACTTTTTCTACTTGTGAGATAGTCTGGTTGTATTGGTTGCTTACAGATATAGGTGTTTTTCTTCATCGACCAACTCCCTTATATTGTGATAGTAGGAGTACTATTTAGATTGCCTGCAATTCAATATTCTATGAGTGGACCAAATATATTGAGATTGATGTCATGTCATTCGACATCACTATCAACTTGGCAACATCACATTGCCTTTCGTTTTTTTTTTTTTCCATACAGATTGATGATAAGTTTACCAAGGCGCTTTTTGCTTCATGTTTTCGTTTCTTATTTGGCAAATTCTCAATTCTACTTGCAGCAGCATTGTGAGTTTGAGGGGGGATGTTCGATGATATAGTTTTATATTTATTTTATTACTTGGTTCCTATTATTATTAGGTTTCCTTATTTTCAATAGTTAAGGTAGATTAGTCTTTTTATATTTTCTAATTAGCCTATTTAAACCTCTTTTAATGTATTATTTTGATTCATTGATTGTAATAAGAAACTCTAGCTTTCTCTTGTTCCTAAATTAGTTTTTGGTTTTCTGCAAAAAGAACGAAGTAGTTTTGGTAAAATAAATAAAATAACTAGATAGGGAACATACCAAGTGGTTCACCACTTGGGACAGAATCTATTTCCAAAGAGTCATCATTCAATTTGATGTCAACCTCGATGGTGGGATTGCCACGGGTGTCGTGGATCATCCTAGCATTAATTCAAACAATCTTCTTCTCCTGAACTAGCCTTCCCATTGCCTTCCACTTTTACGTCTTTCGCATGAGCGACTCTACAAATTTTTTCTTCTTTGACACTAAGAACTTTTTGTTGTGAGCCTTCCTCATTACCCAAAATATTTCTTCTTTCTTTCGTGTATTATCTTTTCCGAATTATGAACACTCAGATTAGACTTATATGTGTGTGTATATATTTCCATGAGAGAGAGAGAGAGAGAGAGAAAAAGAGATTTCTCATAGTAAGAGAGAGAGAGAGAGAGAGAACGCGCCAAAACACGAAAACGCCCAACAACCTTAAAATCTTTTCCAGTAAAAAAAAAGAGGGGGGCAGAGGGAAGAGTACCTAAATGACATAAATTTAAATATCATTGTACTAATATGATACAAAAACTTAACATTAGACTAACATGATTAAAAATTAAACTAAATTTAAGTACAAATTATGTCATGTTGATCAAGAATTGAGAATTTGAATAATGATGATCAATATATTAAAAAAAAAGTGGTTATTTAGGTAATTTTCTCAAAAAAAAAAAAAAAAAAAAACAACAACAACAACAACCTTAAAATCCAAACGACATTCCACGTGTTATCATTCATAAGCCTAACTTGTCCTCTTATTAATCTAGGGTAATAATTTGTTTGTTTAGTCCTTAAACTATGAATATTCTGTCACTTTAGTCTCTAAATTTTTAAGTTTAACAAAATTAGTGCTTGAACTTTATTTTATTTTATTTTATTTTTTTACAGTAGTTTTGGACTTTTGGTTCCTCACACTAAAATTGATAGAACAATTTCTAAAATTTAACATGTATAATTATATTCATATCGAATAATAAATAAAATTTTTAAACAAATTATTACATTAAGTTCAAAAAACTTTAGTTTTTAAGGGTTATAATAAGAATTAGGAGGAAATTTTTATTCTTAGTACAATTGTTTTTGTTAAAATTCATATTAATGTGGAGTTGAAGCAAGATTATATACACTAAATTAGAATGATATTATTTCATCAATTTCAATATCAATGACCAAATTTGTCAAAAATCAAAATTTCAGAGATTAATTTTGCCAAAATCAAAAGTTCTGAAACTAAAGTGATAGAATGTATATACTTTTGTGACCAAACGAATAAATTACCTATTAATCTATCCATAAATACTAATAGAACACATGCTTACAAATGTGATTATTTTTAGTTTCTAAGACATGATGACCACACGTTGCTAATCACGTTAAATTTCAAACAACCAAATGTCTATTTTAAGATAATATCTTAATTAATTAGTATAGTAATGATTTGATTAATTCCATCCGCCAACATATAGTTAGACACCAAATATAATTAATGATCCCGTAGTGTATGAGATAAAACCTTTAATAAAAATGAATCCATCAATAAAGTCTGATGACGCTCAAAGGAAAGATGTATGCATGAGGCTCGGAAATGTGTATATACTTCGGCACAAAATCAAGTACATGTAAGACTATTTTTGACAAAACTCCGGAATCGATGAAATTTCCTTATCGATTATTGAGGTCCAAGACTTAGTAACATTATGGTCATTGCTAACTATATATAGAAACAACTCTAATAGGACCAAAACACCGTCAAAATTTAGATATGATAGATAAACAACTAACACAAAAGTGGGAAAACCACCTCCTTTATTAGAATCAACAAACAAAAACACAAAATCCAAATAAAAGACGGTTAAGACATTGTCACTATTATACAAAAAACTACACATCACAGAACAAATTAAAATTAATCACACAAAAAAATTCATTTGCAATAAAACGAACCACGTTATCAAGAGTAACTAGGTTGTTGAAGCCGAGCTGCTGCAAGACCTTCCTGCACGTGACGACCATGCATCATTGCTAACTATCTCAGTCATGCCTTGTTCATTCCCACAACACTGATCTTCCTGCAACATGCTCACCTCTTTCAAGACTCTCATAGTCATATGATTCCCACCTTCATCTCTAAGGTTGGGAAATCAGAGATAGGCTGAATGTCATCACTAGAGTCCGGCCTCAAGAAAGAAAAATAATTGAGAAACCCTAACCTTCACATGTTAGAGATAGAGAGAGAAGAGAGAATAGTCCGTGATGTTACAAGAGTTGAAACAAACAATATAGGAATTATGTTCTAACATATAGTATGTAATGATATTTAAATTATATGTAATCATACACTTACTTAACATTTTTAAACTAAAAGATTATTAGTATTAGTATTTGTCATTAATTATTCAAAATAATAAGGACATCTAATTATTTTTAAAAACCTTTTTAGCTAAATAATAAAAAAAAAATGCCACCACGTCTAATGCATGGACATTATTGCTTCACACATTAAATCTGCTCTTCAAATGCTCTTCGTTCCCAACTTTCTGGTTTTTTTTTTCTTTTTCATTTTCTTTTAACTTGATTGGATCATATTTATTTGTTTCTCTCTCTCCTATTATAATTTGATTAGTTATTTTCAATTTTTGCTTCTCAGATGTAGTCTCCCTTTACCCTTTAAAACTTAAACTCTTAAAGGTATCACATATGTTATTCTATTTTGAAGAAATATTTGATATTAAATTGTAAGCATTTTATTGCTAGCAATTGTCACGTCTTACAAATGATCATAGAATTTTTATAGATGATGATCATCACTGTTGCGTCTTTTGATGACCATGAAACCGAGGCAGCTAAAGTAAATAAACGATTCAGCTGTCCTTTTCCTTTATGGATAAATTTCCTTTTCTTTTTTCTTCTTTAAAAAAAAAAAAAAAAACAACAACAAACAAACAAACAAATAAACTTGGTTCCATAACTTCCTGTCGTCAAAACTGATAAAGATCCAATCTAAAGAGAGGGCAACTCTAACTCCTATAATTATGGAAAGCCGTTAGACACCAAGAAAGCAGTCAACTCTTTTCTAGCAAATTTGGCACATTATTTAACTGGTATTCATGGATTTACACCATCTAAAATTAATATACTTTAATTTTTATTTCCAGTAAATGGTTTCTTTCCTTTAGGTATCATTCGTTCCATTCTTGTATTGCTTTTAGCCGTTAGTGCTCATATAGCCGTTAGGCTCTCATTTATATATAAACCTGTTTTGGGTTTTGTATTAATCAAGTGTGAAATATAACAAAGTACTCTATTTACACACAATCATCTTTCTCTTGTTATTTGCTAAAATTCATTTAAAACAAGTAAAAATCTAACTGGAGCCCATTAACCACTAGAATCTACAGGCATGTGACTTCCACGTAGGATATCTTAAATTCATTAGATTAACATTTTTTTTGGTAAATAAAATATTAGATTAACATATTGTTATATAGATATATAGATATATATATATATATATATTACTATTATGTACGTACAAGGCTGACTGTTTGTGGCCATCACACTTCGTTGGATGGGTCATCCATCCATTTTCTAAACCTTCTCTCTCTGATCCCTGTCTGTCTGTCTGTCTCTCTCTCTCTCTCTCAAGATGTCAAACTATCTGCTAAGGATATTGCTTGCCTTGCTCTTTCTCTCTATAGTTCCGCAGAAATCAGGTAATAACTAACCATCCCCATTTGAGCTTCTATGTATACAATTTACAAAACTTCACTTCATTGAAAATGCGGAGCTTGTTCTAATGATACTTCCCTGTGTTTATTGAAAGAAAAAACAATATAAGCAATTTGCACATAATATCATACATACAAAATGTCATGTTGCAATTCTTCTTCTAGTACTATAGAAATTTCATTCCAGTCCTTTCAAACAAAGTTTCTTCCTCATTCTACGGTCGAAAAAGTCGAAAAAATATGAGAATCGAGAGATTACTTGTGGTTTTTCAATTCTAACAAAGTGGTGGTGTTATTGTGATACATTAGAAGGGGAATTTGATGAGCAATGGTGCGTAGCAGACGAGCAGACCCCGGACGATGAGTTGCAGGCAGCCTTGGATTGGGCATGTGGGAAAGGAGGGGCTAATTGCAGTCAGATTCAGGCCAACAAACCTTGCTATTTGCCAAACACCGTGAGAGCCCATGCCTCTTATGCCTTCAACAGTTACTTTCAGAGATTCAAACACAATGGAGGATCTTGCTACTTCAAGGGTGCTGCCCTTATCACAGAACTAGATCCCAGTAAGTAATTTTTTAACTATCTACTCTTTAGGAAATAGTTATTGGTCTTTTAATCATCTAATATTGTGTGCATTAAGTTTCTAATCTGTATGATTTTGATATAATCTGGTGTTTAGAAACACGTAGTACTACTAATATCATGTTAAGGCTCTTGTCGATCTTTTTGAGATTCGACTCTCGTGTCTTATTTTATACCATTCTAATAATATCATATCACATCAATTAGAATATCATACTATATCACTTAATAGATCATGACATTTATAATATTTTAAATAATGTGAGAAGATATATGTAAAGACACATGTGAATCAAATCTGTTTGTTTTGGATTTACTTTACATGGTAATGGGGTCGAGATGGATGTTATAACTTGTACGCAAATGTGCCGTGAATGTAGGCAATCAGACCCATGTGAGCTTTGGGATTCCAATATGTGGGGTTGATGGAGTTGCCTTTTGTTATTATGACAGAAGGGATTACTCAGGAATCAAATTAGGGGACGTAATTGCCAGTTTGAATCTGATCAATTAAAAAGCACTGTGGCAGCAGCCCAGTTGTAAAGATGTAAGAAATACTGTACAAATTTGAGCTTGGAGCTGTGATTTAAGGCGTAACAAAGTGTTAGTTTTATATGACTCGGATAACGCGTATGTGGTTAGTTTACCGGAGCTTTTGTTGGAAACATGGATGACATAATAAGGAAAAATGCTTCATATCCCTAACAGGGTTGGGTCCGAATGTGAGATAAATTAATAATTATGCATGAACTGTTCACATCCCGATCTAATTTCTTATCGGGTTATTTAATAGTACTTCATAATAAGTAAACTACTTTAGTAGCGATTCCATCTCCAAATATATATACTAAACTTTTTTTTTTTTTTTTTGAATTATTTGCTTTCAGGTTATAACTCATGCCACTACGAGTTTCTTCCCTGATTCCAGGAAAATTGTGATTCAGCCCGAAGTATGATAAGAAACAAGAAATTTATTGTCTTAAATAAAGGCCTTCATGTATTGTAATAACCATTTTCTCGTTTTCGGCTATATATATATATATATTTTTTTTGTTCCTTTTTTTGTTTCCCTTTAAAATTGAAAAAAAAAAAATATATATATATATATATATATGTACCACTGTGGCAAAAAGTTGTGCCTGGTGATGCCATAGTCAACATGAACTTTTTTTAGTTTTGTTTTCTAATTTTTGGGATTGAAAACTTATGCCTCGTTTGGTGAATGAGTTTAAACTCAAATTTTTCATCTCAGTTTTTGTCTTTTTCTGAAAAGTCAACAAAAATTATAACTAGTTTTTAAAAAGTCAACCAATTTAAACTTAAAAATTTAAGTTTTTAAAAAGTCAACCAATTGATTTATATGAACTCTAACATTAATATATCTCAACATCATGCGACTTTACAGTCATGCAACGTCAAAATTGCATAACTCTACATGAAACATCATTGATGTTGTTTTGTCCATGTACCAATAATGAAGAACATAAAGCAAGCATGAAAAGATTCTAACATAAAACAATTAGGATCTTGATAGTATTATCTTGAGATAGTAAGACTTACACCATGTGGATCTCGTGTACAACTCACAAGAATTAACTAGAAATGGAAAGTTATGTGCCAAAAAAAAAACAAAACAAAAATGGAAAGTCACGTAGTTGCAAATTGTCCCAAATTATATGTTTCATATGTCTATTGTGGTCGCCTAAATTGAAAATTTTGCAGATATTAAAATCATGAAGTTGTGTCCTTAAAAAAATTGTGAAGTTTGTGCTAAACATGGGCCTGCTGAGATCTTCCCACGTTTTCTGAGTGGACTTCCAAAATGTACAAACATATGCAAAGCCCACATGTTTAACATTCTTGTTTTCAGCTTGGAATCAATCTTACTAGCTAGGAAATTGTTGAAAAGAAAAGCATTATGTTGCTTCTTTAAAATAAAAAATAAAAATAAAAAACTAGTTGGAGCTACGTGCGGAAACTCAGGTACAAAACTAAATGTTATTATGTATTTAAAAAGTTGATATTGTAAACTATGGATTTACATACTAATCTAATTTTCTTAAATTCACCTTGAAAATAATTTTAAAGTTTTTTGTTTTTTAAGGGTATAATGCCTATGACAATAATTTAGTAGAAAGATATGAAAGCGCTCTTAGATTTTCAACATCTGGGTTCTTAAATAGACCTCTTCCTTTCTCGGTTTTGAAGACATGCTTATGCTTTTGTTACTTTGAAGACATACCCATGCTTTTGCTTTTAGTTAATAGAAGAAGAAAAACAATGGAATATGTGGATAAATTACCTTTTCTAAAGAATTTTTTTTTAAAAAAAAAAACAAAGCTACAGAAATTTCGTAAAATTAGGAATGATCGTTTTGAGAAAACGATCAATTAATAATGGATCAATATCAATACGTAATTTTCACTTGTTATAATGGTCAATCATTGATCGATGTGGTCAATTTACTGAATAAATAAAATTTCGATAATTAAGTTAAATAAGTGTTTAAAAGTTATCTATTAACCGCAGAAAAGTAGTGCCTAGTGATGCCAATGTCAAAATGAACTTTTCTTTAGTGATGCCGTAGTTTTGATTTATATGGACACCGGTATTGATATATCTCAACATCATGTGAATTTTACAGTTATGCAACGTCAAAATTGCATAACCCTACATGAAACAAACATTGTTGTCGTTTTGTCCGTGTAGCAATGAAGACCACAAAGCAAGCATGAAAAGGTTCTAACATAAAACAAGTAGAATCTTGGTAGTATTTTCCTGAGATAGTAAAGACTAATACACCATGTGGATCTCATGTAGAACTCACACGGATCAGCTAGAAATGGAAAGTCACCTAGTTGCCAATTGTCCCCAATTATATGTTTCATATATTTAGTATGGCCGCCTAAATTGAAAATTTTGCAGATATTAGAATCATGAAGTTGTGTCCCTGAAAAAAATTAAAAAAAAAAATTTTTTTTAAAAGGAAAGATTTATACAAAAGAGCCATTTTGAGACACCACTTTTAAAAAATAAACATATTTTAACTTATTTATAAATCTGAACAAATTTTAAATTGTCTTACTTTTTTATTCCATGTTTACCCTTCCAACTTTTTTTTTTTTTTTTAATTTCTGAATTGTTTTTTTTTTTTTTTTTTTATGGAAAAACCGCTTGTCACTACTTGTTTACCATTGTAGTGTCTTCATTTTGTGGGAGCACGTTTTAAAAAAAAAAAAAAAAAAAATTTGTTGATAGGCGATATTTCATTTTTAAAATTATATGTTATATTTCACAGTAAATGTGAGATTTTTAAAGATTGAGATTTTTTTTTTCTTTTTTTCTTTTTTTTTTTTTTCATGAACTTATTATCTAAAAACACTTTTTTTTAAAAAATGACAATATGTTTTTCCATTCTTTGAACGTCTGCAACTATTTTTATCCCGATTTTCTCTGTAATTTTTTATAAAAAAAAATTTCTATGTACCTTTTAAAGAGTTTGTTGGTAGTGATCCTGCATTTTCCGTTGTTTCCCAGATATTATATATTTATATGATAACTACATGTATTTGCATTCTTTCTTAAGATATTTATATAGAGATGTTGTAATTTCCGGTTTCAAAGGTTTTGATTTTCAATGTTGTCATGTGCTTGAACAACGTTATATCAAATAGGTGTTCTCTCGATTGTTAATTCGCCATATTGGCATAGTCATTATGATATTGCCTGTATGATAATTCTTATTACCTTTTCCACTTTAACGAAAAGATAAACCGAAGAAAATGACTAGGTAAGTATTATATTGAACCAACAATAAAATGATCAATAGATTAGTATATAAAATAATAAAATGACCAATGTCAGTAATATATTAACCAAGAAAAGCTAGCAACATAATGACCAAGTCACAACGTTACATGGCCATCTGCAAATTGTATTGTGTTTGCTAGAACGTGTAAGTATGATAACTGAATTATTATGCTTAGGATTATGTTAAGAGGGCGATTATAATGAACATAATGACTATAAAGACATATGAAAATCACATTGTTACAATACAAACAACATTTCATAATTATTACAATGACGACAATGTTCATGTCAATATTAATAGTATCAATGATTTGGTTCCATTTTGTAGGCAGTGTCTGAGCATAATGGTTCGAAAATCACAATCTTTAGGATATTGACCAAATCACAACTGTTAAATACGATATTTAATGAATCGCTAATAAAGAGGGAAGAAAATCCTTTCAAAAATTAATAATAATAAAGAGGGAAGAAAATCGTGAAAACGAAGGAATTGTAATTTTAGTTTTTTTTTTTTAATTTCAAATACACGCAAATTAGGGAGAGGAATAACCAACTTTTTTTAATTTGAGAAATTAAGGAGCCTAATTTTTAGGAGAGTCTGATTTTTCTTTTTCTCTAAATTAGACGTAATTAAGGGTATTTTTGTCAATAGAATATGATCAGTCTTCTTTTTTGTTTAATTTTGTAAATATATATTTGTTTTTGAACCTTTTTTAACACTAGGATCAAATGGCTATATATGTAAATGATAAAAAAAAAAAACAAAAAAACAAAAAAAAAACAAAAAGTATGAAGTTGTGTTAAACATGGGCCTGCAGTGATCTTCCCACGTTTTTGGAGTGGACTTCGAAAATGTACAAACATATCCAAGGCCCACAAGTTTAACATTCTTTGTTTTCAGCTTGGCATCAATCGTAGACCTTAATTTGCCCAAGTTCACTGAACAACCTGTACTAGCTAGGAAATGGTTGAAAAGAAAAGCATTATGAATTAATTGCTTCTTTTAAAAAAAAATTAAAGTTAAATAGTTGAACTTACAGAGGAAGGAAGAATTGAACTAAGGCTGACCAATTTTTTTTTTTTTTAAACGAGAATTTTATTAAATTTAATAAGGAGATACAAAGACACAAAATATAACAAATAACCTCGTATTACATGAGACAAAATATTTCAATAAGAATAGATCCATCAGTAAATTATGATGATGTTAAAAGGAAAAGACTTATACTTAAGGCCCGATAACGGGTATATACCTCAGTACACTAAAATCAAGCATATGTAAGGCTCTTTTTGACAAAATTCGGACAATCGATGGAGTATCCCGATCAGGTTAATACATGCTAGAGAATGATCTATAGAACAAAAAAGTGTCGTGGACGTCCATCCATTGATCAGCATGAATCGAACATATATTTCGAGTAAATTTTAAGTGAAGATTCGTAATAATAAATATAGCTAAAAAATAGAACAATAATGTAACTACTATTATGGGTCCAAAATTCTTCTCCAGTCGTGTGCGTTCAGTCCAGAAGCCTATTGAAATTTCTTCAGAGCAAACATCTGTGTTGTTTAAACAAGGGCATGAGATCTTCTGCCATGGTTCAGGGTGTATTTCCAAAAATTCTTACAAACATGCCCAACAAAATGGGATATATGTCTTAACTTAGAAAACCAAGATCCACATTTAAAACTCTTGTTTTTGGTCCGTTGAACGCCCTCTTGCAAAATCAACTTTTGATATTTACATTTTTGTTTCCTTCTATAAGGACTTTCATTCCACATATTCTCAATAATTCATTGGTCACTTTCACCGGTTATATGTCAATTACCAGGCACCTTTCACATCTAAGAAAACGTTTGGTATCTTCAAGACTTGGAATCTCCCAAGTCTTTGATCTATAGGGTGTAATACATATATATATATATATATATTCAATTATCTATATATATATACACACACACACACACAAGGACAAGTCCAGCTAAAGTCAAATTTAACGTATTCAGCATGCATAATATAGTGACCAATAATCGAGATGTTACAAGGAAGTCAAGAGTATACTTTGGAATCTTGCACGAAATGAAACCCAACAAAAAAAAAAAAAAGGTTGTGTTCATTTGAGGTGAAAATTACACTGTTGTGTTTTCTAAAGACTCTCTCTCTCTATTTATACATATGTGTGTGTGTGTGTGTGTATATATATATATATATATATATATATGACCGTTTGTTCAAACGAAGTGGTGATACAACAACCATAACGTTTTCAATAAGTATGCTTGTGAAATCAAATTGAACCAATTCCTAGTCTATTATTATATGCGAGCTACAACTTGCATTTTATTTCTTTGAATATATGTTTCACTTCAACCAATCGAAGCCTGTTTCCCAAACTTTCGTCGAATGTCAAAATCTTTCCCAAAAGGATATATTTGTAGGAAAGCAGAAAAAAAGCTAAATAGCATTAAAAAAAATACATTATTTATTTAAATTTTTTGGTACCTACTACTTACCTTTAAATGTTTTCTTTAAAAAGGTCTATATGCTCTAATTTTTTTAAATCCCAATTTTTTTTCCTATGACAAATCTAATATTGCGAGTTTTGTTCCCCCACCCCCCCCCCCCCCCCCCTTTCTTTTTTCTTTTTTCTTTTTTCATTTTAAGACAAGTCACAATAATTGGAGTGTTTCGAGTGATGCTTACTAAACAAAAAGTTATATTATTAGTGCATTTGGGAAGCCCCAAAGTTTGGGGTGTCCGTTATTTTTAGAGAGAGAACTCAAGCAAATGTATGAATGAAAAATAAAAAAAAAATTAAAACAAAAAAACAAAAAAATAAAAATAAATAAAAATAAAAAAAACCTGAACTTTACATGTTTACTACTTACCCCAACATTTGAGGTGGGGCGAGACAAAAACATGTAGTCATCATAATTGTGCTATTCCATGCAACGTGTCTTTCCAAAGGTCCATATGAAGTGCAATTTGGGAAAAGTAATTCCTTGCTTTCTAGGTACCCATTTATTGTGGGAAATCAAAGAAAGGAAGAAACAAATGTAGATCCATGAAGTGCAATTTGGGAAAAGTAATTCCTTGCTTTCTAGATGCCCATTTGTTGTGGGAAATCAAAGAGAGGAAGAAACAAATGTGAATCTTTTACTGATTTGACTCGTATACCTCCTTTTACGTCCTTTAAATAATAGCATAATATGATCTATGAATTAACGATATGAACTTTTTGTTGATATATATATAATATGATTTTTTAATTGGTATGACATTTTAATTTACATGTTATTATGACACTATTGAAAAAAATATAAAAAGAGGACAAGAACAATTCGAACTCAACTTTAGCACGCAATATTATTGAGCCTGCGTATGAATGCCTAGCTAGTAAGGTCCTACATGTGACAAATAAATTGGTGATTACAAAGGAGAGCTCAGTAGTGCAGGTCTCAGAGATTGGAAAGTAAAAAAAAAAAAATTTCGAGTTTCAGAAAAGGATGGTCCAAATTAGGGCACAAAAAGTAGGAACATTGGTCCTACATGTGACCCAAAATAGAAAACAAAGAAAATTGTTTGGAGCTTTGGGGTTTGAAGCCTGTCTTTGGGGGCATTTGCATCTGCAGTACTTTGCCTTTGTTTAACTTTGAGAAGATAAGGACAAAACTAGAAAATGCAAAGGCAGAAAACTTGTCAAGGCAATCTCCCAAAGGCCTAACATGGTCGGCAATCCTGACTGGGATGTTTGGCTACAAAGTCAAGCTTCATCATTTATTATTATTATTATTATTATTATTTTTTTTTTTTGGGTGCTTCACTTCACTCTCATAGAGCTTGGTAAAGTTTTTACAGACATAAAGTTAGACTTCCCACTAGTAGGTTTTCTTTCCTTTGATCGGGGAGGGTTTTACAATATGACATGAAAAAATACCTCATATTAAGATTTTATCTTTGAACCATTATATATACGTCGGATTCTGTTAATTTTAATTGATTTTAATCCGATCTAACGATCAAAACCATACAAAAAAAATATATATCATATTATGAAAGAAAATCTTTATAATGTATAACGAAACTAATAACTAACTTTTAATGAGTAAAAAAGCCGGAATAAAAAGTTATTTCAGTTTTATACATGTAGAATTAATTTGGACATTTCGTCAGTCATGATTATACTTTTTATGATATTTACTATTGTTCTATTTTGTTTTTGTTTTTGTTTTAGTTATTTTCTAGCCTCCTATTGGTAGGTAAACACGCTTGTTTCATGGGCAGCCCAAATGGAATCAGCTATCGGCTCGGGCATGCCTGTAATCATTCCTAAAAGCTTTTTTTTTTTTTTTTTTCCCCTCTCCAATATATCTAACTACGTGTCCATATTTTATGTCAAAATTTCAAAATAACATGATTTTTAAGCAAAACATGGTATTTCCTTCGGAAAAAGAATAAGTAGTACTAGACTTTGTGTGTGTGTGTGTGTGTGTGTGTGTGTGTGTTTTCTCTGCTTGTAAGTATTTTTTTTAAAAAAATAACCCGTGTCCTTTTGACGTTATATAGCCACATTACTAATTGTACGTCATGTCAACTATTACATCCACATGGCCACGCTCACTCTGCACATGAAAATTTGTAGTCTGAAAAATACCACATGAGCAATTAGCGGACGAGAAAAAAAGACAACAAATAACCTATCTCATAAGCAATAAAAGAGTTTCAAATGGCCATTTGTTACGAGAAAAAGTTAGCATCCGTTTGATTGATCGGTTGAAAATAAAATTTTAAGTTTGAGTTAGTTAACTTTTTAAAAATTAATTATAATTTTTATTGATTTTTCAGAAGAAGATAAAAATTGAGATGAAAAAGTATAATTTAATTGGAGTTAAATTTAAACGTCAAACAAATTTTTAGACTTGAGCTCGTCCATAGCTAGAATTGTGTTCGTCCGCATGCATGCAACTTTCATAATAGTAGAAGTTGTGATTTGACGACGGTGACTTTCTACGATGATAAATTTTGATCATCATAAAATATGCATGTGACAGCCATGCAAATTCTAACAAGGTACTTTTGAGTCATTGACGATGTACAAAAAACACCATTTCTTTTAACAATGGTTTTCTCAAGAACCATCGTCAAAATGCTGCAGGAAAAAAAAAAAAAAGAAGTTGTCTATATATTTTTCAGTTTTCTGCAGTGCAGCCTTTCGTGGTTTCGCATATCAATTTGTTGACTGTAACAATATTTACAAGTAAATTATATACGTATAAAATCACAAATATATTAGCCCCATTCACTTTTAACTTCATCTAGGTGTGCGAAAGTATAGTCTTGATTGTTACCAAATTAACCATCGAATATCGAAGATTATGTCCCGCATGTAACGTAAAATATTATATCTAACTAATAATGCATAGAATATGTGGAATGCAGATACTATCTTTTATGTTACATGCGGGACATTATATCATTTAATGGAGAATACGAAAAACATGAACACGATGAAACTTACCCAATAACAATTGCTCTTAAGTCTTTAGGAACCTCTTTACCAAGAGGATGTAGCCAATGTCACCAAAAAAAAAAAAAAAATTATAAACTCCTAAAAGTTTTACCATACTAATCTTAATCCTAAATCCTTTTTCTAAACAAGGAACTATTTAGCACATACCTAAATCTTTGTTTATTCTAATTCCCAATCCTAAATCCTGAATTGTTAAATCTTTTTTCCTTTTCTTCATTCTAATCCTAGAATTCATCAATAAATCCTAAATTCGGTTTTCCTTTTCTTAACAACATAATATAAGAAAGAAAATCCTAAAATAAACCCTATAATCTTAAAAATCAAACCAACACTAACATTAATCTAATCCTAAATCTTAAAAATCAAACCAACATTAACATTTAAAAAAATTCCATAAAATAAATCTTTTTAAAAGCATTTTCGACACATAACTTGTTCTTAAGTTGCACCAAGACTAAAGTTTCCAAAATAGGATTTTTCTTAGTGTGTCAAAATTGAACAATTCATTTATGCCTTGTGTACGATCGATCGGTGGGTTAAAATTTCCAATAGAGAATCATCTTTGCCTTCGTCCTAGTCCGTACTTTTCTAGTTGTTGGACAGTGAGTCAAAACGAGGAATTTTTTTTGCTTGTTTTCGAGTTTTAAGCACTTATGTGGTATGAATTAGTATCATCTATCAATGTTATTGCTGCTAACTTGCTATGAAGACTTCAATATATATATATATATATATATATATATATCTCAATCTTAAATTGCATAAGTTTCATCTTTTATTAGAACATTGATTTCAAACACACTCCTAAGCCAACCTTGTAATAACAAGCATTTATTGAGTGTCTACACATCTCTTAGAAATAATTTGTATCAAATCCATCACCAGGAGAGAGAACCTTGAGTGACCAAATTTTTCACATCCAAAATCAAATCTAGAGGATGTCAATATCCCTTGTGTAAATTTGGTGTGATTAGGATAGCAAACATCCAAAGTCAAATTGTTGCAGTAGTTGTGGTGAGCCTCGGGTTGAGAAGTAACTGTTTTGTACATGGGGAGATCAGGTCGAAAAGTTGATCGAGATAGAGCTGGTGGCTGCTTGACCATAGTGAACGTATCTTTATCGTCGAACCACTATAAAATCGGGTTTGTATCTTCTTTCACCGGCCTCCTTTTTTTTCAATTATTTATTTTGATTTGTGAAACTTGAATTCTAGTGCGTAATTGTTAATTTGTCACATTTATTTGATTTTCCGTAAATTGTAACTTGATTGTATTGTGAGATTGATTATTGACGTATATAATATTATTGGCCACTAATCTTTCTAGCAATTTTAAAATGTTTTGAAAAATTATTTTAAAATCTAGTTCATCCTTCTATTATTGGGCTAACACACATAATCCCGCATGCATGTGTTGTGTACTTTTTGTTCCCCATAAATAAATAAACAAATAAAAACTAGGCACGTTTTACGCATTATTTCTTTTTTTTATTTTTTTATTTTTTGCTTTAAATTGAATCTAATGCGAGCATCGTATTTTCCAACGTTTATTGATATTTGCGGTCATTATTTTAGTTCTCCCCGTTGTATTTTGGTATTTTAATATATTTAGTGATCTATCACATCATTTAGCAAATCGTCAATGTTCAAACATTGATATCGCTTCTTTCATCGTCAATCACTAGTTCAACTCGTAATAAAGTCTTTCTATTTTGTTTTCTGCACGGCAAAAAGACAAAAGAAAAGGCCAAAAAAAAAAAAAAAAATCCAATCTTAAAAAGATTTTACTAGATTGGCATATTGTGTACTATTGACTTGATTATATCATGAAAGAAGTACTAAATAAAGTTACAAGTGTCTCCCCTCTTTCAATTGCCCAATCTAGATCAATCTATGAGTTTAAATGACTAACTATAATTAGGAATAAGTTTCCACACAGAGAAAAATTAACAACACATAAATTTAACTAGTTTGGAGAATATCCCAATTTCCTAATTTGTTCCATCTTTCTTGATGTTGGAGGCAAAGAAATTAATTAATTAAACTAGATATATAATTTTTTTTTTTTGGCTTCTCGATCAAATTAAAAAAGAAAGAAAAAGAAAATGGAAAAAGAATCCCCACTAAAATAATGATGTAACTTATACATCATATTCCATAGTGGTCGATTTCCTTGCCGACTGGAACCTGTGAATCATGACAATGAATGAAAGAAAGAATAAGATCATGATCTAGAGGGTCATTTTCACTTAATCTATCTCACTTGAGCTTCAAGCAAAAAAATACCAAGTAAAAATTTACTTGAAGCAAAACTCTTATATATATATATATATATATATATATATATATCTCTCTCTCTCTCTAATATACACCTAAAACAAGACAGAAGGCACAAAAGTCTACAGTGACAAAATGGGAGAGCATCGAGGAAAGGGGGGGATTGATGATAAGAGTAACTGAGATTGATAAGGTTACATCTCACTTTGGAGGGGACAAGGAAACAACGAGGTTCGTCACCCTTTTCTTTTCTTTTCTTTTCTTTTTTTAATTCTTTTGCACATTTTGATTCCAAAGACTAAAAAAAAAACTTATTATTCTGAAGGGTTGGAATCACTTGTATGACAAACGTAAGTGGGGATTTTTCTTTTCAGTTTAATAGATATGCCAACGCAAGAGGAAATTTAATAATATAATTTTAAATTACGTCAGCTTCATGAGGGGTATGTTCACGGCTTTAAAAATTCTTGATTTCTCAATATTTTGAATTAAATTAATTCCTCCTACATTCATTAATTAGTTATTTTCATTGAATATTTGTTCTTCTAGAAAATGAATAATTTTTTTTGTAATCTTATGCCATCCATATCTTGTACCCACTCAGATTACACATATGAAACTCCATCTCGGCAGCATGCGCATAAAGTGATGGATCAAATTGAGTAAGCTCAAATAATAATACTATATATATATATATATATATATATCTCCACGAGGAAGGAATTTGTAACACTTATCTATAACATCCGTGCAATCAACTAGTTCTTCAGTAATTTTTTTTTTTTCAACTGCTTTGCAGGTTTTTTACTAATATATTTAACACATTTTTTCCTCTAGGGCATGGATTGCGGTCGTTGAATTTTGAGTCAGCATGGTTTAAAAGTAATAATTTATTTTTGCTTAAAGTTGGGCACAAATCCATTAGAATAATGGCTCAATCTAATAATTTCATTACAAGGTCTTATTTTACTTACATCAACGATTGAAATCTCGTACCCTAACTGCTACATGGAACACAAATCAAAGTCAATAAAATTGAAGAAATCTATAAAAAAAAATATTTCTGTATCAAAGTGTTCTATAAGCACTTTAGAGGGTTGTTAAAGTTTTGAAAGTTTATGGAATCAACCATGTTAAAGGTTTTTCAATGTTAGATGTCAAGTTCAAAAATTTTGGTAGAGAGGAAATCAAATAATTCGAGTTTGGATAAGGTTTTTCACCCCGAGTTTTACTCCGCTATTCATAGAGGCTAGGCCCCAAAAATAGCCATACTCCTGCACAACTAGCACTAGCACACCATTTCATTTTGGTTTCTCCAAACGTGCAGGAACTAATAATTAACCTTCAATGGAGATAAAAAGTACTTAGGGATGTTTAATTAAAGGGAAAAAGATTAGGGTAAGATAATAACATGTCATGAAATGAATAATTGTAATAATTAAATGTCAAAATGGGAGTTTGAAGAGAGAATAAAAGTGAAAAGGACAAAAAAGGGGGAGGTGCATGTTAGCTGAAGTGGAAAGGCAAAGGCCTCCAATTTCCTGTGTCATTCCCCCTAATTATGTTGTCCTTCGCCGTAAGATTCTCTCTCTCCCTCTCTTACTTCGAATAAGGGTACAAACTCAATATTTTAAAATAGAGTCATGCGTAATATTATTATTAGACTATATTCTCTCTTAATTTCTTTATATTTTTAAAGAATTTTGTTGTAAGTATTATATTTAATTTCTAAGATGTTGGGACGTGATATAAAAGATACTCAATGGTAAAGTATAATTCAAAACTATTGAATTTTTATCCTATCGTATTTTTCTTAAACTAAGAATATTTTAATATGATCTATCTATTGAAGTTTCATCATCTTATCATACTTTTTTTCATATGGTATAATTTTGACGTGATGTGATCTCGTCCATCAGATAAAATCTATCTATGACTATCAGATAAATTAAAGTTGTATGTTAGATTAGAAAGGCATCCATATCTATCACATTTTTTTTCCTCTCATCTACATATCTCAACCGTGTGGATTAGTGTCTGTCTCGGGTTGATAAGAATAGGGTGGGTCATGGGTGGGTAAGAGAGATCCCAAGAATAACTAATAATGTATTAAAAAGGGAAAAAAAAAAAAAAAAAAAAAACTTAAGGTCCGTTTGGTGAATGAGTTTAAGTTGAAAATTTTTATTGACTTTTCAGAAAAGACAAAAACTTTTTCAGAAAAAGACAAAAACTAATATGAAAAAGTACAGTTTCAACTCAAACCCCAAACGAGGCCTTATAACAAGAAGTGTATTTTAAGTTTATCAATAAGTATAATTATTTTAACCATTGATTAACTTTTTAACCATTTGATTTTCAAGTCTTTTCATCAAAAATTTATAACGCGCAATACAAAAATACTTTAAGATATAGATCAGACCCTTAAAAAGTTAATTTATGATTAAAATAATAGCACTTACTAATAGAAAAAAGTATAATTTTTTTTCTAAAAAAAATACATAAAGAAAACGATTAGTGTTAGCATACCCTAATCGAAGGGGTTCCTAAGGGCCATAACGCTTACAGGATTAACCACTGCCAGTGGTAAGAAAACCCAAGAAAGTATAATTGTTAAAATAAGTTTTGTATTTGAAAAATCCCTTTCTTTTAATGACCGTAACTTTTAGTTTTACTTGAAATACAATTTTGCCCCTCAATAAGTCACCGGTAAACCCATTGGTTTCTACCTTTACCGTGGGTTTGTGAAATCTTTTTGATGAGGAAAGTTACCATTAATTATGGTCCAATCATGACGTTAAGGTACTTTTTCAGATTCCAATTGGGATTTTCTGGTTTTAGGAAAATGCTAAACTGTAGTTGATCCGTATCGCTGCTGGTTTTCTATTGATTAGACAAGAAAAAAGGGAGTCGTTCTTTTTTTTTTTTTTGAAGACAAGAATGAAGGAGTTAGTCTTTAAAACCAAAAAAAAAAAAAAAATGTTCCTTTTCTTTCCCATTTAACAATCCTTGTTTGTAAATTAACTAGTCTACTATAGAATATAGCTTAATTTTTTATTGGACCCTCTTAACCAGTCACACTTATCATCATGGAAAAAATAATAAAAATAAAAGCATGCTAACGTGGAAACTACTCTAGAAAAATACCAAAGATAATTGCTATAACTTGTAGATAATTATGTTCCTAGTGAACTTTTTCTTGTCTGGAAAAGAAAAATGAAAAAAAAAAAAATCAACTAGGCTACCGTAAGTTGCAATTTCATTTGTCTGAACTTGACCATAAAATATATTCTAAAGAAGAAAAAAAAAATTGACCCCAAAATTCCAGTCAACTTGCCACATAATAAAGACTTTCTTAAGGGGGAAAACTGATAACATGTCACTCTTCTAATGTAATGGAGGGTATTTTGGTCTCTAAGAAACAATATAAATATATTTAGAAAGATGGTTACTAATTCTAACGTGTGATGGTTCAAAATTTAGCGACTGGATGATACAATCAAATTATCTTAGCTGTGTTTATAAAGAAAGTCCTCAATTGCAATTTTCATTTTATAAAAAGGAGTCGAGATTTATTATGTGAACTGAACTTTTATTCTATACATATTGTTATATTGGTCCTTACATCAACTTTTAATTATATGATATGTCAGTATCCACATTAAAAATTAATAGTACTATTAGAGTATGGTGACCCAAATTCTGTTTGGCCTGACCTGAAAAGCTTGTGGTGTTATATTTTTAGTGAAACTTTAATTATGAGATTTTTTGGGGGTATGTAGTGGTAGCAGAGGGATTGAGCTGACTGTTTTAGGGTTTGGGTATATAAATGATATAATTTTTAGGTTTTATCATTATGTTTTTTTGATGTAGTCATTCCCTCTTGTATTGATATTTGATTTAGTGGATTTTCTTCTCCTATGTCTGTGGTTTTCCTGTCTAGGATTTTCCACATAAATTTATATGTTCTTATTTTTCATATTTTCTATTACTTATTCTGATTGTTATTTTCATAACAAATACAACACGTAAAACTATTTTTAATTATAGATCAAATTGTTATAATGCTAATCAGATAATTAAAACATCAGCACCTATTAATTAGAGAAAAATACACGCACCAACATGTTTAAAAAAAATAATAATAAAAGTGTGAGGTAGTTTTTGTTTTGAATTTGGATGCATTTTTACATAAATTGATATAAAGGAGTCATGAATAAAAGAAGAGAGGAATCGAATCCCAAGTATACATCTCAGTGGTCGTATAAAGTAGTTTCGAGGCCACCCAGGTGCTTTTATTACAGCTCACTATTTTTTTTAGTACACACTACAAGGAGCGCGTTTTTCTTCCTCTCTCTCTCTCTCCTCACTCTGTTCTGTCTTCTCTATCCACTGTCTGTAGTTGTGACAGAGTTTCTGGTCTTCACAGGAATTCAAAGCTTTCAGATTCCCAACTCAGGTACCCTTCTGTCAAAACCCACTCACCTCTCCTCCATTATCTTCTACCTTACAACTTATTTCCCCCACAACCTCAATTTTCATATTCTCTGTCTCTCTAGAAATTCTCTGTTTTTTTTTTTCTTTTTTCCTTTCTACTCAAATTTGCGGTTCTGCAAGATTGAGCATCTGGGTTTGTGTTTTTGTTGCGTGATTCGGTGTTACTGAGAATGGGATCCTGATGATTCTTTGAGGTGTTTGTGTTTTGGGTTTGTGTTCTTTTTGTCCCCTGTTTTTTTTTTTTGCTTGCCCTGTTTTCAATTTCCCTTGCTTTGTGATTCTTTGTTCATCGACTACATATTGATTCCATTGTGGCCAGCTTTTGGTTCCTTTCTTTTTCTATTTGTTTGTCTAAAGGACTTCTCTCTATATACTCAAATAGAGATTCAGAGAACTCTCAAAACATTTTTTGTCAGTTTATGATCTTTGGAAATTATTGGGGTCATATTTCCATAAAGTTTCCTTTTTTTTTTTAATTCATTTAATTGGAGCAACGTAAAGAAAATGTCTGATTTTGTTAATTTTAGTTTTAGAAGTTCCTTTTGGAAGGTTTCAGAATGTTGGGATGTAATAGAAGATATTTTTTTTTTAACTTTTTTTTTTTTTCAAATATTTGTCTCATTTCCTTGAATTCTTGAATTTTTTTTTAATTTATATGGTGTGATTATAATGATCTCCACTCTATCTTTCTGCAGATTAGGCTGAAACCATATTCGACTGTACCATTTCTGCAAAGAACAACTGGAAATTTCACCCCAAAAGATCAATCAGATTAGGCTGAAACCATATTCGACTGTACCGACGTTTTCCCTGCCAATTGTATGGACATTTCATGACGCCCATAAGAAGCCAGCTTTGAGCAAAAGAATATCGGCCGAGCTGGAAGAACAGCCCTTGAATAAGGGTAAAACGTCTCAGATTTCTGTAGCTATTTTTGTAAATGCAGATGTCACAAAAGCGCAGATTTTCAAGCATGTCCAATAAGTTATACTATCAGCCAATCCAAGAAGCGGAGGCTTACTGCCTGCCTCAGTTCCGATCCTTGGATCGCGAACTTTCGTACAACGACAGCAGCCAAGGCTCCCATTTCTCTGCTAAGAATTCGCTTCTACCGTACAGCACTTTGGAATCATCCACGGCGAATGGCGGTTATGCTATCTACAACTCCCCGTCAACTGTCAGTTTCTCACCTAATGGAAGCCCAATGTCGCAGCAAGATTCTTATTCCTACATACCCGATCAGCACCACTCACCCGACAACGCCTATGGCTCTCCGATTAGCGGCTCTTGCATAACCGACGACATGGGTGACTTGAAGTACAAGCTGAAAGAAATTGAATGCGCGATGCTAGGTCCTGATTTGAGTCTTCTCAACAACTATGACAACGCGTTTCTGACTGGGATAAGCAATACTTTCTCACAAGGGACCGAGAGCTGGGGACAGATTGTGGAGTCTATCTCGAAGAGGGATGTGAAACGAGTCCTGATCTCGTGTGCAAAAGCGGTGGCGGATAACGATCTGTTAATGGCACAATGGTTGATGGATGAATTGCGCCGGATGGTGTCAGTTTCCGGCGAACCAATCCAAAGGCTAGGAGCCTACATGTTGGAAGGACTCGTTGCGAAACTCGCCTCCTCGGGGAGCAATATCTACAAAGCGCTGAAGTGCAAAGAGCCTGCAAGCTCTGAAATGCTCTCTTACATGCACATCCTCTATGAGCTTTGCCCCTATTTCAAATTTGGATACATGTCGGCAAACGGGGCCATAGCGGAAGCAATGAAGGACGAAAACCGAGTTCACATAATCGATTTTCAGATCTCTCAGGGGAGTCAGTGGATCACTCTAATCCAGGCCTTTTCAGCCAGGCCAGGAGGACCTCCCCATATCCGAATTACAGGCATCGACGACTCCATGTCAGCTTATGCTCGCGGAGGCGGACTGGAAATTGTGGGGCGGAAGCTGTCCAAGCTTGCGGAGATATTCAAGGTTCCGTTTGAGTTCCATGCTGCAGCCGTGTCTGGCTCTGAGGTTCAGCTTGAGGATCTCAAGATTCGACCTGAAGAGGCTCTGGCCGTGAACTTCGCATTCGTGCTTCATCACATGGCTGATGAGAGTGTCAGCACCCAAAATCACCGGGACAGGCTGCTGAGGCTAGTCAAGAGCCTGTCTCCGAGAGTGGTCACTCTTGTAGAACAAGAATCAAACACGAATACTGCAGCGTTCTTTCCCCGGTTCCAGGAGACACTGAACTACTACACAGCCATGTTCGAATCCATCGACGTGACACTTCCGCGGGATCACAGGGAGAGAATCAATGTTGAGCAGCACTGCTTGGCAAGAGAAGTGGTGAATATAATAGCATGTGAAGCGGCTGAAAGAGTGGAGAGACATGAGCTTCTTGGGAAGTGGAAATTGAGGTTCAAAATGGCGGGATTTAGTCCATACTCTTTAAGCTCCTTGGTGAATGCCACCATTAAATCACTGCTAGAGAATTACTGCAACAAGTATAGGCTTGAAGAAAGAGATGGGGCTCTATATCTTGGTTGGATGAATAGATATTTGGTTACTTCTTCTGCATGGAAGTGAGAAATTTGAAGCTGAAATAAAACATATCCATGGAGGGAACACTTTTTTTTTTCTTTTTTAATTTAATTTTAAACTTCTTTCCTCTTGTTTTTGTTTTGTTGTTGGTTCACTTCTTATAAGAAGAGTGTATTTAGCTCTGAGTACTTTTCTCATGTTGCAGTAATCCATTTTGTTTTGGGGACAATTTGCAGGCCTAGAACCTCCTGTGTTTTACTGATGGAGAGGAAATACTGATACTCTGGGGTGATAATTACGGGCTTTGTATATGGACATCTGATTAAGGCGGCACAAATTTCTCCTTTTTCTTCCCTCTTTCACGTTTTATGCCGTTGGATTGACTTTTAACGGGTTTGATTTATAAATGTCCACGTTAAAAATTTAGAGCAGTACATTACTAGTTATAGATCAGACGACTAACACAGCAAAAGTTATCAATATAGTAAAATTAAGGTTTTTGTCATAGGCTTTTTCTTTACTAAGATCAATTAATGATAAAACGTGGTTCTCTAAGATCAACGTGTCTTGTGCCGGGTCAAAATATGCAAATAGTCCTTTTCTTCCACAAGCTGTTCTCTGACAAGGCTGATATGGACCTTATCAGAATTTCAATTGGTCTGATGGATTTCTTTTTTTTGTTTTTGACGAGGCATATTAAATGAGACATTAATGCAAATGTAATGGTTGAAAGGACTTGAGGCTTTTGGTGGTGTTAGTTATTTGGTTGTTTAAACCTTTTTTTTTTTTTTTTTTGAGCGGTACTCGAATTTTACTCTCATTTTTACTTTGATTAACTTTTGAAACATCCCAAAAGTAACCAATTTATCAGTTTGTTTTAGTTTTAATCCTTTTCGTTAATTCGATATTAATAATAACAAACTATGAATATGTTCCATTAGCAGAGTGTTATTATCTAGAAGCATCGCTTCGTATATTGGGCGCACTCTCAATACGGTGCTATATTCAATTAACTTCATGTGCTTATTCCATCCTCTTTAAAAAGTTAAAATAGATCGGGATTAAGTTAAGGACCAAATGTAAAATTAGGAATAAAGTTTGGGAACCATTTGTAAGTTTAACCCAAATACTTATTAGTGATACCATACAGATCTATATAAGAGAAACAAACGAAAGCATGTTATCAGTTTGATGAATCTTTCTTTTTAATATATATATATATTATATTATATTTTAATGAAAAGTATCCGTTTGATGAGGTGGGTGAAAGCGATTCTTATAGAAATCAGAACCCAGCACAACGCACGTGTAAAGATAATTCCAAATCTATTCAATAATTTTTTTTTATTCTTTATTATTATTATTTATTTTTTACCCTTTTGAAAGGAATATATGATGCTGAAGAATATAGAAAAAGAAAAGAAAAGAAAAAGAAGAGAAGAGGGGAAAATAGAATGTTTCAACAAGTCAACAAAATGCTATAATGACGATCAGCCTAACTCATATACACAAGTTGTTTTTTTATAACCAGTGGCACCAACCACCATACCACATATTTGCCCATGTTTCTATCTCAAATATGTATATTCTATATATTCACATATATTTTATATATATATGTGTGTGTATGTATGTATGTAGACCAAAAGCATGAAAGTTAACCCCGTTCTGTGAATGCATAGTCTCATCAAGGACTTCAGATTCATTAATTTTTACTTGGATTTTTCTCTTGAATTCAAGTTGATTATGTGTTGCCCGTTTCCTTGCAAAAAAGAATCAAACAACAATTCCAATCATAGTCTTTGAAATTCCAAGGTGAGCATTAAAAAAGAATTCATGGGAACTCCCAAGAAAGAATTATGATTAGGTTTGAAAAAGAAAATGCTTACCGGTAGAACACAATTTTGAACGATCTTATCACATCCAGTTCATATTAGTTTTTTATAGTACGATAATTTGACAGAACTTGATGAAAAATCTTGAAACGAAAATGTAGAGATTAGAAAGAGGAGTTGGGATATAGGATAGTCCATATTTCAGTTGCCTAGGATAAGATAAAAATCGCTATACTTTGTGCAATTCACATGAATAATTTATAATTTACACATATCTGGCAATTCACATCCAATCTGGTTTGGTACATATCGGCATTCCCACCTACTTCCCCACCCCACCCGAGGAAAGAAGAAAAAGGCTAAACAGATGAGGAAAGCATAACAAGAAACCAACATGCTTGATCCTACACATACCATTATTTAGTCGTCTCGAGTAAATTATGGCAAATCTATCAGCATGATGAATTCAGCTTTGGACGGGTTCCGAATCTGGCCTTTGTCCCTTGCTTAAAGTAGTTTCACGACCTGTATCATCGTGAACAAACATATCAGTGGTTACTACCTTCTGACTTAAAAAGTTGATTCCACATTTTGTCCTACTTGCAAGACTCGAACTATTGCACGTTTCAACCGGAACCCGACTTACCATTTTGCTTCTTATCTGATTTACTCTTGGGTTTAGGGCATGATTCTATATCCAAGCCAGTAGTTTTGTTTACTGCTGATTTAGTTCCTAACTCAGAGTTGACTCGTTCTTGTGATTTACTTTCGTGTTCCAAGATAGCATGGACATCTGACTTTGTGCCCACGTCACCTTCATGGGCTGTCGGAGATGTGCTTGATCCTGGTACATTATGGGTGACAATCCTTGAGGGTGGCCTGTCATGATTGTGTTCACCCTCATATGTGGTTATCACCACTTTTGGATCATGAGTTGCCCTCTCCACATGCTTCTTAACAGGGCATCCAGAATTTGAGCATCTGTAGTAACTCCTGCAAAACAAGTTTGCATAACCCTGTTCAAACGAAGTAACTTAAATTTGCAACCGACAACTACCTTCACTAATAAACAAAAACCAGAGCATAATGCCACTAAAGACCTTGCATTTGACAGACTAAATCAAACAATTACACACCCCAGGATAGAAGACAATTGTATCTTATTCTCCGTATTTCCATGAAAGCAGGATATTGAACTTGTAAAATATGAGCAACTAGACGAACAAAGAATGGGTGCCTTAGAAATCCAAGTTTCAACAAAACTAAAATGGGAAAATGGTGCATGGAGGGTAAGCCAAATTAACAAAAGCACTTTCTGATTTTTTTTTTTAAAACACTGCAGCGGACCCTCAGTCCCACCGTCAGTTTCTCAACCAAATTAAGAAGCTCAAGCCAAAGATATGATATCATTTTGCTCGTAAGCATCCTGAGCTTTTGACACACGGGTGTAATTAAAGACACAAAGTAAAATGACAGAAGTGGTTGCAGTGATGGTGAACATGACAAGTATTCAAAATTGACAGAAATCCATCTTTCTTTCCCAGCATTTTAAACTACCATGCAGGGATGCAATGCATTTACAGACCCTACACAAATAATGACATTCTGTAAGCCTGAAAAGGACACAAACCTTGGATGTGGACTGCCTTTTACTATTTTCTGTCCATATTTACGCCATCTGTGCCCATCATTCACGATATCAACTTCACTCTGAGTCTGAACGACGAGTCGCAGTTCACTGGTTGGCTTATTTACTGTAGAGGTTTTGTGATCATGTTCGTCTTTCTTCCTGTTTTATGTATGTAGATTGGCAATAAGAAGAAAAGTTGAGCTGACATATGTATAAGTAAGCAACTTAAACTTACAAAATGGATTAACTTACTGTCGCTTTAAAGCAGGGTCATCGTCACTCTTGACCTCTTTTTTATTATTTGACTGAGAAGGAGTGACCTTAGGACTGTCATCAGCTGAAATATTTGTATGTGGAGGGGTATCTACACGCTCAGCTTTCGTAGGCGGTAGGCTAGGCTCGTCCACTGATACCTCTTTAAGAGAACGTCAATAAGTTAGGAAGTGAATACATCACTTAAGGACCAAAATCGAAATAATAAATTTCATTATTTAGTTTCACCTTTAGCCGAAGTCAAAGATGGCTCTTTATGTCTTTCTTCAGCAGTGGACGCAATAAAGCCAACAGACACTGGGACATTGAGCTGAGCTTTTGGATGACTATGCTGAACAGCCACTGGGACATTGAGCTGGGCTTTTGGATGAACATGCTGACCAGCCACAGGGACGTTGAGCTGAGTTTTTGGATGATCATGCTGACCAAAGCAAACAATATCTACAATCTGCCCGTTGTGTGAGCACTCCAATTGCTTTTTGACCTGGCAGTTTGGATATGTACATCTGTAGTAACTCCTAACATATTCATTTCCCTTAACAAGTTTCTGGCCATATTTTCTCCAGTTATATCCATCCTGTGACACTTTCTCGCGTATTATGGATGGAGTACTTACTTCCTGACCAGATTTCAAGGCCAGCACACTGGTTTCAGGGCTCTGCGATGCTTTCTCTGGCACGGGCATTGTTTTCTCAGGTTCTACACATGGAGCGCCTTTTTCTTGATCCGAAAGCATCGTAGATATCTCATTGTTGGAGGTCACTTGTGACACATGAATTTAGATATTTCTATTCACTACAAGTATATCAGTTCGGGCCTGCATTCAAAAGATGTCAACCCCAAGTAAATGAACTATCAAAGATATGGTTTCATTTTTGCCCTTTTCTTTCTTGGATGAATAAGCTATTTTTCAGCCAAAAACACCAAAAGAAACAGTAGAACCAAGCTAAACCAAACAATCAAGAATGATACAGAAAAGACGTACCGAAGCAGAAGAAACTGACGCACAAAAATAATTGCATAAAATAGAAGGGAATGAATAACATGGTTGGCAAAAATTAGCCGTAAGGCTGTGTTTGCCAGAGGGAAGGAAAACAGGAAGGAAAGAAATATATAATGTTGTTGTGGTCCAAGGTAAATGGAGAGAAAGGGGTTGCCTTTCGGCTTTCGCTTATTGTGTTTTGTATGGATTCCATCCTCTAGTCCTTCCATATTGGGAGTCGGAGATAGTAATTCGGGGTTCTATGAAGGATTTAAAATCCCTCACCCAAGTCATTTTCATTCCCACCTCTTTTCTCTCCTACCAAACCAACATGGGTCCGAAAATCCATCCGCTAGTCTCGTCACCCCTCTCACTCCTTCCACTTTTCCCTCCTACCAAACAAGCTCTAAAGACCTTGAAACTCTACTTTTAGTTTTTTTAGGGGAATTTTTAAGCAAAAAATGTTTGCAAGATAATAAATTCCTTGCAAAACTATATCAGTCGTCACTTACAACATACTTTTAGTCAACACACTACTCTATTTCAATTTGGATAAGCATGCCCAATAAAAGGGAAAAAGAACATAATACTCCTGTTAACTGTATTTCTACTAAAATTTTTAAAAAAAAAATGGCAATATATCTGGAGAGTAAAAGCAGATTTAAAAGCCAAGCAATTGGTCAGAAATGTTTCTAATAAATTAGAGATACCATGAATTATTACCCCAAATGAAAAGATTAAAATTTCCTCCTAAATTCATGGAATTGAAATGAATATATATTTGTATTTTTAGTTTAACTTCCTAACATTCGATTTTTTTTTTTTTTTTTGAAAAGCGATTCCTAGCATTAGTTGAGTTGAGCATAGATTTCAAATCACCACCGTAAGTTACTCTAGTTTGTTAATTATCGGAAACACTAATAATTTCCAACAGCGAACAAAATTCTATAAAAAATTCCACATAACAATAATCCAACAAATTACAAAAGAATTGGGTGTTTATTTATTGTTTTCTGACCAAGACAGTTGATACCCCTTATTATTAGCAAACTTTAAACTAGTCATACAACAAAGTCTCAAAATTTCGAAATTTATCATTTTAATTAGTTTTTTGTTTTTTTTAAATCCTATTAATCAGGCCTCAGCTTGATTCCTTAATCTTTGCAGAACTTCTTTTATTTAATATTTTTAAGAAAAAAATCTCCTAGGAACATGACCTATAATTCTGACGCCCCAAAACCAGGGACGGCGACTAATTGGGATAAATAAAATCAAATAAATTTAATCAAAACCAAAATCCAAGAGCTTCTATAGCTCATGCGAAACGAAGATGATAGAAAATATATTCCTATCAGTTTTCAGAACTAACAAGAAAATCACGAAGAAATTCGGAATTTTGTGTTTTTCATCACAATTAGAATTGTAATCAAGAAGGAAAAGCCAATTAAGTTAGGGAAATTTCGGATAAAGAGAACCTTACCTCAAAAAATTCTCAAAATTTGTCGTAGCTCCAATGAAATTCGCTGCAGAAATTGGGCACTTTTCTACTCAGCAAGGAAAGAAAGCTTTGGAATTGGATTGTGCTTCCGTGAAGAGAAGAGTGATGAGAGAGAGTGGTCGTGAGGTAGAGAGAGAGTGTGTGTGTTCGGACAGGGAAGGGTAATTTGCATTACTAGTCCCTGAATTATCTAGTAAGTAATACTTTGAGCCTTGAATTTTTTTTTATTTCCACAATTGAACCCTAACTTTTCGATTTTATTGCAATTTTGCTCAAATCACAAACTTCCGTTAAGAAGTGCCTTTTTATTCTATTTAATTTATGGATAAATTATTATATTGATTCTTAAACTTTTAGCTTAATTACTAATAGATTTTATATTTTAACTTAATTATTAATCGATTTCATTCAAAAATTAAGAAAAAAAATTATTATAATAATATTTTAAAATTTTAAAGATATTTCAATACAAAAAATAATTAAATATTAAAATTATATAAATTATAAATTAAGAGATTAAATGAATGATTTATCTTTTAATTTTTTGCTAATCACCTAGCAGACGCTTTTATTTTTTACTTTTTTCTTTTTTTAGTTAATATTTTAGAATCTCAAAAAATAAATAAATAAATAAAGGATTCGTATTTAATAAGCATTTACATTCAGAATTTCTGAAAATTTCCGCGTAAAAGACAATTCCGTTGCCAAAAAAGAAATTCAAAGACACAGCGAGACGACAACCTTAATCCTCGTTCAACAGACCTCTGATTCTCGCAAATTTTCCCTTTTCCAAACCCAAACCCTAGCTCTGATCGAATCCCAATCAAGGAGAACAATGCTTCTCTCTCCGGGTCATTCTCCTCGCAACCTCTCGTCCCCTTCGCCTTCTACAATCTCCGCTAATGCCCCAGAAAACCCTAGCCCTTCTTCTGGGATCACGCCGGCGAACCCAAGAAAACAGCCCACCGTCCTCGACGAAGATTCCTATGTTGCGGCGATCGAGAAAATCATCGAGCGCGACTTCTTCCCCGACATCTCCAAGCTTCGCGACCGCCTCGATTGGCTGGAGGCCATCAAGTCCGGCGATCCCGTCCAGATTCGCGACGCCCAGTTGAAGATAATCGAGCGCCGAGGCAAAAAGGTCTGTAATTCTACCACCGATCGGAGAACTGTTACTCCTGGTTCCACTTTTGCCCGAAATTTCACTCCTTTTGATGAATTCGATACCAAAACCCCGAAAACCCCAGGAGTTAGGGCTCCGTTGGATGGCGGGGAGCCCGGGGAGGGCGATGGCGTTGATGTTTCGGTGTCGTTGGACGAGTTCTTTAGGCGGTATACGAGTGAGGATAATTATAGTTTTTCGAAGATTCTAGAGAAGGTGAATAGGAAGAGGAAAGAAAGGTATGGGTATCTGACGGAAGGGGAAAAGGAAGATGTTAAGGCGATTGAGGATGAGAAGAGGGATAGGATAACTGATGGATACGGGACGTCTTATCAGCCGCCGAGTACTTTGGAGAGTTGGAAGTACACGGCGAAGAATTTGCTGATGTATCATCCGGCAGATCGCGGGGAAGCGCCGTTGACGGAGGAGGAACGCGCTGTTAGGATGAAGGGCTTGGAGAAGGAGATTAATCGGTCCAATACGAGATTTCATGGTAAAGTGATGGATTCTAGGCCAAAGGATGATGGGAGCGTGGAGGTGCTTTATACCCCTGTTGCAGGTTCAACACCGGTTCTGATGGATAGAGATGGGGATAAGTTGAAGAAGTATGATTTGGACGATTTGAGGAAGACCCCAAACCCGTTTTATGCAGTGTCGGGGAAGAAAGCAGAGAATGGATATAGCTTTATTAGGACTCCTTCGCCTGCACCGGGTGTTGACGAGTCCCCATTTATCACGTGGGGTGAGATTGAAGGGACACCATTGAGGTTGGAGCCTGAGGACACTCCGATTGATATTGGTGGCAGTGGTGATGGGCCTCACTATAAGATCCCGTGCCCGCCTGCAAGAGATGAGAAGGCGCATTCACTGTCTAGGGAAGCTGCACGCAAGCTGAGAGAGAGGTCAAAGATGTTTCAGAAGCCACCATTGCCGTCCCCCATTAGAGGTGGCAGTGTCAGTCCAAGTGTGCGGACACTGTCTCCTGCTGCTCAGAAGTTTATGAGGAGTGCCATTGCGAAGTCTTCGTCTTCTGTTGATGAATCTCTTCGGGCCAGTTACAGAGGTGCAAGCCCGGGACTTGCTACTCCTAAGGGTGGGAGGAGTGTTTCAAGACTTGGGAGAGATAGTAGTAGAGCTTCAAGGTCACCTTCTGTATGAGAAGGTTCTAATCTTCCTTGGTAATTTGTAATTTGCTTTCTGAGCACTGTAGGGATATTTCCCGTTTTAATTTTCAAAACGTGTATAGACACACTCCGTTGTCCTCCTCTTAATATCATAATGTGAAATTTGAGATGAGCATTTTACAGTTTTCCAGAAATTGCTGTTTGAATTTTCATTATGCCGCTATAATAACTGTTCTAGTTTTAGTTCTGTTTCAAGTCTTCTTGTCAAAGTGATATATTAGGATTTGTTAAGTTTAGATTAATCAATAATCTGTCATCAATAAGCTGTATATTCAACTCGCATCAGGGTGAGCGGTGAGACTGGTTATAATTAGGTTTGCAGAAAGCTGGATGATTCTGTGTCCTGTCAACAATATCAATAAGCTGCCATATTCAACTTGCAATAGGGTCAAGAGCATATTGAAAAAACTAACTTGGCAAATAAATTGTGGCAGTATATTACTTTGAATTGCTTTTTTGACTTGCGTAAACCTGCTTAATAACTAAGGTCTATGCTTCACGATCTCGTCTTGCTGCCCATTCACTTTCGTTAATCAGGTTCACTCATTTTTCATTGGTCCAGAATTCTTCTGGTCATGCAAATTTGAAGGTCATCTTCACATGTATTGCCATAGATTTTGTTTAACATCCACTTACCGGAAAATCTGAAGCTGTCTTTCAAGTTTGTTTCGGTTTTGCTTTTGTTTCTGTGAGCTAATTCTAATTTATTTTCTTGTACGTTATGTTTGTAAGTTGGTATGTGTCATATTTTGGTTATTATCTCTTTTCTAAACATCTGAAACAGCTTTCAACCACTTTGTTCAAGATCCCGTTCATCAAAAAAGTCTAATTGGTTTTGTTTTTATATGAAGGATGCTCTTAATACTGGTTCATGGATTCTTAATAGGACCGTGTTAATACCATGTTAGACGGAATCTAAATACTCTTGGATGGTATGCCTCTTGCTTGCAGCGAGTTTACTTTTTGGCCTTTGCTTGTATGGGAGAGAGAACTTTCTTTTATGAGGAGGACATTAGACCTTGGCTGCAAGAAGATCTCTTTATGTGTGCCATTTTTAGAAGAATACCAGCATGGGATTTTCAGTTCAATGTTTCTTAGAGGTGACTTTTCCCTCAAGACACGTTATCACCTTAGCTGGAAGATGATCCCTTTATGTTGCCGGCTAAGTTAGGTTCTCGGTGTAGAAGGGTACCGACATATAAAGATCTAGACCTTTTGGTTTGCTCTGTTACCGAGCATACTTTGGTAGCATCTGATTTTAACTGAATACAAATTTGATAGTAGTCAGTCTGGACAATAAAAACCGGTGCCACTTTTCGTGTTTCTCACGTGGGAGATCACGCATTTGAATTGAACTTGCCGGTCTTCTAATTTTGTCTATGAGTAATGTTCCTATTGCTAGAGAGAAGGAATGAGAAAATTTCGAGGCAAAGGGCAGGATTTCCTCGCTGAATAGATTCAGTCTGATCTTTCTGGCACGGGTTTTGCATGGGCTTGTGTAATGGAAAAAGGCTCTTTTAACAAAAGTCTGTCTCTGATTAGTCTCTCTCTTTTTTTCTCTTTTTTTTTTTTTTTTTTGGCTTTTTCTTTCCCCCCTCTATAATTTCGACGTCGTTGCCTACATTCAATAGGATCACGAGTTTCACAAAACTTGATTTCCTCAAATCTCTACTTTTTTCTTTTTTGGCTGGGAATCCTCAAATCTCACATTCATGCTTTGAACAGTTTGAACTACTGATTTATATATATAGATACATATATACACACCTCATTTTTTGGTTGTCTGTTTTCTTTCATAAATTTATCTCTTGCACGTACTGAACATTAAGCACAACACCTCAACGGTATCCAGATTTTTTTTTTTTTTTTTTTTTTTGAGAAAGGTATCCAGCAATTTAATATAAGGTTTTTAGCCTTTGTATACCTTGAAATTTTTGTAGTTTATCACGTCAATTACTTTCTGAATTTCTATAAGGGTAGTAGCTAATAATTCATACTTTTGGTGTTAAAATTTTAAGGAATTTTACGATTAATTCAGAGATTAAACTACTATACATAATTTTTTTTTTTTTGGTAATTTAAACCCCATTAATAATTAAATTTTAATTAATAAAAAAGTTAATTGCTAAAATATAAAATACTAAAATCACTAGAACTCAGGACATATAAGTAATAAAAACTTGTTTGTTTGTTTGTTTTTAATTTTGTGCTTGCTATCGTGAACAAAACATAAAAGCATAACAAAAATTTGAAAAAAAAAAAAATTCCCTCCAATAATACGACGACGTTTCACGTGCCCCTTCAGATCCCTCGTTGTTTCCGTCACCTATAAGTAGAGTCGCCGTGGTTTCTTTTCCAGCACTTCCTCTACGTTTTCGTGTATTTGCCAAGCTCAACTCTCTTTTTCCCTTTAGACCTCCAATTTTCTCTTCGCCTTGCAGAAAATTTTCAGCGCAATTCCTAATCTTCAGGTACTCTCTCTCCCCTCTCCTCTCCCTCTCTTTCCCTCTCTTCAAATGCATGAAATTGCTCGTTACATATATGTTCGTAAGTATATATGCATGAATCTGCTATAGTTTCATAATCAAGCTTTGAATTTTCAGCATTCTCTGGATCTTTAGCTTCAAATCGATCGTTTGATTCTCTTCCGTTGTTTCTTATTATAATCTCTGATGAACTCTGTGTTTTTGCCTTCAAAATCGCCCTGAGAGCTTGTGTTCGGAGCTGATTAATGATTCTTCGCACGCTTAATAATTTCATATATATATATATATATATATAGATATGTATACTTTGTTTTTCATTTGTTAAACTCTTCGTCTTTGTGTTTGCTTCGTTAGCCTTAAGCCTGGCATCGATTTGCTTTCCGTTTATGGATGATATTCTGTTCGCTTTTCATATGGATGATATTCCTAAAATTGAACATAATTGCTTTTGGAATTTTTTTTTTTTTTTTTTTGGATCAATCTTAACCTAGGTTTGTTCATAAATTTTAAAGAAAAGCAAAAATTTTATAAAAATAGGCTTAATTTCAGTCAGTTTTTATTATTATTATTATTTTTAACCTTTCAATGAGTTTCAATTTCTTGACTTGTGTATCGGCTTCAAATCCTAATTTTAATTTGCTAAAATTAATGTTGTCTAGTTGACATCTTTTAACTTTCTTTCTTACTAATTTTGTGTGATTTAGTCCTTTTGCTTTGTTTTAGTCATCATCATATTATCATTTCACATGGACTTCTCCAAACAAAAATTAATAAATAAAGAAAGAAGAGAGAGAGAGAGAGAGAGAGATAAATAAATTGGCGCTCTTGTGTTTCATGATTGAACAGACTAGGGAAATTCTAGTAATCACATCCCCAATTGGACTATTATACTTTTTTTTTTCGTTGAACAAGCTAATCATCTTTATCTTTTACAGCTTATTGTAGATAAGCTTGATCTTTTCAAGATGCCGGTTGAGGATACAAACACTAGTCAGCGTGACGGGGAACAGTTTGTTGAGGTTGATCCAACTGGACGATATGGTCGGTATAATGATCTACTTGGTTCTGGGGCTGTGAAGAAGGTTTACAGGGCATTTGATCAGAAGGAAGGCATAGAAGTTGCTTGGAGCCAGGTTCGCTTAGGACGGTTCAGTGAAGATCTATCGCTCATTAATCGGATCCACTCAGAGGTTCAGCTATTGAGAACATTGAAAAACAAGTACATAATCGTTTGTTATAGCGTCTGGAAGGATGCTGCGCATAACAATATAAATTTCATTACTGAGGTCTGTACATCAGGGAACTTGAGGGAGTACAGGAAGAAGCATCGTCAGGTGTCCATTAAAGCTTTGAAGAAGTGGTCGAAACAGGTACTCGAGGGATTGCAGTACCTCCACACACATGAACCTTGCATAATTCATCGAGATCTCAACTGCAGTAACATTTTTGTTAATGGGAACACTGGCCAGGTAATGACAGCGATTAAATTGTTTTTCTCTTTGTTATATGAGCTCAGATTGAGGTTCCTATATTCATATACTGTTCTTTTCGTCCTAAATTTAAGTTGATATTGATCTATTTGGATAGTTTATTGTGTCCCAAGTTTTCCATTTGTTTCGATTTCAAGTAGCTTGGTGAGCAGTACTCATGGTGATTCATTGGATATGATAGTCTTCTTATTTTCCCCGGTTGTAAATTTGTAACGAGTTTGGCTAATTCTTGTTTTATAGCAATGTATAGACATTATTTGTTTTTCTAGACTTGAGTATATGAAACGTTAAAAGAGAATCTTTTATCTATAAAGATCATATTTTCCGAACAAAAATGCATATACTTTCATGTGGTGACATAAAATTCCTAGTCTAGATATGTGACCTTGAAACATTTTGATTTCCGTGTAGATAAAAATTGGCGACCTGGGCTTTGCAGCTATAGTTGGCAAGAGCCACTTAGCCCATTCAATAATAGGGACACCGGAGTACATGGCACCGGAGTTGTACGAGGAGGATTACACAGAGATGGTGGACATATACTCCTTCGCGATGTGCCTGCTCGAGATGGTAACTTTGGAGATACCTTACAGCGAATGTGACAGTGTTGCGAAGATTTACAAGAAAGTCACTACGGGGAAAATGCCACAAGCCTTGAGCAAGGTGGCTGATCCAGAAGTCAAGGCATTTATAGAGAAGTGCATAGCGCAGCCAAGGGCGAGACCTTCAGCCTCCGAGCTTCTTAAGGATTCATTCTTTTCTGAACTCAAAGACGAACAGATTGATCCGCTGATACGTAACTAGATATCTCAACAGCTTGGCTGTTTCTGATCCAATGCCAATGATGGACGGGTTTCAAATCAAGTTTATGCCCATTTCACCGTCTCTCTCTCTCTCTCTCCTAACTTGTGGCGTAGAATTGTTCTATATGTACATGTATACACGAACACACTAGATAGACCAATTGGTCCAATAATGCTTGTATTGCCTATTCAATATACCTTCGATGTGTCTAACTGGATTTATATGCTACTGTTGTATATGAATTTGAACATTTCTTGTGGCGGTTTGGATATATATATATATATATACATGTACACATATATATATGTACATATAACTACTAAAATTTTGAGATGTTTCCCATTTCTTTCACTTTGCGTTAGTGAAATATTAGAACAATCAATACATGGTGAACTTGAACGACGTAGTAGAGACAAAACTATCCAAACGCACATTTTGATTAGCACCGGCAGTATTTAGCGCCAACTATCCAAAAATTTCCTTCCATCAACCATAAAAGAAAGGTGCTTTAAAACATGTTTGAAGCAAAACTTGAGTGTGAATAAGAGAGATCAAAGAAAGAAGAAGTTTCTAATGTGTTGAGTATGATTTTATGAAAATTTGATTAGAATGAATTGTTGATTTTTTAGGGAAAAGAAAGATAGGCATCCAATATTGATCCTAGATCTTGATCCAAAAGGTAAAAATTACAAAAAGAATAATACTGCTAAACTGTGTGTAAACATGGAAAAATTAGGTAAATATGCCATTTTTAACAAACTACTAGTAGTGCAAAGAAGGAGTTCCTATTTGGGTTGTACCTACACTCAATGAATCTTGACCCTTGACCTAGATTATTTTGAGATCAGATTCGGTGAATGCTAAGCTAGAATTGAGGTGCTATTGAGTTTTTAGTGTTATTTTTCCTAGCCCCATGTGGATTGTGAAGGTAAAATAAGTTGATTTTATCATTTCTCTTCGATTTGCTTCATTTAAAATAAAAAATAAAATAAAATAAAATAAAAAAGAAAGAAAGAAAGAAAGAAAAAGAAATCTGGTGTTAACTATTATGCCTTTCCAACACTATTTCAGTTTGGTTTGATTCTATTGTGTGATGTATTAGATGTTAACATTTGACCTTTTGTAGAGGCTGACGATGTTTTTTTATGGTTGAATGAATTCCAATTTCGCCAATAAATTAGACGACTGATTATAACAAATGCCAAATGTTGAGACGTGTAAGTTGGTACATGTTATAAAAAAATACTATAATAAAGAATAAACAAATATATTATGTGTGTTTTGTCATACTAAGCAAAAGTGGGTTTTGGGGATTGAAAAGTTGCTGCAAAAAAAGTAAAGCAAAAACCTCGTCATCCAAAGCATCCGATTTTTCAGAAGCCGTGCCGTCTTGGCTACTTGCTTGTGCCACAAATAACACAAATCTTAGCCCGCACTTCATCTTCTTCTTTTACCATATTTTATTCCATTTTTTTTAATAATAATTTGTTTACCATTTCTCATTCTCTTCTTTCTTATTTCCCAATACATACTCTGCATTTTCTCCTTGAGATCCGATCCAACTCCTTCACGGTACTCCTACAAAACATGCATCATTTTTTACTCTTTCATTAATCTATACCAAATCTTTTGTCTATGAGCTCACGTTTTATCCATCGGGTCTAGAAATTATATAAGTATCTATCGATTACTTTCCGCCTCAAGGGTAATATTGGGATATTTTACGGTGAGACTACCTTTATATAGAATTATTGACCTCAATTGTACATTTAAAATCAAACGACACTATTTAATAAATCCTCTCACAATATCCAACTTCATAAGATAATTCTGTCTTATTAAAATTATTTGATTACAGTTAATACATTAGAAATTTTAATTCTTTAATTTGGGTCGAAGTCACCCATGACTAAGCAAGGGCTTCCAACCCCATGATCTTTTATTTTCTTTTTCAATTTCGTCTTTAAAATCTTTTTTTTTTTTAATCCCGACTAAAAATTGATTATCCCTATATAAGTCATCTTAAAACTTTATGTTTTAGTATGTGTCTATACTAAAATAATAGATAGACTCCGTCACTATCTTTTACATATCAACATCACAATAATGTTAATAGTTAAGTATGCAAATTAAATAGTATGTGATTTGAGTGCAAATTTGACTGATTAGATGTCAAGAATCAATGGATCGAAATTAGCATTACTATTGAACTGACTATTAAAAATGTAAAGATCAATTAGATTGTGTTGCTAGAAAGGTAACAAATAACATAAACTTGTTACGCAAGGTTCACGTGAGAAGTTTGAAAAAATTAGAAGATTTTACCATATTCAAGTGGCCGATCGAGGACGCCAATTGGTAGCACCAAGAATTCAACTTCCCAGCACTCGAGAACCCCCCCCTTTTTTGAAGCCTTAAATTTAGGCGTTCACTCGTGTGCATTTGACTTTGACTAGAAAAATAAAAATAAAAATAATAAATTTGCACGAATGTGTGTGGACAAACTGATTAAACCACCTCTGTTTTCTCTTCCTCTCCAATTTCCTTTCCACTGGTTTTTTTCTCAATTTAACAAGTTTTAGTATGTACTTTTCTCTTCGATTTTTGAGACAAGTTTCAAGTATTTATGACCAGCCTAAAGAGTGGTTTCCAAATTTGCACTTACAATAACCATTAAAGCTGAAAAACATTTTATGAGCTTTTGTTAATGGAAGTCCCTAACTCCAAAGATAGTTCAGTGGCTTCAAGTCCTTTCTCTTCGCCTAATGTCGGCGCCTTACTCAAGATTCGAGTCATTTCATGGTAATACTATTGATCACGAATCTTTGTTTTTTTTTTTTTTTCTTTTTTCTTTGTTCTTTTTTCTTTTTTGGCTATTTCATTTCATTATAATTTTCTCAATTTTTTGTTAAATTTTGTATGATCAGGAGTCAAGAGACTGGTTTGCCTGTCACAGTTCGTGTTCGAGTTGGCGAAAAGACCTTCAACCTGCATAAGGTAAGATTTACCACGTCCAAATTTAGTAGAAGAAACAAGATTCTTGTATGTTTGCATGAACAATTTATAAGAAAATTCTACAATCACTAAGCCTAAATCTGTTTTTTTTTTTTTGGTTAATTTTCAGAATCAATTGTTTTCGAAGAGCGGGTACTTCAAGAAGATGTTGAATGACTCAACTGAACTTGAGTTACCAGAAGACTTCCCAGGAGGAGCAGACACCTTTGAGATGATTGCGCTCTTCCTCTATGGCTCCTCCACCATGATTGACCCTTTCAACGTGGCAGCTCTCCGTTGTGCGGCGGAGTTTCTCGAAATGACAGAAGGGTATTGCCACAACAACCTCTGCGAGCGGTCTGATCTCTACTTGAACCAAGTAGTCCTGCAGAGTTGGGATGACACACTAATAGTCCTCCAAAAGTGCCAAAAACTGCTTCCCTTGTCCGAGGAGCTTTTAATCGTTAGCCGCTGCATCGAGTCACTAGCCTTCATGGCATGTATGGAAATCCTTGATCCCGAAAGAAGACGTGACCAACCGGTGGTGACCTTGCAGACACTGGCCAGCCAAAGTTGGAGCTCGGAGACTGTGAAGGAAATAGTGAGCCAGGAACTCTGGATCAAGGACCTGATTGCTCTACCGTTCGGATTCTTCAAAAGGATAATAGGGTCCCTGAGACGACAAGGTATGAAGGAGAGGTACGTTTGCCCCATTATTGTTTTCTACGCAAACAAATGGGTGCTGTCGAAGAAAACATGCCAATTCTGGGAGAACTATGGTGAAAAAGTTGCAGATTGCGACGTTAATCATAGAGTTTCGATAATCCTACAGGGTATTCTTGATCTGCTGCCCATTAGGGAGAAGGCTGGAAGAGTGATTCCTGTTGGGTTTTACTTTGCACTGCTTTCTAGATCCCTCGAAGTTGGTCTGGACGATGATGGTAAGGCCAAGTTAAAAGAGAAAATCGCTTCGGTATTGCACTTCGCGCGAGTGGAAGACTTTTTGCTTCCATGTAGTGGAAAAGGATCCGCTTCTTCTAGTGTGGAGTTGGCTACGATGGAGAGCATAATTTCGATTTATCTGTCGTCGAACTTGGATGCAGATCATACTCTTTCAGCAAGAAATTCAATCATTGCAGAATTATGGGATTCGTATCTTTCACTTATAGCTCCTGACCCGGGAATGGGGCCTAAAAGATTCATGGAACTCATCGAAAAAGTTCCGTTATCAAATAGACAGATTCATGACCAACTCTATAGGGCCATGAACACTTTCCTACAGGTAAGCTTTTTCACATTTCCGTCTCGGTTGCCATTTTTAAGCTGACCCGGGTTTCAGTATTGCTCTAGATTGAGGTTAATGGTAATACATGTTTTCTATCTTCAGGCGCACCCGGATTTATCCCAAGAAGAGAAGGGGGAAGTATGCAAATACCTCAACTGCCAGCAACTGTCACAAGAGGCATGCATTGAAGCGGTTCAAAACGAGTTGATGCCACTTCGTTTGATTGTCCAGGCACTTTTTGTGCAGCAACTCAACACGCACCAAGCTTTCAAAGAATGCTCGGACTCTTTTAGATATGTGCATTGTGGAGAATACTCGGGAAGCCTCTCGAGCTCTAGGTGCCAATACTCCAAAAGCCTGATTCCGAGCGAGAGCCCACTGACAGATGGAGCCGAGCCAAATAGTAGACCCTTGAGCTTCTTACTACAGAAAGAGGCCGCAAACCAAGAACCCGAGCTTTCAAGGAAGGAATATGAGTCAACAAGTTTCAGGATTCAGAGTCTCGAGCAAGAGCTTATGTCCTTGAAGAGGACCCTCCAATGGCAGAATATTTCAAAGCAAACAGAAGCAGTTGTAGCCAAACCACAGGGCGTGAAACCATTTGGTAAGGACAGTAGATCTCTAAGCAAAAAGATGAATCCACTCGGACAAGTGACGAGCTGCATCGGTTCTGTTAATTTTGCTTCACAAAGAAGATACGCCAATCAGCTACTTAAGGTCTTCCGTCGGATTACCATGTTTGGAAGCAGAAAACCGAAGCCAAAGCCAAGTGCTTCTGGCTCATGCTCCAAGTAGATGAAAGCACATTGATGTATGAAAGTCAAACATTAGAAACCGGTAACGATCATGAATAGCTGAATAATTGTCCTTTCTCCGAATTTGTATATATAATATTGCAAATTGCTAGTAGATATCGTTTTCTGCAATAAAAATCTGATACAATGAATTGAACTAGCAAGAGATCATAATTAAGGAGAGATATTGAAACACTATGCACACGCAGGAAGAATAGTCCAAAGTAAACTTCATTATATACATAAGGAGACGTTACATCGAAACAGCGTTGATAGAAAATCAATGAAAGTCCGAAGACCCCATCTTGTATAGAGTAGAAGATAAAATGATTTAACCATGTAGTAAACCCAGCCAAATTACATATATATTACCAATTTAAGCAACATTTATCACTAAACAACCGAAGCTGTCCCGGTACTAGTTTCAATCTTAATCTTGTGCGACTCGAGCACATTCCTTGCCGTTTCAATAGCAACTTGACCACTCACATAGTGCTGGCGGCAGACCGGCATATAAAGATCAGATCCGCCGATGAGCTCAGTCTGCTGGTCATCCGTCTTCCTCAGAGTAAAGAAGGCCCTTTGTCCGCAGAGTTCACAGCGAGCTGTCAACTTGGTGACGGTATCAGCGAGAGAAATTACATCGAGCACGGGTCCAAAGCTCCTCCTGCAAATAGTAACGGTGAGATCAAACCAGAAAAAAGTGCAAGTAAAGCAACTAATCATAAACAAGTTGCATTTATCACTACTAATTTTGAAGAAAAATGTTGTTCAACCCAAGGAATATTTGTCAAAATGACAACCTTAAGAATTGAAATTTATAAAATAGCCTTCTTTCATTTTAACATGAGAACGACCATCTAAAAATCAGTCATCCCCGGTCAGTCCAATGTTATTTTGATGATAAATGTTTTGGAAGATTATTTGACCCAAAAAAAAATTTTTTTGAGTCATTTTACTAATTGACCCTCAACCCGCCAGGTTAGTCAAATTAACTTACAATCCAATCAGATCAAAATTTACAAGAGAATTCTAAAATTAACCAAAAAACAAATTTTCTCTAACAATTTGGGAAATCTGCAAGCATCATTGTGATGTTTAGTTTCTTTCTTTCTTTTTTTTTTGGGTTATTTTTTTTTCCACACAGTACCTCAGGTAATCGCCATCGAGACCGGCGAGAATTACAGTTTTGCCATCGTGATCAGCAGCTTGGCAACAGAAATCATAGAGATCATCGAAGAACTGAGCTTCATCAATACCAATCACATCCAACTGTAAACAAACAACCATTTTAACGATCGAACCGATGAACCGGAGAATCACGAAACGGAAAGTAAAAAGGAAACCAGAATTTTAAAAAAGAAAAAAAAATTACTTTGTCATAAGCATCTTGTCCAAATTTGAGTTTAAAAGAGGAAAGATCAGGAAGCACCCAACACGGAAACTTCACGCCGTCGTGGGTGACAACGGAATCGACGGCGTACCTCGTATCCTTGCTAGATTTTATCATCGCCACATTCCTAAACAAACAAACAAACATAAAATCCTCGAAATGTCAAATTCAAAATAGCTAAATATCGAAAGAACATAAGAGGGAAGAAACTAACGAACCTGCCGTTGTTGCTCTCGGAGTTGACGCGGCGGAGGAGAGAGGTGGTCTTGCCGGCGAACATGGGACCCATGATGACGTGGACGGAGCCGACACGGTCGCTGGCGAGAGTGGCAGAGGGCTTGAAGGAGGAAGAAGCCATGGGAGGTCTTTTCTTCTCTGTCAGAGGTTCAGACAAACTCAGAAGAGACAGAAAGCTAGAGAGACAAAGCTAGAGAGAGAGAGAGAGAAGGGGAGGTGGTGGTGGGGGAAGAAGGGGGAGATGAGGAAAAAAATAAATAGGAAGTGTTTGGATCGGATCTGGTTCTTGTTTGACAATTCCTTTTTTTTTTTTTTTTTTTGGGCGTGGTTTGAATATTCAAAGTTCGAAAGATTGAAAGAGAGTGAACTTTGGAGGGAGAGGGAAGGAAAATTCAGGGGGGGGGGATTTGAAAATGGAGGGAAAATTTTGAAGAGGAGAGCGTTCCACGTGTCCAACACTGACGAGAGCGTTTTGTTTTTGTGAGAGGCTTGCGCGGTACTCGTTTTCTCAAAGCTTGTCCTGTACACTTTACAGACTTGCTTGGGACGCCTTTTGTTTTACTAGCATTTTTTATTTTGAGGTGGGGTGGAGGGGAAAAAAAAAAAAGGTACTTAGACAAAGCTTGCATTTGATATGCTATTTAAGATGAAATTTTTAGTTAGAGTTGATTGATTTTTTAAAAAATAATTTTAATTTTTATTGATTTTTTAAAAAAATAAATAAAAATTGAGATATAAAAAAATATAATTTATTTAAAATTAAATTAAAATATCAAATAAAGTCGAAATCTTTTTTTATTAATTTTTTATGAAAAATTGAATTAAGACTTTTCTTTTTAATTATACTCATTAATATCTCTGAACTTTAATAGTAAAGTTTGAACAATCATAAAATTCATTAGGCATATAGAATAATCATTCTAAGATAAATTTGAAGTTTCCAAAGTTCTCGTGGTAAAGTGAGACTGATCATAAAGTTCAGGATACATAATAAAATAAAACTAATCTCTTTTTTTTGCATAAATAAAATAAAAATAATCTCTTTTTTCTTTTTTCCTTTTTTTTTTTTTTGAGAAGTAAAAATATTTTCTTGATTTATGATATATGAACTGTACTTTTAACTTACCGGTAAATGCTAGTGTTTTAATCATTTGATTAACTTTTCAGTGTTATGATCTAAGGGTTTGTTTGGCACATTTCTCCAACCAAACAATTCTAATTAAATTTTCTTTTGTCTTTTTCTTCAAAGTAAACTCAGTGCTCGTTTCGTTTGGAGGATATCTGGAGACGGAATTTTATATATATCTTGAGTGGAGATGAGATGGAGTTTAGGAAATATGTATTTGGTTAACAAAAATTGTTTGGAATAAATTAAAAGTGTAAAATCTTAAAATATGTTAAAAAAATAATAAGGATCTTATTTCGCTTCTCTCAAAATTTTACACAATTTAATAAAAAAAATCATCTCAGTTGGACTTGAATAACAAAGTTATATAAAGACTTTTAAAGTTTGAGTTTGTCATAGATATTCGGATATGTGAATAGTAAAAAAATAGTTTTAAGTTAAAAAAAAACAAAAAAAAATTGAAAATGTTGTCCAAAAGCTCCTCCAAACACCCTCTGTGTTTCAATATTTACACCTATAACACTTTTTTAAAAATGTTTTAAAAGTCCATAATTTTGGTATTTCAAGTCGAAATGAGATAAATTTTTTTAAGTGTAAAGAATTTTGAGAGAAACGAATTAATTCACGATCACATTTTAAGTTTTACATCTTTTAACTCCAAACACTCTATATTTAACTAAACAAACAATTCTAATACTCAACTCAAAATTCAATCAAAATAACTTCAAAACTTCAACTCAAACGGACAACCGGGCTAAAGTTGGAGGTAGTCTGTATATTGAGTTGTAAATTTATAATGTGAACACTCATATATTAAACTACTAAAAAATTAATCAAATAATTAAAACAACAATACCTATATGTGAGATCTATAACCCTGCAACTATGCCATCGTGATACCATGCGAGTGAAACCAACCGAGCAATTTATCTTATTTTAAAAATATTCAAAAACTTGATAGGTAGGCTAGTCGGCCCAACCTGACATTAGGCTTGGCTCAAGTGTCCATGCAAGTCGGGCTAGTCAACAGGTTAAAGAGGTGAGTTATTAGCTGACCTGTCCAACCCGATTCATATTTACAGCGCTAAAGGGATCTCCTCACCTTTGATGGTGCTCCACCTTCAACACCACACCCCCCCGGTTTTTTATTTATTTTTTGGGTATCAAAGGAAACTACTTTCTGTATTACGTTAGGATACCGCCAGTCACCAAAGGGCTACTGTCGATGTTTCTTGAGTAAGAGGATTTTTTTGGCATTCCATATGTGTTGGTGTGATATTTGCTACAATAACTCTCTTTTTTTTATTTTTTATTTTTATTTAATGACAAAAACTAAACCAAAAGTTGTGGTTGTGGCATTTAAAGCCCCCTCTCTCCTAAACAAAGGATAGGGGCCTCCATTGCATGTAATCTTAAAGGATGTTTGGATAAAGCTACGATTGAACAGAACTTTTTAGTTCACATCCTTTTTTTTTTTTTTTTTGGTCTGAATTCTAATAGAGATAAAATACTGTAACGAAAACAATTTGCATCAGAACTTTAACGACATCAAACCACTTGCCTGAACACCCCCATTACTATACTATTTTAATGGCATGTTTACTAAACCGTAAAGTAATATAATGAGAAAGATAATGAGATTGGAAAGTAAAGTAATAGAATAAGAAAGATGATCATTGATTCCATTTCTAGCTAGTGTTTACTTACCCATTGGATTGTGTAAAAGAAAATAATTTTATTCCCTTTATAGTGTTTATTAACCTTAGTAATGTTAATATTATTAATATAACTACTAAAATGTCCTTTTACATAATTAAAAAAACACTAAGATATTGAAACTTATTAAGGACATATGAGTAAATTTGATATATATTCCATTTGACAAGGAATCAATACCAAAGAGATGTATTCCCTTTATTTATTCCTTATATTGTGTGAGGACTACTAAAATCTCATTTTTTATTTTGTAAGTAAATACATAATTAATTAAGAAATAAAATGAATACCCATTTTCCCTTTCCCTTTAATGCAAAATAAACATCCCCAATGTTTCGAATTACTAGCCACATCTTTTTAAAGTGTTAAATCACGTGCTTGAAATGTGTGGTTATTAAGAAATCAGTACTCCAATTATTAGGGTATAAATCTGCCAAACATAACTATTGAAAAAGATAAGATAATGAATCCAACTTAGATCTCATTTCACGTAAATCAATTTTGATCTGATTGAGATGATCCTGATTTTCCTTTTCCTTTGATGAAATCACAATTTTTTTGTTTCTACGTTGGAGGTCCTTTTTTTTCCCCCCTATGAAAAGAACTTGAAAACAATTTATTGATCATACACTAGCCTGATCTAGAGAGCTGTCTATTTCCATATATATATATATATATATATATAAAATTGAGAGAGAGAATAGTACTAAGATCATCAAGAGAAAGCGCACATATGGATACCACAAAGAAGGCCAAGATTCCAGTTGTAGATTTCACCAAACTAGAGGACTTGAAGCCCGGCACAAGTTCCTGGCTCTCAGCACGAAAACAAGTATGCGACGCACTCGAAGAGCACAGTTGTTTCATAGCAAGACTGTCGGATGAGGTCTCTTTGGAACTTCACAACAGAATCTTTCCCGCATTGGACGATCTGTTTGCTTTCCCTAAAGAAATCAGAGAGAAAAACACATCCGAGAAGCCTTTCCGAGGCCACTACACGGATAATAAGGTCATTGACAGCGTTGGGATCGATGATGCAACAAGCCTAGAAGAAGCTCGCAACTTTGCCAAGATCTTCTGGCCTAACGGAAACGATCAATGCAGGTAAGACCTAAACATGACAATAATTTTTTCGGATTGATGTATGAGAAAGAGAAAAATAAATATGATACAGATTTCTAAAAAGTAAAAAATAAATAAATAAATAAAGTTAAGTTGAAATCTTCTTTAATTTTCTTTGGCAAAGCTATGTGTCAAACATATACTTAGCTTCCGTTTGGATTACCGATTGAAGTTAAAATTTTTTAAGTTGGAGTTAATTGAGTTTTCAAAAACTAGTTATAATTTTTGTTGACTTTCAGGAAACAAAAAAACAAAAAAATAAAAAAAAAATACAACTAAAAAAGTACAGTTTTATTGGAGTTAAACTTAAATATCAAACAAACCGTTAATTAAATATATCGTTTCCAAGTAATTATATTAAATTACTTTGGATTGTCACATGGCGATTAACAAATGAAGAAAAAATTAGTTAAACATCAATAACTTATAAGGATGGATTCAAAAAGATCTAATCAGACTTTGCACATATATGAATATCTCATGAAGGGATAATTTTCGATCTATGATCCATAGGGATGCGGGGCTATTTTGAATATATTGTTTTTGTTTCTATGCACCTTGTAAGATATATACATATATAGTTATACATAAATAGATATAATTAATAATAAATATTTATTTCTTCATGTACATATATGTAATTAACATTCTACGTATATACGTAAAAGTGAAACAGCGAATTCATACGGGAAATTGGTAACGGAACTGGATCAAATGGTGACAAGGATGATATTCGACAACTATGGCGTGGGAAAACACAACTGCGATTCACACATTGAGTCGATGGAATATGTGGTGAAATTCACCAGGTACATGTTAGCAGGATCAACTTCAGGAGGAGCTGAGCTACAGATCAATGAAGAAGAAGAAGAGTATTACGTGGCAATTGGGGAGCACCAAGACTTGAGCTTCACCACCATAATACATGACAATGATGTCGATGGTTTGGAGATCAAATCAAAACAAGATGGCGACTGGATTACTTTCCATGGCTCCCCTTCTTCCTTCATTATCATGGCAAGCGATGCTTTGCAGGTGCCCCCCCCCCCCCCCCCCCCCCCCCCTCTTTATTATTGTTATTTGTTAATTATTATTATTTAGTTTATCAAGTGCTTGTCTGGTTCACTGGTTAAAACGAAAGTTTTTCAACTTTTTTCTGTCTTCTGTTTGATATGTCAGACAGAAATTTCAACTAGTTTTTGAAAAATCAAACAACTCTAACCAAAAAGTTCAGTTCGAACTACTGGTGAATCAAACGCAGCTATGGATCATAAAAATGTTGTCGTTTGGTTGAACTAGCTTGGTAAACTTTCACCTGCAGCTATGGAGCAACGACAGAATAAAACCCTGTACGCATCGTGTCGTACTAAGAGGAAACAAAGTGATGAGATACTCTCTCTTGTTGCTCACCTACAGCAAAGGAACCCTAAGTGTTCCGGAGGAGCTAATGGATGAAGAAGAACACCCTTTGCGCTTTAAACCACTCAATCATCCACATTATGTTGCTCTTCAATACAGCGACAGAAGCACCAGGCTTTGCCTCAAAACCTTCTGTGGTCTCTAATTTATTTCTCTTTTCAATTATCGAGTTATATATATATATATATATATATATACATACGTAATATATATATATATATAAGGGTTAATCCCTCGAGTGTGGGTCGTCAATGATTTCTCTTTTCGATAATTGTGTTGTGTTTGTGTGTGTCCAAGATGACTTGAGGTTTATGTGTAAAATTAGTACTTGGAAGTTTATTTATGTACTCAATATTAATTGAACCAGCTTTTGATTGCTTTGTGAGTGATGTGCTGAATGGTCATATATACAGTGGTTGAAAACAACTACTTCTTTTTAGTTTTATCATACACACGCCCTGTAATAGAAACATTTAAATGTAAAACTCAAAATAGACTAGATGTGCTGATCTACAATTTAAGTATCATGTTGTAGGATAAAAACAGTTTATCTGTCGCCGCTTCTCGGAATACTTAATATCACAGGCACAGCACGATACCTTTAAAATATCAATATGGTATACTGTCTATCACAGAAAAATTTTTAGTGTCACAGTAAAACCTTTTATATACCATGATATAACACGATCGATTACCGGTTGCTATTTTTTAATATCACGGCACTGTGCCTCTAAATATTATAGCAAATAATTTATATCAAACACGGTAACGACATGACATGACATTCTTTGTAATAAAATCCTCTCTCTTACAATATAAGTTAAAAGGTAATCTAAGCTATGGATTCATAAAAAAATAAAAAAAATAAATCTTGGTTATGGATTAGGATAATTAGGTGGTATGTCACAAACAAGAATGGTAGATTGATTTTTGTCATATAACTTACAAAGTTTTGCAAAATATGTCAATTTGATGATGTCATAATTTATTAAAAATTATTTAAAAATTTTTCTTTTTCTCTCTCATCCCCATTCCCCCTCTCTTTCTCTCTCCCCTTTTCATGCAATAATTTTTCTCTTTCCTCCCCACTCCCCCTCTCTCTTTCACTCTCTTCCCCCTCTTTCTCTCTCCCATTTCACACGACAAACCACCCCTTCCCTCTCTCTTTTCCCTTCCCTTTCTCTCCCCTTTCTGCTGTCACACCGATCTGCTGATCCACCATCACGCTTCCACGAGCTCTAACAAGCATGCTGCAGTTCTGCCATCACGATCTGTCTCCACGAGCTTTAACGAGGTACCGCATTACCTCGTAGCTCCAATCGAGGTCTTTGAGTAGGAGATCTGGCTGCTGGAGTTTCTCTTTTGCCCAATCCCAAGCCAACTGGTACCTCCGCCTTTGCCGACCTCCAAAGCTCCGATCCGGACCTCATACCTCCGATCCTGCCCTCACGTCAAAGATCCAGAAATCAAAGGTTCTCTTTCACCCGATTTCAAGCCAAAACCTCATGCCTCCACCTTCGCCGGAGTCTGAAGCTTTGATCTAGCTCGCTCGGAGGAGTTTCGGTGACCGCAAGCAAGGAGATCCAAATATCCTCCACTCATGTTCTCTCGCACTGGCCATGTAGAGGAGATCGAATACGACATTCTCTACGCAATCTTCCTCTAGTGTCAGACATCGGATCTCTGCTCAGGATTGCATGGAGCAGGAGACCTATTCCAATCTAATCCGCCGTTTCTGAACTATATAAATTGTTTTTTGTGAAATTTGGTTGAATATTTGAGGATTAAAACGATGAATTTTAATGTTTTTTAATATTCCTGTGATAAAATTTAGAAATTCCGGTAGTTTTGTAAATTTTACTGAATTTTGGTGTTTATGATTTATGATTTATATAGAATTTTGGTAATATTTGTTAAAATATGGTGGTTCTTTAAATATTCCGGTGGCTAAAGTCGAAAAATCCAACGAAATTAAAAGTTTCCGACTGGTAACCACTTGGTTACTAGTTGGTTATCAATTTTCCGGTTGGTAACCACCTAGTAACCTGCTGGCGGTGATGATTACAGATTGGAAACCCGCCGGCGGTCAGTAACTAATTGGTAACTAAACAGTTACAATATGGATACTAATTAAAAAGTATTTTAAAATAATTTGATAAATTAAGTATTTATGATGTCATTTATAACATTTCTTATGAGAGTTTTTTCATGCGTGACAAAAATCAATTCAAGCCATGATTTTGTGGCATTTATCAAAAGTTTCCTTATGGATTTGTGACAAAATTTCTGTAAAGAGCTCAAATATCAACAGTGGAATCCAACCTCCAAGCCCATGTGAACAGCTGGAGCTCTGCCTTTGAGTTTTCTTTGTACATTGACAAGGCCTATGTAATGTTTAGGAAGGCCAGCCCGAGTTGGTGTTCATATGGATAAAAACGAAAACAAAAAGGGGTGAGACCGTGAGAGTGGTTTTGGTGAAGAAAATGAAAAACGGTGAAAAGTAATATTTTCTCAATTCCGATTTCATTCTCAAAGCTGTATATAACTTCACACATGTTTTTATAAACAGATCGAAACACGAAGAAAATGAAAAAAGGTGAAAAGTTTATTTTCTCAATTCCATTTTCATTCTCAAGGCTGTATATAACTTCACACATGTTTTTATAAACAAACTCAAATACAATTTACATTTTTCTTATACCCAAATCAATCTCTCTAAAAACATAATCAAACACAATTTCAAAATCAATCTCAGCATCTTTTTCAAGGTATTATTATTTCTATTTTCATACCAAAGTCAAAATTATTTTCAAAACAAATAAAAATAATATCAAATAAGACCTCGTTTCAAAGAAATAAAATAATTTTTAAAAAAGAAAACTCATAATGCTTAAGCCTCTGAACAAATTTGTATTTCTTTAGTTAAGAAACTACTGCAACCATAGGTTGCATTTTTTAACCGTTAGGTTTTCATTAATTTTTATTTCATGCTTTATTTAGCATACATTTGATATCTTGAACTAACATGTACTTTATGACTGGTTTTTTGTCTTTTTTTTTTAAAAGTCAACAAAAATTATAACAAATTTTTAAAAAATCAGTCAACTACAATTTAAAAATTCTATTTCATTTCAAACTCAATTTGAACACCAAACGCATCTTTAATCATATATGACTCTTGTCTGAGCCAACAGTTTAAAATATCAAACAGTAAAAAGTTGTCTGCTTGACAAGATATTTTTAACAATCCACGTGTCTCTCAAAATAGGTTCAAAATGCAATCCTAAATCTGATATTTTGAACTTTAATTTTAGTTTTATTTTTTCTTTGATTTGTTTGTTGAATTAACTATCTTTCTCTCGAGTTTAATTAAGTTGAAAAATAAACAAAATATTTATAATTCCATGATCTTCTGAGGAGAACCGAAGGCTAATAATAATAAAAGAGACATTTTGTGAGAAAATACAAAAAGTTTGAGGAGTTGCGTGACCATGTTCTTCAAATTGAAAAGTTGGAATACATAGAAAAGATAAAAAGGATTTATAACAAAACAAAAGTATTCCCAAGAAAAAAAAAATGAAGGGAAATATATTTTGAAAATTACCATTCCTAAAAACTTACAATGTAAAAGACATCCATCATATTTTGCGTGCCATCTGATTGAAGCAATAAATAAATAAATAAATAAATAAAAATAAATAAAAAAGGATTGAAAGTAAGAAATATGTTTGGATGATGAGAATCGAGGAGACACAAAGCATAACTCTTTTAAAAATGCTATTTTATAAATAATAAATTATGGCACGTGACACCCTTTTACAGTCATCATTATTTGTCACCAACTAGTGGTTACATGGGAGTCCATCCAGCCTTGTATCCCACTAACTTGTTAATTCAATGAATTTCAAACGGTCCAACTTAAATAAATGGAGAGAGTTATTTGGTAACTTATGAAATATACTTTCCATCAGTACTGAATTTTTAACGCTAAAAGCAAAAGAAATGAATATTTTTTAGTTGTGAGAACTACATCTACTATAGCGTTTTAAGATTTCACAATATAAGAGTTGGTTAACTTCACTCACTTGAATGTATGGGAGTTGTTGTAAACGTGATTAATGGTAATCCCACACTCTTGTTCATAAAAGGATCTGTGTTGTTGCGATTCTTTCATATACTGACAACATTCGGATAGTTATATGAGCGCATTTTAATAAATCTCTATATCGTTATTCTATAAAAATCTCATGAATCAGTAATCTCTAGTTTTCACATATGATCATTGGCCGACTCGACAGAACAGAGATCATTGAAGCTCAACCTCGTAGCCTTGACCTTTCTTCACAAATAGACAATGGAGGCAAAGATAATTTTCCACTATTTTTTTAGGCAATTCTATGGTGGATGTCCTTATGGTTGGGGTCCAATTGGACCAATTATTCTTATAACCATTTGAGAAAAAAAAAAAAAAAAAAAGAACAGTATATATATGATCTAGACATCGTTAGGGAATTTCTTTACAACATATTTGCACATATTTAATAAGTATTGTTCGATTAAATGGATTAAGTATGATGCATAAATATTTTATTGTTAATCGGTTATCCCTATTGTTGAATTTTCCCTCTTTTTTTCCCCACCTTAAATTGAAATAAGGACACGCTTGTACTGTCTGAGTACAAGTACTGAACATGATAATATTAAAATAAAACTAGTTTGTATTCCAGTACAGTTAGAAAATAATGTACAGTACTTATAATCTATTGTGAGAAATAAAGTATATGAAAAAAAGTAATCTGCTAATAAATGAATGTGTTTGGTACAATTAGATTTTAATTCAATCATATCATTTTTATTATAGTTCGTTGATTTCAATTTAATTACTTATCATCTCGTTTTTATTTTTAGAAAGATGAAATACTAATAGTATTGTCCGCTACAAAATTTCTTATCCTAACTGCAACTTGTTATCCAAAAAAAGAAAAAAAAATCCCCTTACATTATCCAGTTTCGTCAAAATGAATTGTTTTATTCAAATTTTATGGTTGCAACCAACGGTTCAGAGGACCCTCTACTAGAGTTATTCCACTGTGGAATCTCTACTTCAACGAGGTAAAATTTTGTTTTTATTTATTGATTTTTAATAATTTTTTGGAGCAACATTGGACAAAACAAAAACCGCATAATAGTTGCCAACCCCAAAGGGTATATGGGAAACTAGCGGTTGGAGATTATTATAGGCAAAAGAGTTGGAGAGGTACTCATAAAAAATAAAAAATAAAAAAATTTTTAATTTTAAAATTAAAAAAAAAGTTGGAGAGTTAACAAATAGAAAAAGGACCAAAGTAGCTTTCGTGGGTAGCACAAAGAAGAAATTATGTTTAATAATGGTAAAATCTTATTCCACGTTTCATATATAGATTAGCATATATGTTATACATAGCCAAAGTCAAACGACGTACATTACATACGTGTATCCTTGTAGGACATGAACATATATTCTAGTTTCTAGTGGTAAGAAATTGTTCGAAATTATTTGATATTTATTGAATATTCTAAAGTTTTCATGGCTTTTGCATTTTAATGTGATTTTGACTTTTAACTAATTCAGCAATGTGCTTGTCATGTAATCAAACTTGTTGTAAAATTCGATATGAAGATGGCAAGTCAATTAATTAGTGGCATCGAGACGCCATTTTTTGAATTAACCATTCAAGCCATCACATAATTAAAAAATTTTTCCTCTCAATTTAATTTTCATTTCAATTTCTTAATTTTATCAATGACCATAAAAATTATTTATTCCAAACAACTTACTAAAATTTCCTACATTTCCAAAATAAAAGATGGAACGAAGAAGTAAAAAGTATTTCAGAAAATAATCAAAATAAATAATAAGCTTTTAAGATATTTAAAGTAAATAACAAATTCACTAGTAAATGATTTATTTACGAGACGTAAATATATCATTTACCTAGTAAATTTACTTTTTACATAGTAAAATTTTCATTTAGCTAGTATATTTACTATTTATCTTAAATATTTTAAAGAAAGATTAGCCCAAATGATCCCTGAATTCTTTATAAGGTGACAATTTAGTCTTTATTTTTTAAATTTTGACAGAGACGACCTTAAACTCTCTACATATTGGCAATTTAGTCCTTTTCGTCTAAATCTGTTAAATTTCTAACGGAATAAGTCATGTGCAATGCATGTGATTTAACTTATGAGAGTATTTTAGTAATTTTAATAATAAATTTAATTAACAAAATTTTTAAAATTATATTAAAAAAAACTCATAAAAAAACCCTAGACTTTGGTCCTTTCCTCAACTCCGGGCTCCCCCTCTCTCTCCTACCACCACCATCACAACAACGATGTCGTTTCCTTCGCCGACCCCTTTATCTCCGACGACGACGGCGATGAGCAGCGAACCTGGCTTCTTCTACGATCATGCAAACGGTGCCATTCGGTGGACCTCTACCACGAATCCGCTGGGAATCTGTGCGAAACTCAACTCTGGCCAGAGAAGAGCTCTGCCATGATGACTGGAAAAGGATCTAGATCTCAATTTCCTCGCGAGATTGCACTGGATCTCCATCTCCACTGTAAATGTATGTTTTTTATTTTAGGTTTTTTCCCCTCTTTTTTTGGAAAATTTTGATCGGTTTCATGGAATTCTTGATTCATTAATCTTGTTTTTTTTGGGGAATTTGTTGTGGAATTGTGTGTTTTGATATTGATTTTTGCATTTTTGTGGGAAAGAGATCGGAATTTGGGGTTTTGGTGTCGGTGTGGGAGGGATCGGAGGGCTAATGAGGTGGCTCATCGTCATTAGCGTCAGCACAATAGAGATTAGGTGGGGGCGGCACAACGGAGACTCACGGGTCTGGGGCGGTGGATCTGGGCAGAGAGGCACCGGATCTATGGCGTCTAGCATTGGAAACTTGGACGAGATTTGTGGGGGTAGAGAGGGATGAAGGGGAGGAAGGGGGGTTGGGTAAGGCCATAGGGGTAGCTCTCTCTATCTCTATCGCTCTTTTTAATGTTATTGGTGTGAATAAGGGTATTTTTGTCTTTTAATAATTAATTAGGCTAAGGTGAGGGATCACGTGATGTATTCTGTTAGAAATTTAATGGATTTAAATGGAAATGACTAAGATTGCCAATATTTAGAGAGTTTAGTATTGTTTCGACCAAAATTAAAAAAAAAAAAAAAAAGGATCAAATTGTCATCTTGTAAAGAGTTCATAAACCATTTTGACTAATTACTTTATTTTAAAATCTTGCTATTTACTTCAATTATTTTCTTAAATATATTATTTATTATAATAAATTACAGCAAATAGGCCATTTGTCTTAAGAATGTTTAAATGAATACTTGTGATAAATAATATATTTATGCTAAGCTGTTTATTTACAAAAATATTTTAAGGTATTTTGTTGTAAATATGCTTTATAGATAATTATTTATTATAAATATAGTATTTACTACACGCACTTTATTTACAAAAAATATTTTTAAGATAATTTTTGTTGAAAATATGCTTCATAAATATATAATTTATGATGAATATGTTATTTATTATCGTTTAAAAAATTTTATATTTATTTTTATTACTTGGGGATTTTGATCTATTTTCCTCCTCCTCCCATTTCAATATAAGGCATGTTTTTGGGCTGATTAGACAGACCCGCCCAAGGTCCACATAAGGCCCACCAAGTTGGTTCTTCCCTTCTCTTCACCAACCTCTTTTTTTATTTATTTTTACTTTAAGAAATTATAAAAAATGACATTTTTATAAAATAAAAAAACAAATAACATTATTGTATAACATTTGAAGTAAATAACAGTAAGTAAAAAGTTCAATAATAAACAGTAAATTAATTAATAATTTATTTATTTATTAGAAGCAAATAAATAATTTATCTAGTAGATTGACTATATAATATCAATTGTTCTAATATTTTTAAACCCTTTTATATGTTTTTTATTATTTACTGTGACGGTCCAGGTCAAACGATTAGTTGTTTCAGCTCTAATGTTAAACCGTACGATAGGTTATCTTCAAATCTTAGTGCCCGATTGGTCCAGATCAAACCAACTAGTGAACCAAACGCTAATAAAACCCTTCTTCAAAATTCACTTTCACTTTAAAAAAAATAAATTTGAAGATAAAGAAATTTGAACTTTACACCTTCTGACAAAGTTAAGTTTGAAATTACCACTAGATTATATATGTAATTACAAACACTTTCACTTTTATTATTAAGTGACATTATTAGTCATAGCTTGTATTTGATGCTCAAATTTAGAATGTAATTTTTAGGTTGAAATTGATTGATTTTTTAAAAATTAGTTCAAATATTGTTGATTTTTTTGGAAAAGACAAAAATTGAAATGGATTTTTTTGGGTCCAAACCTGGAAGCCAAACAATTCATCAGTATTTGTCGGAAAAGAAAAAAGAAAAAAGAAAAACCCAAAATATATAATCGTAAAAAAAAAAAAAAAATTGTAGTTAGATGCTTTAAGAACAAAACAGCACACAACACAATCCATATTCATGAAAAAGCAGAGCAAATAAAATATAAAAGAAATCAAAGGGCATATCTTTGCTGATTTATATTTTATAAATACCTTAAGCTCCTCTAATTGGTTCTCAAACAGATTCCGATTGGACAAATGTCTCCTGCTTAATTGTTAAGAATCTACTCCAATGTGGACACCACTATTTGTGTACATTATCAAGTCCTAGCCTCACTTAGTCCTAAAATTTGTATTCAATTTTGTATAACTTATGCAGATAAAAAAAAAAGATATATGTATAAATAAATGAAGATGAAATGGGTGGTGACATTGTTTCTTACATGTACCAAGAATAATATGTACTTTTTTCATATATATATATATATATTTATATATAGAGACTATAAAACTTATTTTAAATAGTTATGACAATGGTATGTATATTAAGAATCAAATTGACGATTACTATTGATCAAACTTAAAAAGATAAAACTCATAAATACTCTTGCATTGTCATTTTTTTTGGTGTAATATGGAGAGAGATTCATTTGAAAAATTGTCTTCTACCATATATAATATAGAAATGTATGAAAGATGACCATAATAATATAAAAATATTTGAGACACCATTAGTTTTAAACATAATCATTAATAAAAAGTGAGCTCTATCTACAAATTTCATATCAAGTCACCCATCTTTTACTAACAAGTGATGTCTAATATTATCGGTACTCTTTGGATTGAATCATATTAGAAATTGATGATTAAAAACCATGATATGAATAATAATTAAAATGACAGAAATATATATAATCTTTTCACATAAATGGGTCGCCAACCTTATACGTAGGAAGTACGAACTACAAAAGTCAAGAGAAGTAGCTCTCCATAAACTAAAATACAAAATTCTAGAGCCTAGAGCAAGGTCACAAGACATTAGGATCACAAAACCATGCAAATCACTTGTGTTCTACATGCCATGATCAAAAGAGACCATAAAAAAGTCATCAAGATCTATTGCCTATTTCTTTTTGATGGGGTCCACTTTCATTGTGTATAATTCCATGCACGCGTCTACATATAAGAACTATGAACCTTCATGCAATGTTTTTCCCTTTTTTAAATGCTTTTTTTTTTTTTTTTTCAATAAGTATAAAGGGAAATGGAATGAAACGGGAGGACAAGCCAATACTTCCTATTAATCAGATCAGAAAACAGGAAAAAATACTACATCTTCCATTATACACCTTTTACCCATTTCCTGCGTTTGATTCTCATTAAAATTTTTATGTTAGAATTGATTAATTTTTTAAAAATTAATAATATTTTTTATTAATTTTTTTTTTAAAAATTGAGTTAAAAAATTTAAATTAAAATTAAAACACCAAATGTTTATTTTATTTTATTTTTAATTTGTACAGTAAAATCATTTATATTTTCATATTTCATACATACCAAAAAGGAAAAAAAAACTATAAATATATATATATAAAAATAAAGCAGAAAATAAGAGAAAATCTTCTTCTTCCATTCCCAGACTCTCTATAAATTCCTTAACACCAGAGAGCCCCAAACCTTCTCTTTCTCTCTCTAGAACTTCTCTCCCCCTCTCTCTACAAGATACATTTCCATGTCTTCCAATCCGTTTGGTAACTGAATTCTCATTTGGTAATCAAATTAATACAATTCAAAGAACAAAGAGTTAAAAAAAAAAAGAAAAAAAAAAGATAGAAAAGAGGCATCCAAAGAGAGGAGGTTGAACGAAACATGCCCACCACTGTTTTTTATTCTCAGAGTGCCTCCTCTCAGATCTTACTTCTCTGCTAGATTTGGCACCTGGGTTTTGTTAATCGGTGGGTTTGTTCATAATCCTGATTTGGGTTTTTGATCTTTTGCTAAATTGTTGGTGGGTTTTGGATCTCGGATTAATTTTCTCTCTTTTTCTTGGGTCTTTTTCTCAGGCGTGATTGATTCTGGGTTCGATTTTTTGATCGGTGTGGGATCGTATCTCTCTAAATTGAATCGGAAAATTGCTTGTTTCTCATCGGACTACAATTTGTGGGCTTTACCATTGCTATTGAAAAACGAGGTACTGATTTTTATTGTTTGTTGTATATGATGTTTATCTGCATTTGATTGTGATATGGGAGAAATTTTTCCGGGAAAAAAAATATGAAAAAGGAACGGCCTTTACTGTAAGATTTCATTGGTTTATTGTTTTAGAGGTAATTATGATGCAATGGATTGAGTTGATATGAATTGATAGCAGAACTCTGTGTGGAGGATTGGATCCATTACTAAATTTATGTTTTTTTGTTGTTTTCTTTCAAGATGAGTTTCTCTGTTCGATTTACATTTTGTGAATTTGATTGAGGTTTGATTGATTCCAATGGTTTGTTTGGTTTGGTGTGTAGAAAAGATGCAATCTGATAATGGTAAACTTTTCATCGGTGGAATATCTTGGGACACAAGTGAGGAGAGACTCAAGGAGTATTTCAGTGTTTATGGGGAAGTTGTGGAAGCAGTTATCATGAAGGATCGGACCACGGGCCGTGCCCGTGGTTTCGGTTTCATAGTTTTTGCTGATCCATCCGTTGCGGAGAGAGTCATAACCGAGAAGCACAACATTGATGGGAGGATGGTAAGTTTTGAGCTCAATCACAACTTCTGATTCACTCCATGATCATGCATTGTCTTTTTGTTATTTTTCTCGAATTGCTCGAAGTAAAAAAGAAGAGTTCATTTCCTTACTGGAGTTAGTCCAAAACTGTATTTATCGCATTCTCATTTGATGAAGTTTCAAAACGAGCCAGAAGTAAAATTTGTTTTTCTTTCTTTGGTATTGATTTAATTAAACTATAGGCTTTATTCTGTTCTGTGATCAAATGGTTTTCCCAGCATTTACCTTTTGACTTTGGTTTTCATAGTTTGATCGTCCTATCCTCAGGTGGAGGCAAAAAAGGCCGTTCCTAGAGATGAACAGAGCCCTTTGAGTAGAAACATTGGCAGCATTCAAGGTTCTCCTGGTCCAGGTCGCACGAGAAAGATTTTTGTTGGAGGTTTAGCATCCACTGTTACGGAGAGCGACTTCAAGAAGTATTTCGAGCAGTTTGGGACAATCACAGATGTAGTTGTGATGTATGATCACAACACGCAGAGACCTAGAGGATTTGGATTCATCACTTATGATTCAGAAGAAGCAGTCGATAAAGTTTTGCTCAAGACATTTCATGAACTGAATGGGAAGATGGTTGAGGTCAAGCGAGCAGTTCCCAAGGAGTTGTCACCAGGTCCAAGTCGTAGCCCACTTGGTGGATATAACTATGGTCTGAGTGGGGTCAGCAATAGCTTCCTTAATGGTTACACTCAAGGATATAATCCAAGTACAGTTGGAGGCTTTGGACTTGGTAGATACAGTCAGGTCGCTGGTGGTCGAAGTGGCTTTCCATCATTTAGTTCTGGTTATGGAATGGGTATGAATTTTGAGCCGGGGTTGAGCACTGGTTTTGGAGGGACTGCAAATTTCAATAATCGTCTCAGCTATGGGAGGGGATTGAATCCCTACTATATGACTAATTCAAGCAGATTTCCTAGTCCTGTCGGGTATGATGGTGGTAACGGAGGAAACAATTCCTTCTTTAGCTCCGTGACTCGTAATATGTGGGGAAATGGAGGACTTAATTATGGAACAAACTCTACAAGTTCCAATGCATACATGGGGTCGGGAAGTGGGAGCATTGGTGGAAACACTTATGGTAATACTGGTGTCAATTGGAGTTCTTCGGCTATTTCAGCACAAGGTGGAGGAAACAATGTGTCTAACAGCAATGCGAATCTTGGCTATGGAGCTGGTGATAACACTTATGGACTCGGAACAGTAGGGTATCCTAGAAACGGTGGAACAAGTGCAGCCTCAACATCTTCTTTTTCTGCATCAAATGGAGGTTTTGATGGGGCTTTTTCTGAATTCTATGGTAGTGGTTCAGTTTATGGGGACCCCACTTGGCGATCATCGAATTCTGAGCGAGAGGGGTCTGGTCCTTTTGCTTATGGGTTTGAAAATGCAGCCTCAGATGTTTCTGCTACAAATGCTCCGGGCTATGTTGGGGGTTACAATATTAACAAGAGACAGTCAAATAGAGGTAAGGTGTCTTAGTCTCTTATGGATTTTATCAGGAGAAAGTAACTTTATCTCAACAACCATACTCTAACTATTATGTTTTGGATGTTATATTGTCCAATGCATATTCACAGATAACTCCACAAGCCAAACATGTTACTAGATATTTTTGCTTTTGATATGTTAGGCATCTTGCGTTTGGTGTGCTGTTCTTGATTAGGCTCCTTTGGAGCTGTTCTTTAGAAATTGTGGAAATAGCTTTGCCCTTTGGGAACAATGCTTCCTGTTAATAGCAGTTGATGATTTTAGCTGTCCTTTTCCTCTTTCCTCTTCTTTTTGTTTTTCCTATATGTGTCATTGCATGAGTGTATGACACACTGTGTGGAACATACCTGTTCGACACTTATATTGGCATCTATTCTATGATCATGTGTCTGTGTTTTGCCAAGGGCAGGGATTAAGAAGGGATTTTAAGCAAGGATTTTGTGAATATCAGTTGAAAGAGTCGTGTATGAAAATGACTTTATCGATCAATCAGTTTCGGCTATTGGTCTTTTTCCCTGTTTTTTGGATACATCGATAATGAAACTGGTTGCTATATGAGTTTCCTAGATGCATATTCACTTTATTGTCATTTAGATTTTGTAAATGATCTTCAAACTTTCCTCCTTGTGGATGGCTCGTTTGTTAGGCTGCTTATGTTTTCCAAAATCTTTTTATTTTTGGTTGGACTAGGAAGTGTAAACGCCCAAATGGAGGAAGATCCCTTTTTTCATGAAGGACGGGCACTATAGCACTATTTTTGGAGGAGTTCCCATTTAGTAAGTTTTAGTTTTTAAACTTGTACTTTCCTAGCAGATGCTAGGGGTTGGCTTGTTGTGTTTTCTCTCGTTCTAGATTTTTGATAAGTAGGTTTGCTGCGAGGCATTTTCACGTATATGCATTTATGTGCACGTTACAATTTATGCCTATAGTAGGTATGTCTTTATATGTAATTTATATGATATCTGATAGTATTATCAATACTAAAGGTAATTTAAGTTGTCATATTACATAGTTGACAATTGATCTAAACTTATTTAGAGCAGTTAGAGCTTTGCACTTTATGAAAAAAAAAAGAGTGAATTTTGTAGTAATTGAAGGATCATAAGGTATAATATTAGAGATGCATCCCGTTTATTTATTCTTTATTCCTTTCTTAATATGAAAGCCCAATGATGTTTAGTTTTATCATATGCAATTGATATACGTTATATGTAGCCGGTGGCTACAAGTCCGTTTTTGATAAATTTACCAATATCGTTCACAGGACATTTTTTTCTTATTTTAAATTTATAAGATGAACATTTTAATCTATATATAATATAGTATGTTTATATGTGACTTGAGTTCCTGTTTCTTTTGCTTTGGTGTTCATCTTGCATGCCCTTTGTCACTTCCCTCTGCTTAGCTTTAGTTATTATGTTTGTTGGTTGGGCGTATTCCTCACGACTACTTAAGGCTAATCCCTTTAAAACTAATCTAGAAGAAGTTTTTAATGAATATGAGTAAATGGCCATAGGCAGTGTACATATTATCATTGGGGCTTTAGCTTTTATTACATTTGGACTTATGATGCTAGGCGCCTTGTCTGTTCTAGAAATTGGAACTTGTCCTTTTAATTCCTTGAAGAACAGGACCCAAGGACCTGAATCATATTGTCCGATTGATGTTCTTGGCTAGTTACTAATCTAACCACTTAGTTAAGGCATAACCTATCATTCATACGAGAGAAATTTAGGAAGTTTGGACCGACCAATTTTTTAAGCCTGTAAATAAAACTTTTACATAGAACACAAGCACTGGATTAAATGTGTTTTCTTTCTTTCTTTTCTCTATACCTTCTGTGCATTCTTGAAAGTTCAGAGATAAACCGGTTTTAATTGCATGACCTTAAACGAGCTGGATTGGTCGAGGGTTGAGGAGTAGGTTTTATTGGTTAGAGCACTTGACATGGATTGGTCAACAAAGAATGAACTTTGTTCTAATAAATACTTTTCCTACTCTCGCCATTAACATTTTGCGTCTGATGTGGTTTTAACAGATGTTATGCTCTTAATTAGTGTTGTTGATCTTGAGGTCAGATTGTTCGAACACACTATAATCACGAGATGATATTCTTACCACTTTAGAACTAGCTATTACACATGTCTGTTCGTTGTTACTGAAATGCTGCATTACTTATAAATGACGGAGGATGTTTTCGTTAGCGAGTGGTGTTAAATTTGAACCTGTCCTAAAGGGAAAGAAATATTGCAACAACAATTCTTCTGAATTATGGATTTTATTCCTGTAATACTTACAAGCTTCCATTCCTGCATTGGTTTCAGGAATTGCTGCCTAGTACGAGCATTTGGATATGACAGCGTTGTAGGTGAGAGAGAGATAATCTGGTGAAGCAGGTGAATTGTGAATTTTGCACACCCTCCTCGTTAATATGTGTTGGTTATAAAAAGAAAATTTGGTTAGTAAGTTCTAACTGGAGTGCGTGTGTCGATGAATTAAAGTTAGAGATAGAAGTCGCAATGGATTTTGTGTTAAGGAATGAGTTTTGAGTTTTTTTTTTTACCATTTTTTAGGTTTTTTGTTTTGGTCTTTTTGAGTGAGATGTAAAATCAGATTGCGGGATATAGTTTAAGTGTATCATGCATCTCTGGTGAGGTGAGGCGGCGATACGAACCCAAAAAAAAAAAAAAAAAAAGAAGGAAAAGAAGAAAAAGAAAATAGACTAAGATTTTTTTCCCCTCCTTACACTTTTATCTTGTAATGTCTCCTGGAAAAAGTTGTGGCTTCCAGTCAGGAATACTTTTTTTATTTTTATTTTTTTAATTTCATCCTTGTCCCATCATTTTGGTTTGTTTTTTGGCAGATTTGTATCTCAGGTTATTGTTGATGTTACTAGTGTGAAACAATTTAAGGGACACCCATCTAGGGTCCCCATGAATAAGCTATCTCATATTCTGATTCTTAAGTCTTTGAGAATATTTTTATCCCACAAGTTGTAACTTTATTATTATTATTATTTTTTTGGCCTTTTCATCTTTTTCCTCTTAATGGTGAAATTGATTGGAATTTTTTTTTTTTTAATATAAGATCTTCATAATATAGCATATGTTTTTGGCTTTTGGAAGTTTTCAGGTTAGAGTTTCTCCATGTTTTGGCAAGAATAAGGCAAAAAGGGAAAAAAATAAAAAATAAAAGAAAAGTGAAAAGTGAAAAGTACAAGAGAAAAAAAAAAAGAAAAGAAAAGAAAAGAAAATAAAAGTTGATTACTTGAATAAGTGATGGTGCTTTGTATTTATTTTGAAATAGTCATTTGGAGTATACTTATCTACATGGTTATTAATAATCATGTAATGTTTTTGTGTACCATTATAGTAGTTGGATTCATCTCACTTATTGTTCATTAACAAGTACAAATGTGACTACTTTCTCCCATATATGTACTTAGGACGTAATCATATCTCCTCGTAGACAATAATGGCTACTTGTTTTTCAATTCTCATGAATTATTCTGGCACCAGTTTCTTGGTTTAACAAAATGATTAGCTAAGTTACCGTTAATGACTAGTCGTACATATAACATGTAAAACTGACGAGTATAATGCAAAATTTAGACTCTGTTTAGCACAAAAGTTTAACTCAAGTTAAACTGTACTTTTTTTTATCTTTTTCTGAAAAAGTTTTTTGTTTTTTCTAAAAATTTTTTTTATCTTTTCTGAAAAGTCAACACAAATTACTATTGAAACTTAAAAATCTTAACTCAAACTCATCCACCAAACACCCCATTAGTTTATGAAATGATTAATTTGGAAAGCTGCAGTAATAAAATAAATATAGTTAACTAGAGGTCATATTACACTCTTTACTAATGCATGTTACAATATAAAATTGGTCTTACGTTAAAACTATAATCCAAAAGTATTGCACTTGTTTTTTTTTTTTTTTTTCCCTCAATTATTTTTTCCAAGCCCTTTTTATTTTTCCACCTAACTTTTAGGAGGTACACACTGTACAATCAGGCTTGACTAGTGCGTTATACATATATGATAGAGTAAAATTAGGGACACCTCTGATGTCTTATATCATATGAGGTGGCTTCTTATATTACTTATCATTTGATAAGAGATGGGATCCATCTTATTAATAAAAAAATAAATTAATTTTATTTTTTTTTCATCCACGAAATGTGGTGAGGGAGGTGGCCCTTAGTTTTATTTTATATGATATATTCCTTTGTCCACGTCAGTGTCACACGTGACCCCCATTTTCTAATGCTGAATTGGATGAGTTTTGTTTGGGAATCCCCTTTTCCATCCAAGTCTATGGAATAAGACGTTTTAGAGCAAGTTGTGCTTTGATCAAACCAGTTTATGATAACTTCCATGGGATGCCACTTCTCGTCTCATCACGTTCATTCCATGTACCATCATTTAGGGATTTGCTCTTTTTTTTTTTGAAGATTTTGAAAACCTTTTTTTTTAAGGCATCTTTTTATAATAGAACCTTATACTGATAATGTATATTTCTGACAGCTTTTGATATAAATTAGATCTACGCTGAAAAGTGAAAAACATAGCCACATCGATAGTGGAGTTTTTAGGTCTTATAGTAAAAATCTCATTTTTTTAAGAGTTGAAAACTCTCTCTCTCTCTATTTCTCTCCACCAAGAGAGAGATGGTGGAGTGGGAGACCAGGCAAAGCATGCTTGGAGCAGCATGATAGGCGGAATATATATATATATATATATATATACACACACACACACAGACACCCTAAAAGAGCTGTGTTTGTATTTGAACGTTGTTGCATGATAGACAACCCTGAAAGAGAGACCATTTTGGAATGCTGATGTCATTAGTGCCTCTTTTCTTTTCTTTTTTTTCCCTGCTTTATTATGGTATTCTTTTAGTTTTTTTCAGGTGGAAAGAGACCCTCGAATATCTGATATATAGCCCCCAAAAGGGTTCAAAGGTGAAAAAGAAGAAAGAGGCAAAAAAGTAGGGGTGGAGGGTGGGAATGGGATCGTGGAAGTTGACTCTCTTTTTTAACCTCTCTCTCTTTACTTTTCTCTTTTTTTTTTTTTTTGTTTTTTTTTTTTCTGGGGTTTTTCTACAAGGTGCTTGTGATCAAATCTATCTCACCCACTTTACAGTGCACTCTTCAAATTCAAAATGCTCAACATGAAGCCAAACAATACTCAAGTCATGACATGAAAATTAGTGCCTCGGCCTCCACACCCACCTTTTTTTTTTGAGTGTTTTGAGGACAATACAAGCTAGGGGGGTGAGTCTGAGATTAGATTATCCCATTCTCATATTCTGTGTCAACTTGAACCTTTTCTTGTTTCAGAAGATTTGTTTTCTCATCTAAATTTAAGAAAACATGAGATATAATCACTGGTAAGTAAAGTTAATAGTTAGGCTTCCTCGTTTTTTAAATAATCTTGGATTTGAGTTAATCTCATCATTGTGTAATTACGTCGGGTACATTATCTTTTATCTTAGAAAAAAAAAAAATTACATGGATATTAATTAGTTATCAAACTAATACGATGGTATATTAGTCCCTCATGTATTGTCATAGTCCATGGGCATGTGAACCACCCACTTGAGTGGTCAAAATCATTTATGTACCAAACGTTCAATTTGTTTACCACCGATGATAGTGGCATGGTGACAAAAAAAGTCTTATTTGGAGCCTTCAATTCTAAAAGGTCAGAGGTTCAAGTTCTCAGGGATAATATTCTTCGTCATCCAATCAGTGATATCAGTATCTTTTGTCATCGATGACATCAGTTGTTACTTACCTTTGATATGTTGGGTCAGGGGGCATGAAGACATCACCGATTTTTTTTGTTCTTAAAAAAAAAAGAGGTCAATTTTGATAGTAAGATATCGATCCTTATGTGGTATTATTTCTAAGAAAGAACAGGCTACTTTTCGATCCTAATTCTAAAGTTAAGCGTGGTTGTCAGATTCATGTCAAGCGGAGCTGTTCCATGGTAAACTAATACTGAAAAACAGTATGCACATTTATCTTATGTGGTTGGTTTTTTAATATTGGGCTATTTTTATTATTTCAGCCACAGGTCTCAAGTGGGCTGTCCCATAGGAAACTGTACCCACCAGTTCAGTTTGGAACGCAGTCCAAATTGTTCGGCCTCACGAGGCGCCACTTTGAGCCGGTCTCCCAACTATAACACGAGGAATACTTCGGCTAGGGATGACATCGGACCGGGACGGCTAGGACCGTTGTTAAGGCTAGGACCGTTCACTTAACAGCTTAAAAAGAAGAAGGAACGGGATTGAGAAATTCCCACTAATCCTCCCACATATCTAACGCATTATGCTATTTATGTCAAAAAATTATAGCTAGTTAGAAACACAAATTTACTTCAATTTCAATATAAATTAAATCTAAATTGAAAGCTCTACAAAACAAATTGATATAGAATTTAGTTCAATTGGAACAGTCTGAAAACAACTTTGAGACGGAGTGAGGCAAAGAATAATAAGGTTGAGATATGTGAAGCGTATATTCTCTCTTGATTTACTTTCTTTAGCTTTTTTTTTTTTTCTTTTTTCTTTTTAATTCTTTTGTGTGACAGATAATCTGTTCGCTGATGTATGTGGTAGGAACAACTTGTACCTTATCCAAATATGTGCAAAAAGAGTCACTTTTGACGGTCCTTAGTTGGTTTTGTTATTACTGTTCTTAAAAACATAATGCTATTTGAACAAAAATATTTGAATTATTATTTGAAATGTTGTTTAAATATTCCTAATTTAAATTAAAAATATTTGAGTATAGCATTTGAATATTTATTTAGATAGATATTAAAAACATTTCTTACAAATCCTACAAAACTTCAATATTCATGACAAATTTTGATACGAGATATTTGTTCCTCTATATGATTTGAAAGTATAGAAAAAAATTATGGGATTTAATTATAATTTTGATACAAGAAAGTTATGAATTACCACAGAAACACATTAATTTATACCTTACCTACACCGCATGAAGTATGAACAACTTTTGTTCTTAAACTAAGCAATATTTTTTAATTTTCAACCAGCTAATCACTTGTTGCATGAAAAAAGTGGAACAATTTAAGGTATGTTAATCACGACCAACTTCAACAAACTCCCACTCAGTGACTAATGTTTAAGACAAAACTAGTTGCGTGAGGTAGTATTAAAGCATAATTCTCACCTTGAATTCCAACTAGGCCGAGCAAACGGTAGTTAAAAAAATGTTATCTTGAATTTTGATAAATAATATTACCTGAAAAATTATGACACCGTCGTCAAGATGGCCGAGTTGGTCTAAGGCGCCAGTTTCAGGTACTGGTCCGAAAGGGCATGGGTTCGAATCCCATTCTTGACAAACAATTTTATCTTTTTCATAACTTTTTCTTAAAAAAAAAAAAACGATGAGATTATTAGAGAATTAAAAGGATAAGATTGTTTTTTCTTCTTCATATATTTTATGTTTTTTTTTTTCTTTTAATAACTCTTCCTAATATAAGTTAATATTGTTCATGATGGGGCTTTGGATCATAAGTCAATTATTGTATGCATGCCAAGAATAGCAGTTCAACGAACTTTCTCTTTATACATATATCTATATATATGTGTATGTATATATATATATATAGCTGATAAATGCACAATTTGCCGAGTCTTTTTAGAACAAGAGGTGCTTTAAAGATGTGGATGAAGATATATTAATGTTCCTTTTGTTGAAAATTATTGCTTAAATTCTCATCCCTTAACTTCAAAGCCAAGCACAATCTTTGCCAATAAACAATTTCCCCCACTTCTTCTGAATATATGAAAGATAATTCATATAAAAACTATGATCAGACAATGTCATTCTTATTTTTTTCTTCAGAGGATGTAGTAATAGAAAACGAATAAAAAAAAATTAAAGCTAAAAATTATAAAGATCAACACATGTAGATTGCAGGGAAGCCTAAACTCATTACGGAGAAAAAAAAAAAAAAAGCTTAAACCAAGAAAAATAAAGAAGATGCAATATAGTTTGGTATCATATTAGTGACACATAACTAATCATGATGAGGACATTTGGGTAAACATCTAATCTAATACTTTTCATTACGTCCAATCCTATCTAATCTTGTATATTGGATTTTAAGATATTGCATCCATCCAATAATGATTGAATATTCAACTCATATTAGAATGGATTAATGTATTTAATCGAACGGTTATCCAATATTATTAAGAGTATTTGCTCATCCTGAGTTTGAGTCTTCATCTGATAATGTCTATACTAATTTACGGACCCGAAATTTAATAGACATATCAGTCTCTAACTAATTAACTTTTTATTTGAAAAAAAAAAAGTGATAACATTTATGCAATTATACACACTCTTATGTTCAATGGAAATTTGTAACAAACATATGGATACTCACTGCTCACACGTCGTCAAAAAGCAGTACTTTATCAATCTTAATTGTGTTCGATCGATCATTGCGGCAGAATCAAAGGTAAGGTGGGGCTAACCTCTCTTGAGAGGAACAAGTCCTTGCACTGCTCTTAAGCTTTTTACATCAATATATATATATATATATATAAATACACACACATATATATTATGAAAGTATTGCTTAAATATCACTACTCATAATACGTCAAACATGAAAATAATAAGATACATAACAAAACAAAAATATAATTAACAAGCAAGAGCTCCATATATACCTCCATTTTTCTACCTCCACCAAACCAACAAATAATATTGCCTCACTTCAAAGCTAAGTGCACACACTACATTCCCTCATTATAATCATTCATTCAATGCCCATCATGATTATGACCACCCATTTCCCTTTCACACTCAATATTCCCTCCCAAAAAAGCCCCTCTTCTTCACCAAACCCATACATAAAGGCTCCGTTTGTCTCTCAGTTCAGTTCATGACTTAAAGTTTTCATTTTAATATTTATCTTTTTATAAAAAATTAGTGTAAAAAAAATATAATTAATTTTTGAAAAACTTTCAATCTAAAAATTCCATTCTAAATATAGGAGCAAAGATCTTCAAAATCTCCTTTGCCAATATATGTTCTCCCCATATTCAAACCTTCAATTCGAAACTCTCTCTCTCTTTCAAAATGTTGTCTTTCTTCCTCTTTTTGCTCATATTTTCCTTCCCAAACTTGACACTCTCTTCTTCCCATTGCACCACCCAAGCCTCAACCAAAACCTATGAAAAATGCATGACACTCCCAACCCAACAAGCCTCCATTGCATGGACCTTCCACCACCACAACTCCACTCTTGATCTCACGTTCTTTGGCTCCTTCATCTCCCCCTCCGGCTGGGTCGGGTGGGGCGTCAACCCCGTCTCCGCCGAGATGACCGGCACCCGATCCCTCATCGCCTTCCCTGACCCCAACTCCGGCCAAATAGTCCTCCTCCCCTACGTCCTCGATCCCACCGTCAAGCTCCAACGCACCCCGCTCCTCTCCCGCCCCCTCGACATCCGCCTCCTCTACTCCTCCGCCGCCCTCTACGGCGGCAATCTCGCCACCGTCCACGACGGCGCCGCCGTCCAAATCCACGCCACCTTAAAACTCTCCACCAACTCCACCACCAAACTCCACATGGTCTGGAACCGGGGAATCTACGTCCAAGGATACTCCCCGACCATCCACTCCACCGCCGCCAACGATCTCTCCTCCACCGCCACCGTCGACCTCCTCTCCGGCACCACCTCCTCCTCCGCCGCCGCCGCCGCTCACCGGAAAAACATAGAATTCCTCCGGACCCTCCACGGCGCCGTCAACGCCCTCTCGTGGGGGCTCCTCCTTCCCGCCGGCGCCGTCACGGCGAGGTACCTACGCCACGTGCAGTCACTGGGCCCCACGTGGTTCTACGTCCACATGGGGATACAGCTGTCCGGGTTCGTCCTGGGGACGGTCGGGTTCGCCGTCGGCGTCCGGCTCGGCAGCCTGTCGCCGGGAGTGGTGTACGGGCTGCACCGGAAGCTGGGGTTCGCGGCGTTCAGCATGGCGGCGCTGCAGACGCTGGCGCTGCTGTTCAGGCCGAAAACGACGAACAAGTTCAGGAGGTATTGGAAGTCGTATCACCACTTTGTGGGGTACTCGTGTGTCGTTTTGGGGGTGGTGAATGTTTTTCAGGGGTTTGAGGTGATGGGGGAAGGGAGGTCGTATGCCAAGTTGGGGTACTGCATGTGTTTGGCGTCGTTGGTGGGGTGTTGTGTGTCGTTGGAGGTGAACTCTTGGGTCGTTTTTTGTAGGAAAGCCAAAGAGGACAAGCTGAGGAGGGAAGGCTTGATTGGGGACTCTGATAAAGGGAGTAGTGGAATCCATAATAGTGGAATCCGCAATAGTGGAATCCATAACTAAGATAGTTAAAATGGAGGTTTTTTTTTTTTTTTTTTTTTTTTTAAACGAAATGGTTTATTATCTTATTCATCCCTATGGGATTTAATTTTGGAAGGATATATATATATATATATATATATATATATCATGATAAGAATTGTTTTGTTTATTAATTTCGTTTTAAGAGTGGACAAGGTGTAATGATATGCGTAGGATTAGGATACTACTTTTTAATGATGCTTTTTATGTCACGTTTTGATCTTTATGGACAATTCTTGTATTCTCGACAACATTAGGAAAGAACAATAATTAGATTTGCTCCTCCCGCCTGCTTATGTTTGGATTGAAAGTAAATAAGTGGGGTTGGTTAAGCATAATTACAAAAACATCCCAGCATTTAATCGAAATGTAACAAATGCTTTTTTCTTTTTTTTTAATGTTGAAAAATTCCCTTAAAAAAAAAAAAAAGCCTCATATTTGGATTTGGATCCCGAATATTGGAGCTTAACTTAACTGTTCACAAATGAACCAGTCGATAATGAAGGTCAAAAGTACGTTTTATCAATATTATCCCACCGGTTAACAGGATAATCTACTAGTTTATTATCAATAATCTATTAGTTTATAGTCGATAATGTACTAAATGTCGTTGTAGCCAACAATAACTATTGAGAGACTCAAAGTAATATGATAGTAATCTTTGAAAACCTAGCAGATTATTATTTTTGTTTTTGAGAAAATTAGCTAAATAACCACTTTTTTTTTCCTCTATATATTGATCAACATTATATAAATTTTCTACTATTGACTAATATGATACAAATTCTATATTATTGACTAGCATGTCACAAATTTTAGTTAACTTTAGTTTAATTTTGTGTCCCGTTGGTTTAGTGTTAACTTTTTTTATCATATTTATATAATCGTCTCTAAATTTGTGTCATTCAGATGGTCTCCCTATTATTTTTCCTTTTCAACACATATGGCTGGCGTCTCCAGTTCTAGTTGCTAGAGAGTAAACTAATAGACTATCAAAGATAATTATCTACTAAAATATTTCACTGTTTCAAAAATAGAATTGGAATACACAACATTAACTATATTACAAAAATTATTACAACGAAATGCCCAGATTAACATAAAAAAGTTGGGTTAGAAATCAGAATCTATTAGTTCCGTGACATACACACAAGACTTATTAATTTTCTTAAATAAATTGTGAACAAATAATCACCGCACATTATGGGAAAGCACAGTGCTATAAAGTTGTATTTTCTTTTATGAGGATTGCAACTCAAGTGTCAAATTATCACACTATGTTATACTTGCAACCACCTATTTTTTTTTAATTAATTAGTTACAAAATATTAAGAGGAAATATTATACCTAAAAAAATATCTGTTTTTCTTAAATTAATTATTTCTAAGAGTTGGCCGTTTTTTGGAATAAAAATAACGAGGCATTAAAATTACAATAATAAACGACATTACTTTCAGGTAAAAAGAAACGACATTACTTTCAGCTTCAGCTTGGCGCGTGTGTTTTTTCTTTGGGGAGTCCCTTCGTTTTTCCGAGAAAAGAAAACACTGGGAGACCAAGATGGGGGGGGAGGGGGTTGAGGAAAACAGAAAAAGAAATGGGGGTGAGTCTAGAGGGAGAGAAGGTGATTCTGGTTCCGTACATGGCAGAGCACGTGCCTAAATACCACGAGTGGATGCGAGAACCTGCTCTTCTTCAAGCCACCGGCTCCGAGCCCCTCTCCCTCGACGAGGAGTATCAGATGCAGCTTTCCTGGAACCAAGACCCCTTCAGTACTTGATCACTTTCTCTCATCATTTTCTTTTTTTCTTTTTTTTTTTTTGTTCTTTTTTCTTTTTTCGCTTTTTTGTCCTTGAATTATGACTCTGTTTGAACTGGGTTTGCTTGGATTTTTACATGTTTGATCGTTTGTGGAGAGAATTGTGTTGGTTTTGCTGAATCTGTGAAGAATTTTGGTGGTGGGTTTTGCAGAGCGGACTTTTATTGTGTTGGATAAGCGTTTCGTTGTGGGAGAGTTTGTTCATGGAGACCCTCATGTCGAAGGTTTGGGAAATTCTTTTTTTTTTTTTTTTTTGGATTTTAATGCTGTTGTTTATGTTGTGAGATTGTGAAAATGGGAAAAATGATGGTTCTTTGCGATGAAATGAAAAAAAATTTAATGGTTTCCATATTGTTTCGGGCCAGTAATGGAATGGAGATGGATAATGGAATATACCAGTGAGAATACTGTTATGGGGTACGGCTTGGTGCGATTAAGAATAATGACTTAAGGATGCCTTACAATATGCAAACTATTCGATTGATTTCTCCGTAGAAATAGAATTATTGAAAAGGCCTACTACATGTCTGAAGTCCAAGAGTGCAGCTAACTGGAGGAACAGGTAATCATGGAAAATTCTAGAAACGTTTAGATAGAAGGTTTATGAGAGTTCAATATACTAGGAATAAGTCTTAATCCTATTTCATAACAAATTCTTCTCGCCTAACACCAGGTCGAGTTTAGTCGATGCCTCATCACCAAAAGCAACAATGAGATTTGGTCCAAAAGTGTTGTTTTACTTCTGATCCATCTCTAGTTAGTTAGTCTAAACCTCATTGTTGACTTCGAGTCGTGTAACAAATAACAATATTAAGAGAGAGCAAACCATCTCCAGCCCCATATCTTCTACTTGAAAGTATTCCCATTCTGTTCTTGATTAATTTTTTGGTTACTCTCCAGTGTCTTGACACGACTGGCGTTTATGTCTCTAATATCTGATCTTTACAGCATGATCTTTCTAGGCTCTTGCTATATTTATATGCATTATGTCTAATATTCACGGTACTGTCTTATCATTTTCTCCAGCAATGGTGGGTGATGTGAATATCTATATGAATGACCCGGATGATCCTCAAATGGCAGAGATAGAAATAATGATTGCTGAATCCAAATGGTAATTCTCTATGCTATCTTCTGATAACAAAGATAGCTGAAGTGCTTGTTTTGTCGCCAATTCTTTCTTGTACCTTTTTTTCCCCTTATATGCATGTGCGTATAATGTTCCCATGCAAAATATACGTATCTTTGGATCTACAAAAGTATTTATTGGCCAATTGGTTGTGGAAAGATCCAAGTGCATTATGTGTGGTAGTGTCTTTTGTTATCGTTAATGTGTGGCTATTACATCAAACTTTTCTGGCGGCATCTTTGAAAGTAGTCCATAACCGTTGCTGTCAACTGAATTGCAGTACTCTGAATGAGGCTATATCAAGATTGAGTAATCTATGTTTCCTTTTTCTTTTAACAAGAATTTTAGATGTTTCTTGATGTAGATACAATTCCTTCTTTTCTCTGTCTCTTTTGTTTTGCTGTCAACTTTATTGGTGCTTCCACGGTATTCAACTACTCTTATATATAACCATTTTGCTTTTGCTAGCATAGCCGTGGTATGGGACTTGGGAAGGAATCTGTTTTAATGATGATGGCATTTGCAGTTAAGAACGTGGGGATCCAGGTCTTTCGTGTCAAAATTGGAGAATCAAATACACCATCCCTCAATATGTTCCAGAAATTGGTATGTTCTCTCTCTCTCTCTGAGTCTCTTCCGCAAACTCTCTCTCTCTCTCTCTCTCTCTCTCTTTAATTTATAATCAATGTTCGCCTCTTGTTAGATTGCAATGAAAAGAAAATACGTAGAACTGGTGTTTTGAACGTGAAATTGATTAAATTTCTCATATGTTTGATGTAGGGTTTTAAAGAGATCTCTCGCAGTGAAATCTTCAAAGAGGTGAGCTTATTTTTTTTATGAGCACCATAGCCCATAGCATTTTTATTAAGTAGCATGTTCGTTGGTTGATATAGGCTATGGTTCTCCCTCCGAGTTGATATAGTTTATCTACTGCTTGACGCCTTGACCTTTATAAATTTGTTCTCTCTCTTCTCTCTCTCCCTCGATTTTATTTTATTTTATTTTTTTAAGAAATCCCGTTATTGAATCGAACCCGAAGAAATGAGAGCTTGTGTGAACTTTTTGATGTTAATATAAAACACTAAATGTATTGACATAAATCTACGTTTTTATATGGATGTAAAAATTTGCATATGACCACATGAACTTAGTCCTTAGTGGATCTGCTTTAACCAAGCATCTAAAGAATGAGCACATACTGCCCTTTTTTTTCTCGTCACATATATTTTTCGCTGAATTTAATTGGTTTAACGTTTACTTATCTTTCATATTTGACAGGTGACTTTGGAGTTACAATTAACTGAGGCCAAGCGCAATGAGCTGTTACGTCTAACAGATACTATGGTTACACGCACATGACCATCAATTATCTGAACTAATATCCAGGCATTATAATATTCTCCAAAGGTTTGAGGTCACAAGGCTGTAGAATTTGCTGAAAACATCTATCTATTAACACAGTTTCCTCAGAACACAAGGACCACACTAGTATTCAAACCATAAGAAAGAAAAACCGAAGCTAGTTTGGAATTTAGATATTCCTTCCTTCTTTTCATGGTTGTCTTGTGATTTCCTTGTTTATATATACTCCATTGACCTTTTACTACCATACCGAATAATCTTATGTATCAAACTAGTGCCTTTTTCAATGTGGTTATCATCTGAACTAGTCTTTAACTCATATGCTTATTTACATCGTCTATTTACAGGACAATCTAGTCGGATTTCTAGTGTCAACTTTTAAGTTCATCATATGATGTATGAAGTTCAAGTACATTGTTGTTAGATACAGAAAATACTATATGCCATACTTAATTTCAAATGACATGAACACTGGGTTTAAGAAAACATCCATGTAAACACCTCTCTTCTTGTTAATAACCATCCCACCATGAGTAACAATAAAATGAAAGACTCGGATAAGAAACTTGTTCATAATTCCTAGTAGATTGAAGGAGGGTTAAGCTGGAATCATTCCGAACTTCTATCTTTGTTGCTAACCTGACAGAAAATCGACGGTAGCCATGGATTGAATATTTGGCCCAGAAGTTCCGTGACCCTGAGGAATGTTGTCTGAAACTGATCTTCCGGCTTGCCAGACATGGTTGACAGAAGTTCCAGTGGCTAATGGGCCCACAACAGCGAAGATAGTCGTCTGACCTTTGGCATATTCTGCAGAGATATTTGAGACCTGAAAGCTGAGGGAACTTGGCTGCAGTGATGGGTTGTAACTAGTTATGGATGTTGGATAAGCAGTCATGCTGCCGTTAGAACTGCGGAAAGCAACAATGGCCTGTGATCCAACCATGCCTGTTCCTGTCGGGTTTATTCCCCACGCGATCCATCCTTCGGATGTTTGCGCGGCTCTGTAAGCAATCTGGATGCTTTTGGTGGATGGCATGTAGTTCCAGTGGAGGTGGGCATGTAGCACCGGGAGGTCTCGGCAGGAGCCGAAACTTCGATTACTCGAAAAGATGTGCTTTGAACAGGTTTGGGCATAGGAAGTAAGGACTTGAGACATAAGAAAGCAAACTACTAAGAACTGTCTTGAAATTAGATCCATGGAATGCACTTGAATATATCAAACAGCTTTCTTTGGGGAAAATATGGTGTGAAGTTTTGACGACAGAATAAACACTAAGCATATAAAGGCTGAACTGTTGAGTTCTTTTTACAATTTTGGTCCCTTTTCCTCTCTCCTACTAGTGTAACTTGTACATTTCCAACCTACTTCTAATTTTGGAGGACACCCTCGTTCAAGACATTTTGTTTGGTACACCGGCGATGAATTCACACAAAGCTTGCTTGACTTGAAAATTTGAAAAAAAAAAAAAAAAAAAGGAAAAGAATTCATGAATACCATAGCCAAACTACAACTTGTGTCCAAAGCCAAAGGGATCAGCAAATGTAAACCTATAATAATCACTAGTAATCAAATTGTCCCTTAATTTCAATGCATTTGTCTAGCATTTCTTTAAAGTTGTTTGGTATGATAGAGATAAATAATTATGGTAGTCCACTTCTATTATGTTTGGTATGGGAAAGAAATAGAGAGGTATCCGTTGATTTTTTAATTGTAAAATTACTGTATTATCCTTGCCAAGTAAAATATAAAATGAAAAGTTAAAAAAGAAATAGGCAATATAGCATTGCATGATCGAGTTAGGGCTCCTGTCTAATCCGTCCATATATTGGAGGATTATGAAGTGGTGGGAACTACGGAATGTAAATCCACCACTATTTTTTTCTTTTAGTTAAATCTCTCGTACCAAACAATGGAATGACTTAATCCCTCCAACCAAAAACATAAAGAAGTAGAGAAAGAAGACGTGCTTGTTAAAGGGAAGATGTCAATGTGATTCATATTTCCTTATTTCATTTGAGTTCATCTACACCGGACTTCTTTCCACATGTAAGTTCACAAGGTTTCCAAGCGTTAGATGAGAGGCCTTTGAAATTGAGTGGCTAAATTAGGCTTGCCTTTTGTTAATGGCCGAGACATGGACATACTTGAACTAGGCGAAACTAGAAAGCATATGTGTCAAATGACCAAAAAAAAAAAAAAAAAAAAAATCTTATAACATAGTACATGATAGAAAAAACACTATATTTCTCATGAAATTATCAGATAACACATGATTAAATTTTAAAAAACGTTTCTGCCATCCAATAATACATTGCAAAACAAAAAAAAAAAAAAAAAAGAAAAAGCAGGTACAACAGCTTTGCCATTTCCTTTACACGTAAAAGTGTCTCTCTGAAATTAAATTATACTAAAATTGGAATGCTAGTTACAACGCCTTGCTTGCAATTGGCAACAAGGGTTGCTAATCACACGAAAATGCAATAATTAAGCAGTTGCATAGGGTGATTAAAGGAATCTAAGCAAACGCCTGCTAATGTCTATTTACACGAGTGTTTGCACGTACGAAACACGCTTAATTAGGGTAATCCAAGTACAAAAAAGAGAAAATTGAATCCACTAGAAAACATAAAATCAGCATGATATCTGGCGATTGTCTATAGCTTTGCGTTGATGCCCTTTAGGTCCAAGATTTTCTATCTCTTTAACAACTTTAGCTTTGTCCGTCTCAAACTGCTCAGGAACTGCAACCAAAAAAAAAAAAAAAAAAAGAAGGTCCTTTTGTGATTTAATTTTTTTTTTGATAACTTAATTAAAGATTAAGGATTATGAGCCACAAGAGATAATATAAAATAATGTTTACCTTTTTCAAATTTGAAGTCTTCAAAGAAACGAAGAAGCTTACTCTTGTTTGTGACAAGCACATTAACAATCGCAGTAGGCTTATTTTGGTTCCCAACAAATAGCTGTTGATATATTAGAAGGGTATTAAAGACTAATTAGAGGTTTAATAATTAGTAATTAATTTAATTAGAGAAAATTGGACTAAAGGAAAAGTATTAATCTATAAACAATACCTTGAAGACACGAAAAGTTTCTAATTGAATTGTCTTGTTTGAATCCTGCAAACATTCAATTATAATCAAAATAAATGGAGATTTAGCTAAGCTTAATAGTCATTAATTTATATACATATATATATATATATATATATAATGTGATTAAGAACAAGTACCCTGAGAAGGTTCATGAAGATCTTCAAGTTATCCAAAGAGCTCACATAGCGAAGCTTCACAGCTGAATTTGTACGATCTAGTAGCATGTCTCCTAACAGCTGAGACAATTAAATTTAAGGACAAAAAACTAATTGATTCAATAAATTAATTAGTAGAAATACTCTTATTACTACAAGTTAAAATGCAATGAATGCAAAGTTCTCATAAAAAAAAGCAATAAATAAATAAAATCTCATGAAGTAATTAAGCAAATGTTTGGGCTTCACAATACAAAATAAATGGTACCTTGGTAGATTGCCGTCTGGTGATGTAACTTGGAGACCCAAGCAATTTGGAATTGTACTTGTTAAAAAACTGTAACAAATTAAGAAACAGTTTGAGAAGTTTGGGTAATAATACAAAATATACGTGACATTTAGTGGACTCGGGCAATTTGGGATTATTCTTATGTTTTACACACATTTATGATAAACATATACATACATATTTTTTGTGGAAAAAAGATTATTAATAATGTCATTCTGTCTTTTTATTACCATCATCTATAAAAGAAAATCCGGAATTTCATCAATAGAATGGAAAGTAACAATCGTAAAATTGTTTGGTTATCCTATAAGGCTAAAGTGTTAAATTGGGTTTAACAAACTGTTAAAATTTTTTTTTTGAAAAGTGAGTTAAACGGAGTGTCAAACCAGAGCTTAGGCTCACCCAATCGTAGTTGTTAGAAAGAAATTCGGCCACGGTAGATTTATGCCTAATCAAAAGCTCCTGTATGCAAAATTAGGTGAGTAAACATGTCATCAAGAATTTTTTTTATTATTATTTTTTTGGCAAAGGATTTATATGCAAAGGAAAAAATAAACATGGAGAACATTAAGAAAATTTGAAAATTAAGATCAATTACTTTAAAAGTTGCCGTAGCATCTGCCGCTATTTCGAAGTTTGGATCTTCAATGTAGTCGAAAATTTTCTTCATGTGCTCTGACTCCAGGATATACCTGTCAAATTGAAACCAGAGGGATATATATAAACTAGCCTTACAAATTTCTTCAAATAAAAAAAACGAAGGACAAAATGTTGTCAGTTGATAAACATTACTACACGTTTCAGTTTGAGAATATTGGTGTTATCCCGTTTCCGATCCCCTTCGTTTATAGTCAAAACCCTGATACTCGTCAAAAAAAAAAAAAAAAAAAATGACCTAACATAATTTTACTTAAAAATATAGACTCAGTTTCACTCTTATATATTATCACAAGTCTAGTGCATCTGCTGCCTGAGTAAAGACCTTAAGATGGGGCTTTGGAGTATCTAATATTAAACTTAATATGAGAAAATTTTGTTATAATAATATTTTAAAAAATAGACATTCTAACTTCTACACTAATCTACTACTGATGGTAAGAGAAAAAGAAATGGAAAGAAATTAAAAATCTGCTTTTTTTTTTTTTTTGAGGGATAAACAGATTAAATAACACACACACATATATATATATGTATATATATAATTATAGAAGTTTAATTTTGTAACCATTAAGGTACTTGCTTTTTAATATTGTTTAGATAATTGTTTAAGTACTTACTTTGCAACTGTCTGATGACGGATACATTCTCTTACAATTGCACCATAAGTTAGAGCCATATCACTGTCTTCATAACTAATCACAAAGAGCTAAACATTTTATTAACCAACACCATAAGACATATTATTCGCTTCACATAATTCGGAAGTGACCCACTAAAGAGAATTACGTACCCAAGTATCAGAATGTTCATAAGATCTAAATTCTTTTCCAAGTACTCGGAAGCAATCAACCTTGAACTCACCCGTTGTCTCTGTAAATTAGCGATCACATGGGTGGCATCTTGACGAATCTGGATAATTGTTTTACGTGATAAATTATAAAATTAACACAAATGAAAGTAACGCTAGAAGGAAAATTAATGTCAACTAATTGCCAATTTTTGCATGCATACCCCTAAGTCCAATTTTGGAAGACAACTAATGAGGAGGCGGAATCTATCTTCTGTGAAAAACTCTTGAGTCACTCGTGCACACGCATCTGGATTAGGCTCTTTGTCACTAACATTGCCATAAAGAATAGTTCTTATTTCGAATATTCTTTTTTCCAATTTCTGCATCTGAAAAATAAAAGGAAAAAAAAAAAAAGAAACGATAAAACTTGATCGGATAAATATAAATAATATTGGGTTTTCACCCAATTATCAGAATTTGACATATAAAATAATACGAGTATCGGAGTCCACGTATTACTCTAACTAATTACAAACTCAAACATTTTTAGTTTATTCCTACTAGGATAATCCATAGATGAAACACTTTTACCTTATGAAAACATCTCCATGAAATTAAATTCCAAATTTTTACCTAACTAGTTAGCTCCAAAAAAAACAAGGAGAAAAAAGAAGAAGAAGAAGAAGAAGAATAGTTATGCATCGAAATCTCTTTTAAGGTAATGTATTTTTCATTCATTTTCTGGATCCAAGAAAGGGGGAAATGAAGAAGATAATATTCACAGAAACCTACAAAATTATAAAGAAAAGAAACTGAAAAATTAACAAGGGACTAAGTCCAGAGAGTAAGAGGGACTAAGCTCACAGAAAAAAGACGATACCGGAAGCCACTGAATTGCTAGGAAACCTTCTGGTGGTGCAAGAACCACCAAGAACAAACTGGGCATAGCTCAGGTCATCAGCCTACTTGGGCAATGCCTGAACACATCCTTATCCCAACAACGGAGCAAAGCTCCCATAAGAGGTGAAGCGGAAACAAACTCCGCCCACCAAACCAAACCTAGCCATCCTCCAGCCTTCGAGGACACCAAAACATATGAGGAACGGATGGGGAAACCACCGCTCTTATTACAAATTTAGAACAAGAAAAACAAAAACAAGAGAAGACCAAAAAATCAACCAAAGACCCAAAAATTTTCACCTTTTCTTGATGTTCAAGCTGGGGAGTCTTTGACGATTTATTATTAAAATAAATTAGATGCTCGTGCACTTGGCGCACCATCTCGTCGGGACTCTTTGGCTTCGAGTAGAAAAGGCATTTCATGTTTACTGAAGCTGTGTTCTTTTGTGATAGCCTTCTTGGTTATAATAACACAAAATATATGTCTTAAAACAAAGAAAGAAAAGGGCAAAAAAAAAAAAAAAAAAAAAAAAAAAAAAAAAAACAGTGTGGGCTTAAGATAACCAACTACCTAAAGACTTAGCCTAGTCCTCCTCATTATTAGGAAACGTTAACTAATTATCCACCTGAACCCAGGTCAAATTAGTTAGTTTTTTTTTCTTTTCTAAAATATAATATATATATATATATATATATATTACTGAGGCCTTAGTTTAATTACATAATTACCCAAAAAAAAAAAATCTCTCTCCATATTAGTTTTTAATGTTAATATCTTTTTGACAATATCTAGAAGACAACACGTACAATTGGATATCGGTAACTTTGTTACATCAAAAGACAACATGTCGTGCAAAATTTTTTTTTTCTTTTTAACTTAATGTCGTAAAAGTTTTAGAGATGTCAGATATGCTCTCTAATTTCATTTTAGAAAAAAAAAAAAAAAATCCTATTCAAAGTTTTAGACTTTTAGAATTATTTTTTCTTTCTCTCTAAGACGTTCTCAATTATTTTTAAGGAGAAAATTGAAATGCAATTTTAAAGTTAGAAGGATTGATTTGTAGGAGTGATAAAGTAGGGAAAAAATAGACGTGTTCAAATAAATACCAACTCTTTTATTTTTTTTTTAAAAGATAAGTATATTCCAAATCAAGAAAATATAAACTCTAATATTGATTAAAACAACCTTATAATATAATGAAACTTAATCCTAATTACATATGTGTTCTATCAGTAAATTCCAATAAAGCACATAAAATGATAAAATGTACACCGAATTCTAACAATGGGAAATCAAAAAAGTACACTAATTATGGAGCACATGTATGACTATTTCAATAACACTATTATAATAGATAGGAAACTACGATCGATTGAGACCAATAGACCTGTAGCAAAAAGGTCACTCCCAATATCGCATACCAATAACTATAGTGGACTGGACATACAAGTAAAATATGAGCATAGGGAGGCCACCCTTGTTATAAAATTAAAACAAAATATATCGACAAAACGTAACATTAACATGGCGGAAATAACATCGCCTTTATTTTAAACAAAGAACTATAAAAAACAGGAGAAAAAGCCATGACTATATGGATAATACTTTTGATGACAGGCCACTTAACACAACCAAAAAGGCCAAAGCATGCCCCCCTCCAACTATGAGGCCATCCTCGCCACCAAGGCCATCACCGTAGAACCAGAGCTCCAAGCATTTTCTTTAAAGTTGGGAGTCCAGTGACTAACCAAGAGGTGGCGCGAAAATCCAACCATAAAGGACCCTAGAAGTAGAGAGATAAAACTTAATAATAAACGATAGTGTACAAACAAAACGAATTTCAGTGTAGCAACCAGGGAGTAAGAGCAAACAATATAAAAGTTCCCATCTTAAACAACAGTAAAGTTTAGAAATGTCTGTAAAAGAACAAAACGACATCAAATCTTTTGCAAATAGATGATAAGCCATAAGCCTTTTTTTTTTTTTTGGAAATTATTTACTAAAAATCTGCTATTCATTTTAATTACTTACCAAGTAAAGACTGCTATTTACTCATTATACATATACTAAAAGGATGGACTGAGTTATTGTTTACTGTACAGTAATAAACAGTAATTTTTAGGTTTTTTTTTCCTTCCATTTTTCTATTTCTATTACAGTGTTCTACAGTACACTACAGTGTTCTACAGCAACTGTACAGTAAAATGACATTTTTGCCTTCAATTTCCCTGTATTTTCCCGGCGACATAGTGACTTACCAGTTTTGCCCTTTTGGCATTATCCGGCCACTAGAGAGAGAGAGAGAGAGAGAGAGAGAGAGAGAGAGAGACATATAGAGATAGAGAGAGAGTGGCATTGTCCGGTCATTAGAGAGAGAGAAAGAGAAAGACAGATAGAGATAGAGAGAGAGAAAGTAAAAATATATATATCTATATTAAAATAAATTAAAAAAATAAAGATAGAAAAAGAAAAATCATAAGATAAAAAATTATATTTTTTTTAAATTATTTTTAATTATAAAAAATAAAATTATATACGTTAAATAATATTTGAAAAATTTAAATTATTAAATTAATAAAAATTTGACAAAAAAATAAAACAAAATAATACATTTAAAGAATAAATTAATACAATTAAATTATAATATTCAAAATATACAAACAAACTAAAAATTTTAAAATTAAATAATAATTTATAAAAATTCCAAAATATAAAAAGGTCTATAAAATTAGAATATAATTAAAAATCAATAAATAATTTTTCTACTGTAATGAAACGTAATTATCAAAAATATATATTTATAATTATTATAACTAAATTATTATTTATGTCATATATTAATATTATTATTTAAAAATTAAATTTTTTTAAAAATATTTATTCCATTTCTAAGTTTATTTATTGATTTAATTAATTTTGTTTAAATTTAATAAATTTGCTTAAGTTATTGCATTTTTTTACTATTTAAGTTTAAATATTTTTAATTTTATTTATTCTTTCTGATTTTTTACTAACAATATATTATTATATTTTATTCTATTAACAACAATTCTTACACTTAATATTTTATTTTAATATTTGATATTATTATTTTTTTATTCTTTGACTTCTGTTATTTTTTTCTTCTTTTTTTTTTAAACAAAATGTTCAATTAGTTTCTTTTATATTTATATCTATAATCTTTAGAAATAAATTTTTTAAAATTTCTATTCATTTTTACGTTTATTTGTTAATTTAATTGGTTTTTATTTTATTAAATTTACCCCGTAACTTTGTTATTCCTTTGATTTTTCAAATTTTTTTAATTTTATTTATTATTTGAACTTTTTTATTTCAAGAAAATTACGCTTATAAATATGAATGTATGTAATTTAATATTATAATAGTAAATACTAAGTGCTTGTTTGGACCTCCGGTTCGAACTCAGATTTTCGAGTTCCACTCCAACACAAGGTGTTTGGTAAGTTGGTTCAGCTTGAACCTCAAACTCACCCGTTATACAGTGAATGCAAATGGGTTTACTGTTCACCCCACAGCTCCCCTGCCCTCCTGTCACCTGGGTCTTCTGCCCTGGTCGCGAATCTCTTCCTCCTCCATACTGGCGCCCATGTGCTGCTGTCAGTGGCGCTGTTGTCTCTCTTTCCATCCCATCAACCACCTGCAAGGTTGCAGGAAATACGGTAAGTGCTCCTCCTCCCTCGATTCGACTTGCTTTTACCGCACAAAACACGCCCACATCTCGGCCAGCAGATGAGGCGCCGTGTGAGGAGTTGGAAGCGACGTCGAACCCCTCGGAGGCTTTCCCAGTATTTCCATGTTCGGAAATTAGTCTCCCGAGCCGTTAATCCTTGCCCTAATCCGATTTGTGCTTCCGTAGACTCGTCGTCGGGCTCCAACTCGGTAACCCTTGTATAATTTCGCCCTCTAATTTCATTTTTCTCAAATTGTTTCTCAATCCCATATGAAATCAGTTAATGATTGTCTCTATTGACGGCCAAAAAATTTTCATATCCACCTATTTTGATTTTGAGTTCATATGATTTTCTGGTTGGTGTTAGATGTTCATTTTGACCTTGTTATGAAATTACGTGTTAAAAGGTGGCTTCATCTGCTCGTACATGCATTATGGTGACTTTGTGATTGGTTTCGTTCGATTACCCACTGTTTGGGTCAGTTACCGGAATTTTTCGTTAGGGTTGATTTTGTCACTTTTGTGACCCAAACCAGCTGAGTTGTGGTGAGTTTGTAGGTTTGGTCATTCTCCAACCTTCATTTGGTCATTTATGTGCTGCCTAGGTGATTCACTAAGGCTTGCTCACTGATTTTTGCATTTTGGTCACTTTTGGCTTCGGTTTGCCTTGTTTTTGTCACTTTTTTGACCCAACTATGTGCATATCTAGTTTTTATAGGGTTTGGTCATTCTCCAACATTCATTTGGTCATTTATGAGCTGCCTAGGTGATTCACGAAGGCTTGCTCACTGATTTTTGCATTTTGGTCACTTTTGGCTTCGGTTTGCCTTGTTTTTGTCACTTTTTTGACCCAACTATGTGCATATCTGGTTTTTAAAGGGTTTGGTCATTCTCCAACCTTCATTTGGTCATTTATGAGCTGCCTAGGTGATTCACTAAGGCTTGCTCACTGATTTTTGCATTTTGGTCACTTTTGGCTTCGGTTTGCCTTGTTTTTGCCACTTTTTTGACCCAACTATGTGCATATCTGGTTTTTATAGGGTTTGGTCATTCTCCAACCTTCATTTGGTCATTTATGAGCTGCCTAGGTGATTCATTTAGCCTTGCTCACTTATTTTTGCATTTTGGTCACTTTTGGCTTCGGTTTGCCTTGTTTTTGCCACTTTTTTGACCCAAACCAGGTCGGATCTGGTTTTTTTCAGGTTATGGTCATTCTCCTACCTTGGTTTGGTCATATGTTGGCTGCCTAGATGATTCACTATGCCTTGATTACTGATTTTTTCATTTTGGTCACTTTAGGCTCATTTTTGGGTTGATCTTGGCGCCTTTTTGACCCAAACGAGGTCTGCTCTGGTTATTTTGGGGTTTTGATTATTCTCAATACTTGTTTTGGTCATTTAGAGGCTGCCGAGATGATCCATCCAAGGATTTGGCTATGATGATATATGCCCATCGGGGCAAATGGTAATTGCATCTGACTGGTGCGTCGTTAACCCGATATCATTTAGGTAGTTACCGGCCTTCCAAGCCATGATAGTTGCCATGCTTTCGTGTCATTGACATACCTCAGATGCAATATGACTATCAGGACATTCTGAGCCAACTTTTGTTTCCAATACATTTGGCCTTTTTAGTTTGACTTCATATTTTGCCTTTTCCTGCCTTAAGGAAATGCCTCGGAAAGCATCCGGTGAGTCGTACGTATGGGATCACGCCAAGGAAAAATTATTCCTTGAAAAACTTGATGAGTATTTGGCGTCAACGGGCGGGAAGCAGCCGAGCAGCAGCATCTTGGACCTATGGGCCCATGAATTTAACGCACAATTTGGGGGTGTTCCAGCTCATGGCCTCACTTTATATCAGAAAAAAGAGAGGATGAAAAAAATTTATAGGGGTTGGAAGGTTTTACAAGCACGCACCGGCCTAGGATATGATCCAGCCACGGATACAGTTGTATGCTCAGATGACACGTGGCATAGTTTCGTCAAAGTAATCCAACTTTATAATATCGCTATCAATAATATTGTGTAGCTTACCAACGTGACTAGTACAGGCAAATGTTAATCGTTTGATGTTTTCAGGTTTACAAGGAGTGCACCCATCTCCACTACGAGGACCTTCGCTACAAGGAATTGTATTACAACGTTTTTGAAAAAAACCATGCAGCAGGTGCCTCGGGTTTCGGATCTGTTACGATGGGAGGTGGAGTTACACCTCATCATGACTTTGACTTCTCCATGGACCAGTCCGGAACACAGCCGGTGTTCGACGAGGAAATGAGTCCGAGCATTGGTGCGCGGAGACATGCAAACACGAGAGGTGTGCCCGACGAAGCTGGTCCATCACTGTCACGAGGGAGTGCTGGTAAGCGGAAACAACGGGATGCGACAGATGAGATGACTTTCTCGGCCATACAGGAAATCGTTAATCATTTCCGTGGTCGCTCGCAATCGGCCACCAGTAGCGACCAAACAAGTAACAAGGATCACATTTTGGACTGCATGAATATCATGAAGGATATGGGTATTCCACAATATCAGAGAACGATAATGTGGCACTACTTCGTTACTCATCCGCGGCTTCAGCGTCCATTCTGCCAGCTTGACGACGACGATAGGAGAGGCATTATTGCCTCAGTTGTGACCTCCCAGATGCCACCCCCGAGTTGATTTTTGTGTTATTTATTCTCATTTTCTCCAGCTTAATTTTAGTTAGACAAAACATTGAGACTTGATGTTAATTTTTCCGTGAGTTTGTGCATTATTTACGATTTATATGTATAAACATGGGTATTCCACTCTATTTGCTAAGCGATTTAATGTTTCATGATTAGATAAAATATCGTGTTGTTAATTGCATGACGCAAATTACGGGTTTGTAACTAATAAAACAATATAGGAATAGTTGGACACAATCAGAATAGATAGTAAGTACATGACGGGTATGCTGACTAATTAAGTGTTTATTTACAGAAAATTGATCTGCAACAGGTACACTAGTGCATTTATCAACGACAACAAAAGGAAAAATGAATGTTCCGCACCCGGTCAAGAGGAAGACGCCCAAGCCGCAGCAAACCAACAACGCAACGATGACGATATGCTTGCATGGGCGGTTGTAACCGTGACAAATAGTAGGCATAACAGACGACGAGTTCCACAACCAATGCATAATTCAAGCCTAACTGGCAGCATGCGTGTGGAGGAGATATTAAGTGGTCATGATGACATATGTCAAGGATTGATTAGTATGAAATCAGAAACATTCAGAGTACTAAGTAACCTGTTAGGTAGTAGGGAGTTATTGACCCCAACATATAACATGAATGTGAACGAACAGTTATTCATTTTTTTGGTCATTTGTGCAAAAGGCGCAACGAACCGGCACGTTTCGTACTTATTCCAGCATTCAGTAGAAACAACTTCACGTTGGTTCTTTAGAGTGTTGAAGGTTATATGTGCGTTGAAGGACGAGTTCATCCGACCACCTGACTACACGGCGGTGCAACAGTTGATTCTTGAGCATGCGGGAAAATACCGCCCATGGTTTGATGTACGTTATCGATGTCAGTTAAGCACAATATCGTACGGTTGGGCAATTATCTATCATACCGGATGGAACACAATATTGAATATTATTAATGGTTTTTTGCAGGGATGTATTGGTGCTATTGATGGGACACACGTCCCATGTGTTCCAAGGCGCGAAAATGCTGACGGTTGGATTAATCGTAAAGGGTTTCACTCGCAGAATATCTTAGCGGCCTGTTCCTTTGACATGAAGTTCACGTACATGTTGGCCGGGTATGAGGGATCATGCCATGATGCTAGAATGTTGGACGAGGCAATAGCATTCCATGGTTTCCCAATCCCCCCACCAGGTATTTGTAATTACAGTAGTATTTCAGTAGTATTTACATAGATGAAATTAGGTACAAAATATTGAACTTATCTTTGATTTGTGGTGTTTAACTTGCAGGCAAATTTTACGTAGCTGATTCGGGATACGCCAATAAGGATTGTTTCCTGAGCCCATATCGACGCGAGACGTATCATTTACCGAAATATCGGAGGCGTCGTGCCGGGCTGGGTAACCGCAAGGAAGTATTTAACTACACGCATTCTTCGCTGCGGAATTGCATTGAGCGAACATTTGGTGTCTGGAAGGCACAGTTTAAAATACTTAAGGGAATGAACAGCTATCCGATGGAGAAATAAGTCATGATTCCCGTGGCGTGTGCGGTTCTGCATAAATTCATAAGGATGGTGCAGATTGGGGACCCATTGATGGAAGAGTATGTAGCTGATAGCGTGCCTGTACGTGGGAACGTTGACGTTAACGCCGATTACGAGTTGGACGACGGGGTAGATGGTACTGGGCCCAGCACAGGAACTCAAGTTTTCGGCTCGAGTACGGGTGTGATGAATCAGATGAGAGAAATGATTACGGATGATATGTGGGAACGATACCAATCATGTCCATGGTATAGAGCCACGTAAACGCAATCACCGATTCTCTAATTGCGCCAGAGTCGAAATGTAATTGTTACATTTTTTTTTTATGTAATTTACATTACAAACAATGTACATTTTCTGGGTGTATAATATTACAATATAAGGAATTTTACGACACCTTGTGTTGACTCAAGTTGATTGCGGTTATTAGTTTGGTTTTATTGTCATTTTCCCAATCTATACTGTACTAAAACATACGATAGAATGTTAGAAAAAATTAAAAAACACTATTCTGCGTATTTTCTTAACATCCAAACAAGGTCCTTATTTTTTAAATCATTTTTTCCAACTTAGGGCCCGTTTGGTTCACAAGTTTAAGTTGAGATTTTTAAGTTCAGTTTGAGTTGAGTTAAGTTGAGTTTAAAAGTTGAGTGTTTGGTAAAAAGTTTGAATTGAAAAGTTTAAGTTGAGTTTAATGTTTGGTGAAAAAAGTTTAAATTGAGTTGAAATGAAAAAAACAAGGACCTTGTTTGGATGATAATAAAATGAGCTGAATCAATTTTTTTTAAATTTTTTTTTCACATTTTATCTTATATTTTAGTAAATAAAACCCAAGAATCAATAATATGACGAGTTATAATTTATAATCAATATGAGACAGCAAAAGTTTACGCAAAATTCCTTTTATTGTAATATTATACCCAAAAAAAAAAATATTATTTATAATGTAAGAATCATTTAAATAAAATAACAATTACATTCCGACACTGACGTAATTAGAGAATTTACGGTTGCGTTCACGTAACTCTGTACCATGAATATAATTGATAACGTTCTCACATATCATCCACCATCAAGCTCCCACAATCTAATCAAACTCAAACAATCTAACAGAAAATTATCTATGTAACCACTGTTTTGTGCCCTATGGATATTTTTGCCATTTTTGTGCACTTTTTAACTTCTATGACATGGGCATATAAACCATCTTTATTCTCTTTTATCCTTTTTTTTTTCTTTTTTTTTTTTATATTTCTCTTGCTTCTGTTCTCTCTCTCTCGCTCTCTTTTTTTTTTTTTTTTAATTTCTCTTGCTTCTGTTCTCTCTCTCTCGCTCATCTCTCTTCCTCTACCTTTCTCTCCACTCTCTTTCCTCTCTCTGTCTCTGTGATCGTGGCTCTCTCTCCAAGTAGACTGCGCGATCTGCAAGTTTGGCAAAAGTCCGCCACCGGCTGCCGTCTCGGCGCTCTCTTTCTCTCCTCCGTCTCCGGCCTTGCGATCTCGGCCAGCGGCGACTCCAAACCACCGTAGATCCTCGCCTACACCGCGGTATATCCTCGTCGTCGGCGCTCTCTTTCAACGCCGATCTCACCATCGCCGCCTACTCCTACTCGCCACTCTCTCTCAAGCCGCTTTCTCTCTCCTCCCAACCCCCGCCGGAAACAACCCCCAAGGCCACCCCTTCCGACTTGCTCTCTACTCGGCCCCAACGGCTTTTCTCGAAGGAGCAGCGCCATAACAGACACCAAGAAGAACCCATTCTCGATCAAGGTCGGAATGACCCAAATGCTGCGCGGCGGCGCCATTCTCGAGGTCACTGCTGTCGACCAAGCCAAGCTCGCCGAGGACGCCGGAGCTTGCACGATTTCCGAGCTCCGTTCGTCTGCGGGTGTCGCAATTTCGGCGAGGCCCTGAGGAGGGTGAGGGAAGACCGGGTGCACAGTAAACCAAGTTGGGTTTACTGTGCAACGGTTCAATGCTCCATTCTACTTGGACTGATGCCCCAAACGGGTTGAGTTCGAACTGAACTCAAAAATCCCAGTTTGAACTGGGATGCCAAACATGCACTTAAACTTTTTTACCAAACACAACTCAACTTCAACTTTTTTATCTTAAACTTAATCACCAAACACTCAACTCAACTTAAACTTTTCAACTCAAATTTTTTACCAAACACTCAACTTTTAAACTAAACTTAACTTAACTCAAACTAAACTTAAAAATCTTAACTCAAACTTGTACACCAAACGAACCCTAAAAAAAAATATACTTATTATAATTATAATCTATATCTTAATTAACTGCTTTTATTATATAATACTTAATTTTTTTCGTTTTTGTTTTTTCTTCCTTCCCCGTATAATCTATATCTTAATTAACTATTTTTATTATATAATACTTAATTTTTTTCATTTTTTTTCCTTCCCCGTGTAACGCACGGATATTAAACTCGTTTCTACTAAAACAATCGACACTCTTTAAAAAAAAAAAATAATAATAAACGACAAGACGTTTCTTTACTTAACTGCTTTAACGTCCATTGTTCATGTGCGTTTCATGTTTATGCTAGAGTCTATGGCTTTTTATTTATTTTTTAAATTAAAAAAAAAGAGATTGACAAATTGATTAAATAATATTTTATGAAAATAATTAGAATAAATAAAAAGGTTTAAAATACTTCACGTAAATAGTAAATTTACTAAGTAAAAAATAAATTTATTAGATACATAACATATATACGAGAACTGAATAAATTATTTATAAGATAAATTATTATTTATTTATTATAAAAATATTTTTGAAAAATTATTTATTTTAATTAAATGATTATTTATTTATTATAAATATTTTTAAATAAATTATTTACTTTAATTATTTATTTAAAAATATTATTTATTCTTTTGTCTCAATAACTACACTTTTGTATCTATTTATTTTTCTTTCAAGAATTTGGGTCAACACTTGGAACAAAGTTTGGCTCCAAAAAGAAAAGCAAAAGTGCCGCAAAATGCAATCACAAACAACCCCCAATTGGAAAAGCCTCCACCACACACAAAAACACCAAAAGCTCACTCACAGAGAGTCTCTGAAGAAGAAGACGAAGACGACGGAGGAGGAGGCTCCACCAGATGTTCATCCTCCACAGAATGGCCTCTTCCCATTCTCTCTTTGCCTCTTCTTCTCTCTTCTCAAACCCCATCTCCACCAACTCTTCTCTCCCCTCCAACTTCAATCGCTTTCTCACTTGCCAGTTCCGAGCTTTCCCGCTTCTCAACAACAAGAGAAACGCCTTCTCCACCTCCACCTCCACCTCCGCCGCCGTTGCCACCGGCTCTTCTCCCGAGACTTCGGTTGCTGATAAAAACCAAGAATTTGAGCCCAAAACGGATCAGAATCTTGAGAATGAGAAAGTGGTCCTCCCCACCAACGAGTCCTCCGAAAAGCTCCTCCGAATTCGCCACACGGTAATTTGCTTCAGACCCAGATGAGATTTTGTTGCTTAAACTCTTTTCTTAACTCATATGTACATATACATATATATATGTATGTATGTATGTATGTTTGTATATATGTAGTGTGCCCATGTGATGGCCATGGCAGTTCAGAAGCTTTTCCCAGATGCGAAAGTGACAATTGGGCCGTGGATAGAAAATGGGTTTTACTATGACTTTGATATGGAGCGATTGACTGACAGAGACTTGAAGAGGATTAAGAAGGAGATGGTAAGTAAGCTGAGTGTTATCTGTTTCTAATGGGATAGTTAATTGGTTTTGAATTTTGGTGCTTTTTGGGTTAAAGGAGCTTATTTCTTCATGTTTAACTTTAGGATCGCATTATTGGTAAGAATTTACCACTTGTTAGAGAAGAAGTTTCAAGGGATGAAGCCCAGAGGAGAATAATGTCTCTCAATGAACCATACAAGTTGGAAATTCTTGAAAGTATTAAGGACGAACCCATTACCATCTATCACATTGGTAAGGAGCTGCTATTTGATTTTTCTTCTTATTGGGTTTGTGTAATGAGCCAATTTTAGGTTTTCCATTCGCCATTTGGGCGGGAAAAGTGTGTTAGTAGTTAACCATTGGATTGAGGAAAGAATTTCATAGCCATTATTTCTTTTCTCCAGATAGTTATTGTTGAGTCTGTGGCGCCTAATTATCAGCTTGACACAGAGTTAGATAGAAATACAGAGAGCATGAGAAGCGTGTGGTGTGTGATTCTATTCAACGGCTAAAAGTGACATAGCTCTTGTATTGAGCGTGAACCGCTACAAATCTGGTTTCTGTTTTGTTGTCTTTTTTATTTTATTGCTCTTGTTTGTGTAAGGATTAGGGCTTTAGTACGTAACAGTTATGGCTGGTAAACTATTTTTAATTTGCTTGGCCCTTTGTATGTTTTTTCGTTGGTTTTATAAGCAATATTACTAGGTTCTTGATTGTGCTAGCTTGGGTGAGGTTTCAGCAAGTATAATGTCGTAGACTTTCCTATGTCATATTTTCTCAGGGGATCAATGGTGGGACCTTTGTGCTGGGCCTCATGTTGAAGCAACTGGTAAAATCAACAGAAGAGCTGTTGAACTCGAGTCGGTTGCCGGTGCTTATTGGAGAGGAGATGAAAAGAAACCAATGCTCCAGAGGATATATGGCACTGCTTGGGAAAATGAAGAACAACTAAAGGCTTACCTTCATTTCAAAGAGGAGGCTAAACGCAGGGATCATAGACGTCTTGGTCAAGATCTTGATCTCTTCTCTATACAGGTATCAGTTGAGCTGCTTCTCTATTTGTTCAAATTGATTGAATCATGTTTTTAACATTTTATCGAACTAGAATCTGTGTTGAATATTTTAGCTTATATTATAGGCTGAACTTTGCAGAACGACGCTGGTGGGGGCTTAGTCTTTTGGCATCCCAAAGGTGCTGTTGTAAGGAATGTAATAGAAGATTTGTGGAGAAAAATACACATAGAACGTGGTTATGATCTTCTGTATACACCACATGTAGCAAAGGCAGATCTTTGGCAGATTAGCGGCCATTTAGATTTCTACAGAGAGAATATGTATGATCAGATGAACATCGAAGAGGAACTTTATCAACTTCGACCAATGAACTGCCCTTACCATATCTTGATTTACAAAAGAAAGCTTCACTCTTATCAGGAGTTTCCTATCCGATTTGCAGAGTTGGGAACAGTATATAGATATGAATTATCTGGAAGCTTACATGGCCTTTTTCGTGTACGGGGATTCACTCAGGTATATACGTAATCCAAAATATCGTATTTAAAATTGTTATGTTCTCTATGCGCTTAATGTGCATCCTTACCATGTGATTCAGGGAAATTGCTTATTGATCTATGGTTAGCGAAAACCAAAATTGAATGGCGTGTTAGTATAATCTGAGATTGTTTTTGCAGGATGATGCACATATATTTTGTTTAAGCGATCAAATCAAAGATGAAATCAGGGGAGTTCTAGATCTGACAGAGGAAATGTTATTGCAATTTGGCTTTAGTAAGTATGAGGTGAATCTTTCAACAAGGCCAGAAAAATCTGTCGGAGATGATGATATTTGGGAAAAAGCAACATCAGCCTTAAAAGATGCTTTAGATGACAAGGGCTGGAGCTACCAAATTGATGATGGAGGTGGCGCTTTTTATGGCCCAAAGATTGATCTTAAGATTGAGGATGCTCTTGGAAGGAAGTGGCAGTGTTCAACCATACAGGCAATTCCTCTACTCTTTTTTTACTTTTCTTTGTTATTTATTATTATTATTTTTATTTTTAATTTCTTCTATGACCTCAAGTTCCTCAATCAATTATAAGCCCATTATAAGCAAAAGCTTTATATTACTTGGATTTCGTGTGTGCGCTAAAGTATTTTATGCATGTCAATAGATAAATAATTGTTCAACGGACTAATAATTTATATTCCCCTCTCAATCATCCAGGTTGATTTTAACCTACCGCAACGTTTTGATATCACATATGTTGACTCGAACTCAGAAAAGAAGCGGCCTATCATGATCCATAGAGCAGTGCTTGGATCACTGGAGCGATTTTTTGGAGTACTCATAGAGCATTATGCTGGTGACTTTCCATTATGGCTTTCTCCAGTCCAGGCTCGAGTTTTGCCAGTTACTGATACCCAGGTAATGTTTAAGTTAAGTCATAACTATCTGGTTTTGCCCAAACTAAGTGAGCAGACCGGGTTATGTTTACGAGGCTTTGATTTTATGGAGAACTTGAGGCCAAACTTTTACACGTTGCATGTCTTGTCACAGCTTGAATTCTGCAATGAAGCAGCCAAGAAACTGAAAGCAAATGGCATTCGAGCTGAAGTTTGCCACGGCGAGCGCCTACCGAAACTCATTAGGAATGCAGAAACACAGAAGATCCCCTTAATGGCAGTTGTGGGCGCCAAGGAGCTGGAAACAGGTACCGTTACTGTACGATCCAGGTTTGGTGGAGACGTTGGCACGATGACGGTTGATGATTTTGTCAGCAGAACAAAGTCTGCCGTTGAAAACAGAACGTCCTTTTGATGTGATGTGAATGCCCAGGAAAAATAACATACCTGAAATGTGTGGAAAATTCAAAGAGCAATTTTGTGACATTGTATTAGACTCGAGCCCGAAAATTTCATTATTTGTATACACTGTTTAGGCATCATGGAGGAGGAACCATCATAGGAAGGACATACTTGTATATACAGTTGACAAAGGGCATACTTCTTGTGTTTGTCGATAAAATTCATCTTAAAAGGAAAAAGTAAAAGGTAAAGAGACAGGAGTTGCGAACAAAAGTCCAACATTGACTTGTCATAATCTGGATGATGGGTTTAAAATGGTTTTACCTGATGGGTTTAGTGAACTCTCGAGATAGAGACTCTATTGTTCGAGGGAGGGTTGTGATGACCGAGGACGTCTTGAATTTTTCTTATTAGATGACCTTTTAGGACCAATTTCGGAACCATAATAGATTTGCTCCTCGTATTAGTTTTGTGGACTGAATTGCGACATGTAAATATGTGAATGAGAAGAGTTAAATGCACGTTGTGAAACGATAAAACGACTTTAGGCAAAATGACATGATGCTTATAGTTTATGACTACAAATGCTAATTACCCAATATTAAAGCACTCAATAGTTTTGGTGGTCACTTCAAGAATCCAAAAACCAACTACTAACACTTGTGAAACTTATGAATCTATTCAATGATTCTGGGGTACATGTTATTTCTCATAAAGCGCAACAAAATTAAGAAAAGCAAGGTTTTAATTATTAGGGAAAGTTGATTTGTGTTTGATTTTGAGGTTCATCGTAATTTCCTTTGTGATTCTTCCCTTTAAGAGACAATACAGCCATGCATTAGGTCTAAGCATATCAATTAACTTGATTTTATGAGCTCGATTTTAGGTTTCAAGACTGTATGGGAGGTATCACTCTATATAGTTTTGAACAGATCAATTGCAAATATATCATAATGTTTTTAAGTTGGCAAGATCGAGAGGTGTTCTTGAATTCAAATCTTTATAGTTATACTATCTATTCCCTTTGATACTGTTATCACGTGTTAGGCCTTTAATATGTTTTGGAGTTTTTTTTTTTATTTTTTATTTTTATTTTTATTTTTTTTAATATATGTGACGTTGGATTTTCTAATTAGTATTTGTCTGTACTTCTGCTCTGGCCTACACGTGAGGGAAGTGTTAAAATATTGGTGATTTGTCAGATTGGCCCCTAAAAACATATCTTTGGATTATTACTCCAATTATAATAGTTTTAGGCTTTTAGCCTTTCGACCTCCAATTAATTAAGTATGGAATATCAAAAATCAAAGCACACATTATACCATTTCGGGAATGAATGAGTTTTCAATTTAGGAATCTCTTGATTAAGTGATTTGTTAGTATCGAACAACTTGTATGTACATATTTTTATACTAGTTGGTGAGCATGTACTCCGCGCATGTGGAATAGACAAGTCAAAAAAAAAAAAATCACGTGGCAGTGACTGAATCATAACGTGGTTGATGACTGGACTGTCATGTGGTAGCCAAGCGAAAATGCACTATTGATATTGTATTTCCACTTTTTAAGATTAAGTATAGAGGTATAGATATGGAGTCCCATTCATAATGTTGTTGAATTATTTTCCTTTTTCCTAGTCCGAATCACGTTAAACCATTAATCTTCTGTACTTTATTTTTCTAATTCAATATTTATAGTATTTGTGCCAAAAAAAAAAAAAAAGTAGCTAAAATTCTTTTCAGAGTGGAAGGGTCTTTGCCTGCAAAAATGAGGACGAGATTGACAATGGTCATTTGTTTTTGTGATTAATTTACTTCTATATTTTATATAATTTTAAAATATCAAACACGGGTTTTGAAATTGGCTCGCTTTTTTTTTTCTTCCTCCCTCCCTCCCTCCCTCCCTACCTCTTCGTAAGTGCTGCGTTTTAAGGGGCGACATCTCTCCTCGTTCCTTAATTAGTGGTTTAACATTGGGAAATAAACTTCATTAAACTAGTTTTTGTTTTAGGAGATTTACCAAATTAAACTGCATGCCTAACTAATCTGACTTAAAATAGAAAAAAAATTAACATAATGGATACAAATAATTTCAGATTACTTTTGTAAGATAAAACTCCCTAACATATTTAGATTATTATTGCCCAAGTTATTATCGTTTCTGTTATCTCGTCTCCAATTAATATAATATATAATTGTGGAGGATAAAAAATTCAAACAAATATTAAACGAATGATCGCAATATTTTGAGGCCTTGTGGGTTATAATTAGTGAAAAAGGTTTCCTAAGAATGAGGAGACTTGGGGAAATTGCCTTGGTGGTGTTTATAATAAGGGCCAAGACCAACCAACGTTAAATTGGGTAATTATTTGGTTGACAATTGGTGGTTTTGAGCTTTCTAATTAACCTATAAATGGAAGCAAACCAAGAAAGACTAGCACCGTTCTTCCATTCGGAAGTGCTTTTTCTGCAGAATTTGGGAGAACGACAAAGAAAAAAAAAATATACAAAAAAATGGGTCTTAAAATGGACAAGAAAATACTCTCTTTGTTCGTTCTCCTGGCAATCTCTGCCACAGCCCATTGTGGCAATGTCTATGACATCACAAAATTTGGAGCAAGACAAAACAATGATGTCAACCAGGTAAGAATGTAAATAATGTTTAGGTCTTGAAATAATTTATGTAATTTTCTTGAAGGAAATTCATGTCAATAATTTTTTTTTTTAAATTTTTTTAATTTTTACTATGTTTTCTTGTGTAGGCTCTGGCCCAGGCTTGGAAAGGGGCATGTTCATCAAAAGTTCCATCAAAAGTGGTAGTGCCAAAAGGGACATTTAAGCTAAGCCGAGCGACTTTTTTCGGACCTTGCAAGGCTCCCATCGAATTCATGCTCATCGGCACATTGCAGTCTCCGCAGAACCCCGCTGGTTTCAAGGACGGTGACGGATGGGTTACTTTCCAGCGTATCGACAGGCTAACCCTATATGGCGGTGGAACCTTCGACGGCCAGGGCAAAAACGTTTGGGGAAAGCATTGCGACAGGCTTAACTATTGCAGCAAGCTTCCAATTGTATATAAGCTCATACATCCAGTTTCAAAATGAAAAAAAAAAAAAAAAAAAAATACCTCAATGTGTTTGACATCTCTTCTTTACCGCGCGTTTTCAAAAAAAAAAAAAAAAAAAAATTTTTTTAGTAATGAATTGAAAACACTACTATATATGTTTCGAACCCGAGAACTCCAACCAAAACCCTTTCTTTCTCATCTGATGACCAACACCACTAAATTAATGTTGTTTTTATGTGTTTTGCGTATACAATTTTGTCCAAAGACTAATATATAATATCATGAACGTAACGCCTAGATTTTTTCTTTCAACATCCTTTTTCTTATTTATTATTATTATTTTTTTCAAAAAGAAGCTGATTTTTCTATTACTCTCTTGTTCTTAAACTTCAGTCGTTAATATAATAATAATAATCACGACATGACTAACCCTAGTTTTTTTTTTCCCTTTCTTTTTTGGCTGGAAAACAAACAGAATGTTAGATTCAATTTCGTCACCAATTCTGTTATTAAGAGCGTGACTTCGCTAGACAGCAAACAATTCCACATAATGGTTTTGGGAGGAGAAGGCCTGACATTTAGAAACCTCAGGATCATTGCTCCGGAAGACAGCTATAACACCGATGGAATCCACGTTGGCCGATCGAACAACATCAACATCACCGATTCCTACATTCAAACCGGTGATGACTGCATCTCCGTCGGCGATGGAACCAAGAAACTAACCGTTGCAAGGGTTACTTGCGGACCTGGTCATGGCATCAGCATTGGAAGTCTCGGAAAGTACAACAATGAAGCGCCCGTCCAAGGCATCACCGTCAAAGACTGCACCTTCAAGGGCACCCAGAACGGAGTCAGGATCAAGACATGGCCCGATTCCCACGAGGGTGTTGCCTCCGACATGCGTTTTGAGAACCTTACCATGCTAAATGTTGGAAGCCCGGTTTTGATTGACCAAGAGTACTGCCCATGGAACCAATGCAAATTACAAGTACGTTCTGCGTTGCCATCTTTTTATTGATCGATACTACCTTTCTATAAATATTTATGATAAACACTCGTACCTATATGTTAATTAGCATAATTTGTTGGTTTTGATAAATCAGAACCCGTCGAGAGTTAAGCTTAGCAAAATCAGCTTCAAGAACATTCGGGGAACTGCCTCGGCCCCGGTCGCGGTGAAGCTCGTGTGCAGCAAAGGATATCCATGCCAGAATGTGGAAGTTGGAAACATTGATATCAAGTACAGTGGAAATCTAGGTCCGGTTAAGTCCGTTTGTAGGAACGTCAACCTCAAAGTGACTGGCAAAATGAACCCGCTTCCTTGCAAGTTCAAGGCTTAAAAAAAAAAATGACCCAAATAGAATTCATCTTAATGTTCTTTCATCAAGAAATTAGGGTTTATAGTTTTTCAGATTATATATAAAATGTGAAGATATATCTCGTGTTTTGTTTGGTTGAAAGCAGAGTTATTGCCTCATGATTTCCTCCTGTAACCTGTTATTTTTTGTTCTGCAATTGTAGTACCCGCCAATTGCCAATAGAGCAAATATGGCTTGGTGATATTCTTGAGTGTTTTCGATTTTTTTTTTTTTTAAGCATTCTTATTGTCAGAGCCTTAATCTTGAATCATAAGGCAAAACTTTCTTTATTTCCATTTCCATCCTTTTCCTTTTAATTTATCCATTATGTTATGATATATATATTTTCTTTTTTGGTAAAATAATATATATGTACATATTAACATTGCAAAATAATATTTACTAGAAAAAAAAACAATGCAATAAAACAATATTTACTAGAAAAAAAACATTGCAAAATAATATCAAATGTTGTTGATATATCTAGGCGCAATTGCAATAAGATGATATCACTTCCATTAATTTAATCGCTATATATATAGGTCAAAATAACAGCCTTGGTTGAAACATTATTCGCACTACAAATTAATTAAATGAAATCATTTGCCTCTCGAATTCGCTGAGTACGGATTATACACTTTACGCATGTCAATGTTGTTGATTCTTTTATTTGTAAATGATGATTGACATTGTACTGGATATAGAGCAATGTTTCTATTAATTGGATGGAAAACATTTAATATCGAACCTTTAACGCTATTCTAAATCGTTCTTTTGATAAATATAAATATTTTTTTGTTTATATATATATATATATTTAGAAATGGTTTTTTCAAGGATTTTCTTAGTTTTGGTTAGTGCAGAGAAGCTTAATTCTCTCTCTTTCTCTTCTTCTTCTTCTTTTTTTGAATATTTTTTAATACGGACTTAAGGCCATTTTGACTATTTCAATGGGGACCTTTTTTTTTTTTTTTGGCTGATCTATTTAAATGTGGACTTGAGAACTCAATAAGGATGCAACTTCATTTAAAAAAAAAAAAAGGCGCGCAACTTCTTTTTCAAAAAAAGAAAAAAAGAAAAAAAAGAGAGTAAATTAGCACTTTTAAGGAGACTGTACACACAATCACCGTGTGGATAAGATATTTGAGTTAATTACGTAGTTAACTCCTTGTTTTATTTATTTTTTAAATTTATTTATCTAAGTAATTTACGAAAATAATATATAAATATATTTTTAAATGCAAAATACCTTAAAAATGACGTTAAATTTCAAAAGAAGATCTCTTGAACCCTATGTTTTTTAAAATGTTTAAAATATTTTACAGAATAAATTTCACAGACAAAAAAGATTTAAAAAAAAAAAAATCTAATTAAGGGATTTTTTGTTTTTAAATTTCCATAATTGTGAAAGATGGAATTAAAAAAAGGGTAAATTGCTCATTTAGTCCCTAAACTTTTTATCTTTTGTAACTTTAGTCCTTGAACTTTTTTTCGTTGCTCGAATATCCCTAAACTTTTAAAATGTTGTTATAATAGTCATTTCCGTCAATTTTTGGATAGAATCTGTTAGTCATTTGGTCCAACAGTGATGCTACCTATGGATTCTATAAAAACAATAACAGAAATGACTACTATAACAACGTTTTTAATAGTTTATTATGATCATTTCAACTATGAAAAAAAGAACAGGAAATGCCCATAAACTATTAAAATGTTACAACAATAATCATTTTTGTTAATTTTTAAACGCAATACGTTAATAATTTAGTCAAAAAGTGATGTTAACTAATAGATTCTATACAAAATTAACGTAAAAGACTATTGTAGTAAAAATTTAAAAGTTTAGGGGCATTATAGCTATGAAAAAAAATTTAGGGACTAAAGTTACATAAAATTAAAAATTCAGGGACTAACCTAGCAATTTATGCTTAAAAAATTATGTCTTTTAAATTAAAAGACCTAGGGATAAAATAAGAATAATTAAACTAGCAGGTATATAGCTAGCGAGCTAGCTAGGTTTTGAGATTTCTAGCTATTGCAAGACATGTATTGATCAGCTTTCTAAAAGAAAAAGGACACAAAATTTTTGTTTAATTTCTGCGAACGGGAACTTATTCTTAATTCTTCGAGAACCTAATATAGTTGATGTTCGGGGGAGAGCGAAAAAAAAAAAAAGAAAAGAAAAAAGAAGGGGCTTTATAATTAGAGGAATTCCAAAATTTTGAGACATTAAGGGATTGTTTGGACCAACAATCCAAACTATACAATTATAATTCAATTTTTGTCTTTTTCCTTCAGCTTTACTATTTACACAGTTTTCTAATTCAAACTTTAAAAGTCCATAACTATGTATAGATAAATCCAAATAAGATGATTTTTTTTTAAATTACTTAAAATTTTGAGATGAACGAAATAAGCTCCATTTGATTTTTTTTTTACTAACACATTTTAAGTTTTTATACTTTTTAACTCAAGTAATTCAAACATCTAAACAAACGTACAATCAATCCAAACTCAAATTCTATAATCCAAACCTTAGCACCAAATACATACTAAATAAATATGTACGCTTTTATGGTATATAAAATGGCAATCAAGGATTGGAAGAAAAGGTGTTTATAGAAGAATGCGACCTCATGTAGACAAAGCCAAATTATTAAGAAGCTTAGATCTTATATTACTTATATTAAAGACACAACTTAGCGTAATTCCATACCTTACTCCATCATAAGGAGTAGAATTCGAATCCTCTCACCCCAAGTTCAATATATAAGCATAGAACTAAAACGTGACAATGGTATGATAATACGATATGATAACAATGCTGCGGCTGTTCTTGATCCAAAAGGAAATCCGAAAGGAACTCGAATTTTTGGCGCAATGACTTGGGAATTAAGACAATTAAATTTCACTAAAATAATTTCGTTAACATATTAAGTATTATAAGATGAGACCATAACATAGCTTATAGTATTTGGATAAAATTGATTAATTGATTAATTAGTAGATTTAAATTAATTAGGAGATTGTTTGTGGTTCACATATATGCCTTTAATATCTCATATATATATATGGTTATCGAAATTATTAACGCTGAAATCATGAGCTCGTACAAACAGAAGGAAAGAACAGCTAACTAGCTCTATATATATAAGAGCCAAGATTGTCACGATCATTTTTATAAATAATCTAATAAGTTTTGCTACGGTACATAATAACAGATTCCTTGTTTTTGGAACAGAAGTACACCCAAGACTTTACAAGATGGTATATAAATTTAGCAACAATCAGTTCTTCCATTGTTTTAATTAGTTATCTTTTTGCTAATGATTTAGTGATATAATTGGTTGCAAAAACTAATTAACAGTGTTAAACTTACTAAGTGGATTATAAGTGGGATTAAAGCCACAGTGTAATCCCATCTTTTCTGCAAAACAATTTAGCAATTAATTAATTAAGGAAGCAAAAATAAGAAAACAAGCTCTACAAAATAGGCATGAAATTGAAAATAATTGGTGCATATTTGTTCTTGTTTCTAGCATTTGCATCAGCGGGAAAATCAGTTTATGATGTGACAACTTATGACGCGCACCTCAATATGGACATTAGTCAGGTAATTATTCATTTATTTATTTACTTAAATTTAAGCTTGAATTCTATATCGTGTGATAATAATATGAGATGATCTAAGCTATACATGGAATCACATTCAGTCACGATAATCTTATATTTTGTCTAAATATTAGGCTCTGTCGGGTGCTTGGAAAGATGCCTGTGCATCAACAACAAGGAGTAAAGTGTTGATTCCAAGAGGGGTGTACAAGTTACAACGAGCAACCTTAGAAGGGCCTTGCAAGCTTCCAATCAAGGTTGAGCTACAAGGCACATTGCAGGCCCCAACTAATATTCCGAGCGGTTTCAAGGAAGGAGACGGTTGGGTTACTTTCCTACGTGTCGACGGCCTAACCTTAGCCGGTGGCGGCACTTTTGACGGCCAAGGCAAAGCTGTTTGGGGAAAGCATTGCTCTCACAACAAGTATTGCGGAAAACTTCCCATTGTAATAAGCTACTTCCATTCATCATTCTTGACATTATTAATTACAAATAATTAATTTGTACATATTAATTAATGTGCATTAATATCAATAAGGTTTGACTAATCCAATGTTGTTGCGAACAGAATATTAGATTCGATTTCGTCACAAATTCTTTAATCCAAGACATAATCTCCCTAGACAGCAAGCAGTTCCACATAAACGTGTTGGGTGGTGAAAATGTCACCTTCTCGCGTGTTAGGGTTATTGCTCCAGAAAATAGCCCCAATACTGATGGAATTCACATCGGTCGATCGATTGGGATCAACATTATAGACACAACCATCCAAACTGGCGACGATTGCATTTCTCTTGGCGACGGGAGCAAACAAATTAGCATTACAAACGTTAGGTGCGGACCGGACATAGCATAAGTATAGGGAGTCTTGGAAAGTACGACCCTGTAGAAGGAGTGTTTGTTAGAAATTGCACCATTAAAAATACCTCTAATGATGTTCGAATAAAAACATGGCCGGATTCCCACGACGGTTTAGCCTCAAATATGCATTTTGAGGACATTATAATGGAAAATGTTGGGAATCGTGTTCTTACTGCCCTTGGAATCAGTGCAACGCAAAGGTAGTTCTTCTTTGCCTAATTTCCAACTATTCTTCAACTATGTTTTTACTAGATAAATTAAACAAAAACATTCTTTGAGTAAACACTATAATGTTTTTTTTTTTTTTTTTTTTTGCCATACATCATAAATTTTGTTTTTTCCCCCTCTTAAACTCAATGTCCTATTTTAATATTATTCAAACTGCTGAAATACAGATTATACTAGAATGATAGTAACCGACGTATCGTCTAAAATAATTATTGCGAATTCATGTTCTCATGGCAGGTTCCATCAGGAATTAAGATCAGCGACGTGAGCTTCAAGAACATTAGGGGTAGTTCCGCAAGCGCACTGGCCGTAAACCTTGCTTGTAGCAGTGGATTTCCATGTGAGGACGTGAAAATTGCTGACATTGATCTTCAGTACAATGGAAATGAACGCTCTATTATGTCCCAATGCAAGAATGTCAAGCCAACCATAACCGGCAAACACAACCCTTATCCATGTGGCCACTTGATTATCTGCTTATTAATCATGCATAGAAAAATAAAAAGAAAAAAAAAATATTTGATTTAAATAATCATCCTTGTTAACGAAAAAAGAAAACATTTTAATATTTTGAACCTTTAGAGTTTTTATCCAAATCTTTGTGTTCTCATTTGTCGAGCTAGCCTTAACAGGACACATTTGTTTTAATGCTTGAGAGTGTGCTTGCTATATTCCTTTAATTCTAATCTAATTAGCTATAGTTAATCAATGATTAATAAATTAAGCCCCTTTTGAGGACCCAAAAAAAAAAATTTTGGGGAAAAATCTATCATGGCGAAAGAATAAAAAATCACTTGGCCAATTACTGGCCACGGCCCACACGGATATGATCATAAAAGCATTTAATCTCTACAACTGGGGTTGCATTAATATTAATGTTTTTTTAATCATACAGGGATTACAGATCAGCAATTTAATTGGACCATTAACTCATTTGGGACCGTTCTTTTTTCTTTATTAAATGCTTTTTGGGAGGCCAATATGAAGACACCTCATTTAATTATTTATCTATTTATGTGTTCAGACAACGAGTTTTTGATTTTCCTGTCTTGTTAATTTTTTTTTTCTAATACTATTTTCACACCTCCCAAGTATTTTTAGTATTCAATATATTTTATGTAATTAAATTTTAAAATTTAACTGATATAGTAAAAATACTTTTCAGGATAATCTGAACTTCCAAAGAAATTATTGTTCCGGAAAGATTAGAAAAAAGGAATAAAAAAGAAAAAGAAAAAAAGAAACTGCTCAGGTAAATCTTTCATTTAAAAAAGTATCCTTTCTAAAAGGCTACAAATTAACAATTTGGTAATAATAAGCAAGGGGAGTGTATGTAATAACTAATAAATAAATAAATTAACTATATATACGCTCTCTTCCTCTGGCTTTTTAAAGGATTGGATGACACTGTGGATAACCTACAATATTGGCCTTTATACATTTGTCGAGCTAACCCGAATTTCTTAGAAACTAACTTCATCATGTGTATTATTGTCAGCAAATTAAAAAAAAAAAAAACCTGATAAAATATACTTCTTTTATTTTTTTATTATTATTCATTAAAAGGGGTCATCACTTCTTGTGTATCCATTTAGTGCTTTATGGTAGGGAATACTATTTGTAAATCGTGTTGTTTAAAGTAGTATATATTTATGTATATTATATCATAACCCTTTTTTTGGAGCAAAAAGTATACGGGAGAACAGTGCTAATTAAAAATATTTATTTATCAACATTATATGCAAAATTTCACTATCCATATTGGTTTTTCTTTTTCTTCTTTTTTTTTGGGGGTACTGTTTTGTTATTACATTTTTTTTTCTATTACTAAAAATCATCCTTTGTTATGGCTACATGTATAATCTAACGGTAATTGCATACTTGACTTAATTAACTATCGATATATATTTTTTTGTATTGTGTATTGCTTTTTTTTTTTCCCCCTTGATACTATAAAATCATCCTTTATTTTGGTTGCATGTATAATCTAGCAGTAATTTCATATCTCATTCTAGTATAAGGTGAAGAGATTGAATACCCCTTTTCCAAATTAAAAAAAAAAAAGTCCTTTTCTTTAAATAGTTCAACTGTGATCCGATGGTTTTAATACACCTTACAGTTTATTTTTAGGCCAAACGTAAACATGAGGTGCACATGCCTGGTTAATAAGAAGCATTAATTTGATGGATATTAAAAGTTCCACGTGACGTCCTTTTAAAATTTGGTAATTTGATAGAAAAAAATTAGGCCCGTTTAGTTTTTTGTTGTGTTAATTTTAAAAATAGTAAAACGCATTATAAGAATAAATGTGTTTGGTATCCATTTTCACAACAGAGTTCCCGAACCAATAATAAAACGACGTACTTTTCAGTTATATATTGATACCAAATTGGACCAGATTATTATTTCAAAACACAAACAACATGTCACGAACTATAAGATTACTACTAGTTTTTCATTCTCAATAGAGAAATAAATAAAAAATTGAAAAAATTTACCGCACCTACGCATTTGCCTTATGATTTCTCAGGTTTTCGCAGTTTATATCTTGAACTCAGATTTTCGTAATTTATTTCTTAAACTTCTAATTTTAGTAATTTATCCCCACTTAATAAAAATGTTTTACAATATGGTCCGTTTTGCTGATGCTCAAATTCTCCGATTAAAAAAAAATTCCTAAAATTCTAATATAAAATACTAATACAAATCTATCAATCCCTTAAATCTGACCAAAATATAAAGCAAAATGGTCATACATATAAGACACATTACAATAATATAGCAACTTGAATCGGTAATTAAAAATTCTCAAAAATTAAAAATGAAGTAGTTAGTTGCCAAAATCTAAAAAGCTAAGGGACAAAGTGCTCCCAAAAACTTACATACCGAAGTAAAGGAATAAGAACAGTCATATTGTATGTATATATATATGTGTGTGTGTGTGTGTGTGTGTTTATATATAGCATCAGTGTTTATAGTGTTTATATATAGCATCAGTGTTAAGAACAGTCATAGTGTTTATATAAAGCACCTTATTGTTGTAAGTATGACGGTATGAGGAAGAGGCCATATAAATACAGCTAATACAAAGAAGATACGTGACCCAAGTTGGTTAAGACGAGTTAAAGGTACATGCTGGCTGAAATCAGCAAATGAGTACTAGTAATAAATAAAGAATTAAAACCAAATTATTAAATGCCCTCCTAATCATTCCTGAACAAAAATATAATCACATTTGGCAAAACAGAAACAAATTATAAAGATAAGATAGAGCGAAATTAGTTATAACACAAATTAGTGAGAAACCTTGGTCACGAAGATGGGTCTAAAATGGAACATTATTTTTATGGCTGCATTATTTGGCCTCATTTTGGACTCATCCAATATTGCAAACTCCCAATTTCTCCGCTTTGACGCGACAGACAATGGCACAATATTGCCCCAATCGGACATTACTCAGGTAAATTTCAACCCTAAACCAAATTCATTTGGCACATATAAATAATTCCGTTTTCATATCAACTAATTATTATAGTTATTTTCCATATGATTTTTCAGGCTTTGTTGAAAGCTTGGAGCAATGCATGTGCATCAACGAGTCCAAGTGAAGTGGTGATACCAAAAGGGATATTCAAGTTAAGCGGAGCATCTCTAGAGGGACCTTGCAACGCTCCGATCGAGTTCAATCTTCAAGGCATCTTGCAGGCTCCACCGGCCGATGCCAACTTCACGGGTGGTGATACGTGGGTCGCTTTCGAGTACGTTGACTTCCTCACTGTCTCCGGCGGAGGAATCTTTGATGGTCAAGGGAAGCCTACTTGGGGTAAGGACTGCGCCAAGGATCAATATTGTGGCAACCTTCCTATTGTAAGCACTTCTTTTGTCACTAATTAGATTTGGTAACTAGAATATTTTGTGTATTTATGTACTAAATATACAAGTAATCAGAATATCAGATTCAACCATGTCACAAATTCCATAATTCAAGATGTCACATCGCTAGACAGCAAGCAGTTCCACATCAACGTCTTGGGGTGCCAAAATGTCACGTTTCAACACGTGAAAATCATAGCGGATGAAAATAGTCCCCACACGGATGGAATCCACATTGGTCGTTCCACCGACATCAAAGTCCTCGATTCCAACATCCAGACGGGGGACGACTGCATCTCCCTTGGCGATGGTAGCAAACAGATAACCATCGCCAAGGTCACATGTGGGCCTGGACATGGTATCAGTATAGGAAGTCTCGGAAAGTATCCAAATGAGGAGCCCGTTACAGGGGTGGACGTTAAGGGCTGCATTCTCAAGAACACGCAGAACGGAGTCAGGATCAAGACATGGCCCGATTCGCAAGAGGGAGAGGCGTCGGACATGCATTTCGAGGACATAGTAATGGAGAATGTCGGAAATCCCATAATGATTGACCAAGAGTACTGTCCGTGGAATCAGTGCGAGTCACAGCTTCCGTCTAGGGTTCAGATTAGCGGCGTTACGTTCAATAACATCCGAGGAACTTCTTCCACCGCGCTCGCCGTGAAGCTTATTTGCAGCGGCGGCCTTCCGTGTCAGGATGTGGAGATGACAGACATTAATCTCAAGTATAGTGGGGAAGAAGGGGAAATCACTTCAGAGTGCAAGAATGTGAAGCCCACGGTGTCCGGCATACAAAACCCTCCGGCGTGTGTCACCATTGAAGCTTAGTTAATCTTGTTTGGATAGGATTTAGCAGTAGTACTAGTACTACTATTGGTTAATTATTTTTGAGAGATTAAACTCATGTAGAACTTGATGCATTAATTAGTCACTATTCAACTTGTGACTACATTAAAAAAAAAAAAAAAAGTGGCTTTTTGTTGTTGCTGAAGCTAATTCGTGGCCAAAAATCTGTCACAAAAAAAGATTTTTTTTTTTGGGTAACTATTGAAGTTTCACTATTCTTTCCCTGAAAAAAAAAAAATGTAGACCAGAGTTAATATTAATTTTTGGATTAGTATCTGTTTGGTCTCCTGAATTTGTCATAATCTTGTTGGTGTCACTAGATTTTCATCAACCGAAAATTTTCAAAAAATTCCACCGAAATTATTCCCACACTCCCAATTATCTTAACTACGCCATTTAATTAGTGATTCTAGGCCTTTAATTAGCACTAACTTTTCTCTCTATATATATAAATCCCAACCATCATTCCACTCGTTTCCCCGTACTTTGGAGTTTGGACCTAGTTATTAAATTCTCCTCAACCACCTAATATATAACACAACATTTTGACATTTTGTACTTCACTTTTATCGTCCCCACTCTCCTTATCATCCTTATTAAAGCATGGACAGCCTCATTAAATAAATGAACTATAGATAAGAGTTGTATCTGCCTTTGTGGAGAGATGATCAGCCTCCTTCAAAGAAGCATGTCATTGAAGAAATTTTAAAAGCAGTTATGTCCAAATAGCTCCAGGGATCTCTCCATCTCAGCAATGGGGTCAGGACTACTACTCCAAACATTTTACTTCGTTCACAATTAATGAGCTTTTGAGGAGAAAATGTTAAATATTGAGGATCACATTACTTATATAAAAATTGATCACATTTCTGGATTTTTCATATTTATCAATGTCATTTCCAGGATCTAAGAATCTCCTAAAATTTCAATGGCCAAATGGGTTATTCCCCCTTCATTTATCATTTTCTTTAGGGAAAGACTGGTGCATCGTTTTGTATGTTGTTATATTTTTTTATAATATGTTATGTTGTGCCATATCGTATGTTTTTTAATATGCAATATGGGGTTGGATTTTGTGTCTAACTAAAATATTATATAACATTCTACCATGCTTGTTTTCTATTGACATATTACATTAAGCATTGAACTTCAAGAAAAAGGCCTTGACCCCAACCTCTCTAGACTCAAGCATCGTCCACGGCATTGGGGTCCAGGACTGAAGCTGAGGTTCAAGACAAGCATCAAGGTCGGCATTCGGAGCTCGGGTCAGGTTTTGAGACCTGGGTTTAGGGTTCACGACCGGGATTAACAACAGGATCTGGTTTGGGACCAAGAAAGGGGTAATATATGTAGTGCATAAGCTTTTACAGATATACTGAAAAAATGGCATCTTTTAACTTGTTGATTCACTCATGAATGCCAGGAAAATAGACATAAATCACTTTTTGATTCCACATAATACCAGAAAGGATTAAAATAAGCACAAGATTTGTTAAATTTAATGTAGTGATAATGAAAGAATTCTCAAAAGGGATTAGTCATAATAATGAAGAACTTAAAGTAAACCCTAATTTCCTTATTCTACTAAAATGGAAACATAGATAAATAAAATAGCACAAATTGTTTCTAGTTGTTCGGCTACAATCAAAACTCTGCATATTAAGTAAAATGAAAACTTTTAGGAATGCCCCCAAAAAATAACTTTGAATTAATGTCCCCATTATATAAGCTTCAGATTTTTGCCTCTAAATGGATAAGTCAAATTTCAATACAATATGTCATATTGAATATATTCCGCCTGTCAAAAAAAAAAAAAAAAAAAAAAAACTAATGTCACATGTTATTTACCAAATGTCATCAGAACTAGCAGTGATCACCGGTGCTGGTCATCAAAGAGTAATCTAATAGATAGCTTTTGGTAACCTACCAGATTATTTCTTAATTTCAACGTAAAGGTTTGGACGTCTACGGCTTTGGTCACCGGACAATTATCTGATAGGCTATGTTTAAGGCTTCCCAAAATTAATTAAAACATAAAGTGCTTTCTTCGAGATAACTATCTAGCTGTGGTACAATCACCTAAACATGCTCTTTGGCATGAAAGGGGCGCTTAAAGATAATATATATATATATATATATGTATATAACGTGTAGATGATTAAGCTGCCGTGGTAAGGCATGGTTTTGGGATCTGTGTGCCGGAAATCAATGGCTTCACATTCTTACACGTCGAAGTGATGGAGCCTTGGCTTCCGGTGTATTTGAGGTTAATGTTCGCAAGCTTCACATTCTGGCATGGATAGGCTTTGCTGCAGATAAGCTTCCCAGCTATTGCACTTGAAGTAGTTCCCCTAATGTTCGTGAAGCTGATATCGCTGAGCCTAACTTTCGATGGAACCTGCGAATTATTGGAAAAAAAAAAAAACCCGAAATTAATATTCGCGATACGATCCTTATTATTGAACAAAAAGCAGGGGGGGGGGGGGGGGGGGGGGGAGAGAGGGAGGGATTATTTAAACTAATTAGTACTTACGTTTAAGTTGCATTCATTCCATGGACAGTACTCTTGATCTATCAGCACTGGATTGCCCACATTCTGCATTATAATGTTGTCGAAGTGCATGTTTGAAGCGGTTCCGGGGTAGGAATTAGGCCACGTCTTGATTCTGACTCCGTTTTGGGTGTTCGTGAGAGTGCAACCGGTGACGTATACTCCTTGCACAGGCTGTTCGTTTTGGTACCTTCCGAGACTTCCTATGCTGATGCCATGCCCGGGCCCGCAAGTGAGCTGGTTGACGACTATCTGCTTGCTGCCATCGCCAATCGAGATACAATCATCGCCTGTTTGGATGACCGAGTTGAGAACTTTGATGTCGGTTGAACGACCGATGTGGATTCCGTCCGTGTTGATACTGTTTCCGGGGGCACTGACCTTAAAATGTTGGAATGTGACATTCCTGCACCCTAGAACGTTGACATGGAACTGCTTGCTGTCCAACGACGTGACGTATTGGACTACTGAGTTTGTGATGAAATCGAGTCTGACATTCTGTTTTCTCATAATTAGTCAGTGGATTTATAACAATTCCTCAAAAAAAAAAAAAAGGGTAAAATAATTAATTTGAGCGATTATGTTTCTTGTCGATATTCAGTTTTAAACTGTTCGATATGCAGACGTGTTCCTATTTATTTTTAAATTTGTTACTCGTGTTTTGAATATGGTGCTAAATAATTTTTTTTATATGCACTATCGATAGGTATTCCCTAATGGAGCTTACAATTGGAAGGCTGCCGCAATAGTCGGTACTTTTGCAGGTATGGCCCCAGGCGGTTTTGCCTTGGCCGTTGAAAGTTCCGCCGCCGGTGATGGTGAGGTAATTGATGTTGCTGAAAGAAATCCAGGTATCGCTGCCTTTGAAATTGCTGTTGACGGGCGGGGCTAGCAACATGCCTTGTAAATTGAACACGATAGGAGCGTTACAAGGTCCCTTCAAATTTGTTTGGCTTAGTTTGAATGTCCCTTTTGGGATGTACACTTCACTTTTAGTCTTCGATGCGCATGCTTGTGTCCATGTTTTCAACAAAGCCTAAGCGCACATAAAATAAATATGCAACAATTTTAGTATACGCCGTGCCCAAAAAATAAGGCCGTAATATTTCAATATGAACTGAAAAAAGAAAAAAGAAAAAAACACATATATTTAAAGCATACCTGAGAAATGTCAGCTTGGGCATTTGCACCGTTTTTGGTCACATCAAAGAACTGGGCGTTTGCAATATTTGATGCCACCAACAGTAATATAAGTATTTCAATGGTATTAAGTTTCAGACCCATAATTTACAAAAACAGTTTTCTCACTTGTAAGAATCTAAGTAATAATTCCCTGCTATCGTTTTATTTTTTTCTTAATTTAATTTGGTCATAACGTAATCAATTGGCGTTGATTTGAATTTCCTCTCCCTTTGAATATATAGTGCATTTGGAGAGCTCAACATCTCTCAATTTCTTAACCAATTATTGCTAAATTTGTCAGGAGTTTGTTGCTCTGCGTTGGGATTAAGCTCTCCAAAATTAGCTTTAATGGTCTGTAATCCTCGTTCGATATTGATCACGAGTCGGATTTTGGAGGTAAATTTGGTTCTTGTATTCTGTTTTAATTTTCCTGTTTAGGAAATGCCAATTTAAGCTGCCATTTCTAAACCTAGGATTATTACCATTTTTAATTAGCAAGATATATGTGGAAGATATACCCCGATTTTTTTTAGGAAAAAAAAAAGAAAAGAAAAAGTTTTGGCCGGCAAGTTTGATAAATTTTTCTATTTTTAATATCAATTATCGACACAATTAAACAAGACGTGCAAGTGTTCTAATAAATCCCACCCACGTACAAGCAAAACTTCTCTATGATTTCTCCAACCCAAAAGAAATATGTAGACCATCATTAGTGTATGCATGATATTTATTATTCACATAGAAAAATATTGAAATTTGTTTTGTTTGGGTCGGGATAAATATGATAGTAGTGGAGTTAATTTATTATTTTAGTGGATCATACACTAAAAGATAAAGCCTTTACAGGGAGTTAGGAATAATCAAATTTTAATAGAGGCAATCAAAAAAATTTAAAGTTGTTAAATTTAAAATTGTTAAAAATAAAATTTCCTTAGGGTAGAAACCTCCACTCAGTCATGGGTGGCTCTACCTCTGCGTAATACATATCTGTACATATAAATATGTGTGAGAGACATAGCAATAATCTGAATTAAGGTTACAATTATCATTAAAATTAGTAGATATTTTCTTTCCTCGATTAATTTCAATTATCGTTAATATTGTAAATGGAAATTTCAATATTATATTTGATAAAAAAGTATAAAATATTTATTATGTTGTTCTATTTTGTTTACTAATTCATTAACTATTTTGTTAAGTGATATATATCTATTTTTTATCATAAAATTTAACCTCTAGAACTAGTAAAAGGAAAATTTTTAATTAAAAAAGAGTCACTTAAATGTGTTTAATACTAAAATTTGACATTTATGTATTATAATTTGGTACAAAATTTATCAACAAATACAAATATAAGTAACGGATTACACTTGCAAAACCGGGGGGGGGGGGGGGGGGGGGGGGGGGTGTGTTGGGGTGTTTAATTCCAATACCAAGTTTGATATTGACATATATATTGAAATTCAGACATATTAAAGACTCTAACTTTATTATGGTCAATTATGCTACTTAATTTTCTTTCTTTTTTGCTTTTTCCAGAAATTTTCTTTAATGGGAAGAAAGTTAATTTTTTATTCTTAGAAAACTGTAAGAGTTAATTCAAGATTTTGATTTTTAGATTTAGGCCTATAGTTGATTCCTCGATCACGGTAATTCTAACGCAAATAACGGCACTCCGACTTAATTGTTTCAGAGAGAGAAAAGCTGCGCAAATTATGAATAGTTTTATTTTTTTTTAATTCGGTATTTTGCTAAAGAAACAATGTTCACGAGGCGAAAAAAAAAAAAAAAAGCATTTTAAACTATATGTTTTTCTTTAGAGCCTGCTGGCGCCAGCTCAACAAATAGGGAGGGGGTTTTAAGGTTTAGGCATTCGAAACTTGGACTTCTATTAAATATTTTAATATTAGAAGTTTGTGTTAGGATTCTTAAAATTTTCGTTAAACTATGAAAACTAACCAATCTAAATCAAGTCGAACTAATTACTGAATTTCTTTTTTTTTTTGTTTTTTGTTTTTTGCTTTGTTTTTGTTTTTTGTTTTTTGGGGATTATTGGTTGCTTCAGTTGGTTTTGCTATAGTTACTTTGATTGTTAGTTTGGTTAGTGATTTTGAGGCTTAAAACTGAGCAAACTGATCAACAATCTGCCATATAAAAATTTATCTCCATTAATTTTAGAGTTTTTAGAATATTTTTAAATGTGATAGTTAGTTTGTTTAAAATTTTATATGCTTAACTTTAGACATTATTTGTTATTTTGGAACTTGATTGTGAACTTTGAATGTTGTATTTATCTTTATGCATGGATAACTGTATACGTTTATGACTTTTTATTGACAGAGATGGACGGCTTATAGTGTCTGTAAAATATTAAAAAAATATTTCTTTTGTTATGATTAAACCGTTCAAACAGGTTATCAACGATTTGTTTTGATTCAGTGTCTTTTCTTTTTCTAACATATCAAACCACCCAAAACATTTAAAAAATGAAATTTAATTTTAGTTTGGTCACTCATTTTTACTTAAAAGAAAAAGAAAAAGAAAAAAAAAAAGAAAAAGAAAAACTGACAAAACCAAACCACTAACACTCCAAGCTATGCCCCATAGTAATGGTATCAAATTAATCAATAGTCAACTACAACTGAAAACATTAATAGCCAAATGTTATTAAAAATTTATGTATACATGAAAAATTAAGATTGAGAAGCAAACATTTTTAATATGTGGTTGGATTTATATTCTTTAAGAATAAAACTAATTAACATATTTAACGTTTTGAGGTGAAACGGTACAAATTAGTTGTGGTTTGTAATTAACAAATTAATTACCTAATAATAAGGGGACTAATTTTTAGGGAATCATAAGCTGTTGTCTAAATGGCCTTATGCTTGAGTCGAAGGATAGAACTAAATGCTAATTTTAGAATAAGTGAACCAAGTTATTGGTATCACTTATATGAATTTAGTAATAATTTGTTAATTACTAGGGTTTATAACTCATGTATATAACGGTGTGGAACCCAAAATCAATTCTTCAATATTCCTCAAAAAAAAAAAAATAAATAAATAAAGAATTTTGTTTATTAGGAGAAACCAAAGAAACGAAGAGAAATCTTTTACAGGATGAGTTTGAAATTAAACGTGACTGCATTAGCATTATTGGTGTTGTTTGCATCCCATGCCAACGCCCAAGTCTTTGACGTGACGGCAAATGGTGCGAGACCCAACGCCGATAGTACTCAGGTAATTCCAAACCATATAGATTTATTAGTTATTGTTTGCCACATAGTTTTGAACTGTTCATTTTAAAATTATTTTATTTTCAAATCTGAATATATTCTTGGATTACTTGTTGGTTGGTAGATAGAAGTGATAATTTTAAATTGACTTGGATTTTTTTTTTTTAATAAATATTGTTAGAAAGTTGGATACAAAATTATGTGTCAAATAAGGTCTTACTTGGCACCTATTATTTGGCACGTCGAAATATATTGCAAAAACTAATGAACTTGAATTTTTCTTTTATTTTTAGGCCGTGTTAGCCACATGGAAACAGGCTTGTGCATCGCCAACCCAAAGTAAGGTAGTAGTGCCAAAAGGGATATTCATGATAACCCAAGCTATTCTCCGGGGACCTTGCAAGGCTCCCATTGAGTTCAGCTTGCAAGGCACATTGCAGGCCCCGCCGGTTGGTAGCGGTAATTTCAAAGGCGGCGATACTTGGATCGCCTTTGACAACGTGGACTTCCTTACCGTCTCCGGTTTCGGAGTTTTCGATGGTCAAGGAAGTTCTGCTTGGGGTCAGAAATGCGATCAGCCCGAGTTCTGTGGCAGACTTCCTATTGTAAGTTTCATATTTAACTACAGGAAACCAAAAAACCAAAAAAAAAAAAAAAAAATTGTTAAGTTTATTTGATAATAAACAAATTAAAATCAAAGTTAATTGACAGAATATCAGATTTGACTTCGTCACCAATTCCATAGTCCAAGACGTGACCTCGCGGGACAGCAAGCAGTTCCACGTCAATGTTTTGGGAGGCAGAAACGTAACGTTCCATAACTTCAAAGCCATTGCACCAGGAAATAGTGCCAACACAGACGGAATCCACATTGGCCGTTCGACCGACGTCAAAATTCTCAACTCCAACATTCAAACCGGCGACGATTGTGTCTCGATCGGAGACGGTAGCAAGCAAATAACAGTCACACAGGTAACGTGCGGGCCTGGACATGGTATCAGCATAGGAAGTCTTGGAAAATACCCCAACGAACAGCCAGTCCAAGGCATATTCGTCACCGGTTGCACTCTCATAAACACCCAAAACGGAGTCAGAATCAAGACTTGGCCAAATTCCTACCCCGGTACTGCTTCGGACATTCATTTCGAGGACATAATAATGGAGAATGCTGGCAATCCTGTGTTGATTGACCAAGAGTATTGCCCACGGAACGACTGCAACCTCAAGGTATATAACTAAGCTTGTATTTGGATTGCTAGCTGAAAAGTCAATAAGTTTTTAAAATGTCAAACAACTCCGATATGAATATCTCAACTCAAATAGGTCAACCAATAAACGAAAGCTAATTATTCATTAGAATTAACACAAAGATAATTTACTAAAAATAACGCTATAAATCGTGTTCCATCCTCTCAGGTTCCATCCAAGGTTAAGCTCAGCAACATCAGCTTCAAGAGTATCCGCGGCACGACTTCGAAGCCGCTTGCTGTGAATCTTGTTTGCAGCCAAGCGTTTCCGTGCCAGAACGTGATTCTTCAAGACATTAATCTGAGATCCAGTGGAAGCGGAGGCCAAGTAACTTCTCACTGTAAGAATGTCAAGCCAACGGTGTCCGGCACACAGATCCCGGCGCCTTGCCTTACCACTGGTTAACGACACAACTCATTGGTTATTACAAAGTTAAATTTCTTTTTGAAAATTATTACGTATATAGAATTCTGCAATATGAAGGACACAAATTTAAGTAACTCTCTTCCGCTTCCCTTTCAAGGCAAATTGTGATTCAAGAATTACAATTAAGAAATGTTTATAGCAGCGAAAAATTTATACCATATATATAGGCTTTATATTTTTCGAACTGTGAAGGAGTGTAATGAGGCCGGAAAGGAAAGTAAATAATACGACAGAAAATTGTCGATTTGTTTTTACTGTTTACTTTTTGACTAGATCGTGTAATGGATGATAATTTAAGTTTGTGTTTGATTTATCGGTTGTAGATGAAAATTTTTAATTGGAGTTGGTTGATTTTTTAAAACTAATTATAAATTTTATTGATTTTTTAATAAAAAACAAAAATTGAGATGTAAAAATATAATTTAGTTGAAGTTAAACTTGAATATAAAAAAAAAAAGCTTAATTCTTTTTCCAATGTTACTAAAATTAGAAATATTTCATTTATAGTCATTACTAAAATATTCTTTTACATTATGAAATAATGATAGATTGATAACATAGGAAGTTAGGAACTTATTATCGATATATAAGTAAATGTGATATTTTATTATCAGGGAATCAATACTAAGGGGAAGGGTTTAACAATTTCCTTTTCTCATCCATATTTCTTATATTATAAACACATGATTAGATAATAAAATTAAAAAAAAAATGCCGTTCTCATTTTCTGGAGCCCTAATAAATCTCATGTGATAAAGCTCATTTCTTTTAGGGATGACAATATATCATATCCCATTAACTTGTTAACCCACAAGGACCTGCCTTAAATGAGATGGGGGAAAACCCGATCTAAATGAGTTTGGGTTATACACAGGTTAAAAATTGTCACAGGTTACAGGGTGTGGATAGGTTTAGAGGTCCTATACCCTATTTCCCGTTTACGCGCTCCATTTAGTTATATATTGTATTTTATGTTATAGATATAGAAGATTTTTATAATGTAGAAGATTTTCAATATTAAATTTCAACATATTTGACATACGATAAATTGAATACCATAATTTTGATTAAAGTCTCTTGTTTATGTATTTTATTATTTATTTTTAATTTAATTTTTATATTTTCGTATGATGAAAATCGATTATAAGGTTAACGGGATACCCTGCGAGGACCTCGAACCTGCCCGTCCTCGCTTATTTAAATGGGTTATGGAACGGTTATGAAGAGTGTTTTTTTATTCCCGAAATGGATTGGCAAAAAGACCGTCCCACCCAATAGCCATCACTAGTTCCTTTTAATCTATATATTAATCCCGTTTCTTTTTTTTTTTTTATTATTATTATAAATGATTTTCTTTTCTTTTTAATGTTTTTTATTTGTATATGTCTTCTATAGTTACTAGTTGACGAGCATACGCTTCATGTGTGCGAAATAGACAAATAAAACAAATGAAAAACAAAGGTAAAAGTAAACGGAAAAAAAAACTCATATGGTAGTGACTGAATCGTCGTGTGACGGTGACTAAAAATATTTATTATTTGTTGGATTTAGTAAATTTCAGGCTTTTTATTACATATTCACATGTTAGGCTTCCTAATTAATATCTTAGAAAATTACCCATATAGCCATATTTTGCTTTCAATTGACCAATTTTAGTTTTATTTTTGTGTCAACATGACACAACTTCCCCCATCTTGATCAGCAGGATAAATTTTAGTTTTATTTTTATCTCATATTAGTCTAGTATTAAATTTTTGTATCATATTAGTATAATGGTTTTTAAATTTCTGTAAGTTAGATGCTTTTCTCTTAATATTTACACTCACCGCCACTCATTTGTGTATTGTCAAACCCTACGCATGAAAGTGGAGTGTTGAAATGTAAATTATTTTGAACCTCACTTAACAATTTAAGCTTTTGATAAAATTGGTGGGCTAAGAGCGAGAAACTCAAGATATTCAATTATGAAGCAGCATGCAAGCGTGAAAATAATAGAGAATAGATACATCTTCCTCATATCCATTGGTTCATCAGAATATTAGAGAATACGGGTGTATAAATATGTTGATTCAGTCACAAACAAGCATCAAAATAGGCATCAAAATCTTATTGGTTTTCTGAGTGAAATTACATAAAAAGAAAAGTACTCTCTATTAAAGAAAAAAAAAAAAACAAAAACAAAATTCATGATCACTTATTTTTAAATTAAAGATTTCAAGGCCATTTTTAGGCCTCCAAACCCGCCCACATTTAACATTAAATTAAAAAAATTTTAAACGACCCCAAAATCAAAACAAATAATAATAGCGCTATGCTCAGGTAAGTATATATATGAAACGCAATATTAATTTTTTAAAATTCCAATAACTCTCAATTTATTAATTAAAATTTTGACGGTAAGACAATATATTTTAAATTTCCAATTGACGTCTATGAAAACTTTTAATTCAAGATGTGGAGATTTTTACGTCTATTGCTTGGGCTATTTGGTGGTCACGTAATGTCAGAGTAGTTTAGAATTTATGAAAGAATCCCATGGAGATTTTGGAGGTAACGGGTAGGATGCTAGGTGATTATCAGAGGTGCTGGATGTCCCAAATTCCACTGACCACGGACTTGACTGATCGTCCCCCACGGTGGCAACCTCCCTCGTTGGGACATCTGAAGTTGAATATTGTGGACGCGGGATGTAGAGAGGAGTGTGGTTTTGTCGGAGTGGATATGTTGTGGTTCGTGATTCACAAGGTGTGGTGATTGCTTGCTTGGCGAGGAAGCTGGTTGGTTCTTTTCCTCCATTGACGGCAGAATTTTTAGCACTTCGAGAAGGTTTGGAATTTGTTGCATCTTGTGGAGTGAGAGTTTCAGAGGTTGAAACTGATGCCCTCTTAGTGGTGCAGGCTATCGTTTCCAATGATTCTCCTGATGATTTGGAGCCTATTGCTTATGATATTAGAGCGTTGTTGCAGAAGGTTGCTGGTGGTTTTCCTTGCCGCCATGTCCCCGCAGTGGTAACATGGTTGTCCAGCCAGTTCTATATTTCATAACTGTGACTTTTTTGTTGTGGATGTTATTCCCAGGTTTATTGGGAAAGCGATTTTAGCCGACTTGACTATTTAATTAAATGAGTTTTTACTAAATATATATATATATATATATATTTTCCCATTAAACAACTATGCACAGATTAGGTATGGACTATGGATCGCAAAATGAATGTCGATCACCAATAATGGAACATCCTTAATTAGTCAAGCATTCTTCAACATTTTTTGATTGGTGGTTTTCATTTAGAACGCCATCACTGTAATTCCTACGTTTACGAAATAAAATATAGCCAAAATTTCTTTACATCTCTTTATTCATGTCCCGTTCATATCCATCTATTTAATTATAATATCATATCATATCAATTAAAATATTATATTAATTACACATATGTCATATTATTTTTAGAGGGACATGAATTGAGACACAAATAATGAGACATAAGAACTAAATATCTCAAACCTAGCTAAGACAACTCTACGTTTTGTTCTACAACTTTCAACGCAGTTACCAATACTGAAATATTATATAATCATTAAAACACACACGAAACATTCCATATATGCAGCATTTATCGGCATTTAACATTAAGGCATGTTTACTTTCCACTGGAAAGGAAACGTTAGTAATTTACTTTCTTAATTAAGCATGTGTTTATTTACAAAATAAAGAATGAGAATTAAGTTAGTGGGACTCACACAATATAGGGACTGAAAAAAAAAAAAAAAAAAAAGAAATGTTAATTCTTGTATCTCCTTAATATTAAGTCATTGTCAAATAGAATAAATATCATATTTACTTATATACTCATAATACGTTTTCATATGTTAATGATTTTTGATTATGTAAAGGATATTTTAATAAATACATTAAACAATTAAGAATACTAAGTTTAGTAGACACTAGAAAAGGAGTGGGATTGTTTCTCTTTTTACTATCAAATAAGCAAGTAAATACTAGAAAGTTAGGAATCAATGATCCTCCTTTCCACTATTTTATTTTATTTTGCTTTGCAATCCTATCATCTTTTTTTAATACATTCCGTTATTGTTTGGTAAACACACTGTTAATGTTTAAAAAAGACAAATTCCCAATCAAATTTCCATCACAGATCTAAAAGCAGCTTAAGCTTTCAGGGGCATTAAGTTAATTAAGAGGCATTTTAGGCAGTTGCCTTTAACGGTCCAGCACTAGAAAGAGACCAATACGAATTTTAGATATAATATATTGATGACCTACACCATATAACTCATATAAATTTAGAAACAATTGGTTAATTATCAGTGCGTAGAACTCATATATATAAAGGTAAGGAACCCAAAACAAATTCGTCATTACTCCAAAGAAAGAAAGAAAGAAAAAAAAAACAGAAAAATATTGGTTGAAGAGAGGAATCAAAGCGAATAACAGAAATTACAAGATGGGTCTGAAATTAAACGTGACTGGACTAGCTTTATTGGTGTTGTTCGCATCCCATGCCAATGCCCAAATCTTCGACGTGACAGCAAATGGTGCGAAACCTAATGATAGTACTCAAGTAAGTACGACATATATAAGTATGTATATATATATTAGGAATTTCTTTTGAAAGTTATTCTTATATTACAGGAATTATTGTTTTAATTGTTGGATTAAATTTTAAATAGTATGTCTTATGAGTACTTTATGAGTACGGTATTAGTTATGTGTCGTGTTTTTAAAATTTAGAAGTGGACAGTCACTCATTAAAATTAATCCAAACTATTAAAATCAATTTCTATCAATAAAGCATGATAAGAGGTCTTACAGTAAAAGAACTCATGTATATTTACTCGTCAACTTTTTTTTTTGTTTTTTTTTTTTTAATTTTTTGGACGTCCGGATAGATTGTAAAAATTGATAAACTTGACAATTCATCATGAATTTCTAGGTTTTGCTGGCCACATGGAAACTGGCTTGTGATTCAGCAACCCAAAGTAAGGTGGTAGTGCCAAAAGGAGTATTCAAGATAACTCAAGCAATTCTTCAGGGACCTTGCAAGGCTCCCATCGAGTTCAACCTGCAAGGCACATTGCAGGCCCCGGCGGTCGGTAGCGGTTTCAAGCCGGGTGATACTTGGATTAGCTTCGAGCACGTGGACTTCCTTACCGTCTCCGGTAACGGAGTTTTTGACGGCCAGGGAAAATCTGCCTGGGGTCAGAAATGCGGCACCTCCGAGTATTGCAAAAATCTTCCCATCGTAAGTTTCATATTTAACCAAGAGAAAAAAAATATATATTGAAAAAGATTTGTACTTGATCTTATGCTAATTAATCATAATGAAAAAAATACTCAGAATGTCAGATTTGACTTCGTCACCAATGCTCTAGTCCAAGATGTGACCACACTGGACAGCAAGCAATTCCACGTCAACGTTTTGGGATGCAAAAACATAACATTCAATAACTTCAAAGTCATTGCACCAGGAACGAGCATCCACACCGATGGAATCCACATTGGTCGTTCGACCGACGTCAAAATTCTCAACTCCAACGTCCAAACCGGCGACGACTGTGTCTCGATCGGTGATGGCAGCAAGCAGATAACCCTCACACAGGTCACCTGTGGGCCTGGACATGGTATCAGCATAGGAAGTCTTGGAAAGTACCCCAATGAAGAGCCCGTCGAAGGAATATTCGTTACCGGTTGCACTCTCAAGAGCACCCAGAATGGAGTCAGAATCAAGACTTGGCCAAATTCCTACCCCGGCACTGCTTCAGACATGCATTTTGAGGACATATCAATGGAGAATGTTGGCAATCCTGTGCTGATTGACCAAGAGTACTGCCCATGGAACGATTGTAACCTTAAGGTAACTATATTTTCATTAGGGTTTACTTCGATTCTAGAACTTTCCAATAAAAAAAAATGATCTTAACGTAGAGATAATTTTCGAGATGTCTTATGGATTGTGTTCCGATATCCTCAGGTACCATCCAAAGTTAAGCTCAGCAACATCAGCTTCAAGAAGATCCATGGCACGACTTCGACTCCGCTTGCTGTGAGTCTTGTGTGCAGCCAAGGGTTTCCGTGCGAGAACGTGGTGGTTCAAGACATTGATTTGAAATACAGTGGAAGTGAAGGCCCTATCACATCTCAATGCAAGAATGTCAAGCCAACGGTGTCCGGCACACAGAACCCGGCGGCTTGCCTCACCACCGGAACCGCTGCTTAATGCGACAACAGCTCATTAATTATTGCAATGTAACGGGTTGATTTCTTTTTAAATGAATTAATCCATGTCTACTATTATATCATTTACGAAGAACACAAATATTAAGCTACTCTTTTCAAGTCCCTTTCATGTTGAAGGGCATCTATATAAATATCTAACCAGGTGACTGAGTTGTTATATATATATATATATATATATATATATATATTTGTAGCAACGAAAAGTTTAAACAGCCTTTATATTGCCAATAATATGGTCCATTCTTGTTATCTCTATTTAGTTCTCTTTTTAGTGTTTTTTTTTTAATATTATGTTTTCCTATTCTTTTTAATGGGAATTAAAAGGAGAGATGTGAATGGATTAAGTTTGATAAAGCAAGCGATTAGAAAACATTCTAATTTTAATCTCTTCTAAGTTGGAGAGTATTGGGGGGATTTTATCTTCTTGAAAAAATTGTCTTTTTACAAACAATATCTCTCTCTCTCTCTCTCTCTCTATTTTTTTTTTTTAAATCTCCCTCAATATCAAATAAGAGAGATGATTTTTGTTTCTTTTCAAATAAACATCAACCAGAAAAGATATTTTTGTTTCCTTTCAAATAAACATCATCAAGAAAAGGGTCTCTCATTTTTCCCCATTTTCCTTCCATTATATCTAATAAAACAGCCCCAAATCGAAGAAAAACTTTAAAGTGATCACCCTTACGTGACTGGTATGAGATGCTTTTTCGAACATCTATTTCTAGATGGAGTTTTGATGGAGGGCAGCACAATATAATGACATCACAACAACATAGATTGAGATAGTGTGGTGTGTAAAACTAAAAGTCAAAAATAAATTCTAGTTGGAGATAATTATTTCTGAAATTTATCAAAAAAGTATGATAGTTTTTGACAAAATAATCTAATATATCGAGAAAAAAATATTTTGCTAGATGTTTCAAAAACAAATATATATATATATATATATATATTGCCAGATAATTGCACATTATATGTATTCTCCAACTATGTTAACGCATATATGTGTATATAACGAAAGACAATATATATATGGTTTAGGATTTGATTCTATGGGGAAAAAATCAAGACCGCAAAAAAAAAAAAAAAAAAAAAATTTATATTCTATTTTTCTTCTTCGTCAGAATCAACGACATTATACTCGGACAAATCGGAATTTCGGTTAACAAATTCTTGTAGAGGACTACATATCGTAACGATGATTATAAATCGTCACTAAAGGTCCGTGGTATGTGTGCCTTTATGGCTTGGCACGAGACACTTAGACAAGAGTTTCGTGGAGAAGCCGTTATCAAGTATATATGGCACTCTCCTATAGTTAATAGTGGTTATGTAAATCTGTAGGGCTTCTTGTTTCTATTTATAAGTTCATGGTACCGTTGTTTCATATATTAATTTCGTCTATTATTTAACAATCCCAAAGGTTTTTTTTTAATATCATATATAAAAATCCACAAATAGAACTAAAATAATAATAAAAACTTTATAAGTTCATGGTTAATATATGTAATAATGTTTCTATTTATAAGTTCATGGTTAATATATGTAATAATGTTTCTATTTACAAAAATTGACCACTCGCCTCAAATTTCATTCATATGTTCAAATGTGTAAATTTAGTAGTTTCAAGCAGTTGACGTCTGTCATTTGTTATGTTTCGCATGTACAGTGGCAGATTTAAGCAATTGTAGTTCCACTGAAATTTTTTTTCTTTTAATTTACCTTAAAATTTTATGATTTTTCTAACTTACACTAAAAATTTGTTAAAATCTCTATATAACCTCAACTAAATTTTAACTTTTATTTTTTATATATTGATGTCATTTTATTTATTTATTTATTCTTAAAATTTTGCATAAGCCGAACAAGTGAACAAACCTAACAAGTGACTCAGACCGAAGGTCAAATCATCGATGATCACAATTCGGAGATTTCAAAGAACTCGGAGGCGGTAGCAATCTGAAAAAATCTCGGCTTCCCGAACGGAATTGCAAAAGGGGCCGGCAAGAAATGATAAAGAAGAAACTAGAAGAAGGGTTTGTGATATGCTTCATAAGTCTAACCATAATCTTGAGAAACGAAATAGGAAGTTTGCGAGTCGTGGCATTGAAAATAGAGCTAGTTGGAAATACCATATCTTTTAAGATGACATTTTTTTTTTTAAGTACAATTCCACGTTTTTTTCCACAACTTTTAATGTAATTGCAGATACTATTAACTAAAATGATTGAAATTCCTAAACAAATGTCAGCCATGGATCACGCTTAAGGTCCTTAATTTAAGTGGGGCCGGCCTTATTAGGCAGTTACCTTAATGGCCCTAGGGAGAATTAAACTAATGCTAATTTTAGATAAAATGATTTAAGTAATGGTGTAAACTCAGATTATTTTAGCAAAAACTGGTTTATAATTAGGGCATAGAACTCATATAGAAAGGTAAGGAACCCAAAACCAATTCATCATTCCTCCAAAAGAGAAAAAAACAAAAAAAAAAACAAATTAATATTGTCGAAGAGGAATCAAAGAGAAAAGAGAAACCACATCCAAGATGGGTCTGAAATTAAACGTGACTGGATTGGTTTTGTTGGAATTGTTTGCATCCCATGCCCATGCCCAAGTCTTTGACGTGACAGCAAATGGTGCCAAACCCGATGCCGATAGTACTCAAGTAAGTACAAAACATATATGAACATACATATATATTTATATAGGACAGCTCAGTTATATGACAAGCTGATATAATTTACTTGTCAACGTTTTTTTTTTTTTGGTATTGTCATAATAAATTGTAGAAACTGACACAATTGATATTCGATGTATTTTTAGGCTTTGTTGGCCACATGGAAACTGGCTTGTGCATCGGCAACCCAAAGTAAGGTGGTAGTGCCAAAAGGGTTATTCAAGATAAGCCATGCTACTTTGGCCGGACCTTGCAAGGCTCCCCCATTGAGTTCAACCTGCAAGGCACATTGCAGGCCCCACAGGTCGGCGCTAGCGGTTTCAAACCGGGTGATACTTGGATTAGCTTTGACAACGTGAACGTCCTCACCGTCTCTGGTACCGGAGTTTTTGATGGGCAGGGAAAATCCGCTTGGGGTAAGAAATGCGATCATACGGAGTAATGCGGCAACCTTCCAATTTTGGTAAGTTCCACATTTCGCAACGCGAAAAAAAAAAGAGCACTTCAGATTTATTCTTAACTTCTTTCGTAATCAAATCTAATGTAAATGATTGTTTTTCACCCCTAACAACAATTTGTGTAAAGGATACTTAGGGTTAGTTTGGTTGATAAGCCCAAATTAACATTTTCAAACTTTTTTTTGTCTTTTTCCTCCAAAAAATTTTTGTCTTTTTCCTAAAAAGTTTTTTATCTTTTCTGAAAAGTCAACATAATTTATTATTTAAATTTAAAAATCTTAACTCAAACTTACACACCAAACACCCCCTTAAATTAGATGTGTTAAGTTTATCTCATTGTAAACAAATTAAAATTTTCATACTAATTGGTAAGTAGGCATTAACATGTTAACTTTGTTGTAATGCTCTCTCTCTCTTCGAACATATGCACGCACGTGGTCTCATGCTGATTATTATATGTTAAAAAAAAAACAGAATGTTAGATTTAACTTCGTCACCAATGCCTTAATCCGAGACGTGACGACTCTGGATAGCAAGCAATTCCACATCAATGTTTTGGGAGGAAAAAACGTAACATTCCAAAACTTCAAAATTGTTGCACCTGGAGATAGTATCAACACAGATGGATTCCACATCGGTCGTTCGAGCTGAAATACAGTGGAAGAGAAGGCCCTATCAAATCTGAGTGCAAGAATGTCAAGCCAACAGTGTCCGGCACACAGAACCCGGCGGCTTGCCTTATCACCGGAACCGCTGCTTAATGCGAAAGCAGCTCACTAATTATTGCAACTGGTTGATTTCTTTTTAAATAAATCAAATCCATGTCTACAATTATATCATATACGAAGAACATAAATATATATGCTACTCTTTTTCAAGTCCCTTTCATGTTGAAGGGCATCTATATATATATAACTGGGTGACTGAGTGTTATATATATATATATATATATATATATATATTTGTAGCGGCGAAAAGTTTATATAATAAAAGCTCATAGAACAGCCTTTTATAAATTGCGAGTGATGTGGTCCATTCTTGTTATTCTTATTTAGTCCTCTTTTTACTATTTTTCTAGTATGCTTTCTTTTCTTTTTAACGGAAATTAGAAGTAGAGACGTGAAGGGATCGGTATAATGATTTTGATAAGTTTGATAAAGTAATTAAACGATTAGAAAAATTTTAATTTTAATTTCTTCTAAGTTGGAGAAATTTTTGGGGGGATTTTATCTTTTTGAAAAAATTGTCATGTTTTACAAACAATATCTAATCTCCCTTGCATCTCAATATCAAATAAGAGAGATTATTTTTATTTTCTTTCAAATAAACATCATCAAGAAAAGGATATCTCTCATTTTTCCCATATGTTTACTTATCGGGAATTTTAAAAATAGAAAATTAATTCCATGAAAAAAAGAATTAAATTACACGGAATTAAATTCTAGATTTGATTAAAGTGTTTACTAATCTATTATCAAGGAATCTATTTATTTGAGGAATTAAATTCCTATTATGTTATTTACTTTCTCAAAAATTAGAAGGATTGGGAATATAATTACTATGTTACGGAATTATCCTTAAATGAAAAAAAATAACTAAATAAAAATAAGGGTATATTTGGTATAGAATTAGTTACTTCCTATTTTTTAGGGGAAGGAATTTATTTCCATGAGTAGTAGGTGGGAGACAAGTTTCACTTATCAATAAAATTAATTCCCTATTTTTAAATGGGACTCACATTATTTAATTCCAAATACAAATTTAAACACTGAAATTTAAAATTAGATTTTAATTTTTTTCCCTAAATTGAATTACCCATTAATAAACACACAACAGTCCAAAGTCAAAGAATATTTTAAAGTGGTCACCCTTACGTGATTGGTGTGTGATGCTTTTTTTAACATCTATTTTTAGATGGAGTTTTGATGGAGGACAGCACGATGGCATAACATCAACATAGATTGATTAAGTGTGTTGTGAAAAATTCAAAGTCAAAAACCAATTCTAATTGGAGATAATTATTTGTAAAATTACCAAAAAAAGTATGATAGCTTATTTTCAACATAATCCAATATATTAAAGAAAAAAAATATTTTGCTAGATTTTTCAAAAAATATATAGATTGCCAGATAATTACACATGACGCATTCTCTAGCAATAATATATATATATATATGTATATATATATATATATATATAAATATAACGAAAGAAAATATATATTTAGTTTGGGATTTGATTGTATAGGGGAAAAAAATAAAGAACGCAAATACAAATTTTCTTACGAGGACTTTCTATTTTTCTTCGTCAGAATCAACGACATTCTCCTAGTAAAAAACGGGATTTCACAATGGTAAACCGTCATTCAAAAATAGGATGACGTTTTTGTTTTATAAGGATATGAAGATGGTTAAAAAATTATTGTAGAGTCCATATCGTAAATTAAAAATCATGCTGTGAGCCTTTTTGTCATCAAGTATGGCACTTTCCACTAAAGAAAACCGTAGTTAAAAGTGGTTATGTTAAAAACGCGGGGTTTTTTTTTTTTTTTTTTTTTTTTTTTTTTTTCAATGGGTTGCTTTTCACGTGTGTTGATCATTCAACGGCTAAAGTTCGACAGATTTTATAATTCGTTATAAAAAGGATGTATTTTTTCTCTTCCTCTTTTTCTCTCAAATTTCTTATATAATAGGGGTTTTTTTTTTTTTTTTAGGTGGGACTTTCTCCGTTGCCGCCGCCGTCATGGCTGGCAAAGGTGATCGGTGGTTCGGTGATTTCGGCTGAGATGGGGTTGGAGGGTTGGGAGTTTCTTGACTAGATCTATCTCGTCAAGCTTGTGACGATTTGGGATTCAACGAGGCCTTTGTGATCCGATGGTTGGTATGCCGATTTTTTACTTCCAATTGAGCTGATTGATTTCCTCTGAATTGTATTGTGTGGTGGAGTGGTTGTTCCACGTGAGAAGAGAATTTAACGGTCGATGTTATTTTATAGCCATACTTTATTTTTTTTTTTGTTTTAGTTTTAATTTTATAATGAAGGAGGTAGTTCCCCCACCTCAGTTTTGTTTATGTGTGTGTGTTCCACTTGAGTTGTTCTCTGACGGTATATGTCTATGGATTCCATTAGTATTATAGCTATGTGGAGGTTATTGCAGTATTTGTACTGCGAGTGACTATCTTTCGATCAATCGGTATATTCTATCGATTGTAAATATTTTTTTGAAAAGAGCTCTATACATGCTTGATTATTGGATTGTCGAGGATTTCAATGAATTTTCCTGTTACTGGGTCTCGGCTTATGTCCTCCTCAATGAACTTTATCAGATTTTATTGATGAAATCGGTCTTAATCAATGATTGTATATCTTATATTACAAGGTTGTTTCATTTTTAATATTAATGTATCCAATTTTAATTTGAAAAACCATTAAAAAAAAAAGTTTGACAGATTTTCACATAATTAATCATGACATTGTTCAAAGTTAAATTAACTTTTATACTCTAGTAGTTAAAAATGTTCTATGATATGGTACCTTTGTTTCATATTATCTATTATTTAGCAATCCCAAATGTTTTTGTTTTCTTTAAATATCATAAAAAATATAACAATCCACAATCGAACTAAAAAAATAATTAAAACTATATAAGTTCATGGTTAATATATAATAATGTTTCTATTTACAAAAATTGACCACTGGCCTCAAATTTCATTCATTTGTTCATATGTGTATATTTAATTAGTACTTTCAAGCAGCTGACCTCTGTCATTTATTATGTTTCACATGTACAACGGCAGATTTAGACGTGGACGAGAGGGGTTGTAGCTCCACTAAAAATTTTTTTCTTTTAATTTACCTTAGAATTTTTATAATTTTTCTACTTTATTCTCACTAAAAATTAAAAATCTCTACATAACCTCAACTAAGTTTTATGTTTTGGTATTCTGATGTTATTTATTTATTTATTTAATATTTTAAATAAGTCCCCATTGAAAGTTATGTTTAGCTCCACCAATGCGCATGTAGTATCAAAGCCAGACTCAACATTTTTTGTCTCATTAGTTGTTCTCCCAATAGTGTGATGTCATATGACATGAATTTAATAATAAGTAGCCACATGTTTTGGATACTATCTTCAAATTTCTAACTCTATATCAAACTTTTTCTATAATCTATTTTCAAAAAAGCTCAAACTTTTTTATTATTTCAAATTAGAATGAGATTTTTATGTCAAAATGCTCGTAATGATAAGATAAATAAGACAAGATCCATTTTACATTTTTTTTTCCGAATATATTTCAAATTTTTGTATTATTTTCTATATCATAGAACATTTTCAAAAGTTTTCCCTTCAAACACACATTTGCAACTCAACCTTCAAAATACTATCTCCAGATGTTACCCCAAACGGACCCTAAAGAAATATTGAATACAAAAAATACTTAAAGTAACAGATGAGTAGTCAAAAAAGAAAAAAATAGTGAGAGAACAATTATTGAGACATAAAAATAAGATATCAGATCTGAACTTTTGAAATTGACCTGTGTTTCTCGATTATGGGTTTAATGCCATGCCTGGCCCCTCGAGAAAAAATCCACCGAGTTTGTGGAGGAAAAGCTAGAAACCATAGAAGAGAAATAAGAGCATATGTTGCATGACACAAAAGACGTCCATAATTCTCCGACTTCAATAGATGAACAAACCCAAAGTGGTTCAAACCGCAAGCAAAATCATCGATGATCATGATTCGGAGATTTCAAAGAAGTCGGAGGCGCGATCGATGCGAGAAAATCTCAGCTTCCCAAACGGAATTGCAAAAGGTCATGATGAAGGAGAAACTGGAAGAAGGGATTGTGATGTGCTTCAGAAGTCTTACCATAAACTCGCATAGGAAATAGGAAGTTTGTGACTTATGACTCTGAAAATAGAGAGGCAGTTGGAAATAATGTCTTTTAAGACGAACATTTTTTTTTTTGGGTACAATTCTAGTTGTGTTCCACAACTTTTAATATGTAAATAAAGATTCTATTAACTTAAATGATTCAAATTCCTAAATAAGTGTCAGTCATTGATCATGCTTAATGCTATGTTTGGTATGGTGGAAAAGAGAAACGAAGGAAGTGGGATGAGAGAAAAGTGAATGGAAGATGTTTGAGTTGGTTGTTAGGTAAAAAGAAAAATAGAATAGAAAGGAAAATGAGAGAAAAAATAATAGTAATGGGTTCCACTATTTTTAATCTTTCCAAAAGTAGGTAGAAAACACAAATACATTCAAATATAATCAATATTCTTTTTTATCCTTGCTTTTAAAGTAAAATAATATAAATAAATGTATGATATGGTAGTTTTACAAATTCATTCTTTTCTTTCCTTCCTATATCTACCAAACAATCTAAAGAAAAACTAATTTCTTTTCTAGTATTCTAATTTTTCATCTTTTATAAGTTTTCTCTCCCTTTTATTTTCTTTCCTTCCAGCCAAATATCACTAATTTAAGGTCCTTAATTTAATGGGGACCTTAGGCAGTGGGCTTAATGGTAAGCAGTTGCCTTAATGAGCCTTGGGAGAAACTAATGCTAATTTTAGATAAAATGACCTAAGTTAATGGTGTAACTCAGATTAATTTGGCAATAACTGGTTTATAATTAGGGCGTAGATCTCATATATAAAGGGAAGGAACCCAAAACCATTTCATCATTCCTCCAAAAAAAAAAAAAAGAGAAAAAAAAATTGTCGAGGAATCAATAGAGAAAAGAGAAACCACATATCCAAGATGGGTCTGAAATTAAATGTGACAGGATTGACTTTGTTGGTGTTGTTGGTTTCCCATGCCAATGCCCAAGTCTTTGACGTGACGGCAAATGGTGCGAAACCCAATGCTGACAGTACTCAAGTAAGTATAAAATATATACGAACAAACATACATATATATATATATATATATATATATATATATATATATAGGAAAGCTCGAGAAGCTGACAAAATTTACTCGTCAACGTTTTTTTTTTTTTTTTTTTTTGGGTATGTCATAATAAATTGTAGAAACTGATATAATTGATAATTGATAATTGATGTATTTTTAGGCTTTGTTGGCCACATGGAAACTGGCTTGTGCATCGGCAACCCAAAGTAAGGTGGTAGTGCCAAAAGGGGTATTCAAGATAAGCCATGCTAGTTTGGCCGGACCTTGCAAGGCTCCCATTGAGTTCAACCTGCAAGGCACATTGCAGGCCCCACAGGTCGGTGCTAGCGGTTTCAAATCGGGTGATACTTGGATTAGCTTTGACCACGTGAACTTCCTCACCGTCTCTGGTACCGGAGTTTTTGACGGGCAGGGAAAATCCGCTTGGGGTAAGCAATGCGATCATAAGGACTACTGCGGCAACCTTCCAATGGTAAGTTCCATATTTCGCAACACGTGAGCACTCTAGATTTATTCACAACACAAAAAAAAAAAGAAAAAGAAAAAGAAAAAAAGAGCACTCCAGATTTATTCTTAACTTCTTTCGTAATCAAATCTATTGTAAATGATTGTTTTTCACCCCTAATAACAATTTGTGTAAAACATACTTAAATTAGATGTGTTAAGTTTATCTCATTGTAAACAAATTAAAATTTTCACACTAATTGGTAAGTAGGCATTAACATGTTAACTTTGTTGTAATGCTCTCTCTCTCTTCGAACATATGTACGCACGTGGTCTCATGCTGATTATTATATGTTTAAAAAAAAAACAGAATGTTAGATTTAACTTCGTCACCAATGCCCTAATCCGAGACGTGACGACTCTAGATAGCAAGCAATTCCACGTCAATGTTTTGGGAGGAAAAAACGTAACATTCCAAAACTTCAAAGTTATTGCACCTGGAAATAGTGTCAATACAGATGGAATCCACATCGGTCGTTCGAGTGACATCAAAATTCTCAACTCAAACATCCAAACTGGTGATGATTGTATATCAATTGGTGATGGTAGCACGCAAATAACCGTTACAAAGGTCACCTGTGGACCCGGACATGGTATCAGCATTGGAAGTCTTGGAAAGTACCCTAATGAATCGCCTGTCAAAGGAGTATTTGTCACCGGTTGCACTCTCAAGAACACCCTGAACGGAGTCAGGATCAAGACATGGCCAAACTCCTATTCCGGGACTGCTTCAGACATGCATTTCGAGGACATAACAATGGAGAATGTCGGCAACCCTGTGCTGATTGACCAACAGTATTGCCCATGGAACGCGTGTAACCTTAAGGTAACAAATTATTAATTACATTTACTCCGATTATTCTGGCATTTCTCAATTATAAAACGACCTTAACGTAACGATAATTTACGAGAACTAATGAGATAACTTGTGTTCCGATATCCTTAATTAGGTTCCATCAAAAGTCAAGCTCAGCAACATCAGCTTCAAGAAGATCCATGGCACGAGTTCGACTGCGCTTGCTGTGAATCTTGCGTGCAGCGAAGGCGCTCCGTGTAACAACGTTGTGATGCAAGACATTGATCTGAAATACAGTGGTAGCGAAGGCCCTATCAAATCTGAGTGCAAGAATGTCAAGCCCACTGTCTCCGGCAAACAGAACCCGGTGCCTTGCCTCAACACTGCGACTTAATTTCTTAATTTTTTTATTGAAAATTAATTCGTATCCAAAATTCTGTCTTCTAATCAAGGACAGAAAATACAAGTTTCTCTTTTCTCAAGTCCCTTAAATGTCGAAAGGGCATATATAAATGTCGAAAGGGCATATAAATAACTAGGTGATTGAGTTGTTATGCAATGTAACGGCAAAAATTTTATGCAATAAATGTTCAAATAAGAGACTTTGATAAGAACAATGCTGAATAAAAGATAATAACAAAAAACCCATCACTGGTATTCAAAATGTACACTTATATAATTTGTAGTGTTTAATACTATTGATGTCTCAATTTTTTTTTTTTTTAAATTAAGGTCTATTGTTTCATCTCCATATTATTTAGACGTCGTATACGGGATAGATAAACAAAACAAAATAAAAACAAAAAACAAAAAATTAAAAATTAAAAATTAAAAATAAATAATTAAAAAATAAAAAATAATTTTTCAGTTTTCATTTAAAAAGAACAAAAAAGTTAAAAGACTAAAATGAAAAAAAAAATATATATCAAAATGAAAAAAAAAGGGGACTAAAATGAAAAAAAAAAGTAAATTTTTTGACAAAAAACAAAAAGAAAAGAAATGAAGGACTAAAAGAAAGGAAAACCGACCGATTTCATCCAAAACGGTTCATCTTGAACGAAAACAGTAACCCATATTGAGCTTTCTATATATAAATGCCTTTTATTGTTATACTAGAACGATCGATTTGGCTTAGTGTATATTTCATGGTCAATATAAGAATACTCATCGAATTTTGTTACATCGAAAGAAAAGGAAATGAAAAAAAGAGAGCTATGAGTATAGAAAATTATAGAATAAGTCTAAATCCATTGTCTCAATTTACTATCCCTTGTTGTCTTCCCACTAAAATTTTGACTTCTCATCAAACTTTACACACATAAACTATATTAAAAAAATATAAACATTGTCAATTATATTGTTACCTTTCTTTTCTTCCTTTTTTTTTTTTAAAATAAAAAATCAATTTTAAATGTGGAATTCAATTCACCTACATTCCAAGCACAAGGACTACAGAATTTTTCCCATGGAAGTGCCAACCAACGGAGGGGATACCCAAATATACGAGACTAACAAATATGAGATTTGCCGACCTCCTCCAAAGCCCAGAGCTAGCACGACGGCATTCAACGTTTAGACTAGCACTAGCTTGAAGGACTTAAAAAAAAAAAAAAAAAAAAATTGAAAAACCGATTTTGAGTAAGTTTGTCCCCGAACTTTAAGAACGGCCCCTCTATTAACTTCTGTTAATTGAACGTCTTATTTATACTTATTTGTTTATTTTTTCCTGATGTATGCGATGAATAATACTCTTATGTTATACTAATTTGGGCATCGGAATAAAAGAAAGATTTTTCCACCAAACTTGATCTTATTATTTTATGTACACATAAATGGAAACAAAAAAAAAAGGATGGAAAAATTAGTTTCTTGCATACTTTCCCCAGCTGCAATTACCTAATTAATATCCTTCCTATTCAGCACCCTTAATTCTAAGTTTTCTTGATCTTTACATCAACAAAAAATAAAATAATGAAAACTAACAGATGAGACATTTTTGTTAAAACAACAAAGTTATGAGGTATTGAATGATGTTATCTAAAAACCGAGAGGCATATTTCTTAAATAACATAATTCATGGATAGGGATAACAATTTTTCTTATTAATCCATTAAATATGTAGAGATCCATCTTAAATGGTACATAAAAAACCATATCTTAAAGGGTTCAAGAGTGTGTATGGGTTTAGAAGTCCCCAACCGTACTCCTCATTTATCCCCCCATTAAATGATAGATATTATTATTATTATTATTATTATTATATTAAACATACTTTACTTAATGTTTTATATATATGTGAGATTATTACAAGTATTAAACTTTAATTTACTGGATATATGAAAAATAACATTTATTTCCAAAAAAAAAAAAAAACATTTATGATCTTCGTTTATTTTAACTTAAAGTCTTACATATATACTAAATTGAAAGAACGTATCATGTGTTTATTGAGTTTGTTGGATTATTAAAAAGAAAATGAGAAATCAAAATATGTATACACTATAATGAAAATGCATGTTCAGGTAAAAATTGGAATACTACATGTGTTTAGACAAATATATAGTATATTTTTATTTAAGAAGAAAATTTTTTAGGAAGAAATCTGATACAATGTGTATTTGAAAAGGAAAGAGATATTTAACTAAGGAATATTAATGAATGGCACATTTGATAAAATAATACTTAAAAGATTGTAAAAAAAAAAATTATTTAAATGAGGGTTTATTTGAGAAAACTTATATTAGTAGGGACACAGCGGGAAAAAATTCAATGAAAGATTTCTAAATATAAGTTTTAGGAGAAAAGTGAAAGATTGAGAACAAAATAAACTCTCTATATATATAGATATATATATATATATATATATATATAACTTTAGGATGGAAAAAAAAAAAAAAAAAAAAAAAAACAAGAGAGCCGAAAAAAAAAAGGTCCGAAACGAGCGTTTCGGTTTTAGTTGAAAGCCCACTAACAGTAAAATTTTTGACACTTCTAATACATGTAAGATAAGACAATATATAGGAGAAAGATGTAAATACCAGTTTTCATAAAATAATTAAAGTAAGTAGTAGGTTTTTAAGATATCTGTAGTAAAAAATAGATTTATCATATAAATTATTCATTTACGAAACATAAATTATTATTTACGTCAAATTTACCATGTAAATTATTCATTTACAAGACCTAAATAACTCATTTACCTCATAAATTTTCTAATTATTATAAATATTATAAAAACCTACTATTTACTTCAATTGTTGTTCTAAATTTTCTATTTATTACAATTTCTCAACTATATGTATATTTTATTTTTATTTTTATTTTTTATACAAGGAAAATAGTTAATCGCATAAATGAGATACCCATTGATATGCGAACTTGAAACAAGAAAAATCCATCTTGTCTCTGTTAACTTAAATGGGTTAACGAAGTAGATATAACTAGTATTTTTATTCACGAGATTGGTTGATGAGAAGACCATCATGCTCTATAACCATCCTATTACCATCCATCTTCAGGGGAATTTATAATTAAAAAAATAGTCCAATAGAAAAAATAAATAAATCTGTTATTTTAGAAAAGAAAAATATCAGATTTTTTTTTTTTTGTTAATTTTCTTTTCCTTTTTTCCGTGGCTAATTTATGAGTCGTCACCTGTCGGTTAATTTCCCTAACACTATATTTATATATTCGCGACCTTTCCCTCTAATAAAAACGGTCAACTCCCCAGTCTATTTATTTCTTGTTCTCCAAGTTTTCCTCCTTCCTTCGAACCCTGCATATCCAACACGTACGTTCTTTCAATTTCAGTTCTTTCTCTTTTTCCCCTCTCTTCTTTGAGAGATATTTTTCTCTTTTCTCCAGTTCCGGTCTAATTCTCTCCCTGTTTATGAAGTTTAAGTAGCAAAATTTCTCCAAGCTTTGCTACGAAAATTCCAACTTTTTTTTTTCTTTATTTTTTGGTAGTTTCCTATTCAGAACATTCTTAAGAATCAAGTTATTGATTGCGGTTCTATACTATGCCATTTATCTGATATGGAACTACTTCGATTTTATGTTTTTAACTCCATTTAATTTCTTTTACTCTGTTTTGTTAAATATATTACAAATAGTAATTTTCATATCAGAACTTAAATAACAACCTAATATGACTCTTTGGTAACGCAGGGAAAACAAGAGAAAATTGATAAACGTTTTCTGAATCACAGAATCAATAAGAAAGGTGGTAAAGAAACAGAGAAAAATGGGCGTTTATAAGTCTATGTTTTTCATGGTGATCTTATTTTCCTTTTCAAGCTCTTGCATGTCATGGTTTTGGTCATCGTCTTCTTCTTCTTCTTCTTCTGCTGCTCATAACCCATCAGAGAAACCGGCGATGTCCCGTGAAATCCACATCGCGGCTGAATTCTCTATCGATGCTCTTAATGATGACAAGGGAGTTGAAAGGGTTCGGAATGCGAAAAGAAAACTAGTCGGGTCCAAATCATGCTGGCATGATGCCTATCAAGGGATATTCGGGGCGTGCTCCGAAATTGCAGCGGATGACAGCGAGAGAAGGAAGAGATTCGCTTGGGATCTTAGTAACTGCTTCCAAAAGGACTCTGGAAGGCTTCCTTTCCCTTCATGCCGGGCCGGCTCTCCCATGAAAGAGTGCCTTGAGAAATTGGACAACGATGCTATTCACACTTATCGTGGATTCTTCCTCGAGACCAACTCCATTTGTCATCAGTTACAGTTGAGCACTGAATTGCCTTATTGATATATATATATATATATTATGTGTTTCTTCTTTTCTCTTGTAATGTCCACATGTTTTGAAAATTTAGAATCTTTGTTAAATATCCTCGTGTTAGGCACATCGAATTCGTTGTTTCCTTGGAAACACATGATTCTTTCATGAATTAAAATACTGTGATTATGGAGATAGTACTGAATTTGTGGTGTTTCTTTTTTTTCTTGGTCAGGTCGGATATATTCAGGCGTCAAACCGAGAGACTAGTGAATGATTTGAAAAAATCAGCCGAGTATGCAGAGGAAAAGCTAGAAACCATAGACGAGAAGTCAGAGCATATGTTGCAAGGCACAAAAGATATCCACAATTCTCTGACTTCATTGGATGAACAAACCCGACAAGTGGCTCAGACCGCAGGCAAAATCAGCGATCACATTTGGGAGATTTCAAAGCAGTCGGAGGCGGTGTTTGAGCAATCGGAGAAAATCTCGGCTTCCCAAATGGAGTTGCAAAAGGGGCAAGACATGATGAAGGAGAAACTGGAAGAAGGGATTGTGATGCTTCATGAGTCTTACCATAATCTTGACAATGAAATAGGAAATTTGCGAGTTGAGACTGTACAAATAGAGAGAGAAATAACTAGAGTTGGAGATACCATGTCTAATAAGATGAATATTCTTCAGAACAAGGCTGATGATATCGGAAACCTAGCCGGGCTTTCATTGGAAAGGCAAAAAGAACTTCTGCAAGGACAATCTGAAGCTCTTGGAGGGCTTCAGTTGCTCACTAAATTTCAGTCTCAAGCTTTAGAAGAGAGCAGGTATAACAAATACTATGTTACATAAAACAAAACATTTTCGTTTTTTTCTTTATGTTTTTGAAAGTGAAATCAACGAGTGGCGATCTTCTAGCGATGTCGCTGAAATTCGCTGAAAACTAGTAAATCACTCATTTGTTTTATGCAAACTCCAGGGATGTTCTGCAGCAACTGACGAATTTCGGTCACGAACAACAAAAAGAGCTTCTTCAGCGACAAGAGCAACTTCAACTTGCACATGATCATCTGGTTGAGAATTCCAAGTCAATGTTAGCAGCACAGGTGAATTTCTGGTTTACCAAACACCTTATCACGCGGTGTTTGAACAGTTTTTCTTAGCAATTTACTCTTCGTTCTTGTCATGTACAGCAAACTTTTGAAAAAAAGCAGGCAGCCATGTTCATAGCTCTGGATAAGCTGTTCGCCTTGCACAATGCGTTGCTGCTCGAGTCGCGGCTAATCAAAGCTTTCTTTCTGTATTCGGTTTCTATGTTTGTTCTCTACATGTTCACCAGTACTAAGCAAACATACACAGTCAGACACAGACTTTACATTGGTATGCACTTCATAATCCTTTTGTGTCGATCATTTTCACATCTAATCGAATCTTCTTACGTTATTCTCAACATGTTTTATTGCTATAATTTTCGATTCTCCTTAAACCCTAAGACACTAAAAAATTGACACAAGTTGAACATGGAACATTTGATTTTACAGGTCTATGCACTTCATTCTTGATCGAATTCATAATACTTCGATTCACAACGACCGGTATCGAGCAGCAAACGTGGTTGATCAACCTATTGAGGTCCCTCTTTGTGCTTCTGGCTACGGTACAGATTTTACATGCCATTTTCACCTATAGGTAAGTAAAAGCATAACACTCGATGAAGGGGAAGATTTTTTTATTTTTTTTTTCCCCCTGCTCCTTAGTCTCACAAATATCTAATCGGGCTTGATTTCGACAAATTCTCAGAGACTATGAAATGCTGAACTACGTGATGCTAAAGAACCTAACCGAGGACGTAAACAACATGCGAAAGAAAGCGGAGTTGGGTTGGGAAACGGAGAGCGAAGTAGATTGGTATACTTGGGTTGACACTGAGATACCAGATGGGGTTGACAATCTCCAAGACCCGGATTATCATGCACCTGGATATGAAGAAGAAGTTGGAGATAATTCAAACGCAACTTCTTCTGTTACTACTAGATACAATCTCCGGACTCGGCGGCGTTGAATCTCTCTCTTTTTTTCTTTTTTCTGTTTTTTTTTTTTTTTTTCCCCCTCCTGTTCAAGTGCCTTGTTTACAAGTGCTTTTTGAACTTTGAAAGTCCATATAATGAGAATGTAAGCTATTACTACCTAGACATTTTACTAAATATTGTCCTAGAGAATTCACACTACAGAAATAATTGGAATTACAAGAGAGAGAGAGAGAGAGAATTATAAACATTACTCACTTCACACCGAAAATTTACCCCAAAAAATAAAAATAAAAATAAAAATAAAATCGGTGGCCGTATGTTCGTACATCTTTCAAATTAGGGATAACTACACTTACACTCTTATGTTTGTTCAAAATTACAGAAACATCCTTGATCTATGATGCCTCTAATTCTATTAAATTTTAATGTAAAATGACTCAAATTCCTAAACAAATTCTATTAGTCAGATTCTAAATGTACTTTTAGGCTTAAGCTTAGCTCTTCATTTTTAACAAAGTGTCTTAGAAAGTAGTAGCCCCAGCACATGGAGAGGTCGTCGAACGCACCAACCGTGCATTCCACCACGCGTCCCCACCAACCAGAGCTCCACCAAGCATCTCACTCTCGGCCCCCTTGCGTCTCCCACCACCTTGGCTCCTAGGCCCGCGTGCAAATTCATTACGAGCAACCCCCTGCAACCCTGTTGCCACCTCATCACGAGTACTATCTTCCACCATGATCCTCCTTGCCAGAACCCATCATGTCTTATCGCCCTCGTTGAATCCTACCGTGCTTCGATGTCGCATGGCTGCATCCCGTGCCTACTGCCCTGCTACCGTTGAATAGTTGCACTATAAAAGGAGCTAAGAGTTGGGTGATTTTAGCATTTTTTTGGGTGTGTATTTTATATGGAATTTAGTTTGAATTTGGCCCAATGTTACAAGTAAATTAGTATGAAATTTGGATTATTCGTAAAATTATTCTGCAAAAAGGACATCTCTGGATTATTGTCTCATCTATGATAGTTTCAATTTTTTGATATTCAATTGGATAAGTATGATGTGTCAAAAATCCAAATAAGAATGCAAAAAACATAAAAATGTCTATTTGAATTGCTATTTTCACAATTTTCTCCTAAAATTTTGCTTTAGTGATTATTTAGATTTTAGTGATTTTACATCCAAACTTCCTCAATTTGGTTAAAATGCATATTGGTAATGCTTTGTATGAACTTCAGTCCAAATTGCATATCTAATACGTGTCATTTTCTCCCAATCTTGTCATTCTTTGACAAAGTTTCACCTTACACTTATAATTTAGCAATTTATCCCTTAAACTTTCTAAATTATTATAAGGTGCACAATTTGGCTTAATTTCCCGTTAAATTGGTTATAGAAAGTCCACATACATCTCATGTGAAGATGAAAATACCCCTCATTTTTTATCAAAATTTCTAAATCAAATATGAACCCTGATACAAATCTTTCAAATTAATGAAAGTTAACAAAATAGGGTATAATGCAATTATTTAAAAGGTTTAGGAGGTAAATTATCAAAATAAGAAGTTTAGAAGACAAGTAATGAAGGATGAATAGTTTATTGGGAAACAATGCTAAATACTCAAATTTGGTTTTAAGATTATGTTAAAATTGTAACTGATATTGTTGTGTTTCGTCATTTAATTAATCAGGTCACGTTTGAGAAACAGTAAAGAGTGCCTTTGTATTTGTTTATTTAACTCAAGGTGATGATGTAAAATATTTCAATAATGGGGTCTCCTTGCAATTTGGATAGAATAGAGGAGCTGCCAGTATAATTCTCTTTACAAATTAATCTTTGTGATTTCTCCAAATTTTTTCACCCGTAGTCATTAACAGGATTTGGTGGAAGCAGGAAGTGCGATAAAGATTCTATTTCTTCCGCTGAAGTGAGGAGCTCCTCTATTCCTATTCTGTTTCGGGGATTTTATAAGTATTCCTATTTTTATGATTAGATCATCGATCACGGGTAAGAAAAAAAGGAAGAATAACGGCTATAGCTTCGCTTCTTTACTTATTTGGTTACTTTATAATTGGAATAAGGAACATAAGAAATTTAGTTTATATATCCTGTTATCTGTGTCTTATTTTCTGTTCGAATCTTCATTAATATTGATTGACAAGGCCATAGAGGACAAAAGGATAACCAGCAAAAGAAAATTTCAATTATTCATGCAACATGCCTAATTATTACCTGCTCAGCTTTTTCAATTTTGCAGTTGCAACAAAATTTTAATCTTCGTCATTATCAAAGAATACCCACTCCTTTTTTTAATATCATTTCGATGGACCTGCTACTTTATTCTTTGTGTCATTTTCAGTTTATTATATTTCAAACATGAAAAAAGTAGTGGAGGAAATTTGATTGGAGCTTATCACTTTGCTCGAAATCGTACAAATTAAGCAAAAGATAAGATGAAAGGACCTAGCTAGAAAGGTGCTTTTTTTTTCTTTTTTTTTTTTTTTTTCTCTTTTGCAGGTTTATATTTATTTTTGTCTTCTGTAATTATTGAAACTGCCTGATTACATTTATTGAAACAAGGGGAGGAAGCTGCCCCGAGCCCAGTTGGCTCCATTCTTTTGGTCCCCACGTAAAAGTTTTTTCACTTATTACCCTCCTAGTCCCCCACCCGTAATTAATTTGTAACTACAGAATTTACTTTAGATTTTTTTTTTTAAATGTTTCAATTATATCCGTATATTTATTAACATTTATACAAACTATTTCAAACTTAAAATTTTAAAAAAATAAACGAAAAATCAATTACACTTCCATTTAAAGTTATATTTTTTGGACTATTAATAGTGGATTGAACTATATTTCTAAATTTTATATAAGATGAAAAAAAAAAGATATAATTAGATTAAAAAATTATTTTAAAAAAAAGATTGAAGAAAAGTTAAAAAGCATTATCACACTATTTTTTTTAGGTCAAAATCCTTTAATTATTTCACTTAAAAAAAATGACTCTGCACTGATAGTGATGGTACACTAATGATTAATTTCCAGATCTAGTAGGCTGCGGTTGACTTTGTTATCCATGGTGCAAAAATTTCAAATTTTATGAGCTTTTATGTCTCATTCTGATAAATGGATTTAAATTCAAATTTTTCATCTTAATTTTTATTTTAAAAAAAAATTAATAAAAATTATAATTAATTTTTAAAAAATTAATCAATTCAAACTTAAAAAGTTCAACTCAAACCGTTTCATCAAATGGAGCCTTAGTTCTAATTCAAAATTTTCATCTTATCTTTTAATTTTTATAAAAAATTAATTAAAAATAATTAATTTTTAAAAAATCAACCAACTCTAATTTTAAAATATCAATTCCAATCATCGAACCAAACGAACACTTAATTTTCCAAAACTTTACTCATCAAGTTTTGAAATATAGTACTCCAATTAAAATTTGAACTTCTATAAGTAGAACAATCTAGCTAGACAAAACATAGTGATGAGAAAATTCCCAAAAGATTAATGATAAGGATAACGTTTTAATGATGATGATGACGAACAATTATTTTCTTTCTTATTATGATTCGTAAGTACCAATTAAACATTACGGTACACATACTCTGTCCCTTATTCAAAAAGTCAATTAATATGATATCCCTGCCCTTACTTCCTTCATTCAAATCAAACAGAGTTTTTTATTTTATTTTTATTTTTATTTTTGCCTACATTTTTTCCTGGTAAAATGGGACTTTGTATGAACCAGAAGAGAGAGAGTAAGTTCCATGAATAAAGACTTATATATGGGTGGCACTCACTAGCTATATCACCACTAATTAATGCATAATATATAAATTTAATTAGTTTGACTGAAACTCTATAAAAAAAAATATATATATATATATATATATATATACACACACATGGAATAAATCTATATATATATTTATTTATTTTATGCTGGAAAAAATTATCAACTTTTGTATATACCTTTGTTTCCCACTTCATGTGGACAAAACCAAACCACATGATTACTCATCTTCCAGGCTCTCTACTCCCATTTCATTTGACATCATTATCTCTTGTATTCAGCTTCTTTATATGATTACCAAAGCATCATATACAGTTTTTGGTATTGAAAATTTATATATATATATATATATAATATTATGAATAAAAAGGGAAGAAATCAAATTCCATGCAAAATATATTGAAGGGAACAAATTTCATTTATTTATTTTTATTGATTTCTTTGTATGTGGATATATACATATATATATATATATATATCGATTATCATTATTACTAGCCAAGAGTGAGGATAAACATGAATCAATCCTTGTTCAGATTATTATTGTTATTATATATGCTTCATAATTAATCAAGTATTTATCAAAATCGTCAATTATTGGTGATCATGTGATTGGATAGGAAATATATATAATTTTATTTTCTAACAAATTCCTCTTTCAGAAAGTAAGTGTGTGTAGGGAAAAATGTGTGTGTGTGTGTGTGTGTCTATATATATATATATATACATAAATATATATCAGGAACTTATTCTTATTTCTTCTCAGATTAAAAAGATCATGAGACAAGGACCTGATCGGTAGACCCTGCTTTTCCAATTTCCTGTTGTAAGACCGCGATACAAAACCAAATTATGCTTTAATATATTTATTGACATTCGAAAATTATACTTGTTGGAGATGGGCTACTAAATTAATTATTAATCGTCACGTTGTAAAAGGTACTTTAGTTAGTGGCATATTAAACCTGTCTATTGTTATATATATATATATATATATATATATATATATATAGATATACAGAAGATAGCCTTTGTGGCTTGATCACCTACTATTTCTACAACAACAATAAACAAACAAATTTTCCTTTTTTGGATAACCAAAATTAAATAATTTCTGATCAATTCGTAATCAAACAAAATTAACACACGAGAATCTCTCATCACCAGCTTCTATCCCCAATTAACAATTTTTTCTCTTTAATTATTCTAATTTCTTCTCCTGCTTTTAATTTTTATATATAGTAGTTATTATACCCTTGAATTTCAGACAAATCTACGAGCTAATCGCTGCAAATTAATTAATGAACAAATAATATATATATATATATATATATATGCAGGTTCTCAAGAAAGAAGAAAAAAAATTAAAAAAAAAATAAAAAACTCCCATCTATAAGTTTCGAGTTTGATTGTAAAATTATCATTAAACTATACCTGTAAAGATGTATTATTTTGAATGAGATCAATGCTAACTAAACATTTTATTTATTCTTTGCCATACATGGCGTGCCACTTGATTTATTGTTTATTAGTTTTCAGCTGGTGTCGTATTCACAATAATTAATTACTAATGGCTCTGTCCTAAAACAAAGGAGAAAAAGGTAACTCTGAATCAAAATGGCCGGAGAAAAGAAAAGTTGCAAAGTTTGTATAAGAGAAATAAATTTGTTTTATTAATCTTTGTAATTTCTGAATTTAACCCAGCATATATGGTTATATAATTTTTTTTTGGTGGTTTTGTTTATATCAATAAATAAATATCCAGTCCAAATTCTAATAACCAAATTAAAAAATAAATAAATAAAGCCAGACATTTGTAAATGTAGAAAGAAATTTAATATTCTTCAACTGTCTCTGCTAGCAAATTTCAGAATAATAGAATATATGTAGGCTACTGTACTTACTTTAAATCAAAGGCTTAAATATGACACTGAAAGTTCCCTAATCTTTTTTAGGCACTAATTAAAGATTAATTAATTCTTAATTTGCATCAAAAGCATATAATTAGATCCCATTTATGCGTTTGTAACTTTATCATACTTGATGGCAAAAAGTGAAGGAGAATAAAACGGACACATATATACATATATACTACCCCAAAAGCTAAAATTCCATAAAAACAAAAAGCTCTAAAATATACATACACATATGTTGTACTCATTCCAACTAATAACATTATGCATATATCACTACCGGTACAACACACGGGAATAAAGTGTGATCTACGTGGAGATCCCACAAAAGTCAGAAATATCAAAATCCTTTTCTCTTCTTTTTTTTTTTTTTTTTTTTTTTCCTCTAAACCAAACAATAAATTTCTCTACTATTATTACATTATTTTTCTTTTACCTTTTTATTTATTTATTTGATTGCCCTTCTTCACATCAAGATTGCATAGCGCATGCTGTCACTTACCATGAGATGGTTCATCTCCGATATCTGCGCAAACTCGCCACTAGCCCAGACACCATAAGCAGTGATGTTATTACCACCATTATTGACGTGATTATGATGATGATGAGGTTGATAGAAGCACGAAAACAGCGACAGGATCGGAGCTCGGACGACGTTGCAAATGACCGCAAAACCCTTCCATCTTGGGGGCGATCGTCTGTCCATGATTGGCAACTGATCGGTGGCTTGAACGTTATTTCCATGACCTCCACCAAACATGCTCTCATCTGCTACTCTAGGGCTTTTACTTATGTTTTGGAGGTTTTGCCCTACAATTCCTAGCCTACGTAGCATTTTTTTTTTTTTTTTCCTTTTCTTTTCTTTTCTTTTAAGGATTTGTTGCCGGGAAATGATTAAAGGAATTGCTAGGGGAAAAAAAAAAAAGGTGATGGGGGGGTTTTGAAATGAGCTTAGAGAAGGTAGAAGAGAAAAAGGAATTTTGGGGACACCAGATAATACTTTCGATCTCTTGTAGGCTTTTTGGTAATGGGACGTTTGGTTTGGTGGTGGAGTGGCTAGTGCTAGTGTTTATCCCAAAGGTTTATGGATGCCTTTTAAGGACTTCTCAGCATTATTTTATTTTTTATTTTTATTTTATATTTTTTTTTCCTCTGTGCATGTGGGGCATATATAAGGCCAACATGCCGACAAAGGTGCCTAATTATTACACTATGACTTCCCAAAACACTGAGATTTTTAGTACTTGTAGCACTTCTTTTATATTATATATATATATATATATATATATGTCTATATTTTTTTATAAATAGCACTTCTATTTTTTTCCAATAGAACTTTGTGGAATTCTTTTGTTTTTTTGTTTTTGGTTTTTTTGTTTTGTTTTTGTTTTTGTTTTTTTTTAGATTAGATTCATGTATGAATATCTCTTAAATTAGATTTTGAAATGTTAAAAAATCATCAAAATCCTCTCTTGTATTTTGTGCTATTTTTAACTGATGTTTTCATTTTCTCCGAAATTACGTTACACCCCGTTAACTTCGATCGAGAATCTGTAAAATTTCCCTTCCTCATATGTATTTGTGGGGGGGAAAAAGTGAATTGTCACATATTTAGCCGTCATCATCAATACATGCTCCCAATTTTAATAAGATTAATTCTAGGTACAAGGATACAAGTATTGTAATGTGTTATCACAAAAAATTTTCCATATTTGACAATGATAAAACGCACACGCGTCGTAGTTGATCAGTTTCAGCATAATCATGGCATGATATTTAACAACAATTTCGAAAATATCATTGCGGGAGGTTCTTAGGAACTTTTTTTTAGTGTCAACAAAAATTTACATACTAATTTAAAAGATGCAAAAGTTCAAGAAAATTTACAATATTTCACAAAAAATTTCTCAAAATATAATTAATTGAGAATAACATCAAAACAGAAACTCCCAACATATCAAGTCGAAAAAATTAAAAAAAAAAAAAAAAAAAGGCTCATAACATCGACCTCATCGCCAAATCCACAATATTCACAAAACCCTAAATATAACCCCTCAATTGTGACAACCATAGTGATTTGATCATTGAGAATATTATGGGAAATTTCTATATTAGCAAGAAGAGAAAGGATTTTCAAAAAAAAGAAAAAAAAGGAAGAGAAAGGTATTAATTTAAAAAAAAAAGAAAGAAAAAAAAGAAAAGAAAAAGAAAGAAGGTACGTATTTGTCATAGATTTATTATAGGCTTCTGCTTTAATCGGTAAAGGTATACTGACTCTCTGACTTTATAGTTGTCTTCTTAGGTTCTAGACATTCTTTGAGTTCTCTTTGATTTGGCAAAGTATTCGGTTCTCCCAAATTCTTTCCTCAGCGCATTATCATCCACTTCCCTTTTGTTATTCCCATTGCCAGTTACGAAACGGAGTGACTGATTGATTGCCTTTTTACATTAATTGGAGGGAAAAAGAAAAAAAGAAAAAACATTTCGGAAAGATTTTGATATTCTCGTGTAATGATAAAAGAACTATCAAATCTTTCTGTCCTAATCGAATTAGGAAGCTATTCTAGTAAACCAGTCTCGATTACGACACGAGAGAAGAAAAAATGACCACAATATCCCAAATCAATTTCTTTAAAATATTTCTAGGATGCCAATAGGTAATGCATGCCAAGATCATACAATTTCACCTAATTTTGTGCATTTTGTTTTGTTTTTTTTTTTTTTTTGTTTGTGTATCTAATTAGTTTTATCAATCGCCTTCAGTCCTACAACCATATATACTTTAACCCCTTATTACAAATTTATAGTGAACAACATTTTTGAGTGGAGGTAGGGGCAACTAACTCTCATGTCCTATTTTGAATAACTAGAGCATCATATTCTTCAGACATGACCCGGCACTATTTTAGATCTTTGAGGGTTTGGGTTGATGCGGTCGGGTCTTCAGGGGTGTGATTTGAGCCGTGAGATTGAGTTTCTGAATGGGTTTTTGTATTTTATTTTTGGCCCGAGTGGTCATTTTGTGAGTGTTGGTGGAGTAGGTAGTAGATGGTATGGGCGGGTCGGGTTCAGGTGGATTAGGGGAGCTAGGTTTGGGTAGGGAGAAAGGTTGGGGTGAGTGTGAGTGTTGCCATTCGGAAAAACTTTTATGCTCCGGAATGTGTAGGGAACTAGTGAAGTGTGAGTTTCCGTTGGTGGAGAGAAAATATTCAAGAGATTGATATTCACCTTCATGCGCGGAATAATGAGTGACGACTTTGCAACCAAAAGAAATTTTCCACGTCATTTTGAAGTGAATAAATACATCACGAACATGAGACTTATATTTGAGTGGATAAAATCATACGTATTTGGTGAAGTGTGATATGGTATTTGAAATCTTGATAAGAGACAGTTGGAGAAGTCCACATATCAGAATAAATGATTTCAAGATGGAGGAAGAAATTGTAGAAGTAGAAAAAAAAAGTAACTTGTGGTTTTTATGGCAATGACAAGCATTGCAAAATATAGTTAACAGACCATGATGATTCTAACGCATTATTAGACACAGTATGTTTAAGAATGGCAATAGCATAATGCCCTTCGAACGAAGTGGTCTTGACACTTGAGAATCCCACTAAAGGTGGGGAAAATGAGGAGGTGGTCAGCTACTCGTAGACACCAACTCTTGTTTGGCCTTGTAAAAATGTTGCCCCATACAAAGCTCCTTTACAAGAAAAGAATGTGATAAGAATTTAACATAAACATTATTGGAAGTGCAAAACTGAGACATGAAAATCAAATTCTTTTTTAAACTAGGGACATAAAGAACATTACATAGGTTAAATTAATTGATTTTTATTCAACATTTTAATAACAGTCATTTCAGAATATAATATGATAGATCGATCAGGGGACAATCATTAATTGTATCAAATTGATTTAATCATAAATGAATAAAAAAGGAAATTTGAGGTATTTTGAAAGGCCAACCAACTATATATTGGGTATTTGGTGATTGATTATTCTCTTAATTTTAAATTTATGTAAATACATAAGCATGATGATGCAATGGTTGAAACAGCCTACTATATATATATTTACACACACACACACATATTAATATTATTATTATTATTATTATTATTTACGCATTGGGGTCCCGGGTTTTAGTGTGTAAGGGAATCGAAATCTGTCAAGTGTTTCTAGTAGTGATATGAGAGACCCGTGATATGATTACTCTCACTCCACTTACTCTCGTGAATAAGGAGTAGTCAACTTGCAAATGTTGTACGTGCATATATAGAGATCGAAGCACATATATCAACATCAGCTATATATATATATTTATGAAATGATTAATTAAAAAAATGTTTCCATAAAAATTGTTATTTCTTCGTAATAATGATACTAATAATTAACTATATATCCATTACTAACTCTCATTAATTCTGTTATCATTATATTTATATATGTGTGCTTGTAATCACCATCAATCTGAGTCATAGATCATTTCAATTATTCTTTTAAAATACAATTTCTCTTTATGTTATAGACTTCAACTCTAATCTTTTTTTATAATGATTAACTTATATCATGACGAGTTATCATCTTTTTATTTGTAGATATAGTCTTTTAATTTTAATTGGCATGTTAAATATTTTAAGACTTGCTTCTAAATTAAAACATGACAAAATATTAAAAGTTGATATTAGAGTTATTATTATGATATTATTCATATTATATAAATAAAAAAAAACTGTCATAATTATTATAAATTAAAATCCAAAGGAGAAGCAATAAGATCGAAATTTATATTTTGTTAAATCAAAAATATGCTTTTTTTAACTAATAGGAAAATATATTTCATTAGATGAAAAGCAATACAAGCACCAATTACCACCTTAACAGCCTTTTATTATAAGAAGCGCAACACCGGTACAGTCAATTCCAGCTGTAACTCTAATTATTAGCTTTAACATAGATCAACTGCCCCAAAAATGCACAACCATTGTTTTTTTACCCAACTTAATGCTGGTTTAGATTTATAATCCATTGATTTTTTTTTTTTTCTTGTTCCTTTGACTTAGTTTAACTGTCTAATAAAAATACTATATTATCCTTACAAAGCTGCATATCCTACTACATATATCAAATTATTACCATCTCTTTAACCTTTTTTTTCCTCCCCCCCTTTCTCTCTCTCTCTGTGTTTCCTCAAATGCTCTCTTTCCTCTCCACCCCCTATACCTTCTCTTTGCCGTTCTTTCTCCTTCTAACCATTCTTCTTCTCTTTTCGAACAAGCTTTTCATGACGCCAAATCTCCTCTCGCCGCCGTTGCTAGCTTGTGGCCGAATGCCATCGCGACATTTATAATTTGATTGTTTTGTGTGACTGCGCAAGCCGCCCCCCCAAAATGCATCGACGATTAATCTAGAAGATTATGATAGGTATTCTACCAGATTACTCTTTGATGACCCACCATATCCACAACTAGCTAATCATCTATGATGACAATGTAATATATGGTAGTTTAACAAAAGTAATATACTAGAATACTCCCTAATAACCGAAGCTGGAGACGGTTGAAAAAAAAAAAGATTGATTATCAAAAGTAAGCTATCAAAATATAATATACTCATAGAGGCCTTCGGAGTCGGAGACGGCCGACCATTTCGTTTTTAAAATGAAAAATAATCTAGTATATTATCAAAAGAAATCTATTAGAATACTCTCTGACTATTGATATTGATACTATTGATGTGTTAATTTCAATTAAACATATTGCGTTGACATTTCACTTACTCAATAGGACTACAAAAAACTATGTATTATAACTTAGATAATAAATCAAGATTCCGATTTTTTGGGGGCATTCCTGCGAATAAAAGTTCCAAGGAACTTGTACGCATACTATCGTTCAAAACCAGGACAATTTCTATCGAAAGCATCAAAATTTACAGCTCTCTCTTTTTATTTTTCCTAATTTAGTTTCAATTTCATTATACCTCAAAGGTTGGATACAAAATTTACTTATACAATAGAAATAATCATGCGGGACCACCCTTTGTGAAGCATTATTTCGATTAGTCTATGTTATCTTTTTTCATGACCATGTTTTCGAGCTTATAGGAACACACTAGAATCTTTAGTGGTGCACCAAGTCACATGATTTATATTGTACAACAACAGCAACTTTTTTTTTTTTTTAATGAAATAAAAATTTTTTAGGGATATTTGAGTATTGACAAATTCCAAAGATACAACGAAAGGTCAGAGTTAATGGTTTTTCCCATTTTGGGTCAAAACTAGGTACCCGTCAAAGTGACTAATTTATAGGAGTACAATATAAATATGGAAATTGTATATCAAGACTATTTTTATTGTTAGTACTGTGGGCACGTAGTTATCAGAAATTAGATATGGGCAATAATAAGGGGTTTTATTATTATTGGTAGGGCCAGTTTACTTTGGTTTCTAAGGGGTAGTACCTGTAAATGGAAGATTAGTACACAACTGTTATCGGTGTTGGCTGAGACGCGCTAAATAGGTCTCTATCAAATAGTTTGGTGTGGTTGGTTTCAAGAATTTTTTTATTTTCTTTCTCTAACTTTAAAATATATATATATATATATATATATCAAGTTATTCGATTTCTGGCATATATTTTTAAATATTATATATACATACATATATATATATATATATGTATGTATGTATTGGTGAGATTCATATTTGAGATATTCTTTAAAAAAAAAAAAATCAATAATTGGATATGACCGACTGTTCCAACAGATGCGCGCCAATCGGTTTAGTACTGGTTGAATGTGTTCAACAGGGTCAAAATGTACTTGATAGGGATGTATATACATATACATATATATATATATGTACACATTTCTTTTGAACTTATATATATATATATATATATGTATATACGTATTAGAGATAAACAAAAGGCGAATATGATGAATAATGAACCTTGATCGTTTCATGAATTATATATAGACATATATACAATTTATTATATATGTAATTTTAATTAGAAAGTGATTAAGTATTACATAGTTTTTATGTTTTACATCTATTAATATGTCCAAATAATAATCCTTTTCGATCTGATTTTTTATTGCCTGTAATGAAATTAAATTTTTATTAAAAAAAACTTTAAATCAGAAAAATTGAAAGTGATAAAAATTCTAATGGATGGGAAAACTTATCCATGGATTGAACATGTGTAATATACATACGTTCTCAGTTTAAAAAATAATAATAATAAAAAAAAACCGAATGTTTTTACAAACATATTGGAAAAAGACAGAATATGGATGTTTAGTTCGAAAATACCTATACGTATGCGTATAATAAGGATGTCATATGTAATACTGGTGACACTACTATATTCTATGTACGCCGTATTTGAATTTTGTGATAACAATAATTTGTGATATTAATATGAGAGTTTAGGTAAGATGGAGATTTCCTTCGACTGACACTTTTTTTTTTTAAATACAAATAATTTCTTTGTTTTCTTTGTTTTCCATAGTGTTCTATGATTTTTTTGCCCCTGTTTTTTACAGTTACAAATATTAAAAGTGGCTTCGGACAAAGAGATACCAAACTTTCCTTGTTGGAGTTCTTACATGTAATTTAGAGTGTAAGCAATAATTTATCTTTTAATTGTCTCGTGATATTGATATTTATTTACAACTAATAACTAGATTATGATTTTTAATTAAACGTGCATGTAATTAAAAAATTTCTGCTACTTTCACTACTCTGATTTGAATCTTCTATAACGGAAATAGCATGCCATTTACAGAGGGTTATAGTACTGCTTAGTGTCAAGAAATTCATTAGTTTTTTCCCCTTGCCAATTGGACCACGTAACTTGACAAAACCAACAAACAAATCAATACAAATATAATCGGATACACGTTCTAACGTTGGGATAAGAACAAAGAAATGATAAAAACAATCATTTTCTAGTTATGTTCACTGTATATATACAATATTTGTTGTTTCTTGTTTTAATCAACTCAATAATTCTGTTTAATTGGAACAAGATGTTCTTGGAATGATATCAGGCAAAATCATTTCGGCAGCTGGCGTGTCACCATCAGCCGGCCTGGAAATCCAACAACAAAGGAACAAGATCCTATAATGTATAGTAATTGTAATTTCTGAACCACTAACATCTCTCACACACTCAGCATAAGGGTGATCAACATGACTAAACAATGAGTCTGACATGAATAATAAATAAGTTGTGTTTGGGTTTGATTCTGACATGATTAATTTTATTGAAATGAGCACACCGTTAACATGCATTAACACCGCTGTCTCACATAAATTGGACGTTGGTATGCAGATTGATTGATTCAGACATGAAGGCGTTTTCAAAGCTTCATCAGTCTTGCCGTCTCTTAGCTTCATCAATCTTATCATCAATTTTAGTGTAATATGTCTGCCTGTTATCTTCCGATATCCAAAGCTTTTTTTGCCTTGCATATGAATCTTCTTTTTGATAGGTATTTTTTTCGTAAGTGCACGAGCCGGTTCAAGTAATAAAGTGATGAGAAGATATCGTTCTCAATGAGGATTATTTACTACTAAGTACTGAATTACTTTAATCCCAATTCTATTTGAACAATAAATTTACGAGATGCAATAAATTAAAAGCAAATTAAAATAAACACAACGCACGAATTTAGCAAGGAGAAATTCAATATATTAGGATATTTAGGGTTTTCGAATTCACCGGATTAATCCTGCTCAAAGCATCAAATTTAATCACCCAACGCTTATTCCTATGCTGATGACAAACTTCCCTAATGTAATCACTAATCTTTCTTAAGCATTAGCAAACTATCACGACAAGTCAGTTTTCACCTCTCGGTCTCAAACTCCAAACCTATCATGATTTATTAAGAACAAGAAATTCATAGTGTCACACAAGCCTCATAGATATCTATATCCTACAACAATCTCATAGTATTTAATCAAAGTTTAATCCAACTATCATTTCTCAGCCTCAAATTAGATCACAAATCAATGGGAAAGGGCGCACACACTTTCACAAGCATTAAGATTAGATTAAACACTCAGCATAGATATGAATAAATATCAAAATTGAATTAAACCATAATAAATTTGAACAATCATAATCCGGTTACATCGTAGCCTTAGAAAAAGAAATTTAGTTCATAATGAAACTAAACAAAATCCTAACTAATGTTCTAAACATGATGAGAAAAGGAAAAGAACTGATTTATGAATCGAAATTGCCGCGATCCGTCTCTGAAATTACTACTCTTCTTCTCTAATTCACCAAATTGCTCTCCTCTCCATCACACCTATCTTTTCTGTCGAAAAATCTCCCTTTGGAACCCTAAAAGGATTCTATTTATAGCCATGGACGGAAAGATTTGATTTTTGAATTTCAAATTCAGAGAATTAAAACGAATCCCGAATAATCCCGCATATGGTGCCTAGGCCCTCTTTTTTCTGCGCCTAGGCACAAAATTGTTATATGCGTGCTTGCCTGAGGAACCACGATCTGCGCCTGGGCACAAATTTATCAGCGCCTAGGCCCTAAGTTACATAGACGAAAATCTCTTTTGGCGCCCAGGTGCTACTGAAATAACGCCTAGGCCCTAAGCTCTCGGGTTTTTGTACTGAAAAACTCAATTCAAGCGTCTAAGCCCCATAAAATTTATGCGTGCCCAATACTCTTCAAAACACAAACTTTACACCAAAGTATGCCAAATGCTCCATTTTAGCTCCAATCGCACCAAAAAACGACAAACCCACCTTGTTACCTAAATCCTACAAAAGAGAATAAAACGAAATGAAAGAACCAAAAAACAAATTGAAAACCAACAAAATAATAAGTTAAAAGTACCCAATTAATTAGTCTAAAACTAACTTATCATTTTTCTCTTCAAATTTATTAAACCTCCCCTTTCATGGAGTCACATGATGAAAAGACTTGTCAAGGCATAAGCAGAACCAATGCAATAGAAGATAAGGGAGCGAGTTCTGCAGGAATTGAAAGCCTTCCCCGCGAAATCATTCACGCCATTCTCTTAAAGCTTCCATTATCATCTTTGATTCAATTCAAGTGTGTATGCAGAGCTTGGCGTACGTTAGCACAGGACCCTCATCTTCTTGATTTGCTCAAGATCCGCTCATCGGCTGAAAATCAATGCCTCATCTTTCACACCGATTATCCCATTCGTAGCCAGCTTCACTTTGTTGATTTCATAGCTAACTACGATGAAGTGGATAAATTGAAGAAAATTCAAACCCCGACTCCACAATTTGACATCGCACTCTCATGTAATGGTTTACTTCTCTTATCCGATTCATTGTGCGACATTGCCTATGCATATTTAACCCTTTTACCAGAGATTGTAGACAGGTTCCTTCCTTTCAGACTCAATATCCAAATCCAAAGGTTGTACTTGGACTCGGGTTTGAGCCGATAACCAAGGAGTACAAAGTCATCAAGATCATCTACTACCACGTTAGACACGTAGGTTGGGCCTTGCGTCGTTTCCCAATTTATCAATCAGAAGTTCAGGTATACTAACTTTGGGAAGCTCCTCATGGAGAAGTTTGGGAAAACACCCCAATATTTAGATCAATCACGGGAGACTTCATTGGCTAATCTGCCATCGCCGTGGTCGCAACATAATCTCCTTTGACCTTGCAGATGAGCAATTCAAGTGAGTTCCAAAACCTGATGTTGTCAAGTTCAGCATATGTGTGATTATCTAGTGGAGCTTAATAGTTGTCTTTCCGCTGTTTTGTTTGTATATATATAATGGGGAACTAGCGGTATGGGTCATGAAGGAATATGGTGTTAAGGAGTCATGGGTTAAGGAATTCAACATCGGAAGATATGTGCCTAGGGCATTGGAAGAAGAATTAGAGCTCCGAGTCTGCGGGGATTTCGGGTGTAGCTAAAAGAGGACAGCGTGAATATGATCGAGTTCTTTGTGTCTTGAGGAATGGAGACATCTTGATAGCAAAACAAAGGAGAGTGTTAGTTATTCACGATCCAAAAACCGGATGTGTGATATTACTATCTATGAGAAAAATGCTGAAAGACTTTCGTTGTTTGTTTTTGTGCTACAGTAAAGATTATTGTTTTTCCTTTGTTTTTCTGTTCTCTATTTTCTCTTCTCGGTGCTTTTGTAATAGTAGACTTGCATATTGCAAACTTGCTTGAAATTCTTGGTGTTTTTATTATTTTTTTTAATACCCTTTGTTCTTGGTGTTTAACTTTCTTCTTGGTGCTTTTAGGCACTCCATCCTCATCCTTTGTTGGCCTCTCCCGTCCGACCTCTGCCTGGCAATCTCCGGTCAATGAACAACAGGCCGGCCTGAGTCTTTCTATGGTGCCTTTGCACCGGCCGGTGTCAGTCTTCACGTATCTATCATAACTAATACAACCTTAGTTCAAATTTGGTAATACTGAAAAACACGCAGTAAAATATATTATTTACACCAAGTAGATATAGATAATACTTGATAAATATTTACTTACACCTAGCAAATATATATAAATATTTGGTAAGTATTGTATTCACACCTAATAAATCTAAAATTTAGCAGTTTTTTTTTCCCGCAGATAAAATATTTACTTAAGACATATATATCTACTATGTTACCAATTTAATTAATTAAGATGTAAGCATTACTTTGTAAATTGGTCATTTATTAAGTACATTTATCATTTATCTAGTACTCTTTCTAGCTTGTTAATATATTATTAATTTAGTAAATTGACTTTTATTAGAAAGTAAATCCTTTTTTTTTTTTTTTGCATTATTTATCTAGTAAATCTATCACATTATCATTAAAAAAATCTATTACCTTTCCTATTCATATAGTTAGTAAATCTATTATTTAATTCGTAAATGTATAATATTTACTTAATAAATTGATACATTACCTGTTTCTATAGTTAACCTGTTCATAGTGTTCTGTGCTTTTTCCCCTGCTTTTTACAGTAACAAATATTACAAGTGGCTTAGGACAGAGATACCAAACTTTCCTTATTCGAGTTCTTACATGTAATTTAGAGTGTAAGCAATAATTTATCTTTTAATTGTCTCGTGATAAAGTTGTGAAAACTAATAATTAGATTATGATTTTTAATTAAATGTGCATGTAATTAAAAAAATTCTGCTACTTCCACTACTCTGATTTGACTCTTCTATAAAGGAAACAGAACATGCCATTTATGGAGGGTTATAGTACTACTTAGTATCAAGAAATTCATTAGTTTTTTTCCGCTTGCCAATTGGACCAGTTAACTTGACAAAACCAACAAACAATTCAATACAAATTTAAAAGGATACGCGTTATAATATTGGGGTTCACTATATATATGTTGTTTCTTGTTTTAATCAACTCAATATTTCTGTTTAATTGGAACAAGATGTTCTTGGAATAAAATCAGGCAAAACCATTTCGGCAGCTGGCGTGTCACCATCAGCCGACCCGAAAATCCATCAATCAAGGAACAAGATCCTTTATATGTATAGTAATTGTAATTTCTGAACCACTAACATCTCACATTCTCTCAGCATAAGGGTGGCAATTGGGTCATGACGTTTCAAGACGACAAAAAAATGACACATAATTAGCGGGTTTGGGTTTATTATAAATGGCTTTTGGTTAATAATAAGTTGACATTTTTAACACGATTAAGAAATTGATCATATTTAAGTTGACATGTCTAACCCAAATTAACACAAACAGTCGGATTAACTATCGGCTCATTGGGGGGACATTTGGAAATTGTGTTTTGAATGTTAGGTTGGAAATGTGTGTTTGGAGGGAAAACTTTTGATGAAGTTCTGTACACAAAAATTTGAAATGTGTTTAGAAAAAAAATATGCAAAATGAATCTTGTCTTATTCATCTCATCATTACGAGTATTTTAACATAAAAATCATCTCATTTCGATTTAAAATGAGAAAGTTATGGACTTTTAAAGTTTAAATTTTTTTAAAATATAAGAGAAATAACGTTTAATGTAAAGTTGAGATTTTAAAATCCAGATGGTGAATCACCATCTGGAGATGACGCCCCAAAAAGACCCCATATATATATTATTAACAACCTAATTATATAGGTTATGTTATAAAAATTAAGATAATTAATGGAATACCTAAACTTCTCTTGTTTCTTTAAATAAAAAAAGGATAAATTAATCGCTATATACATATCCAAATTGTGTTTAAAAAAAAGTCAAAATTATCATTTACATATTTAACATACATATTAATTTAAACGTGGTTGACATGATTAACATGACTAAAAATGAGTCTGACACAATTAATAAATAAGTTGTGTTTGGGTCGGATTCTGACATGATTAATATTATTGAAATGAACGTACCCCTAATCAAATTGGATGTTGGAATGCAGATTGATCGATTCAGACATGAAGTCGTTTTCAAAGCTTCATCAATCTTGCCGTCTCTTAGCTTCATCAAACTCATCACCTATTTTAGTATAATAAGTCATAGTTATCTTTCAAAATCAAAAGCTAATTTTTTTCGTCCAACCTGTATCTTTACTATCTTCAAATTAAATCTCTTCTTTCATGGATTCACATGATGAAACAAAATGTCAAGGCATAGTCAGAACTACTCGAAGAGAAGATAAGCGAGCGTGTAGTACTGCAGAAATCGAAAGCCTTCCCCGTGAAATCATTCACGCCATACTCTCAAAGATTCCATTATCATCTTTGATTCGATTCAAGTGTGTATGCAGAGCTTGGCGTATGTTAGCTCAGGACCCTCAACTTCTTGCTTTCCTGAAGAACCGTCCATTGCCAGAAAATCAATGCCTCATTTTTCATACTGATTATCCGATCTGTAACCAGCTTCACTTTGTAGATCTCATAGCTAACAACAACGAAGAAGACAAATTGAAGAAAATTCAAACCCCAATTCCCCAATTCGACATCGTACTCTCGGGTAATGGTTTACTGTTCTTATCCGATTCCTTGTGCAACATTGCCTATGTGTTTAACCCAATATTTACCAAGGATTGTAGACAGCTTCCTTCTATTCAAACTCAATATCCAAATCAAAAGGTAGTACTTGGATTCGGGTTTGAGCCGATAACCAAGGAGTACAAGGTCGTCAAGATCATCTACTACTACCATAAATACGAAAGACATCGGGCCTTATTTTTGCCAATATATCCACAATCAGAAGTTCAGGTACTAACTTTGGGAAGCTCCTCATGGAGAAGTTTGGGGAAAGCACCCCAATATGTCGATCAATCGCCATCACGAGTCTTGGTTAATGGGAGACTTCATTGGCTAATCTGCCCGCTGAGATATCGCCCTGGTCGCAACATAGTCTCCTTCGACCTTGCAGATGAGCAATTCAAGGAAGTTCCAAAACCTGATCTTGTCAAGTTCAGAATGTGTGATTATCTGGTGGAGCTTAAGAGGTGTCTCTCTGCGGTTTTCTATGCAAATTACGGTGAACTAGAGATATGGGTCATGAAGGACTACGGTGTTAAGGAGTCATGGGTTAAGGAATTCCACATTGGAAGATATGTGCCCAAGGCATTGGAAGAAGAATTAGAGTACCGAGTCTACGAGATTTCAGGTATTGCTAAAAGAAGACGCCATAATTACAATCGTGTTCTTTGTGTCTTTAGGAATGGTGAGATCTTGATAGAGAAACGAAGCAGAGCGTTAGTTATTTATGATCCGAAAACCGGAAAGTTTAAGGATCTAATGTTTCAAGGGATGCCCAGCTGGTTTGAAACTGTTGTTCATTTGGGCAGTCTCGATTAAATAATTGCCATATTTGGTCTGGCATATTACTATTTATGACGAAAAACACCTTAAAGAATTTCGTTGTATGTTTTTATTGCTAAATGTTACTGTTTTTTGCCTTTGTTTTGCTGTTTTCTTTTTTTTTTTTTTTCCTCGATGCTTTTGTAATGGTAGACTTGCATATTGAGAACTTGCTTTAAATTAGAGGATGATTCTCTTCTTGTTGATTTTCTTTCCCTTTTTTTTTTTTTTTTGGGTGTTTTTTCTTTTTTCTTGATGCTTTCTGTGGTGCCTTTGCACCAGTGCCAGTCTACAAGTATCTACATTAACTTCTACAACTTCAACATTTAAAGTAATTAGTAATACAGATAAACACCTGGTGAATACATCATTTGTACCTATAGTAGATATAGATAATACATTATTTTACACCTAGTAAATACAGAAAAGCACTTGTTAAATATATTATTTACACCCAATAATATAAATGATACTTCATAATATATTTTGTTTACACCTAATAAATATGTATATATACTTCATAAATATTGTATTTGCACCTAATAATTTACCAGTTTTTTTACCTTTCGTAAGTATATAGTTTACTTAATATAAATCTAGTATGTTACCAATTTAATTAAATAAGAAGTAAAAGTTTTACTTGTAAATAGGGAATTTATTTAGTACATTTATTACTTATTACCTAGTACTCTTTCCAGCTTGTTAGAATACAATCAATTTTGAAATTCACATTTTTTAAAAACTAAAACAATAAATCTATTACATTATCCTTCAATAAAAAAAAATCTATCACATTACCTATTTTTTTTAATTAGTAAATCTATTATTTACTTTTAATATTACCAAATAAATTGATTATTTACATTGGATTTTCATTATTTACCTTGCAAACACGCAAAAGAAAAAAAAATGTTTTTTTTTTTTTTTTTAGAAAGTAAAGCCCTTTTAAAAGAAGTGTACATATAAATCTTGTATTTATTGATTATTTCTCAAAGTGAAAGGAAAAAAAAGTAGGAATTAAGAAAACATTATTTTCTGATTTTTTAACATAGTGAATAAATACTTGTGAATTCATTTACTGTTTTAGTTGTTAAAAAAAAAAATGGGGAAAAATATTCTCTTAGATTTTTAATCGAAGTAATTAATGTATTTACTACAATTTAAAAAAAACCCTCTCAATTTTGTTAAATTCTTCAATTTCCCTAAATCCCTAGATCTCCGATTTGAAAACCAAATTACAAACCCTAAATGCTACAGCCACTGCCTCTAGAATAGTTGGCTGTACTGAAGAAGAAGAAGAAAAACATGTGGAAGAGAATTGTAGAAGTAAATTGCGGGGAAGAGAAGTAGAGAACGAGGTCGCCATGAAGGGTGGAGAGGGGATAGTCAAGGGGATTGCGCCCGTTGTCGTGGCAGAGCCGACAAGGTCACGAGAATGAGTGGTGCTGCGAAGTTTTCTGGCAACATAATGGCCTGGGCATGGAGAAGATAAAGTGATTGGGGGTAAACAGGGATTTTATTTTTTATTTTTTTAAATAGGATTAAAACATATAAACTAGTAACTTGCACTTAAAAAAAATGCTATTTATTTTTCTTCCACCAATAAATAACGTCATTGTGCTCTTCACGCCCAAATTTGTTAAGGTGAAGGCCCAAACTGTGCAACCTATGCCTCACTTGTGGTTTTACTAATCTCATCTATAAATAACCCCTAAATCACATTGTTTTCAACCCTAGATTAACTCACCTAAAGAAACTCTCCACTGTCTCCATCTTGTATTCTCCATCGTTTTGATGATCTCGTCGACGATTCTCTTCTTTTCAGTTTTAAAACTTTTCGTTCGAGTTTATATTTGTATTTTTTGCTCTTTTTTTTTTCATTTTCATTCATGGAAATTTATTGTTCTTTTTTTCATTCATGGAAATTTAAGTTTTTTGCTCTTATTTTTTCATTTTACTTATTCATCTATAAATAACCCCTAAATCACATTGTTCTCAATAGTAGATTGACTCACCTAAAGAAACTCTCAACTGTCTCCATCTTGTATTCTCTGCCGTTTTGACGATCTCGTCGACGATTCTTTCCTTTCGGTTTTAAGCCATTTCGTTCAAGGTTAGATTTATGTTATTTGCTCCTTTTTTTTTTTTTTTGGTCATTTTCATTCATAGAAATTTATTGTGTGGTTGAACCCAACCTATTATGGATTTCCTTTCTCCTTCAAAAATTTTGAATTTTTTTTCATGTGACTTTGTGGTCTTGATGTGTTCTTTTTTCCGAATTTTTCCTTTTCTTTGTCTCTTAATTTTGTAGATGTGTGTTCTCTTGGTAGTCTATGCATCCTTTATTAAACTATATATGCTAGTTTTTCAGTTTCTTATGTGGAAATCATAAATATTTGTATTTATGCTACGATATAATTCTCCTTTACTAGCAGTTCATTTAGAAAGTAATTAATTTAAATTAATTTCATATCTTTCTCTAAAAAAAAAAGATTTCATTTATACATGAGGTTATATTATATTATACATATTTTAAAGTCTATTTTCTAGGATCCTTTGAATTGTCATGGTCATAAAGTTAACATGTGAATAGGCAAGGCTAAACGCATGTCGCTGAATGTATGTAACTTTGTGTCTACATGTGCCCCACACAAGGATAAATGTATATTGTAGGAATTACATTTTGTGTTATGTTTAAGTGAAGAAATCTTGTGCTGATTAAATCTGTGTTCTAAAAAGAATGTCATTAAATTCAATGTTCTTGTTTCTTTCAATAAAAAAAAAAAAAAAAATTTAGAAGTCCGAGAAAATCAAGTTGTAAAAGGATTTAAGATTTTTTTTATTTTTTTTTTTAAACTTATTAGATAAAATCTGTCCGTATTAATTTGAAGAGGGAGATAAAAATTAATTGCGAAGAGAATGTGACAGATTATATCTATTAAGACTTCGTAAGAGAATGTAATGCAGCAATCACAATAACGATACTCATATAAGGCAATAACCAATTGGCGGAAGTAACTAACAGAAGCAACGAAAAAATTTAAAATGGGATAAAACGAAATTGTCATATAATTTAAGAAAAAATATCTAGTAGAGATATAAAGACCGCTCCGACGCGATGAACCATTGCCTCATCTTTCAGTCTGATCATCCCGTCGAAAACAAGATCTACATGGCGGAGTTCGACGCTCTCTACAACGATGAAGACACCAATGTGATGAGATTCCGCTCCATGTTCCCCTTTCCGATGCTTGAAATAGAGGTGAACTGCTCATTCAATGGCTTGCTGTGTGTATCGTAAACATTCGACTACGGCATATTCCTTTACAACCCTTTTACCATGGAATTCTTGGAGCTGCCTAAACCTACTCATGAGTCTTTCGATCACGAATACGAGATAGTCGGATTCGGTTACCATCCTAAAACCAAGGAATACAAGGTGGTTAAGATCTATTATTACTGGAATCGAGACCCTTTTAGCGTGCCTAATTTACTTGAATATGACGGGGAATTAATTATGTCGACCCGAAGTTCTAGTATTCAGTTTGAGAACCTTCTAGTGGAGAACTTTAGGTGGAAATCCATATGATTACTTTGTGGACAGCAGATCAGCACAGGTTCTTAATTATCGACGGAAGGCTTCATTGGATGACTATGCCGAATTGACACATACGGAGTCGCAAAATCATCTCCTTCGATCTTGATGATATATGACAAATTTAGGGTAGTCCCGAAACCCAGAGCTCTTGTTCTTGGCTTTTCCGATTACGTACTGCTTTCGCTCAACGGTTGTCTTTCTGCAGTCTTGTGTGGCAATAATCCAAATGGGACACTAGAGGTATGGGTTATGAAGGAATATGGTGTGAAGCACTCTTGGGTCAAGGATTTCACCATTGCAAGCTACTTGCTCAAGGCATTGGAATTAAATGGGAAAGATTACTTTGATGATTCTAAAGCAATGGAGAAAAATACAGCAACGGTTTCGAAGATCGTCCGGAACGGAGATATTAAGCGTGTTGTGTGCGTACTGAGAAATGGGGAGTTCTTGATACATTGCAGAGGCAGAGCTCTGGTTGTTTACGATCCGAAGACCGAAAGTTTCAAGGCTGTCGAGTTCAAGGGGATGCGAGAGTGGTTCGAGATGGTTGTTCATGTCGCCAACTTCAATCGGATTCATACCATTATTGGTATCTGATCCAATGCGTTCAAGTGAAGACAATGTGCCTTTATAACTTACTTATGTTTCTTTTCTTGTGTTTTGCTCTAGTTAAATTCCGCTATTGTAACTTGGAAATTTGATTGTGAAGAAATTCACAATTTACCCTCTCCAGAACTCAAATCTAGTTTCTTCAAACACCATGACTGTTTTCAGCTTACTTATATTTTGAAACATTTTTTATATTCGAAAGTCATCTTTTTGTCTGCATTGAATGTGTCTACTCTTTCATGTATAAAGTCGGTTCATTTCTACCATGATTTGGTTATGATAAGTTTTTTATTAAGGCTATGTTTGGTAGGAGTGAGAGAAAAGTGAAAAGAGAGAGTGGTAGATCACATAGGTGAGAGAGAGAGAGATGGGAAAGAGGGAGATATTTCCCAATTTCACCGTGATCTTTTCTCTATGCTTTTTTGTTTTGTTTTTAGATTTATTAAAAGAATGGACGACGAGTATCAAGATAGCTAAACATGTCTCAATTAGGTTGGCATTTTAAAAAAATCTATAAAAAAAAAAAAAAATTTCTACGGCTGGTGGATGTGAGAGAGGTAGAGTTGCGGTCGGGAGAGAGAAGAAAAATAGAAATTAAGGGGATCAAACGAGTCTGATTGACTATATTATACCCTTAGCCGCGACCTTAATTGACAATTACTTTTTAAAATTTTATTCATAAAATGTGTGTTAAATCCAGCCTAAAATAGTTCAGACCCTTAGCAATGTCGCTAAAGGGCTTTCTTTGAGAATTTAGTTAAAAAGGGTACCTTTTGTTCCACCTAAAATTTGTAGACATCATCATCGTTGAAAGGTTGCCGATAACAAATTTTTAGTGACTTTATCCTTGCATCAAACTTAGTGACAATATATTTTTTTTAAGGAAAAATTAAGAACTACATTTAACAATGTGGCCAACATAGTCAATGATCAGTGGTCAAAGGATATCCTCGGAAGCAAGCATCGGCGACATTCCAAAGTCCTCGTAAGTAACGATGATGGTTAAGTGGTAAGCATTGAGAAGTTGAAATAAAGGGCTCAGTTGTAGAGATTTAAGACTAAAATGAAAAACAGGTGGTGAAAATTTGTTTTGGGCAGATAAATAACATGATTACGTACGGACATTTTATCCAAACTAAAGCGTGGAAGCAAAACATAATTAGTTTGGGTCATGAGAATCAGGTGTAATGTCACAATTATTATAAATTAAAAATTAGGGGTCAAATGGATATAATGGACAAATTACTAACTGTAAAATGTAGTTAATATAAAGTTTACAATCATACTTGTATACGATCAAACCATTGTGAAAATAAAATAGTAAGTGGTGAAATAAAGTACTAAAATGTGAAACTTTTTATTAAGAAAAGAGTAAAATGATTATTTGACTTTAAAGGCAGCATTTATATAGTTTTGGATATCCTATGGGCATATTCTAAGATCAGGGTTTTGCTCTAAAAGGGTTGATCAAGTTGGGAAGTGAAATGGGCCATATTTCCTAAAAACCCACAAACTCAAGCCCAACAACTTCAATCCATCATGAAACATCAAGGAAGCCCACTTAGACATTATAGCCCAAGGTAAACCATGGTAACCTAGATGGTTAAAGTAGTTGAGAAACCAAGCTATGACTTGGTTAATTTTACTTATATGAAGATCAGAAAAGTTAATCGTTGTGATATTATCACTAATGTTTACATAGTTAATGAATGAGAATTTGCATGGTTACGCTTGTTCATAATACAAGATAAACTTAAGGATATTGACAAACTCAAAGTTCATGTTTTAAAGTTTATGAGAGTCAAAATTAAATAACGGTATAAAAAATTAGATTGTTAATTATAAGATTATTCTCTTTTTCGGTTTTCTTTTCTCTTTTATCTAACAATATGGAAGAAACTCTTCAATCTTTTCTCACCTGACTAGGTATTTTACTCTCTTTTCTCTCTCCAATCTTACCAAATATAGCATGTGTGTCTGTGCATTTGGCACCGAAATTTCATGATTTTGACTTGAACATATGGTGGAATAAATTTATATAATAGCATGGTTCATGATATGTTTGAACAGATAAAATAAACGTCTTTTTGTTGTGGTGGATGATGAAATTAAAATGTCACGTGTCTATAATCTATCCCCTCAGGAATGACCATACCATACTCTTGATGAGAAAGAGAGAGAAAAAAAATATATATTAATTATCGAATACAGTAAAGTTTGGCATATGTTCCGAGAAAATGAAGCTAGTTAAGGTTGAAATTTGACCCTCCGTGATGAGAATCTCCGATTGAAAAGCTTCAATCCAATTAGAGAACTAAGAGAAAATAAGAAAAACTCGAGACATTTTATAAAAAAAAAAAAAAATTGTTGGTGCGACGACTAACACTAATGTTATGACTTAAGAAGATTTTTCTCAAGAAATTCATGATATTTACTTCTCAAAAGAAACCAGAATAAGCTACAATGGCTAGGTAGGAATTCACTATCTCTCAATCAATATAGGGATTCCAATGGATATTTCTTAAAAAAAAAAAAAATTATATGTGAGGTAAAGAATGGTGTTACTAGCATATTAACACAGAGAAGTTATACATTCTCGATTAGTATATAAATTTCTTGTGAAGTGAATTATCTTATATTAGTTAAATTAAAATTAATTTAAACTCAAGACTTTAACTAGAAAAACCGCTCCACCAATCATTTGGTGATTAAAGAAATTGAAATTAAACGTTATGGGTGGGTGACAAAAATTATGGTGTGAAAAGCCTATATATATAATGACCATTTTGCCTTGCTTGTGGTGAACTTGCCTTGGAGATACCAACCACGATTTGATTCTTGTCCTATACTTTTGCGTTTCCAAGGTCCAGGTTTTTACCTAATCATTTGTGTATACATACCATTAACAATTTGCCAACAAGATTTTTTTTTTTTTTTTCCTTTAAGTTCTGTTCTTGAAATAAAAAATTTTGAAAAGAAATTGCATGTTAAAATCCAAATGAAGTAAAATAAATAACGTACTGCCTTGTCTAATTAAAAAAGAAAGTATAAAAATAAAAAAAATAAAAAAACAGGAAATTTATAGATAAGTGCGATGTCAGCCATCATATGTTTTGTTAACTTATGCAATAAATAATTAAAAGAAATCGTGAGATGGGTATGTACTTCTGTACGCATGTGAGTGGTTGGTCTGTTTATAGAGCACTACTTGTGTAAGATTATAAAAATGACATAGATAATTAACACCCCTAATGTGACTATATTAAATGGACAAAATTTATTTGTTTCTTTCTTTTTTGCTTTGCGGAGCTTTTTGCAATATGTAATCTTTACTAATAATACATGTTTCTTGACATTAAATGAAGTCAAAAAAAATTTTTTTACAAAAGTTAACAAATTTTTATATAGTTTTATGGTTAAAATAGAGTCTTACTTATAAGTTATTACTTCTTTTCTTAGGTGAAGAAAACGTGGTACAAGATGGGCTATAATTGGTCGAAATGGCATATCATGCTTTTAGATCAACAGTTCTAGCTAGATTTCCTTTACTGATTTTTTAAGAAGTTAAAAAAGCCTCTCTTTTTTTTTTTTTTTTGTCTTTTTTTTTTTTTTTGGTTTTTTTGAGGGGAGTTAAAAAAAAAAAGCATTTAAAAATATTGAAGAGGGAAAAGGTGTGATGTGGAGCAATGGTGGCTTGTTTTTTTAATTGTTATTTACATGCTTGGTTTTAAAAAATATTGACTAAAATAACAGTAATTAGATCATATCTTAAGAGCACAACTCACAATTCCTGAAAGCATGATTATTTTGGCACCCCAAATGTCCAAAAACCTACAAGATAGGCTCTTGTAGACTAAAGTTTCTATTGGGTTTCCTAATGTGAGGTGCCACAAAAGTCCTCATGGGCTCTTCTTTTTAGGTGTAGCTGGCCATGACCCAAAAAAAAAGAAACTTTCAAAGTTATGTCATTTGATGGTCATGTTTGCCCTCTTTGTACATTGTGTTTATTAATTTATTTATTTTTTGCATAAATTATACGAAGTTTTAACTTTTTGAAACCACATATTTTGGTCTGTTGTAAGATTTATCAAATTTTTGGCCAATTTTTAGGAGATCTTCATCAAGCTTACTCTACCATAAGATTAGCCAATCACTCGCTAGATATGTACAAGGCAAATTTTCAATTTTTTAAATAAAAAAACCAAAAACATATAGAGAAGAGAACACTACCTCTTACAATAGTGCATAAAGTTGTTGGTGCTCTATACAACCGCGTTCCTCGTTTGAATAAAAAAAATTGTTTTTTTTTTCATAAAAAAAAAAATATATATATATATATATATATATATATATACACACACACACATACAGAGAGAGAGAGAGAATTAGTTGAATCACCAAAGTAGTAGCAAAAGAGGGTGTGCATTTTGTTCTTATTCAAGACTTTCCTAGTTGCTGAGTCACTATCATTAGGGCCATTACCCCCATTAACCGGAAACCATGTTCACACTACTCTCATTTCTGAGGCAAATCATGGCCGTCCATGATCAATCGGACGGTGGAGATTATATGTTATAAACGAAGTCAATTTCCCCTACATATATGAAGGAAAATCATCTGGTCAGATGTAAGAAAAAGAAAAAACATCATCAATAAGCACAGTTCTAAACTACATTATTTTTGTTGAGTTACGTGAACAATAATACTTCTCTTAATCAAATACGACTCTAATATAATCTGACGGTCCATAATTTTATCTTACCGATCGGAATTTATTTCATACTTTATCACATAACTGTCGGACATGAATGAGAAAAAACCAACTCTTCTTTTTTTCTCTAGTAGAGACTAATTCAATCGTGGATCCCACCTAACACTATTTCCTTGCAGCTTCCGTCTCTTTGAATAAATATACTTGTCTGCTAGTTTTCTTTTAATCTTTTAAGCCTTGTTATTCCTTTACCTTTACCTTCTTCTTTCTTCTTCTTCTTTTTCTTCGTCTCTGTCTGAAACTAAACCAATCTTCTTGGTTATGGATTCAGATTGTGAAACACAGAGCAGAAGAATCAGAACCAAGCAAGAAGATGATCATCAAGCCACGAGCGGGATCGAAACGCTTCCTCGGGAAATCGTCTTCGACATACTTTCAAAGCTTCCGATATCGTCTCTGGTGCAGTTCAAGTATGTCTGCAGAGCTTGGCGTGTAATAACACAAGATCCTAACCTCGTTGACTTGTACAACTCGAGAACAGCAGAAGAAAATCCGTGTCTTGTCTTTCACTGCGACTTTCCGATCAGAAACCAGCTCTACTTTGTTGATTTCCACGCTGATAAGGATGAGAAACAGACTGTGAGGAGGATTCAAACCCCGTTCTGCTCTTCGATGCCCGAATTCGATGTCATCGGGTCATGTCATGGCTTGCTTTGCTTATCCGATTCATTGTATAACGACGGGCTTTATGTGTACAACCCTTTCACAAGAGACTACAGAGAACTCCCCAGGAGTAATCAGTATCCGAACCAAGAGGTGGTGTTTGGATTCGGGTTTCATCCGATAACCAAGGAGTACAAGGTTGTCAAGATCATCTACTACAAGAATGGACATAGAGGGTTAAGGAATCGGTTCCGAATCTCCTCATCAGAAGTTCAAGTCCTCACTTTAGGAAGCTCGACATGGAGAAGTTTGGGAAAAGTGTCACACGATCTCCACAGGTGGCCTGCCCAGCAGGTCTTAGTCCACGGTAGACTTCATTGGGTGACCGGGCCCCGGAGGCACCGCACGGGGCGGAATCTCGTGTCGTTTGACCTCGGGGACGAGAACTTCAGGGAGGTCCCGAAGCCGGATGTTGTAGGCCTGAGGAGGTGTGAGTACCATCTCTTCGTGATGAGGGGCTGTCTCTCTGCAGCATTCTGTGTGAGCAATGGGAAGATGGAGATTTGGGTTATGAAAGAGTATGCTGTGAAGGAATCATGGGTAAAGGAATTGGTCATTGCAAATTACGCGCCCAAGGGAATCAAGCAAGAAGTGATTCAACCGCCCTTTAGTGTCCCGAAAGCGAAGGGAAAATCGGTGAGAGTTTTGTGTGTGTTGAGGAGTGGGGAGTTTCTGTTGGAGTACAAGGAAAGGAGTAGAGCTTTAGTTCTTTACAATCCCAATAGTGGAAAGTTCAAGGACCTTGTGTTTCAAGGATTGCCCAATTGGTTCCAAACTGTTGTTCATGTGGGCAGCCTCAATCAGATTGATACCCTCATTGGTATGTAAAAATTGCCATAAAAAAAAAAATGATTTTTCACTTTTATCTTGTATGCAAGTTTTACTTGTTAAGCTTGGTCATTGGGAATAAATTTGTTAGTTAGGTTACTTACATATTGTTTTTTTTTTTTTTCCCTCTTTTTTATTTAGTGGGGTTTTATTGAAAAGCTCAAAAGTTTTATGCTAAGCTTGCTCATCTTCTTGAAGAACTAATAATTATAAAACAATGTGACTCTGTTGTATACCAGAGTTCAGTTATACAATATTTTTTATCTATAGATTTTATCCGTGGTAAAAAAAAATCTGCCATTTTGTTAGGGAAATTTGCATTATATGAAGGAGAGGATTCTTGGCAAATACTTTGAAAAATTCCATTTGTCTTGTGAAATTAGAATTCAAAGGCACAAACTTTTTCCCCACATGAAATTTATTCAGATCTTGATAGCACATGGCTAGTAAAAGTCTACCTAGGGTGGGGGGGTCAAGGGAACTTTCAAGAACCTGCAATCGGTTTTCAATAATTGAACTGACCCTGTTTTGGTTTCTTATACGTTTTCTTGTGTGAATTTCTGTAGGTTTTTCTTAGGCTGCATTATAAGTTTTTGGTATAGAAAAAACCAGTTCCAATAAAAGGGATCTTTGTGCATTATAAGTTTTTGGTATAGAAAAAATCAGTTCCAATAAAAGGGATCTTTGTACTTACAAGTATTCATCAGGCACTTAGCCCATTTCAGTGCAAATTCCCCGGCCCCACAAAACCAGACGAGAAAAAGAGCAACTATTACAAAAACAACTTCAATTTCCTACTTCTGGTTTCCACCCCCAACACACGTTCCATAGGTAAATTGTCCCCTGGTTCGGCAAGAAAGAGTAACTTGTCCGCTATGTCGGGAGGATGCCCCTAAAAAAATCTCAACTGTTCAAAACGTTTCTTTTAATCATCCAACGGAATGGGATGTACCGTACCTTCCTTCGCTTAGTTAGTTTTAAGTAGTGTTATATTACGTTTAGATTTTTTTAACAAAGTATCGTGATTATCTAATCTCAGTCGTTCATCGAGAATGATAAATAACAGCTTTAACTATAATGATTCGTTCTTCATTTTAAACTAACCCTTGGCCAACCTAGTAATTGGCTTTTTACAGTTCTAATTTGCTCAAAATTAGAGGATTGACTTTAAATTGCGTCTCCTTGAGATTATCTAGATTATTTTTCCAAGTGGTTTAAGAAGGAAACAAGTGTAAAGTTGTGTCTTGCCCGATAATTTAATCTGCTTGTTGCCATGGTAAGCGAATAAAGACTTTTAATAAACAAAATGATTAATGATTAGTACAACATAATTATTTTTTAATTTGATTAGTACAACATAATTTTTTTTAATTCTAAAAAAGAATTGAGAAATTGTAGAGCCAAGTTCCAATTCACGGAAAATTAGGCTTTGCACAAAAGTGCTTACTTTAAAGACACCATTAGTGCAAAAGTACTTCAGCTCATGCCTATGAACACCTGTTGCTAGTGATCCACATCGAGTCAAAATCTTCTTTAAAAAAAAAAAAGATCCAAATTTTTTTTCTTTTTTTTTTTTTTTTTTCAAAATTCATTAGTTCTTTTCTACTATAAGAGGAAATGCAATTACTATCTTTTATAAAACCCGTGTTCTTTGGCTGACGGATGTTTATTCTATTTTATTTTGTTTATATATAAATAAAAACTCATTTGCTTGTTCTCTTAAAAAAGAAATTCATAAATCTTTGGTAAGTAGATTGGTGCCAATTCGTTGATTTCTTACACCTTCAATTTAGTGCATCATCCATCGATTCTATGCTATCGAGCCTACATTAATCATTACATTAATCTTATGCTTAAGTGATATATTTATATGTTTTAAACTCTTCACTTTATAATAAAATTAGGTCTCGAATTATCGCTAAAATGCACATATAAATAACCATCACTTTAAGGACATTCGTCTTACAAGTGTCATCTGCTACAAGATTTTCTTACTTTTATTTTTATTTTTATTCTTTTTTTTTTATTTTAAGATTTTTGAGGTAAAGCTATATAGCTAGCTAGTATGATGAGATAGTGGTTTGCTATTATCCATAAATTATTGTTACCTTTCTGCGCAAAACCGTATTTTAGGATGCCAAGCTAGATTCCCCGGCGGCCCAAAAATCTATATATATATATATATATATATGTATGCATGTATGTATGTATAAATATCTATCTATTCAAGTCTCAAAAAAAAAAAAAAATCAACAACAACCTCTCCTATTTTATAGCAAAATATCAAAACTGACGATCTAAGAAGGTAAAAATATTAAGTTGCATTGGAATAAATAAAAAATAAACCCTCTAAACGTGGATTTATTTAAAAGGAATGAAGAAGTAAACTCACTTTTGTAGTTACCATTTATAACGCAATGGCGATAGTACTTGGTTCAATGGTTCTGGTTATCTAAAAAAAAAAAAAAACACTTTAGCAACCAAACTCAAAACCCCAAACATGTCTCCACCAATGTCCAAAGTCACTTCTTCTGAGGGAAACAAAGAAAAGATCTCAGCCGTTGGACCTCAAACCGACTTGAGCCGGTGGAAGATCAGGAAGGTCCTTGCGGAGCCAGACGTCGCGCTGAACCGAATGTTCAAGTTCACCAGAGAAGAGGCAGAACATGTGCTGTGCAGCATTGGCAGTGACAAGGTTGAGAAGGCAAAGGAAGGAGAAGACGTGAGGGTCAAGATGGTTGACTTGGACACCGGGACTCGGCACGAGCTTTCCTTTAGGAAAGTCAGGTGTGGGAGTGTCTTCGGGTTTAAGCTCGGTTGGGTGACCCATTTCGTTGTCAGGAGAAGACTCAAGGTTGGTGATGAGATTGGAATGTATGTTGATCCAAGTTCTTCTGTGTTCTACTTTTGTCTGTTGTCTAGAGCTAATGCCAAAAATTAAGACCTTTTGTAAGACTGTAGGCAATCAAAAAGTAATATATAGTTCTCTACATTTTATATGCCAACAAAATTTTTATATGCTCATATGAGTATTTTGGTTAGCTCTGCTGAAATTTGATTGAATGACACGGTCTTCCTTCGAAGTTCGACTAGGGAAATATACACAAATAATCTTTAACTGATATCTGGCAAATAATTCTGTGGTGATATAACAACATTGTTTTGAATCCAGTTAGCAGCTGATATACTGATGTGTTACCCCTGAGTACCATTGCTTCTTCGCAAGCGCTCCAAGACATGTTTCTCTCCGGTTAGGAACTCAACCAATCCTTCAAAGTGAGGAAAGAAAATATCAAACATGCATAATCTAAAAGGTGAAGAACAAGAAAGAGCGAACGGTTGAATCAAAGTCTTTGGTTAATTTGATTGAGTTATGAAAATCATTGGCAGACTCTACAACTTCGTTCTCATACAATCGTGACATAGATTCCTTTGAAACTACAATGTATCGAGTGGCCTGGTTTTTGAATAGGTTAGCCTCTAGGAAGAAAATTTATGCACATCTGAATCAAACACAGAGAAAGAAGATAGAGATAGTTCTTACTGTTGGTGTAATCCCGACAGTCGTGACGGCCAACTACCAAATCGGTTTCCCAATTTTTATTGAATTCAAATGCTATATCTGCAGCGTTCACTTTGGAAGGTCCAACAAACCAGCATTTGTTTTTCGGCAGTTTAGATAACTTTCTGGCACGAACAACTCCTGTAACAGAAAGAGGTAAGTAAACTCAACCGTTCACTAAATTAAGTTTTGCCCTTTGAACCAGAAACATACAAAAAGAGGCTAATTGTGATATTACTACAGCAAACAAACAGAAAATGGCTCTTTCCTTCAGACATTGGATTGCAGCTTAGACATTCGCTGAAGTCGAGTGTAAGATTTTTGTTGTAACGATTGCTATCACCATTTAAGAGGCAGTAGTTTAAACTCCATGCCTAAAGATTTTACTAAAATGCTCATTCTATACAAACAAAGCCAGCCACTGTCATCGAGTGATCATTTCCGTCAAGTCCTGGACAAATTTTCATCAGTAACAGAGTTCAACTAAATTCACTTTCTCTTACAATCTCACAAGGTTTTAAATAGTCGTCTGACCATATATCTCAGACAGCACCACACAGTATGTAAACACGGAGGACTAAATTCACAAGACTATTTCCCACACCAGACAATTCGTGGAATTTTTTACATTTTGGTCCGTGTTTTCGCGCCATTCATGATCCAAAATTTGGTGAATTCCAAATCTCAAGTAAAGTTCAATGAGTCTATAGCCTAACCTGATACTGGTCTACCGGATAAAGCTTCAAGAGCTACAAATACACTTTCAGGATCTTTGGGTTGAAAATCATAAACTAAGGCCTGCAAAAGAGATTCAATGAGACCACTGGAGTTCCAACATTTGCAATAACAAGCAGAATTCTACAGTCTACACACAAAATGGAAATTTAGTGAAAAGGGGGTACGACAAAGAGATGCATAAAAGCTAAACGACACGGAATATACAACAAAATACAAACCCCAGAAGAAAAGAAATCCAAAACCCTGACAACTATTGAAGCAAACCAACAGACAGAGAGAAATTAACCATAGAAAACAACAACAAAAGAAAAATCTGAAACCTGAAATTGTGGAGATGGAGAGTGAGGTTTGAGAAGAACCATGAAATGCTGGAGATCCCAGAGATTGAGAGAGTAAGCAGCGGACATAAGCAGCTGGGCAGGTCCCTTTGTTGCTCTCAGAGGCACTGCTGCTACATACACTTCGTCTTCTCTGCCTCTCGCCATTTTTGTTTTTCTTACCATTGACGCCATTTTCCTTTGGCTCAAAGTGGACCGTTGAGTGAGGCCGTTGAAATCACGGAAAAATAAAGAGATCCACACAAATTGGACCCACAAAACGACATGTCGTTCATCGCTCTTCCCTTTTTTATTTTTTATTTTTTCCGTTGTTGTTGCATAACACCGTTTATTTTTATTTTTATTTTTTTCAAATAATAGTAACGATGATGATGATGATAGATGATGTTGTCATCAAAATGATGGTATTATGTGCATTGTATATGACAGTATTTTGAAGGTCTAACGCACGTGATATGTTTATTCAAAAAAAAAAAAAAAAAAAACACACACACACACAACGTGATATGTTATTCGCACCAAGAAACGACACCCAGTTTGATGTTATTGAAGGGATATGTCTTTAGAAGAAAACAAATTAGGTTTGTGATATTTTTATGGGTGGGTGTGTTAAAAAAAAAAAAAAAAAAAAAAAAAAACTACCGACGAGAGAGTAAGTTTCGATTGTTAGATCATATGAACATTTTATTAGATAAAAGCAGTGTATTATCTGAACAGAATTTAACAAATATTTGACAATTAGAAATTATGCTTTATTAGTATAAAAATTGAATTTTTTTTTTTTTTTTTTTGTGTGTGCGGATCGGATGATGTCTTTTCCATTATTGGGGAGGTAAACATCATTCAGTGAAGTCCATATAAAATGAGTTGTATGTACCACTAACCATTGTACAGAAGCAAGAAAATGTGAAATTGCAACTAGTGACTAGTGACAACTATAGGTTTCCCTTCTTTATGTTAAGAAAATTGAATTGAGGCATCGGGCCGATCGAACGCCACAAATAATTAAACGTTTGTGAAATCTTTTTTTTTTAATTAATGTATAATTTTAAACACCATCGATATTCTCTAATATTATTTATAAAATAATTAACTCAAACAGTTCTTGAATTTTTTAAAAGGTAACGGTTTGATTTCTATTTTTTTTTTTCGATTGAGAAAATCCAAAACTCTTAAAATATTGATCATTATTCATTATAATCATTTCTGTCAAAAATCGTTAAATTTATAAAGAAATCACACATGTAAGCAATCATGCCATAGTTTTTTCAATTAAAAGACCAAAACACCCTTTGCATCTTAAATTTAGCTCCCAAAATTGACACAATTTGTTTGGTTTGCATTTTTCTCTTTTTTTTTTCCCTCCCCCTCAAACAACAAAACACCTGAAACCCAGAAAACTATTTTCCCGGCAACCAAACAAAAATCCAAATATGTTGAACCCCAGGGACTTAAAGAGTCAAGCTTTTCTAAAGAAACCTGTTCAAAGAGAGCAAGAAATGGAGTCCTGACCTCAGAGGAAAAATCTCATTCAAAGGGGAATTTCCTAAATTTAGCAAATACGAATAATGACCCCATAAGAGAAGGTTCACGACTTTAGTAAAACCAGATAAAACAAACAAAATTACAAAATGATAAGCCTTATGCTAACATAAAGAAAATGACAAAAAGCTTTATGGAAGAAATACTTGAAACAGTAGGCCGTAGGTAGGACAACTACATCACCTAGATATGCTCTCAACTCTTAGACCTGCTTCACCTTCGTCCTCCAATGGCGCAGATATGAAGCCAAAGGTTAAGTTTTTATTTGTCTATTTGTTAAAAAAAAAAAATGGTTGGGATTTGTTGGTGTTATGGTCGTTTCCGAATCTCCCTTGGGCCTCTCTTGCTTAACACTATTGTCCACTCCCTTTGGCCAGTCTCCAGCGACATCTTGCCGGCTCCGACCTCTCTGGATGTCTGCAACGCCATTCGCGACAAACCCAAGAGAAAATCAAACCCTAGGAGAGAGAAAGAAGCACAGGCACAGAGAGAGCGCATGCCAAACCTGAGGGAGGAAGCAATCGAAACGCCGCATTGACAGAGGGCTTCCGATGGCGAGGTCAAGAATCGGCGGCAATGAGAAACGCAGCGGCGATCGGCAATTTGTCAGCAGAGGAAATGAAGAGAGAGAAAGTAGAAAGAGAGTGAGGAGAGAGAGAGAGAGAGCCGGTTTTTGAAGAAATTCTAAGGATTTTTTTATTAATTTTTAAATTTTAATTTATTGTCAAATTACTAAGGTTTCGTTTGGTTTATGAGTTTGAGTTGAGTTTTTAAAGTTTAAATAATAAATTTTGTTGACTTTTCAGAAAAGACAAAAAACTTTTTGGGAAAAAGATAAAGACTTTTGAGGAAGAAGACAAAACTTGAGTGTTGAAAATCAAGTTTGAGCTTGGTTTCCAAACATACTCTAAAATACTCTCTCAAATTAGATCATATACATTGCACATGACTCATTCCGTTATAAACTTAACGGATTTTGACGGTGAGGACTATAATAGTCAACATTTTAAGAGTCGGGATCTTCTCAGCAAAAAATAAAAAAAATCAAACAATCACTTTTAAAGAATTCAAAAACTATTTAGACCAATTACTCTTATTTATATTAAATAACATATATAGAATTATAATTGATCTACCTGACTATTATGAAATTAAGAAAATGAATTGGGTACTAGTAAAAAATTACTTATATTATCTTATAAGATCCCAAATCGAACTATTTTTTTCTTTTTTTTCATTTACATCTAAGACCAAAATACCTTATTATTTTCAAACTTACTAATGAAATTTCAAATTATAGCATACTGGATTTATTGTCGGTTAATATCAGCATTCTTACCTCATCACTTATTATACATGTGTTAACACACGTCGCCAAAAAGCTCACAGATCAATCCCAAGATGAATCTCGAGCTAACACCAATTAAGGACGACTCCAGTCCCTAGCCGCTAATCTATGATTCTCTAGTCGATCGGTATTAGTCAGAGAGTGAAGATATTTTAGATCGACAGGTCGAGAAATCTAGAGCATATCTCATTCAAAAATTAATTATAATTTTTATTAATTTAAAAAAAAAGATAAAAACTGAGATAAAAAATCTAGATTTAAACCTAAGTTTCAAACAAGTTAGAAGACAAAATCCTCCCTAAATCAGGAAATGCGACAGGGAAATCCCTAGAAATAGGAGCATTCCCACGCCCATGGTGAGGATTCTCCATGATTCACGCACTCCTCTCTCTGTTCTCTCTAACTTTCCGACTTTTTTCCTCCTTGTTAATTCTTCTTCTCAACCAATTCATGTTTTAGTTCTCCAATGTAGTGAAACAGACTTTACATTAATGGACATATCTATCACATTAAAATGAACCACTAAATTTGTAGTCTTTTTTTTTTTTTTTTTCCATTTATGGTCTATATTTTCTTGCTCATACACTAGATAGACTCTAGATAATCGGATAATGATCTGATATTGGCATGCTAATTAACTCCTAACTCATACATTAATCTTAATACAAAATTGATTATAGATTTTACAACATCCAAATGTGGATGATCGATCACAACATCATCATCATCAAGTCCAAAAAATTTTTAATTTTTAATTTTTAATTTTTAATTTTAAAAAAAAGTTGAACTCCAGGGTCATGTGCTAGCACATGATGCACCAGGCTAGAGCCATGTGCTACCCTTTATCGATCTGAAGATTATTTGTTTGCCCTTTGTCTGGCATAGTTCAAATGTCGTTTAGCGATTTACATGTACGTTCACACAGTAATAATTATCTAGTTACCAAACATTTTTTAGGTGATACACTTCAAATTTGTCATTCGAGGTAAAACAAAGCAAAACTTTTACTATTACTTCACCCTATGACATCATAAACTAAAGTCAATGACAATCACTCGAAATTAAGAGCATGTTTGGAATTCTAACTTGAACTTAGTTTTTCAAGTTCAATTTTTATCTTTTTCTTTAAAAATTTTTGTCTTTTTCTCAAAAAATTTTTTGTCTTCTCTTAAAAGTCAACAAAATTTACTATTTAAACTTCAAAAACTCAACTCAAACTTTGTTACTAAACGAACCTAAATAAAAAGCACTGAAATTTATTACATTTCTTTCAGAAGTAAAAACATACATGCACCATCCCATGAACCTGACAGAGAATTAAAACCCAGGTAGTTTTAAGTACAGGAACACCTCTGCAATATTGGTAAACCCAACGCATGTCCGCCACGTGGCAAACAGTCACGGGTAGAAACCGAGTGATCATTTTTTGCTTCCCCTCTAAATACTGGTTCCACATACCCCATTTTTACCTGGTTACAACTTGCAAATTAATATTTTTATTATTAATATAATAATACTTAGACCAAACTAAACATGACTTAATAAGGGAAGGACTTTGACACAAAACCATCCAAACTGACCATTCAAGTTAATTACCAAACATTTCTCTGTTTCACAGCCTCACTAATTAATTACTGGTCAGCTTTCTCAACTGGGGCCTCCGGGACAACTTTCTCCTCCTCAGCCTCAACTGTCTTCTCCTCTTCCTCAACAGGCGCAGTACTGGCTGCAGCCTCCTCCTTCGGCGCTTCGGGTTCCGCCGCCACCGGAGCCTCCACCGGAGCCTCTACCGGTTCGGCACCTTCCTTGGGAGCCTCCTCCACTTGTGTCTCCTCTTCAGCAGTGGTGATCTTCTTCTCCTGCTCCTCCTCAGTAGTAGTCTTCTCTTGTTCTACTGTTGCCACCACCTCAGTCACCTCCTTGGCCTCCTCTGCCGGGGCCTCGGCTTCTGGAGCCCCCGCCACGGCAGGCTCCTCTGCTGCTGCCGGTGCAGCGGGTTCGGTCTCCTTTGGCTCCTCGGTAGGGGCCGGTGCCTCCTCCGTTGGTGGCGCTTCGGTCGTCACTGGTGCAGCCTCTTCTTCAGTGGTTGTGGCTGTAGTAGTGACCTCCTCGTGAACCTCAACTGACTCCTGGGGTTTCTCCTCTTGGAGGGCTGTTTGTGCCGCTACAACCTGCGAAGGACTCCAACAAACGTTGTTTACTACTTTGAGAAAACATAGACAAAAACTCAACTTGGAATATTCATTTCTAAGATCCATTTTCTTGATTACAATGATCAAATATTATTGAGACAAAGTTTTATCATCGTTTCTGTGGTTTATATTTGGCATATTGCAATGCATATTGTTGCTATATATCATAACTTTTTTTTTTTTTTTTTTCAACCTATAACTCTTACTTATTAAAGAAAAATAAAAGACGCTAACAGTTTTAAAATCTGAAAGCTTCTATTTAAACTCTTTTCCTATCATCTGCTAAGCTAGTTGGAGTCGGGAACTCGAGACCATAATTAATAAAGTAAGAAGGCTGCTGAAAACAAAGAAGAAGTTAATTATGAGATGATAATGATCCCATGATCAGTGATGAAGTTACCTCAACAGTGGCCATGGTCGAAATCTCACTGAGATTAATAGAAACAACAACTACAAAATTAAAGAGAAATGAACAAGAAAGCAAGGTAGCAAGAGAAAGATACGAGGAAACTAAAAGCAAGGAAGGGAATTGCTTTTCGATAGATTTCGATGAGAAAAGTATCACTAGAGAGTAGTATTTATACAAGAACTTTAAGAGAGAGAGAGAGAGAGGGAGAGAAAGGAAGTGGGTGGAAGGAATCTTGAGATTTGACATCAAAATCTCATCTCTCTGAATTAAAGGTGGATTAGCATGTTTGGTAATAATGTTAGATTATGCCTCGGAAGTGTTGTTGTACACTAAACAATGTAAATATATATGTTAACTTAATTTACTATAAAAGGGCCAATTTTCTTTTATTTTATAAGAATTTTTGCGATAAGAACAATCATTTTCAACTATGAAGAGGAACCATTTTTTATTGTTGATTAATTTTTTTATCAGTCTAAGCTCTAAGCTATAAGTGTTCAATTAAAAAACTTACAATACACAGTGTAGAGCTACTCTCAATCATAAATCAGAATGTTAAAAAACTATTCCAAGAACTTAAAATACAAGTTTTATTCGTAATAGAAAACAAAGTAATTATCGTAAAAAATTCCTTAATTTATTATTTATTTGTTTTTCCATCTTAATTAGCCAGCCATCATTTGCTTTTTGGTTGTGTGTGTTCATGTGCTTTGTGCAGTCGGGCTTGTAGGGCGACCATAAGTACGATCCTTTTCAAAGCCTCATGCACATGTCTAAGGTTTATAAACTTACTATTCTTTTTACCCCTTTAGCTATATAGCTTTGCCTTTTCCTATGCAATTCATCGATTCTCGTCAGCTCTTTTACCGGCTCACTGTCAACAATGATTTCTATTGTTTGGTACAAAATTATTAAGATTCGCGAAGAACTGTTTGCATATATACATACATAGATATTTTGTTCACTTCTCCGCTCACATAAAATATCTTAATATAATTTTAAACCATTACGTTTTTGTCAAATTTCGTTAAATTTTATTATATTTACACATAAACTAAGATTGATTTTACGTACCCATACAGAATTTCCCTATGATAAGGTATATTTGGTGGGGGTGGGGGTGGGGGGGGGGGGGGGAATCCTAGCCGTACAACATAATTTTAAACGTTCAAAAGTTTAATCAAATTTTGGTAAATTATATTAGAATTTTATAATGATTTATTTCGTTATAATGTACCGGTTTAATATTAGATGCTAAGATGGTGTATTTTTTGTATTATATCCTAAAATTCTCCTTTATTTCTTTTGCAATTGTCAAATGATCCAATTTCCTTTTTTTTTTTTTTTTTGTTCTAGTAAGAAGAAAAAAGTTGGAATACGTACGTCCTATATATTGTCATGTCAACCAAATATAATAATACCCATGATAATCCTTTCTACTTGTAAACCTCCCTTCCACTTATGTCAACCAAATATTAACAAATAATTTCTACTTGCGTAAACCCCATGATAATATTTTCTACTCGTAAACCTCCCTTCCACTTAAAAGGACTCATCAATTAAGGCTCATATATATATATATATATATATATATATTTTTTTTTTGAATTAGTTGCTTGTAAGTTGGTATTTAGCTATTTTATGCCCTTTTCTTTATATACGAGCCTCAATTTCGCTTATAAAAAAAAAAAAACATTATCTAAACCCAACTAATAGCCAAATTTCATACATAACTCTGAAAATGTAGATATGTATAGAGGAATAATGTGTACACATGAATTGAATCGTGACGCATGCATGCTTAGAAAATTTGGAGGCTTTTAAGTTTTGCTATAACATCTATCCTGGTCAGCAAAGACACAAAATAGCGAAAGCCGGCTCTATCTAGGAGTGGGTCCCAGCCTACCAATCGGTATAATTTACTTAGTGGAAACGAATACAAAAGCTGACGTGGCAAGTACATATGGTCCACACCGACCTTCTCCCCCATTTAGAAACCCACCATTATTTTCTTATCGGAACAAAAGCTACCTGACCCCACACAAATTATAGTGACAATTTGGGTCCCACTTTCGTGTAACCTCATTGGCTAGAAAGGAAATCAAGTCATACGTGCCATGAATACATCCCATATTGTCCACAACTAGACCTGATCAAATATGACTAGAGTTTTTGTACACATTATATATGCCAAATTAGTTTTTTATTTTATTATTATTATTATTATTATTTTTTACTTTCAAAGTTGAAAGTAAATAGGTTTTTACCATAGAGTATCTAAGAGAGGATATTTTTTACTGTAGAATTCTCAAAGTAAAAAATGAAAGAAAAATCCAAGTAAATATATTCTGTTTTGGTTTGAATTTTTAGAAATTAAGGAGTATGATAGGATTGAACTTAATTTGCTGAATGGTCCTTTAGTCAATTTCAGATGTGTCTCACCGAGATCGAATGCTTTCAAGAAATAAGGTAATACTTCTTTTTTCTTTTTCCTTTTATGATCGGAACGTGAGTGCAAATCATTGTCAAAGAAATACCACATTTTTTAAGTAGTCGTTTTCCTTTAATTTCCTTCCCAAATATTAATGGTGGGGAATGGGAAGGTGGCTAGCCTATGAACTAGTCTTTCAAAACTTTTATTTGGAGTAGAACAAAATGAATCTAAATGTTCTATTAGAGTCACCAAAGCTGGCTTGGCAATTAATCAATATTTGTATATATACATCAACCAATTCATAACATTATGTACTATTCCATGGATAAATTGTTATTGAAATAAAAGATACATGAAAACACAGACTTATATGTATATATAATTATCTGAATTTATACTACATTCTTATCTATCACTGCTGTATATTAATTCGTCTAAATCACAACGGTAAAAAATAAAAATAAAAAAAAATCCAAGTCTGACACTCTAAAAATGCAGCAACAATAATAAACATTTAAGTGTATTGAACTATTTTATTTAACAGGTTGATCTTTTAAAATTGAAATTTAATTATCTTAGAAGTCTTAAATTTAACATAAACCATTAATTTAAGATTTAAGTTAAAACACAATAAAGTCGAAATATAGCCTACAGTATTAGAGTTGATCACCACTACTGTAGATTTCCTTAATGAATTTCCTTTTCTCATACATACAAATTCCATGTAGGAGTACTTTAGCTACAGTTAAAAAGGCAATGCCAGTTGGTTCTTACAATTATTCTTCCATGGTAAATTCATGAACAGTAAACACAGCAGTGTCCTTCATGTAACCTAGCTCTGATATATAGTTGTTACCCCCCAAAAAGAAAAAAGATAAAAAGATAAAAATAACCTGTGACATGTAAATGGTAATTACTATTTCTGATAACCACTTAAGTAGATTAACATAAAAACAACTTATGACAATGGAACACAAGTTACAACGAAATATGTTGCATAATTGTGATCTGCGTTCTTTCATATTTATTTCCTTTTAACTAATCTAATTTTAAAGAAATCAACGAGTCAGATGGTCTAACGATATAACATTCAAGTACTGATTAATATTTTTATTTACTATCTTAAATATAAATATTTATTTTTTATTAATTCAATATTCAATTTATTTTATTTAAAATCATACTCTTATATATCCTTACTATATGTGTTGGGGTGATGCGCTTTTTGCCTACAGATAAATCTCGCTTTGTAAAGTCTTTAAAAAACATTCATATCAATATCCCATAATTTTAAAACCATTTTTTTTTTCCGACTATTGTTAATCCTTTTAACTAATCAAAATTGTAAAATATTGTAGATCCCGATAAATACGCTGGGAGGCAAACTGATACAAAGCCACGGGGAGACATGATGAGATGAATCCATACGTGCCGTTTCATTCATAAGTCAGATCCTCATTTTCGGTAAAACAAACACACTCTTAAAAAATAATAGTAAAAAAAAATATTGAGGTTTTGGCAAAAAGGCTTTTATTAGGTTGGGCGGTGAAGGTGGGCCCACCAAGAGCTAACTTTTGTGGTTTTTTCTTCCCACTATGGATGACACGTGGAAAGGTCACCGCCCACGTACGCAGTTGTACGTCACGTGTCATTTTCGGATGTGATTTGGCCTTTTGGATTCAGTGGAGTCTGGCCCCACTAGACTAAATTATTTAAGGCTTGCTTTTGACAGCTGGATTGAGATCAGCTGATGATCTCCGTCGCTTATGTGGATTTTAATTCGTTTTGTTCAACTCTGCCGATGATTGTGACTAGGATAGTTCTCAGGTGAATTAAGACAACTAAAATTAAAGCTAGATTAAATATTAAGACGCTAATCAAAATATCAGGTTAAAACTTCTAAACGTTCGATATATATGTTGATCAAGTAGCAGTCATGGGGTGGCGGACAATTAAGAGGGTGTTTGGTTGGTCTGAATAAATTAGAGAATTGAAGTTATTTTTATTAAAATTGAGTTAAGTTTTAAAATTATGTGTTAGTTTTATTGGAGTTAAAAAATGTAAAATTTAAAATATATTCATAAAAAAATATTAATTTAGATTTTATTTTATTTATCTTAAAATTATATTCAATTCAAAAAAAATTCCTCTTATTCGTACTTGAAATAATAAATTTTTAAATTTTTAAAATTTGAGTTTTTAAGTTAAAATTAAAACTATAAATTATGAAACTGAATTTACTTTTTGAAGAAAAAAAAAGAGAAAAACAACAGTTGTGGTTAAATAGTTGGAATGGTTGTGCCAAACATCCTTAAGCATTTTGAGTTTGACCAAAAAAAAAAAAAAAGTAAAAAGTAATATATTCGTACTATGCGTTAGGGCAATTCCAATATGTGATCAAATCATACTTATATGTAGGTTTAGTCTTAAATATGATAATAAGGGCATATTTTGGGGAACTTTTTCGGACGGAGTTTTGTTGTCTAATCCAAAACTTCTAGTTTACATCTCATTTTCTCTCTTTTTCATTTTCAAAAAGCTTAAAATTTTATGAGTCTATAACTTTTTCATTTCAAATCAAAATAAAATGATTTTTGTATCAAAAAGCTCATAACGACGAAACGAATAAAATAAGATCCATTTTACATTTTTTTTCTATACATATTTCAAATTTTTTCACTATTTTTTATATCGTAAAACTTTTTCAAAAATCCTTATACAAACACACATTTTTAATCCAACCTTTAAAATTTCGTCTCTAAAAGTTCCCAAACGGGCCGTACGGTGCTAATGTCTACGGCGTTAAGTTCATAAGTATTGCAAAACTTGCATTATGTTGCTGTCGTGCACTACCTAAAACAATATTATTCAGTAGGACAGACGGATGCAATCGTAATTTGATCAAATAATTTTAGGTTTGAAATTGGCTTCTTAGACTATCCAAGGACATGGTAACATATATATTTTTTTTTGGTAAGTAGTAACATATTCTTAGTATATATAATCAAATATAACATCAAAGAAAAATTAGCAAATTAATAATATGTGAGACAGTTTTGTAGAGATGATTATCCGCGATATCATTTGGAATTTTATTCTTAAACGATTAAAAGTACCTCCAAAATTTATTCTATTTCGATATTTCCTCTATAGTATTTAAAAAGCAATTGAAAAACATTTTAAATGGTCTTTTTTTTTTTTTTACCTCTATATATTTTTTGGATAGCCATTTATAAACGCATATTTAAATATATATGTTCATAATATTAACATCTAAAGTTCAATTCGGATAACTGCTCAAATTTTGTTGTTTAAGGTCCTGTTTGGCATATAAGTTTAACTCAAGTTGAACTGTACTTTTTTTTATCTTTTTCTGAAAAAGTTTTTTGTCTTTTCTGAAAAAAAATTTTTGTCTTTTCTAAAAAGTAAATACAAATTACTATTAAAACTTAAAAATCTTAACTCAAATTCATTCACCAAACACCCCATAAATGTTTATATTTCAAATATTTCTATTCAGATGTTTTTCTTAAACAGACCCTTGATTTTTTTTATTTTTTTTTTTTTCAGTAGAAAGAGCGAATTGGTCTGTTAGCAACATTGAGATACATCTGAAGGATTCTCAGAGAATGTATAATCAAGCAACTAATTAAGCCAGACAAAGAGAACATTAAAATAATAATAATAATAATAATAACAACAAATAAATAATAAAAATTTAAGAAGGTGTTCGTGTTCATCCCACTACTAGGCATGATTCGCACCTTCATCAGGGAGGGGTTCGTGCCAATTCCTGCCACATCTTAAATAAATAAATAAATAACATTAGAATATCCTTTGCAGGTACGAGCCTGGTGCCCCAAGCGATCATCGATGGAGGAGCACGACAGAGAATGGTAGAGATAATGAAAGGACGTTGATGTGGAGAAACCCGCTCCGATATAATCCTAATAACGTATTAACACTTGCTAAAGACACAAAACGTTTCCCTAATTAGCCCTTGACTCTCTTAAATTAAGAGTTCTCTATATTTTATTAGGTAAATAATTTGGATTTTAAAAAATAAAACAGTTTTTAAATCCATATATATTAGTGGGCCTAATGACTTGATCTAAAATCTAAATCTGAATTACAATTTTAAGAATTCAGTATTTTAAAAGACTGGCTCATTATATGAAGGAATATTTTGTCTACACATAAACTAAAAGCTTCCAAAAGAAGCCAACTTTTCACTTTTTCATTCCACCATTCCCCAAACAAATATGGAAATTTGCTCTGTTGTTTAAGGTGTGATTTTTATTTTTCTTTGGATTACTCTACTTGATTTTTTCTTAACTTAAGATAACTTCGACTTGGCCTATTAATTCATTTTGCTTCAACTTCTCGTTTCCACTTTAGGTTTGTATTTCTTTTTCTCACTTCTTGTTCTTTTTTTTTATGTGGAATTGATCGGCCATGATGCTACTGCTTTTTTTTTTTTTTTTTTTGTTCTTATATATTGATGATAATATGTTAATTCTAATTAGAAAATTAGAAATATCTCGTTAGAAATTAATTATTTTTAGTTTTTATTTTGGATTTTAACTGAGAAAATTAGAAATAACATTGCTTAATATTCTGGATTTAAATACAATTTTTATTTTATTTTTTCAATTTAGTTTGTGATGAACTTAGACATGCTTTCTTCTTCTTCTTCTTCTTCTTTTTTTTTTTTTTTTTTTTTTGTGTGTGTGTGAAGAAATTGGGCCTCATAGGCTGTAATGGTATTGGTGTCGTATATGGAAGATAATTTTTGAATGACCGCTTGATTGTTAACATTGAAAAGGAAATTGCTCTAAAATTTAGTAGTAAATCAATTATAGATGAGTTTGTCTTTATGAAAGATCGTCGAGCACAATTTATATTTAAGAAAAGAAAATGATATTTTGAGGTATATGAATTTAACATAACTGCTATTTTATTGAGAAAATAATGTTAATTATTTGCAAGTGTATAAATTTTTTTTTTTCATTTTTACGAGTGATATATTAGACTTGGAGCTTCAAAATGTGAAACTTGAATGGCTATAGTATTATGAAGATATTAAGATCAACACTTCAATTTCAGGTTCTTTCTTGCATTATTTTTATTTGTTATTACATATAACTAACAGTGACATATTGTCATATTTAGATATAATACTGATGTTTTCATGTGTCAATATATTATGAATTTAATAAATAAAAACTATTACATATATAGATATATATATATATATATATATTAGTATAATTTTGATTAAAAAAAAATTTTAGCCCCTACCAATAAATCATGGCTCCGTCACTTGATGTGATTTGTCCATTATATATATATATATATATATATATATATATTCTCTTTTAAGGACTGATCAACAGATTAGACTGAAAATCATGTGTTGTTTTTGGTTACATATATGACCTGAAAATCTTTTTGCGATCTCTTAAATTTTCATTAAAAAGTTTCAGTTTTTACTATTATTGACTGTAAGACGATATCATAAATTGAATTACTAAAATATGACTTATTACAGAGTTCCCTTTACATGACAAAAAATATTACATTGGATTTGTTGCAATATTACTATTTAGTTTTATATTATTTTTTATTTAACTTTAACTTTTGACCAGTTTGATTCATAGGGTTTAAACAGTAAATTTAAATTTTGTGAGAATAAATATTGTACAAAAAAAAGTTTGAATTGTAGTTATTTTAGGGCCCGTTTGGTTGGTAAGTTCGGTTTAAACTAAACTGTACTTTTTTCATCATGTTTTTTATCTTTTTCCCCAAAAGTTTTTTGTCTTTTCTGAAAAAATCAACTAAAATTACTATTTAAACTTACAAATCTTAACTCAAACTCATACACCAAACTAACCCTTAAACTTATAATCCAAATAGGGCTTATGTCCTTAGTCTGACAGAAGGACACAATGACGCCTTTCCCTTTTATTTTTATAATTATTTTAGAAACACAAGGACACAAGGACACAAGAACACAATGGCTTGTTTGACACTTGAGTTTAACTCAAGTTAAATTATACTTTTTTTGTCTTTTTTTAAAAAAGTTTTTTATCTTTTTTAAAAAAGTCAACAAAAATTACTATTCAAACTTAAAAATTTCAACTCAACTCAAACTCAACTCATTCACCAAACACCCTATAAGGAAACCTATTTGTTATTATTATGAACTTCTTGAGTTTTAAGTGGTACGATTCTAGGGAAAAAAAAAAAAAAAAAAAAGAAGGTGTAATATTCCTCTTTATCTAACAAAGAAGTTTCTGATAAATAATCTCGGAGTCACTCATTCCTACTCTGATTTTAGGTATTTTCTACAGGTCTATGGTGTTTTGGTTCAATTTCAAATCATCAAAATTGCCAAGATGAGCACAAACTCTTTTGCTAAAGCTTCATGCTGATGGATCCTCTTAAAGTAGTTTTGCCATATATTTTTTCAGAACTGTACGTATCTAAACTGTAACTAAAGTTTTATAAAACTTGATATATTATTTTCTAGATACCTTGTTGATAAAACAAAAATCAAGCCTTTTCTTTTTGGAATATATTTAAGTTTATAGAACCTTCTAAATATTCAGCCATGAGTTAAAAAACAATCAGGGACAATGTGGACTATGTGAATACGTGGAAATATCATGTGTAATAATTTAAGTCAGATTACTAACTTGGAATCCCTTGTAACACAAGTGTTTGAAGTTGGAAGTTTTAACTGTCATTTCAAGACAATCAATTCCCAAAAAGTTTTATCATTAGCTGGCATTGCAATATATTTGATGTGTTCATGTGAGTTAACATAGGTGACAAGAGAATTATTTGAGTATTTTACTTAATTTCTTAGAGATCAGATGCTAGTTATTTTGAAATTTAGCACTGATACCCCTTAAAGTTGTTGTCATTTTATAACTTACTTCCTAAATTTTTAATTTTGATAATTTACATCTTGAACTTGTTAAATTGCTACAATGTATAATTTTTAGTTAATTTTACAGAAAATAAAAGACTTGAAATAGGAAGATTTGTATTAAGGTTTGTATTAGAAATGGGACTTTTCGTCTTTACATGAGGCATATATGGGTTTTTCATAACTAATTTAACAGAAAATTAAATCACATGAAGTACATTGTAATAATTTAATAAGTTCAGAGGGTAAATTACCAAAATCAAAAATTTGAGGGGTAAGTTGTCAAAAAGTGACAAATTTAAAAGGCATCGGTGCTAAATACCCCTATCTTTTTCGTCAAATACTTTTAATACATTTTAGAAAAAAGAAAAATGGAATAAATTTTTGACATTCTTGGCAATATATTATTTTGATCGTTATTTCAAATATTCATAATTCACCATAGCAATTTGTCAAATTATTAAATTAACCGGTAATTAAGATTTCCAAAACAAAATAAATAAATAAAAATGTAAAAAAAAAAAAAAAAAAAAAGACTCAATTTGATCACATTTCCAAGGAATTGATTAGAAAATCATTAAAAGAACATGCCTCTTGCGGAGCTTATTATGAAAAGTATTGTTGATTTATTGATTATATTTTGTTAGAATATATAAAAAGCCCAACATACTGAATATATATATCTCCGTTTGGAAGAATAAAATCAGTTCCAGTATACAGGAAACGTGAAATTGTACAAAATTCGTACCTAATATATTTGTTTGAGATTTAACTAAAAATCAAAAGATATATATATAGTTGAAATTATATATATAGTCAAAAATTTATTCCTATAGTCAAAAACAAAACTCTATAATTGTCTAAACGTTAGCTAGAGAGTGGAATATAAAAAAATGTTAACGTTTTAAAATATATAGTTGAAATTATAGAGTTTTGTTTCTAAGTGACTCTTTCTTAAGAAAAGTTTAGACAATGATCTTTTTATTGAAGTTTCTTTTCTTTTTTTTCTTTTTTCTTTTTTTTTTTTTGTTTTTTTGTTTTTGAAAATAATCTTTTAATCAAAGTTAGTCCATGGTTTTACTCTTTAAGGTTTGAGTGTTCCCTTGCATAAACAATTGCGACTATCATTCTTCTAAATCAAAAATGAATTATTTTTCACGGATCATCGACACTGTGAGACTAAATAAAAGCTTGCCACGTGGTCAGACATCTTGTGATACTTCAAAAATATCTAAACTTGATTTCATGAATTATTATCATGGATTTTATTTATTAATATACTTCTAATGAATTATTTTGATAAATATTAAAATTCAAGATCATGAATAATTTTATATGTATCATCCACATGATGATGTTGATACTCTAATAATGTTTAATTTCTCTTTTTTAAATGAAAAAATATAGATATATAGAAAATAAGTCTAACGACATATAAATTTATGCAAAAAATTTATTATGTCGTATTATAGGCATAAATGTCAATTTTTTAGAAGGAATCACAATTACTATTAGTAGGTCGATTTGATGACTTTAGTACTTATTTTGATCCTATCAATATTTAAGTATTGAGAGTATGATTGAGAAAATTAATGTGTCATATAAATAGGAAATAAATGGTTAGGATTTACTAGGAGTGAATCCAAATAAGGAGGATTGATCAAGAGTTGTGATTAGATTTGAAATCAATGGTGTAGATTTTATGTGAAGAGATCCTAGGAAAATCAATGCCGGCTAAGCTTTGAATTCTAAGTGATCAATGAGAGCTTAGGATAAGGATTGGTATGGTGGATGATCAAATTGGTGAGATCAAAGATGACAATCTTTGATCAATGGTGGAAAAATTGGAAGAAAGAAAAACAAAAAAAAATTATGAGAAGCAATGGGGATCTGATCTTCTAGTCAACAAAACAATAGGAGGTTTGAATTAAGGTGAAAGTGGTGTGTTGTGTATGCATGCAACACAAGTAAGAATTGACATGGTTAGTTTAGGCAAATATGACAAGAAACAAGTACTTGAATATGACATGGAGGTACAAGTTGAAGGGGACCATTTGTCTTCCATTTTGTACAACAAAATTTTCAAACCAAACCCTCCCCTTAAGTGGCGACAATTCAAGGAGGAATAGCCAATATTTTTCACTTTTACCCCCCAAATTACAGCTCTTTTAAAGCAAATATTGACTGAAAATAAGCTCTCAACATCTCACTCTAGTCTCACAAAGTTTAAGCTAAAAAAAAAAAAAAACTCTCTTCTAGCCTCCACCGAGTCCCAAAAACCACCAACACTATCCCTCATCTCCAAAACCCCTCTAGCACCCTTTCCCCCTCCATTTTCAGGCTCCATGCAACCCCATTACCAAGTTTCAAGAAGTATGAAGCGGAGTTAGAGGACGTGTTACTAGAGGTAACCTAGTGGTTCTCTTTGTGTTTTGGTCATTTTTAGAGTACTAAAGCATGTTGTGTAGTTAAGATCTTAATGTTGGACTTCTTTTTACCTAGGAAAAGATTTTGAGAAGAACTTTGGAGGTCCGAGACCTTAGAGGATTTATGGAGTATTTCGGTAAGATCTACGAACTTTATTAAAGCTTGTGGTTTTTGTGATAATATGACATGCATTAAAAACTTTGGTATGAAAAATAAATTACAAATAAGATCTATAAAGAATAAGCTTTATTTTATGCTTTGAAATCACTTAGTTTGCTTATGTATATCTAAAGTTGTGTGCATTTGAAAGTGTGATAAAAAACTAGAAAGAAAAAGAACCTTTAGGGTACAGTATAACAATGGGTTTTATGAATTACGAACTCTTTAAAATCATAATTTTGGATTTTAAGTTATAGATCTAAATACTAGATTCTTTAAGCTTTCCAATAAGGTATCTTACACCTCAAATAGATAAATATGCAATTTTTGGTGAATTTTACAATTTAACACTACAAACCGAAAGATTTTGTTGGAATCCTGTACCAGCCACGGGTTTTGTACGTTTTGGATTAGTAAACCATACAGTTTTGATAAACTATTTTTAGTCTGTAAACTAGATATCATAAGCTTTTCAATGACATATCTTTTGCTTTTATTTGGACTTGTAAGTGAATTGCATAGATTTTTCTAAGTTTAAACACAAATATGGGCATATGGTACATACGTGAGACCAACAGTAGCAAAACCGAATTATGCGCCATGAAAAGCTCAAAAACTGAAAATAATAATAATAATAATAATAATAATAACTTTATGGTTGTTCGGTAGACATCCTAAGCTTTAACATGAGCTATCATATGTTTAAAATGAATCTCTAAATAATTTTTTAATAAATAACACAAAATTAAATTACAATCTGGTAAACTGTGATTTTACTATAAGATAGTAAGGAAATGTCCATATTAAGATTTTAAACCCTTGAAATTTTAGAAAATAAATTATAAGGATGGAAACTAAATACATTAAGCTTTCCAATGAGTCATCGAGTGTCCAAAATGGAATTATATATAAATTTAAATAAATCTTACAAATTAATATCTCATACCGACAAAACGATTAAACATTAAAAATATGACCTAAAGATAAGTCATAATATATAGACATAAAAAAGTTGATGAAATGAGTTGGTATTAAGTATATGATCAAATAAATGACCTAAGGGTAAATCATAATATATAGAAATAAAAAAGTTGATGAAATGAGTTGGTATTAAGTGTCTAATCAAATAATTGTGAAAAACAACTTTGTAAAATTGAGTCACAAGTTTTTTAATAGGCCAAGACAAAGTAAGCTAGAGGATTACTAAACATACACTAAGAGACAATCTTAACTCAAATTAATGACAATAACTAGTGGAATTAAGCCTTAGAAATATGAAGACAGCTCACTTAAAAGTAGATACTTAGGTAACTCCTTGTCACTAAGGTGATTTAAATTAATTAATTAATTAAAAAATAAATTATTAAATTAATTAATATATAACAAAATATATTATGTTAATAAAGTTAATTAGTGATTAATTAAATTAATTAATTATTTAATTAATTATAGGAGCTTATAAATGATTATTAGTTATGTAAGCAAAATCATTATATTGAATAGCTACATATTTAAAATGCATGATTAATTAGAGATTAATTAATCAATAATTATTAATGATATAACTATTCATTAGTCAATAAAAAATTATGTAATTTATTTATAACTATTCAACTAAATAAAGTAATAATTAAGAAATACCTATTAATTAATTAATTGATTAATCAATTAAATTAATTAAATAATAATTAAAAGAAATTTGTTTAACACTTAATAATTAAAATGAATTAATTATTAAGGTCAGTTATGATGTAAGTAAATTAAGCTCACCTAAAATTACATATATATATATATATATATATATATTTATATATAACCATGATTCGCTATAATCACGAGATATTGTTAAATCAAGATAATTCTCTGAACTTATGGAGTTACAATTCCGGAAGTTTAAGCACATAAGACAAGTAAGTATAAATCTCATATATAGTATGGAACAAAATATTTTCCTTATTGATGTTTTACGTTTTCTATGATTTGCTTTGATGATGTAATGAATATATTAGTTATATGTATTACTTTAATTAAGCATTTGATGTGCATAATTTTTCTTGCACTAATATAATCAATATGTCTCACAGATATTTATATCATAATGATAGATACATAATGATATGTATATATTGTCACAGTTAATAAGAATGAGACTAATGAGATATAGGATTAAGTGTCGTAGCAAACTCCAATTAGTGAGAGGATATGATAAGAACGAAAGTTATAAGTTATGATCTTGGAAGTTATTGGAGGGTCGCTCCCCCAACTCCCAATTGATTGCACGCATATAGGGATGACATAAGGGCCCTTAAATAGATAAGATATATATATATAATAATAATAATAATAATAATAAAGCATAATTGAACACACATAAATCACATATATTTTTTAAAAGTTGATGGATAATTTTTTAATGAAGTAAATATGGATAAAATATTTTATCTTGACCTTAATTTATCATTATATCCTAATTTATATGAGGTTATAATTATAAAATGCATTTGATTAGATATTTTTTTTTATAGTTCTTTCTCTTTTACTAAATAACATGATGAAAAACCTCAATCATTTTCATCACCTAGAGATTTTCTTATCCTTTCTATTTTCCACCCTCTTAAATAAAGTAGACATGATTTCCCTCCGATTGCTTAGCTGTCCAAACTCAAAAAGTCTTGTGCTTGAGCAAAAAAGTCTCGTGTAACTTTAATTGTAAAAAAAAAAAAAGGTCTCATGTAACTTTAATTGTATTAAAACAAAAAAAAAAGGAAAAAAAAAAAAGAAAGAAAGAAGGTAACAGCACATATATAATTAATTGTTGATGTAATAGGATTGACATGGCATCCTCTATTACAACATGATCAAATCTCGTTTAGCTCCGCACTTAATCCAGTACGTAACACTATGCATATACTTTTAGATAAGTTTATGTATTATACATATATATTATACACACACAGCATATGTTATTTATATGCACACACACATTGCTAACTTTTTTTTCAGTGTCTGGGATCCCTCTTAATCTAACCCACCTCATTCTTACCGTTTGAACAAATGCGTACAGTTGATAAACTATCATAATATATATATATATATATATATATGTATGTATGTATATATATATGTATGTATGTATCCGCGAAGACAAGTGCTCCTTTATAAGAGAAATTAAGTGAAGTTTTTGGTGTCCTGCCATTTCCATATGATCTATTAGGACTAGTGTAAATCTATCGGGTTGAGCCAATGTGCTAGTATGATAACCCGGCCTATTCTAATGGTCTGTTTGGAGTAACAATTTACTTCAATTTAGATCATTTCATTTGAATGATCCATCCAAATAAGTATTTGGACATTTAGACATAAATTTAAATGTTTTTACTCAAATATATTATTCTAAATGTTAATATCTAAATGTAAGTTCGGATGACAATTTAAATGTTTTCATTTAAATATTTCCTTCTAAACATTACAATTCAAATGGTATCTTATTGGTGGGATACATTTTTAACCGTTAAATTTTTATTAATTTTTACTTGATTACCCTACTTTTTTGTTTTTGGTATGAAATACCGTACTTTTTAATCTAATATGATTTGAATACAATGTAAAAGCTAAAAATTCTGTCCTGCGGAAGAAACAAACGATAACGTTGTTATTACGGGACGGAATATATAAAAATATAAATGCACTGGTGGGACGCAGTTAACCAATTTTCAGCCCCATTATGGGACCAATTTAGGAATGTCAAACTCAAAGCGCCCACATCAATTCAATCTGGCGTACGTCAAAAGAGAATTGGGGCACAGCTAAACATTCCCCAAAATGGGGGGCTACTACGACATGAATCGGGAATATATACTCATTATATATGCATAGATACATACATATATATATATATATATAGATATCCCCACCTTTAATCCAACAATGTTTGTTTGATCTTCGTGAATCTGTGATCTAATGCAAGTGCATTAGTGACCCTCACGTTCTCTCTTTTTTTTTTCTTTTCTTTTTCTCTCTCATTTTCCTCTCCTGTCGTATATTTCGGATCACCATCCAAAATTTAGTGATCCTCACAGCTAACACGACTTTTTCTCCCTCTATTTTGACCCTTTAAAAAATAATAATAATAAATAAATAAATAAATAAACCTCCATACCACGTATCGTTCTCTCTCTTCTAATAATTTCCTGTGGAGATTTTCAACAAGAATCCACCTCAAAAAAGCTACAAGACAAAACCCAGTTTTCTTCTTCTTCTTTTTTTTTTTTTTTTTTTTTTTGGCTCTTTGTTTCGTTAATTTAAGACAAGTTGTTGCCTTTTTTTCTATCTGGGTCTGTTTCACACGACAAAAAAGTCATCCATCAAGAACATTAATTTTCTTCATCAACTTTATGTTCGTGTCACATTTATAATTAACTGGCATTTTTCCTTTCTGGGTTTGTCCCAAAACTTTGTTAATGTTGATGAGTTGATATATTTATATATAGACATATCTTTTTTGGGGGGTGTTTGGTTATAGAGTAATTCCAAGAAAATGGGGTTTGATCATGAGAAAAAACATAGGGGAGAGACAAGCTGTGACAAGAAAGAAAAGAAAGTAGTGAAAGAAAACCAACAATATTTGGCAGATGATCAAGAGGAGGAGGAATTAGGATATCAGAAGATAGGGAGACAGATGAGCGAAGCTTCTCTCGACGCCGCCACCGATCAAGAAGAAGATGATGATCATGGTAACAATTTACAGTTGGGTCCTCAGTACACTCTCAAAGAACAGCTTGAGAAAGACAAGGTCTGTATTTTTTCTTCTCCAATAATTACTGATTAACGTTAAAAAAAAAAAAAAATTCTTCTTTTTTTTTTTTTTTGACTAAACATAATTTGTTGTTGACCTTTTTTGATGAAGGATGATGAGAGTTTGAGGAGATGGAAGGAACAGCTTCTTGGGAGCGTGGATTTTGACAATGTCGGAGGTACAATATTACTATTTTGATTTTCGAGTTTTTTTTTTTTTTTTTTAAACAATAATTCATATGATGAAAATTATTTTCATGAATTTTCCGCTCTCCAACTCCTATATACAGGACCTGAGTTTTCTTTTTGATTTGTTTTCTTGTTGATGTCATAGAAAATGATGGTGCTTTTTATTTTTTATTTTTTATTTTTTATTGTCTACTCCTGTTTTTTGTTCATATTAATTTTGCATGTTTGTGCACAAGTCGGTAGAAAAGGCTTTGACATTTTTATTCTTTCTTGTCAGCTTTTCATGGTAGGGTATGAAACTTTCGACTTTTTACACTTATACCCATTATGCCCTTGATGGAAACATTTTACATCAACAATCCCTGAGTTTACACGAAAAATTATAGAACCACCCCCTCTGATTGTCAAATATCCAACAGCGAGAAAAGTGTAGCTTTGACTGTTAATATTTTCTAAGGGTGAAATTGCCAGCCCCTTCATGCATAGTTGCATTTAAGGCCTGAAAGTGACTCTTTTACCCTTAATTATTTTGTCAACAAAAATGAGGTTATGCGGGAGATTGTATGATATTTTGGTCATTTTATATTAAGGACATATTTATTTTGCATGAAAAGGAAGGAAAGAAGAAAGCGAAAAGAGAAAGTGAATAGTCATTATCTTTCTCAATTAATCATGTGCTTACTTATAAAATTGAGAATGACAATTTCATGGATCCTACATAATATATATAGAGAATGAAAAGGAGAATGTAAATTATTGCATACGTCTTGATATTGATTCCTTGTCGAAGGGAATAATTATATCAGAAAAAATTAAGTTGGGTGGTACTTTTTAATCACCTAATATAATAGATAGCCCAACTTTTTTTTATTTAAGAAAATGATCGTTTGTTATTTTTCAGATTTAGTCAGTCATTGATTGACTAATGGTCATTCAGTAATTGACTATGAAAATTGGTGTTTGACTAATATCAATCAATGATTGACTATAAAATTTAGTGATTTACGTTATAGTTAATCAGTGATTTACTAAGTTAATCACTGATTGACTATTACGTGATCAATAAATGATTGATCATTTATTGATAATTAGTTAATCATTTAAAAAAATAACTAATTTTTAAAAATTTTGACTATTTATTAAAAAACTTCCTAAAAAAACTATTTAACTATAAATTTCTCATATCAAATGTACTTAATATACTCCAATAAGTTTGTTTATGTTAGACTTTTTGATTGTGTAAAAGGATATTTAATACATTAATAAAATTAATTTTATTAAATTTAGTAAACATTAAAAAGGGTATATGATGATATTCCTTTAGACCGTCGTACAGGCAAAGTTACTTGAAAGAGAATCAATAAGCATCATACTTTACTTTCGGACTGGGATCTTCTGTCCCTTTTGTCTCTGTCTCTCCCTGTCCTTCAAATGGTATTTAGTCACGTCATTGGAAAAAAATAAAAATAGCAAAGTTACATTTCTTTACTATTTAATAAACTTATTATAAGCATAACAAAGTTATTATTAGGAGGTGTCTAAAAATATATATATATATATATATATATATTTTGTCAAGAGTGTGTCTTTACATAGAAAAAGTCAGTGTAGCTCCCGAAAACACCTGGTCATCTGAATTATGGTGCTTCATTGGTTTAGGATTTATGGTTTGTATGTCGTTGATATTAGATCTATATTAGCTTGGCTGTGTATCTAAATTAATCTTAATATATCCAAGCCACAGAAAATATTAATTATAGTTACGTTTACACATGGAAAATTATTCTTGAAAAAAAAAAAAAGAAAGAAAAAGAAACACAAGGAAAACTTGGCAAAACCAAGACTACGAACTTTACTTCATTTTCCATCATTTTGTTTATTTCAATTAATAGAAATGTCATTTTAAGGCAAAATAAATGTGAATTATTAGCTCTCCATGAAATAAACTTCCTCATAAACCTAGCAATGGGGGGCACAGATACTTGCATGCTACTATGTGGCGGTGGGGGAATCAGAAATGTTTTTTTTTTTTTTTTTAGTTTGGATCCAACTGAAATTACTTTTTCAGTTGTTTACCATTTTCTTCTTCTTCTTTCCTCTTTAGTATAGAATTGACTATTTGAGTTGGAATAATTAAATAATAATAAAATATACCCCTTTTAACTACCTTTTTTTAGTTTTGTGCCCACAGTTTTTTTTTTTTTTTTGGTTCATTCTCTCTTAGAATTGTCTTAAGTAGGGAATTAATATTTATTAATTCCCTTCATTAGAGTTGCACTACTCCTCTAATTCTCCCATGAAGTTTGGGCCCATTGCCCAAATGCTCTCATGAAACTTGTAATTTGTTCATTGAGTTGTTTTTTTGTCCTAATTAGGCAAAAAATAAAAAAATATATTGAACGTGCCATGATTTTTGTAAACAAAAGATTGAAGTTCTAAAATCTCAGTTGGAACACATGCCCCAGTCAACTATGTTCTCTTCACCTCTCGCTATGTGAACAATACAATAATAGAGTTAGAGATTCTTTTATTCCTTTTCCTTACCTGGTTAAGTTGCACCTAATTAGAAAATTTTTAATCTTGGGCTAAACATTAAAATCAATTTCATAAGTTAAATAGCACATTTTCATTAGGTGTTACTAGTTCTGTTTCTTCTTACTTTTGCAGCCAACCTAAAGAAACAAACATTTTGAAACTTTTTTCTTTTGTTTTTTTCCCACCTGAATTTAACACTAATTGCAACCATACTAAAAGCCTTATAATTGTATATTTTGCAGAAACTCTTGAACCAGAAGTGAAGATTCTTGAACTGTCAATCCTCTCTCCCGGTAGACCTGACATTGTTCTTCGTGTTCCCGAAGACGGAAACCCCAAGGGCCTATGGTTTACGCTGAAAGAAGGAAGCCGATATAGCCTCAAGTTCTCCTTCAATGTCAGCAACAACATTGTGTCTGGCCTCAAGTACACCAACACTGTTTGGAAAACTGGTCTAAAGGGTAAGCTTAATTTGATCTTGATCACGTATCGAATACTCATTTCGAATCGTTCCTCTTAACTAATAAGAGAGAGCTGTGACTCAGTGGACAGCACAAAAGAGATGATTGGAACTTTCAGTCCTCAGCCTGAGCCTTACACACATGTGATGCCTGAGGAGACCACACCCTCTGGCATGTTTGCTAGAGGCTCGTATTCTGCGCGATCCAAGGTACGTGTAACGTAATGCCAACTAGGTTACCTTCACTTTTGTACAACTACATATTTTAATCTGTCAAACTACTTGAATTTTAGCATGAATAAACGGTTAAAGGTAAAAAGAAACCCAAGTCCCAAATCAAAAATATATTACAACAATAACAGACATATAAAGATATTGGGTCATTCCACTTAACAGGCTGACCTTTTAAGATGGAAGCTCAATTCCTTATCAGTCTCAAATTCATTCTTCCTCTTTCTAACTTTTACATGGTATCAGAGCCAACCAAGCTCAAACGAGTGGCCCGATCCATCCAATATAAGATTGGTGACTCCAAAGAGAGCACCATCTTGTGGGGATGTGTTAAGGGTAAAAAGAAACCCAAGTCCCACAATATCACTCCACTTAACATGTTGATCTTTTAAGATAGAAGCTCAATTCCTTATCAGTCTCAAATTCCTTCTTCCTCTCCCTAACTTTCACATAAACTTCAGGTATTTAGTGAATTTGGTTTCTTGCTATTTGTCAAAATCATTAATTTTTATTTTTATTTTTTATTTTTGTTATTAGCAACTGCTTTTACGAGTTAGTCTTTCAAAATAGAACATAAATTTTCTAAATTTTCAGCTAAAGTATTTAATATGACATAAATTTTAATCAAGAGGTTTGACTTGGAGTATGATCTTAGGCCGTTCTTTTGAAATTTCTTGATGATCGTATTGAACTCCACTGTTTCTAGCTAGTTGGATTGGATTCGCAAGTCGATTTGAGGTCTTTAATTGGACAGTTAAAAAAAAAAAAAATGGGACAGGTGTAGCATTCCTAAAAACGTAATGAGATATGCAGCATTTAGATAAAATTTAGGGGGAAATTTTTTTTTATTATCCCTAATTATGAGGAGATTTAAAATGTTCAATTAATCATATAATAACAATGTATAGTAATTACTTCAGCAGTGAAATTTCATTTGTTGTCTTGAAATCTATATTTCTTATAAATTGATTTTTGCTTGGAAAATTAACAAATTGCCTAAGATTCTTTCATGGATTGTCTGATTGTCTGATATTATGTACTTTTTTATCGTTTGAAAATTATTGAATGTCTTAGCTGGGCCATATATGGTTGTCACATATGATTTCCTTTCATGTAAGTTAAATCTTACCTAACTGAAGATTATAAGGGCATAACAGCATGAAAACCACCAATTATCATCTTTGGACAAGTCTCTCATTATCTTTTAATTTGTCATTTTGCTTGTTAAATGGGACCCCATAAAAAAAAATAAAAATCATTAATTCAAGTTTTGTTGTTTTTCCATCTCTTGCAATGGCCATGGCCCCATATTGTTGAACTCCATAATTATGCTGATACCGTTTTGAATTAATCTAACTTTTCTTGATTTTTGGCTCTTCTTGTGCATTTTTCTCTAAAAGTTCAAATTCAAATTCCAAATTTAAACTTGTGGTACCATACGAACTACTTTAGCCTAGAAGGGCTTGTTTGGTTACAGTGGTTACTTGGTAAGAAGGAAAATTGTGTGAGAGATTTCAGATCGTAATTTGGAGTGATCCTTGTCTAAATTAGATACCTTTTTTTCCGTCCTATTTTCTTTCCCTGCTCCTACCAAATACAGCCTTGAGCGAAATTCTTACATTTTTGCGGTTGAAGCAAATAGCAACGATTTTATCACTATATCGTACATTTTCTCATTCTTCTCTTTCGCTCTTTCGCAGTTCCTTGACGACGATAACAAGTGCTACTTGGAAATCAACTACACTTTTGATATCCGAAAGGGGTGGGCTACTCCCTAAACAAGGCGGGAAAAAAATTAAGCAGCCAAACGAGTAATTAAGGATTTTCTCTCTCTCAATGTTGTGTTGCAATTGGGGTTTCAAAGAGTTTCTACATCAATCATATACCTAGTGATTAATTATATTTTCCATAGATTGTTAACTACTAGAATTTTTTTCTATGCCCGTGGTTGATTTTTCATAACTTGGAGTGTAAGAAAAGAAAAAAGATCATATACAGCGAGTAAATTCATTGGTAACTATATCTTCAATAAACGAGAAGCTTTTAGCCTGTCTATTCAATATATATATATATATATATATTTATGTTTATTGCATTTATATATATATATATATATATATATATCTGCATGTAGTAAATTTCCAAGTCCTGTATAGGACAGGCAAGTTCTTTACCAGCATAGTTGTGGTTTGGAAAGCACTGGCGGTATTGTAATATGAATTATTATTGGATTTGAATTTTCTTCTTTAATTTTCTTTGCTTCTTTAGCCTCCTTAAGTTAAAACTAATTGTTGATATAAATTTTTACTTAAAAAAAAGAGTGAGAGAGAGTACTAAATGAGACAGCAGATCTGGACTCCATATATAACTCTTGTTAATTATTAACAAAATATGGTGGCACGTTTCCATCTTTGTAATGAAAGAGTTTGAAGACATGAATCTGTTTTCAAAAGGAATTGAAAATGAATTTGGACTAATCCTGATTTAAGGAAAAAAAATATTATATATACATATATATATATATGGTCATTCATTTTTGTTCAAACAAGTGCATTTGATATCCCATTTGTTTCAATCATGTTATGTATGTATTCAAAAAAAATAATCCCGCTATAGTTTCAAGCAAATAATATATAAGAATAAAATCATATTATAATCCCAACATATAGATTGGAATTTCAATATTGATCGAACTTTTTCACTTCGCAAGATTTGCATTTTGTGTTGACAACATTGTTGTCCTGGATCCAAATTCTTCAGCACACCATTAAATAAATGAAAAATTGAAGGACAAAATGCCAATTATGCTTGTGTACTAAGTTTCTTTTCTTTTTTTTTTCTTTTTTCTTTTTCCCCTCCTTTTTCTTTATTTTGTTGCTTTTTAGAATTGTCTTCCTCATGTTAGGGTGTTATAGTCAAGTCTCCTATTATATCAGGCAGATATTGACAAATTAGTATTTTTTTTTATACCCCTTGTGAATTGCAAGTTTGTTGGGAAAAAGAATAATGGTCAGGAATTGTAGTAAATCAAAGATTCAGTGGCAATATTTATAAATTAAAATGAAAATTGTGGGTACTGCGGAAAAGCAATATATTCTAGAAAATGCTTGGCAGATTGCCATATATACCTTCAACATGCAAAAATAATATATTAGGTAGCCCTCCTTTCATTAAGTTCATGAACTACTAACCACTCGTGAGAAGCTTCTATGTGAGGCACATTGCTTTCTTTCCCAAATACGTGTTAGTTCAAATATTTCTCCCTCTTTTTTTCTAAAGAGAATTTAATCATATAAAAACTAACAGTGATCTATCTAGATAATTTCTAAAATGAATTATATACTTATTTTTTATAATACAACGAGAACTGTCTCGAATAAATATCTTATTAAAAAGAACGAGAAATTTTACCACCCTATCAAATAACAGATGATCGGTTCAAATTTTCTCCTACTCAAGGAGAAACAAAAAGTAATCAATAAATAGCTCATTTTGGATTTTCTATATATAAATACATATGCCCAATAACAAGCCCCACAAATTGATCCTTAAATTAGTGTGTTGTGTGCAATTCAAAGATGCCAGTGTGGAGTGCAAATGCCACAAGAAAAACCTCTAGACATTGGTTTTCGTTCCATTCATGTGCCTTTTTACCAATTTTTGTCATGCTAACCAAACTTGAAGTAGCAGCAACCATAATTACACCTCAAGAAAGTGCTCCAAATTCACACACACACACACACAAAAAAAAAAAAAAAAAAAAAATAGGCTAAAAAATTCCCAACAACTACAAGCAACCCTTTTCTAAGAGAATTCTAAAGTAGGAAAGACAATATGGTTCAAAACCCACCATTAAAATGACTCTCAATAAATAAAATCAAACAAGAATCAGTTTGATAGGCCTACTCCACCTGTTCCAAAGCAGCTGAGAGTAACATCCCATCCTCCTATAAGACTATCCCTTAGCTTCAAGTAAAGATAATGTTAGCAAAACATCTTTTTTTTTTCCCTTTTTTTTTTTTCCTTTTTTTTTTTTCTCCTCTTTTTGGCTAAATACATAGGAAAGGAGTGAAAAGACAACAGATGATTTGCTGTTGGATTGTCGTTTAAGATCGTTAATTAGTGAATTAAAACAAAGTTTTAAGTTAATTGAATGAGGATCATGTGTTGAAAGATCAATTATTGGTTAGATTAACAGAATTTGCCAAAAGTACCTTCCCTGGATGCCCACAGACAAATCCTGACCTCCCTAAGTCAAAGTTAAATAATCAAATTGATTAACAAATGACCTGATTTGACTGCAAATCCCAATTACCTTCACATGCCTATCAGGATCCCAACACAAATGGGGTTTGCTCATCCCCATGCATCAAGTATCTTTGCTACTTTGTTTTGCAGTTTTCTGCCTCAAAATTCATATATTTGTTGTGTTTACACTGTTTAGATTGTATTATAATCGTATCAAGTTTGAAATTCTTGTACATTTGTGTTTATACTTTTGCAAACACTATGTCTCCGTTTGGTGTTACAATTAGAGTTGAAATTTTTAAGTTAGAGTTGATTAATTTTTTAAAAACTAATTATAATTTTTTTTGACTTTTCAGAAAAAAAATAAAAACTGAGATGAAAAATTTAAGTTCGAGTTGAATCACCAAACGGAACATATGTTTACATTTGCGCAAAATGTTTTTAGGAATGCTAAACTTGTTTAAGAAAACTATAATAATTTAACATATTTGATGAAAATCCAACCGTTAAAAACAATATCTTAAGGTATTTTTAAATACTACAACTCTCAATCTTTTTTTTTTTTTTGTACCAAATTTTTTACTATTTCAGAGTTTCCAGACTACCTTATTGTTGGATTCCCAAAAAAAATTTAAAAAATAGTGACAATATTAAAGGGTCAAAACTTTGACAAAATTAGCAAAAGAAAAAAAAAGGATTGATTTTTATTTCACATGGAGAGAAACAACTTGGTGATTATAAACTTATAATAGCAAATAAAAAATAATAAAAAGAACATGATTTAGTGGTGTGCATGATTATTTTTGGCAATTTACCAAATATATATATATATATATGATTCTTTTAGGCAAAAAAAAAAAAAAAAAAAAAATAGTGGCATACATGATTCTTTAGTACGTCATGAGATTAGTAATAATCAAAAGATTCAAATAAACTATCAAAAAAATTCAAACACCCCTAATTAATTTATTTTTTTTAAAGTAAACCCCAATTAATTATAGTTAGCAAATATCTTTCTCCACTTATTAAATTAATTATATGCCATGTGATGATTTTCCAAAATGCCGAAATGGGGACATAATACAGTATGGCAACGTGCTTTCATCGCCTGTTTCCTTTGTTCTTAAAAATATTAAAAAAAAAAAAAGAGTATAAATTACTAACTTGATCCTTGAACTTTTAAATTTGTATAACTTTGATCCCTGAATTTTTTTTAATTGGAATGTCCCTAAACTTTTAAAACATTTCTACAATAGTCATTTATATTAATTTTTAGACGGAATACATAAGTTAACATTACTTTTTGACCAAATTACTAATCTATTCTGTTGAAAAATTAACAAAAATAGCTATTGTAGCAATATTTTAATAGTTTATGGGCATTCTCTTTCGTAACTGAAATGATTATAAATTATTAAAACGTTGCTACAGTAGTTTTTTTAGTTAATTTTTTTATGAAATCCGAAGTTAGCGTTACTTTTTGACCAAATTATTAACAGATTTCATTCAAAAATTAATGAAAAAGACTTTTGTAACAACATTTTAAAATTTTAGAGATGTTTCAATTATAAAAAAATTCGGAAACTAAAGTTACATAATATTAAGAGTTTAGAAATTAAACGAGTAATTTACTTAAAAAGAAAAATACTTTCTGTTTGTGTTTTTTCGTCGGCAAAAAAAAAAAGTACACGCGAAAACGATGTCGTTGTTGATGCGGTGAGCCGATTCTGCTAACGTGAGCGGCGGGGTGCGCAGGTTAAGGGGGAATAATTGGGTACAGTTGTCAAAGGGCTGTGGGAGCAACCACCGCCGGACAGCGGAACTCTCGTTGGCGCAAAATCTCGTGGTGGCCCCATAATGAGGTTATCGTCTAATTATCACGATTTTTTCAAGTTTGAACCGATTAAAACTCGCGATATACTTTCTCAAAGTCCCTACTGTACTCTTATTTTTCTCACGTTTTTTGCATTAACAATAAAACAAATTACTAGTAAAATTCTTTTCTTTTGTTCAAGAAAAAAAAAAACAACAAAAAGAAGGAGAAATTCCGACATATGAATGAATTTGGTGAGCTGTTTTAAATGGAAATGAGTCGATTTGCCATTTTGATTAGTTTTTTTTCTTTTTACTTTTTTTTAACATTAAAAGATTAAACTATATTCTACAATTTAATATTTAAAAATAAACCTATTTCTGATATACCAACAAGATAAATGTATCATCACTTCACTGCTATGTTTGTTGCTCATTGTCAATTAAATGCATACATGATTATTAAAACAATTCTAATTATATATTGTTCTTTTTTTCTAGTTTCGTGTGTCTTTTTTCAAATTAAACGATTAAAAAAAAGTATGTGTATTTTAAAAAGTCTTTTATATTACATTTTATTCTAGATAAATGGAGCCTTAAAATTGTTTTTATTACTTGACAGTATATCAGTCTCCATCACAGCCCCTCATGACTTTTTACTTATTAGTACTCTGGACTTTTCTTTTATTATTATTTATTATTAATCGTGACTTCTTTTAATAGGCCACCCGTGCATGATCGGCCTCTAGAATTTTACTATTTTTTTTATTTTTTTAAATAATTAATTGATTTTTTATTTTATTTTTTTTTTTCAGAGGATTTGAGATTTGATGTATCCTTCAAGTAAATATTTTCCCCCCATCTCTCACATCTCTCATTCAAAATTTGTTGCAATTAATGTTATAGAGCTAGTAGAAAATAGAGAAAAGAGAGAGGACTAAAGGAAGTAGGTTGGCCGGCTACAGGCTCGTTTTTGGACATGTCGTCGCCCTCGGATTCTAAAATTTGGTCTCCAAACTTGTTTCCCATCTATTTGTGGTGGTGGGAGGGGTGAGATTGATAGGGTGAAGATAAGTGGCCATTGGTTTGGAGTATTGGCCGTTTCGGTCGGTTAGTTTTTATCGATACTAAAGGTTTCCTGATTTTGAAAGACGATTTTTCTATCGATTATAGAGATATTTTATTAAATAGTCATGTGTATACTTAATTATTCGTGTATCTATTTGATTTTCTTTCTTTTTTTTTTAACACGGTATACGTTTATTTTCCTTGAGTGTTTCATTCAAATTTACAGATAAAACCTATTTGTCTATTGAAAGTGTGGTTTTCCTGTAATTTGAAGTCGTACGAGTATTAGCGTTCATACTTTCTTAGTTTGAAATACTATCCTCCCACGAATTAATAAATAAATAAATAAAGCTAGTGGATGATAATCACTTGCCTAATTTATTACTCATTAGCTCCCATAAGTGCATCCTAAAAGTTTTTTTTTTTTTTTAAACAATATGGGGGATCGAACTTGGAAGTTGTACCCTTCCAATTTCAAGTTTAATTCCACTTTGACAAAGTGATTATTTAAAGCATTATAGAAAGAAGTTCTGCAACATGTTAACCGGAAAATAAAATAAAATAAAATAAAATAAAATAAAATCCTGTATGAAATAATAAGTTCGTGTACCATATAGTATATCATTATTAAAAAATAATAATTTGAAAGGCATTATATAGCGTATTTTCCTGTTGAGGTAGACTTGAACCGAAAAAAAAAAATCTTGGCAAATGATAAGTTAAATCGTAAGGTTGTTTATTTTACATGAAAGAGAAAATGAGGAAAAAAAGGAGTCATTGTATTTTCTTATGTAATCGTATGTTCTCTTACAAAACCATTGATATAAATTTAGTAGTGATTACTGGTTTAAGAGAATAAATGTCCAATTTCTTTTCATATTATATTTTAACTAAGGTCACTTGTTATAATTTGATGATCGTTAATTATAACAGGACATTTTAATAACTATATTGGTAAGATTCTTATTCCAAAATTTAGTAATCGAATCCAGAAAAAGAGTTACCTAAACAAAATCCAGAAAAATCGTGAGATTGTTTTCTTTTTAATTTTCTTGAAACAGTCAAGTAAATAATAAACTCCATTAACTTTTTCTATTATAAACTTCTTTATTGTGTGATAGACATGTCCTCAACTCTTGACCAATATTAAAGCCTCAACTTTGTTCCAATTTTCCTTTAAAATCTTCTTCACATTTGCTTCGATATAATTTAGAAATAGAGGATATAATCGCTATACTCATTACCTTTTATGCATTTTATTCTTATGCTGGAGGATATAATCATAATGTAACGTTCCTCTTATACTGATGATCCTCTTGTCAATATTTTCACCACATATTTTTAGTATTTTTATTATAATAATAGAGGTGGTTTTTCCACCGTTTGAGTTTGTTTTTGATCCGTCAGATTTAGATTTTGGCGAGTTATAAGTTCCGCTAACTATAAGTCTTAGCATAGGTGTTTGTGGCCTTGGTGCTACATGTTACATGCTCTCAATGGATTGAAAGCTTTCATCGATTGTAGTAGTTTCAAAAAGAGTCTTATGTGTACTCAAATTGATGTGTCGAGGAATTTTCCTGATATCAAGTCTCCTTTTGCATCGTTTTCCCTATGCTTTATCAAATTTTACTGATGAAACATGTTTTTATCAAGCGCTTTGTATTGTGTACCACAAAGTTAATCCACATTATGTTTGGTGTATGTAAGATCTTTTTGTTAAATGAATTTTATCTTGAAAAAAAAAAAAAAAAATGTAACATTATGGTCATTTTTGCCATCCACTTCACCTCCCCTATCATTATGAGCTTATCCGTATAATAACAAAGTATTTTTATCTTCTTGGAAAGCACATTACAAGTGCAAATACGCACCACAAAATGCTTTTTGGTTTTTCACAAGAGGAAATTCCATCCTTTTTTTTTTTTTTGGCCAAATTCCATTATTTAGATTATAAAAGGGCATTTTCTCTTTCCTTTTTTTTTTTTTGTGTGATAATTTACGTTTTTATAATAACTTGATTTAGGAATTTCGATTATGTTTCTTTAATCTTTGGGCTTGATAGTTCCACTTTCCTTTTTGCATTTAAAATTTTCCTTTTTTTGAAGGATTTTTCATTTTATTTTTTTTTACCCTGTTTAGGTCATTTTATGTTTTTCCCTATAAATAAAGACACACTCTTATAACGAAAATCAAATGATGTTGAATGAAAATTTGTGTATTCACTTGTTATCCAATCGCTAGTATTCTTAGTGAATCAACAACTTTGAAGCGTTTTTTTTTCTTTCTAGTATTTCGTGGAAATCAACGGGTAAATTGATATAACCTTTAATTTTATTGTTTTTATTATTTTAATTTTTCTAACATACGTTCCTGTTACATCATATTTATCTAACAAAATTTGGTGTCGAGACATTAATTTAAATTTTAAAGTACACCAGAGATATTCTTATGATAGTATGTCATAATAATTTGAACACAAGATTTATTATAAAAACGAATAGTCTTACCACCTTATTAATAAGAAATGGTAAATGATTTTAATTTGTCTATATAAAAAATAGGATGCTTTGTTGCTACGAGAAAATTTACAGAGACTTACAAATGATTCTCCTCAGTTCTTTATTTGGAGGGTTTGAATTAAGTTTAAACTTTTTCTCCAAAATATTTTCTCTCGTAAAATATACTAAAAACCGATTCAAACACTCTAAGCATGTGACCCCAATAATTTGCATAGCTTTTCCTTTTATGGGGCTAGTGGACCTTGCCTACCCCAAGTTAATTATCTGTCAAATTTTTTTTACCAAATCAAAAGCCAAAACCGACTATGCGGAAAAACATTTCATTAGACGAGAATTTCAAATGAGAAAATAAGTATATATACGAGTGAGATAATAATTTGATATATTGATAATGTGGGGTGGAGTGCAAGGTTGGTCGACGAGCGATATTTTTAAACAAATAATAATAAGTTACAAGCGACTCTGAAAGCCCACCCTACACCAGTACACCCAAACAAGTCCCTTCTTTGCACTTTGAACACACTCGGCTTTATCTGATTTTTTGCACCACCCGCCTACTACTCTCTTTTTTATTTATTATCACCCCCAGTCAATCATTTTCTTTACATCCACACCCCCCAACAAGTTGGTTTTGTTTTTTTCTCTCTTTAATAAGTCCACCTTTTATATATTCTCTCCCCATTTTGCATTCAGCATTTGCATTTGCATTCTTCACTGCCATATTCTCTCTGAGTTCCTCTGTCTCTAAGGTGGGTTTCCTTCTCTGCTCTTCATTGCCTTACATTTTGTCTTTTGGCTACCATTTTTACACTTATACTGTTCTTTCCCCCCCCCCCCCCCCCCTCTTATTTTCTGTTGTGTGCCAAAGATCTAGATCTGTTTCTCTTTCCTCTGTTTGCTGTGCATTATGTGGTTATGAGCATTTGGTGAAGAGTACAAAGTGTTTTTGTTGAAATTCCATTTTGAAATTTGGCTTTTTTAATGCCAAAGTTTTGAGTTTCTGGGGAATTAGTGAGTTGGGTCTCTAATAGAACAGTCCAAACTAGTATGAACTGAACCACAGCTTAAGCATCTCTGCATCACATTTCGAACTTTGACGTTTTCTTCGCCATCCGTTAGATCTGCATACCAGTGATTCCTTGTCAATGTTCACTTTGACCAAGATCTGGTTTTTCAGTCAGCCATTTGGGTTTATTGAGAAAGACTGCAAAGGATTTTTCTACTTGTCATTTTTTGTTACACTTCAGATCTAAGTTTCCTCATTCTAATTCTGTGCTTTGTAGGAATTTGGAGAGCCCGGAAGTCGATTTTAACAAAAATCTGTGTCGATAAAAATGGCATCCAAGTTTGTTTTCATTGCCAGCACCATGTTGGTGATTCTGTCTTCCACGGCATTTGCCCAAAAAACCGCTTCACCGCCTTCGCTAAGCCCGACTCCAGCACCAGCACCAGCACCGGACTACGTTAACCTCACCGACTTACTCAGCGTGGCCGGTCCATTCCACACTTACCTTGGCTACCTTGTGTCCACCAAAGTCATTGATACCTTGCAAAACCAAGCCAACAACACTGAGGAAGGTGTCACAATCTTTGTCCCGAAAGACAAAGCCTTCGCGGACCAGAAGAAGCCCTCTCTCGCCAATCTCACAAACGACCAGCTCAAACAGGTCTTGCTTTTCCATGCCTTGCCACACTACTACAGCCTCGCTGAGTTCACCAACCTCAGCAAGAGCAGCCCCATCAGCACCATGGCCGGCGGGCAATACACCTTGAACTTCACCGATGATTCGGGGACCGTTCACATCAGCACGGGCTGGAGCCACACAACGGTCAGCAGCAGCGTGCACTCCACTGACCCTGTTGCAGTTTACCAAGTTAATGAGGTCTTACTACCCGAGGCCATCTTCGGTACCGACATCCCTCCTACCCCGGCACCCGCTCCCGCCCCCGACATTGCCCCGGTCGCCGATGGCCCAACAGCTGATGACAACAAGGCCAAGTCTCCAACATCTACTTTGTCAGGGAAGTCTGCTTCTTTCAGGATCAGCAGCTGGGGAATTTGGAGTCAGTTGGCCTTGGCAGTCTCAGGTGGGTTGGCCTTGATGTTCTTGTGAAATGTGGTGTGAAAGGAACTGGGAATTTCATGATGAGATCTTTTTAACTTATCTTTCAAGAGGGTATATTTGGATTTTATTCGAATTTGCTTCTTTTTTTTTTTGTTTAAATTTGGAACACCCATTTTTTTATGAACATATCTGCTATTATTGAATTTTATGATGTATGATGAGGATGTGGGAGATCTTCTGCTATGGAAGACAGCATTTTGTTTGATCTATATATATATATATATATATATATTTGTCATATAGAAAAATTATCATTTGTGTTGTTTACATTATACAATACGTATTCAACTTCCATATTATTCGAATCCCCGTTTTATTTGGTCTAATGCAACTGGTTTTAGTAAATCAGTCAAATGATGAACTTCATATTTTTCAGTGCGCTGTTATTTGTTTTCCAAGGAAAAATGAATATGTTTGTGACAAACTTTTTAATACTAGAATCACCAAATTATTTAGTAGACTAAGGTAACTACGTTTAAATAGTTGAACTTAATTGGAGAATAAACTAGGTGACTATCCTATTTGTAACAATTTGACTTCGGTACTTATATACCGTGTTCTCAAAAATTTCCCTTACACAAGTTAGGGTAACTCATTAGTGTTTATACTAGCGGGTATTTGGTCGCAAGAAAATACACCCAAGAGGATTTGAATCATGTACATGAAAGGGACAAAACCTCAAGATCCCGGACTCACCTACCCCTCGGGGTTTCCTTGGACCTCGTTGCTACTTTTTGGTTGAGAAGATTCTGACTTCACCAATACTCTTACATGTAGTTATGTGCCCCCACTATGAAAAAGACCTATGGTGCCATTAAAATATTTGAAAAATAAAAAGAAAAAGAAAAAGAAGAAAAAAACTGGTTGCAGTACTCAATTCAAATAGATGTGTCATTGACAATTAAGCATACATAACTCTACCGTGCTTCTTATTGAGGGGTATAGGACCCATCCAGTAAGATTTTCAACGAACATTCATGCTAGCATTTAGAAAACTCCTTTGGTAACGTTCAAAGAGAGTATACTAACGTTGGCCTTCCCCTTTTCAAACTCTCTCTTAACGGAAAAGAAAAAATGGTACTTCCCAAAGCAAACGGGGTCATTTCAAATTCAAATGGTCACCTTGATGAACCTAGTTTGTGAAATGCTTGGCAGTCTTAAATGCCTTAAATGACACAACAGTTTGACTTTAAACCAAATTTTAACAGTTGCACGTGTACATCTTTTAATTCGATATTTTCCATCTGTCCAAACAAGAAGCAAATTAAAAAAAGTTGATCAATTACATTTAAATTATTGTTAACCTCCCAGGAAGTCTGGCAGAGTTACTGTCATTGATGGTATGCCGGTGTAGGAGACATCAAAGAATTGAAAACAATAACTTTCAAGCGATTAATTTTGTAGAAATTGTATGATAAGACAATGGTTTTTACCTATCAAATCATTTTAAAATCATATAAGATTAAAAGAATTTTGAAAATATATTAAAACTTGATAAAAATCTTACAGTTAAAAATTATGTCCATCATATCATGTTTCTTACTTGTGTTGCAGTTACTCTCTTCAGCTATTAATTTCTCATCAGTGAAGAAGAGTCCTTTCCACATCAACAATTTTTGTGGTACAATTGTTGTTAGCGAGTGTCAAAAGCCAATCAGATGAAATTACTAAACTTGTTTGAGAAAGTGTTTTATGTGGCAATTAGCTAATAGCCACTGACTGTGCATGAATTTATGATCATGTCATAACCCGACTTTTAAAATCACTTAAACAACAAGAAACTTGATCGATACATTACTATCAATATTGGTAATCATCGTCACACAATTTTAATCAATTTCAAATCCACCAGTCAACTCTATACTCGCTTGACGCTTATTACGACACAGGATCACACACAGTCTTATATGTCAATCTGTAACTGGCTAAAAAATCAATGGTACTAACCGTTTGTTTGTTGGTGAAGTGTAGTATTTCCCAAGAAAATTTGGGTTTAATAATTAATTGGGATGCTGAGGTGTGACTTATTTTCTCTCGGTTCTAGTTTTAGGGTTTTATAAAGTCGAAAGTTCAGCTAGGTGAGGGAAAATTGCTTATAACTGCCAATTTAGAGAAAAACTTGTGCATGAAACAGAAAAGGGTTGGATAAAAGTTATTCTAAATCCTATAATTCTCCGACTTCAAGAGTGTTAAAAATTCTTCTAGAAGGTATGAGTGGAATAGTGTCCTAAAATGGCATGCATTGTGTGTTAACTCAATTGTTAGTTCAAAACATTCTTGTAATAGTAAATTAAAAAAAAAAGTAATAAAAATAAAAAATTATTCTATGAACGGCTTCACTTCAACAAAAATTTTGGGCCGGCCTTTACCCCAAATCAAAGCCCATTAAAATGATGTGCCAGATTCAGTTAGCTAGCTGATTTTCAGAAATTTCTTGGTTACTCTTTTTTTTATTTATTTTTCTATAAAAAAGGACACAATTGTTGAATAAATATAGACATAATTGGTCTTAGTAAATGCCGAAATCTTAGTAATTTTGGAATACCCATAGGCATTTTTTAGAGTGATTCTCCAACGTAGACATTTAATTGCCATCATCCATGTCAATTCCTTTTGTAAATGCTGGCAAATTATTATTTTTTTTTCAGCAAATTATCTATTCTCAATGAATTTTATAATTATATCTTATGAAAAAAAAATTAGAAAAATTTCTTATATTATGCTGGAATTGACCAAAAAAAAAAAAAAAAAAGAAAAAATTGGATACCATCCACTATTCACCTCTTTTTTTTTTTTTTGCGTCTTTTTGTCGTTTGTTTATAATTTTTGTTTTATCTTCCAGCAAAAATATATGTTTGACTTCCCCCTTGGATATTAACTTTTACACTCGAATTTTGGAACAAACGCTTCCACATTGGTTAAAAAACAAAAACAAAACAAAACAAATAAAATAGAAAGAAAGAAAGAAAGAAAAAATCTTCATAATGAAAGGAACTCGTTAGCTTGGGTTGGGCTCTAGTTAACAAGCCCAGGCCTGTCAGCACTTCAGATTTGCTCGGGCCACCAGCCCACAGACCACGCTGGTGGCCCATAAGTAATTTTTTTTAATAGAGAAATTACAGTAAAATATGTCATTTTCTAAAAATGCTTAAAGTAAATAGCATATTTTAAAAATTTTGAGGTACATACTAATCATAAATATTATATTTATGTAAATATTTTATTTATAAGAATAATTTAAGAAAATTTTACCACAAATAATGCTTCATAAATACGATGTTTACCATCAACATGTTATTTACCATCATCCAAAAAGTTTTCTATTAATTCTTTTTTTATTACTAGAGGTTTTTGTCTATTTCCTTCCTTCTCCCCTTTTTTTTTTTTTGTCGGAGTCTTTGAATAGGAAAGCATGGCAAGTGGAATTGAATTATATATAAATATATTGAAATATTAATAAAATAAAATATTACGTAATTATTATTATAATTATTTTCAGGAATTTTCGTACATATTTACTTAATAATTGTCTTAGTTTTTTATATTTGTCAAACATTTTAAAATTTTGTCACTATATTTTAACATAATTTTTCTAAGATTATACTACATGCGAAATCAACCTTACTTGTTTGACCACCCCGTAAAGACCACAATCGAATGGTGGTAAAACCTATCAACCTCACGTACGTCAAACTTGCATGCGACATATTTTATCGTTTTGTAATTGAAGGCACCTCCAATTATACTCCGGTACAACAAAAGAGAACAAAATTCTATAAAAACCTTTCAATTTTCCCTCTGGCGTTTTCTTTATTGTCATTAGATTGGGAATCTTTGAGCCTAAACTTCTTCTAATATATGATTTGTCTGTCCAAATTTGGAAAATATTACAAAACTTCGAACATAAATTTTCTTTTTAAATGTAAAAACTTTATGAGGAGGCAAAGAACACTCCAGAAAAACAAGTTTATAAAACTATGCTAGATTTTGGTTTTAGATTATAAATTCTAAAAAAAAAAAAAAGATTTTAATAAATTGCTCTTTTTTTTTTTTGAAGGACTAATAAAGTAGATTTTGGATTGATGTACTGTTTAAGTATTTGTTGTCAATTATGTTGTTAGTCCAAAGTACTGTCGCCAAAAAATAGAAGGTAGTTACTTTTTGTTCCTTCAAAACTATTGTGAGTACCTAAAGTAGAAATTAGGTGTTTGGAACAACTATTGAAGATGCATAATCACTAAAATATACATGCTTTATTCTTATTTAATAAAATTTTTTAGTAGTTTTTATTTCTAACATTAAGGTCAACATTCTTAATTTTTTAGACCAAACTTTTGAAAAAATGCAATTCTGATTTAATTACATTGATTTATATATAAAGCACGTTTATGTAAGAACTCTCCAACACAAATGCCAATACCAATTTTACATTTGGCACGAAAATAGATAGAAATAATAGATTTGATATATTGTTATATTTTGTATTTCAAAACATTATTTTATTTTCCCTCCAAAAAATATATAATTCTATTTTAGATGTTAATCTAGGTTATCATAATTATTAAGTTTTAAAAATAAAAAACATTTACATAATTTAAAAATAATGATATTTTAATTATAAATTAAAAGGTCATTATAACAACCAAGAGCAAGTAAATACCAAAATTAATATATGTTATATGTTGTAACAAATTTGACAACAAATATAGATATGTCAAATTTACTACCAAAAAAAAAAATATATATACTACATCAAATAATATATTTTTCCTATTGAAATATTAAAAATTCAAAATTAACATATCCATTTGGCATTGCATTGTACATGTTCTAACCAAATAGTAGGGATTTTACTTTAATGGAACCCACATCAAATTAATTGCACAAATCGTACGGTAACAATAATCATTTCTTCAATATTATTGCTGAAGAAAAAAGTTATTCCTTTTTCGTGATTGAGTCTGTTTAATTTGTTTTGTATTTTCAGAAAAAAAGCAAAAATCAAAAAGGAATAAAAAGGCTGGCCCTCAAGCATTAGCGAAATTGGACATTTATTTTTATTTTCTTATTTTTATTTTCTTCTATATGCGAATTGATGTGAAATAAAAGTTTGCCTAAGCAAACTGAATGAAATGAAATGAACGAGAGAGAGGACCAGACGTCTACTACTACTCAAGCCACCTCTCTCTCTCTCCTTTCTCTCTCCTCTTCTTTTCTCTTCTCTTCTTTGCCTTCCCCTGGCCCTGCCTATTCGGGGGTGTCCCTATTGCCACCACCCTTTTCTCTCCCTTTTTTTTCTTCGTTTCATTTCACAAAACTCCCATCTCTCTCTCTCTCGGAAATAATGCAAATGCTTTTTTATAATCTGAGCTCTGGCTTCTGATTCTAGAATTCGTAAGGTACATTGGGATTCTCGGTTTCCCTTGTTGTTTTGCTTATTTTGTCCCTTTGCACCGATTTTTTGTTTGATTTTGACCGGTGGGCCAATCTGGAAAACGCGTGTTTTTGGTTTTCCTTTGGTGTGTTCCATTGTTTTTAGATTTGGGTTTTCTTCTGTTTTCTCGTATATGGATCGGTGTATGAGTTTTGGGTTGTTGACCGGTCTTTGGATTTCATTCCAACTTGTGATAGATATTAGATAAAGCTTTTGTGCTATATATATATTATAATCTTGGTTTATATATATTTATATGTACATGTATATTGTTTTCTGGTGTATCAGTTTGAACATTTTTTGAGGCCGTACGAAAGGTGAAGATGTCTGGTTTTGTGGGTGTTCTTGTTTCTGATCCATGGCTGCAGAGCCAATTCACCCAAGTGGAGCTTCGCACCCTCAAATCAAAAGTAAGCTTTATTTTTTTTCTCTCTCTCTTTTCTTTTGTTTTTGTTTTTTTTTGGCGGTGTTTTGGTTATGGAATTTGGTATCTTTAGTTCTCTTCAAATGATAATACTACAGATATTGTTTCAAGAGATTCGGTGACATGTAAAATGTGTTGCATTGGTTATCAAAAGAAAGTTATTTTTTGTGTGTGTGTGTGTGTTTTATGAAATTTGGTATTTGCAGTTATCTTCAAGTGATAATGCTTTATGTGTTATTTGAAGAAATTTTTATTTGTGATGAAATTGCAATCTTTGTGACATGTAAAGTGTGTTGTTGCATTGGTTTTTTTAGTTCCTCTCCGTAAGAACTCAATCTGGTCGTGTCACATGGAGAGATTTGCCACTTCTCTTTGCGAAATTGAAGGCTTTCAGTGAATTGTTCTCAGAGGATGAGATTAAGGCTGTCTTGGAAGAATCGTCTAAGGATATGGGTGAAGAAATCGATTTCGAATCGTTTCTCCGAGTAAGTCTTTGAATGATGTTGCTGTACTCTCTATGTTTTAACAAGATTGTTCTTTGGTGGTAATAGCGGAATTTATGATAACACAACTAGAAAATCAGTGAGTGGTACGTAACTAATAGTCAGGCATTCGCCAATGCCTGACGGCTTTGTTGGAGGAGGAAATTATGGGAATAAACAACTGTTGGAACTTCTAATTGGCAGGCACATTTGAATTTGCAAGGTCGGGTGACAGCAAAATCGGGTGGCTCAAAAAGTTCATCTTCATTTCTTAAAGCAACCACAACAACTGTGCACCATACGATTAATGAATCCGAGAAGGCTTCTTATGTTTCCCATATTAATAGCTACCTGGCAGAAGATCCTTTCTTGAAGAAGTATCTTCCAATAGATCCATCCACAAATGCTTTGTTTGATCTTGTGAAAGATGGCGTTCTTCTCTGGTAGGTGTGCCAGAAACATTTCAAAATTTTGTTGCTACTATTGATCGACATGTTTAAGGTTGTAAATTATTTTACATGCTGTTAGTAATGTTCAAATTAGTTAATGCTTGTAGTTGATTCATGCAGCAAACTTATTAATGTAGCAGTTCCTGGGACTATAGATGAGCGAGCAATTAACACTAAAGCGGTCCTTAATCCATGGGAGAGGAATGAGAATCATACCCTTTGCCTTAATTCTGCAAAAGCTATCGGCTGCACAGTGGTTAATATTGGCACCCAGGACTTGGTTGAGGGAAGAGTAAGTAACCTACTGTCAGCTCTAGTTCGAAATTTGTTTGTTAAATTTATTACTTTTGGATTGATATTTTCTCAACAGTATCTCTAATTGGTGCTTCTTTGTCTACATTTTGCAGCCACATCTTTTACTTGGACTAATTTCTCAAATAATTAAGGTAATTAAATTGGAATTTGTTCTTTTTCATTCTGGAAGTTCTTTCGTAGGCAGATAATCTGTTTATTTAAAGTGGGGTTTATCAAGGAGTTAATATTCGTTCTCTTATCTTTTCTTATGATGGAAATCAGATCCAACTTTTGGCGGACCTCAATCTGAAGAAAACTCCACAACTTGTTGAATTGGTGGATGACAGCAAGGTAATGAAATTTCAATTGTAAATCCTTATGGTTTTGATAATTGGAACGTTAAATAAGTGTTCATTTATTCACTAGAATGTCGTATAACTTCACAGGATGTGGAGGAACTCATGGGTTTACCGCCTGAGAAGCTGTTATTGAAATGGATGAATTTCCATCTTAAGAAGGCTGGATACGAGAAGCAGGTCACAAACTTCTCTTCAGATGTGAAGGTAGGGGGGAATGCATTGATTTACTAGTGGTAGTTCATGTTAACCAAGACTTAAAAGTTGAAACAACGGAACACTAGATGAAAATCACAAGATGTACATGACGAAATAACCAAAAGATGGGCTTTATTCTATCTAAATCTACTGTAAACTATCTACTGGGTTATCAGCTTTAATATAGAAATTTCGGTATCATCATTGTAGTCAAGTTATGACACGGTTATAATTTTGGATCAGATTTTAGTAAGAGTATAAAATAAAATTTACATTTTGATGTGCTGCTTTCATGATTCTGACGTGTTCTGAACCTTATGTATTTACAGGATGGGGAGGCCTATGCCTATCTCCTAAACGCTCTTGCGCCTGAGCACTCAGGTCCTGCTGCCTTGGATAAAAAGGATCCAACAGAAAGAGCAAACATAGTTCTTGAACATGCGGCCAAATTGGATTGCAAAAGATACCTGACTCCTAAGGACATTGTTGAGGGCTCACCAAATCTCAATCTTGCATTTGTGGCACAAATTTTCCAACATAGGTGAGAAATAACAGTCATTTGGTTTACCATAATCTTGGAGAGTTGTTAGTTCATCGTCTGCCCTGGCAGGAATTGATAATATATTTTTTTCCTTTACTTTTTTTTTTTTTTTTGGCAGGAATGGCTTGACTGTGGACACTAAGAAAATGTCCTTTGCTGAGATGATGACTGACGATGCCCAAACTTCTCGGGAAGAGAGATGTTTTAGACTCTGGATAAACAGTCTTGGAACTGCTACCTATGTGAACAATGTGTTTGAGGATGTCAGAAACGGGTAAGGTTTTTGTTTTCTTATCGCCTCTTCATCCGTGTGTTTGGCACCTGGTTGAGACCTGATTTACGAGTGTCCCTATGTTCCTTTATTCATGTAGATGGCTCCTTCTAGAAGTTCTTGATAAAGTTTCACAAGGCTCGGTCAACTGGAAGCAGGCAACAAAGCCCCCCATAAAGATGCCTTTCAGAAAAGTAGAGAACTGCAACCAAGTTATAAAGATTGGAAAAGAATTAAACTTCTCTCTTGTTAATGTAGCTGGGAATGATATTGTGCAAGGAAATAAGAAGCTCATTTTGGGTAAGTTATTGATAGTTATTCGAACATAGGGGATTACACCATTCTTTTCTGAAAGAAATGTTTTAGCTTCATAATGCTTTTTTTTTTTTTTTCTTGTTTGTACGAGAATTAACCGTCTGCCTTTTGTGTCCTCTGCAGCATATTTATGGCAGTTGATGAGGTTTTCTATGCTCCAACTCTTGAGGAATTTGAGATCTCACTCCCAAGGTAAGAAGGGGAAAGAGATTACTGATGCCGATATTCTAAATTGGGCAAACAGCAAAGTGAAGAAAGTGGGTAGAACTTCCCAAATGGAGAGCTTCAGGGTAAAAAGTGAACAATGGCCTTGCATAACAATCAGTTTCAAACCAGAATTTGGTTTTCTTACTCTTTTTTTTTTAAATTTAATTTCAACCTTGTGTTTAGGATAAAAAACTTTCGAGTGGGATCTTCTTCCTCGAGCTTCTTAGTGCTGTTGAGCCAAGGGTGGTAAACTGGAGTGTTGTCACCAAGGGAGAAACCGGTAAAGTTTCAATAACAATCAACTGCTCTCTGTTACAAGGAGATTAGCTGAACAGTATATTATACTTTTGGATGGATTATAAAGTAATATTATAATAAAGGAGTGCATCAAACCATCACCGTTTCGGTGTCTGAAATAGATATGTTGTTACTAAGGATATAACATTTACACTATGTTGAAAGTTTCTTCGTTTATTAACTCGCAGATGAAGACAAGAAATTGAATGCAACATATATAATCAGTGTTGCTCGGAAGCTTGGCTGCTCCATTTTCTTGTTACCCGAGGATATTATAGAGGTAAAGCTTATTTTTCTGAACATGGATCTTAGAACTGTAGTAATATTTACTCTTTCGTTTTCGTGTGATGAAAGGATCAGCTATTACTTGAAATAGAGATGTATTCTTTGGTGTCTCATTTTGATGTTTCTAACTTGGTCTAGATTACGAGCTAAGCCGACCTTGTTCATTTCAGCGAATTGTAATTTACGTTCTTTACTTGTTCATGGATGACTTTGTTTAACATCCAAAATCTACGTTCATGTGCATCTTTACCACAGGTAAACCAGAAGATGATTCTCATTTTGACGGCAAGCATTATGTACTGGAGCCTGCAGCAACAAGCAACCGAAGCGGAGAACACTCCTGGTGAGTCCCATGCAGCTTCTGTTAGCAGTGAAAGCGAAACAATTCTGTCAAACGAAGTGTCTAATTTGTCCGTGGACGATGCTGCTGCTCCCGACGCTGCTCCATCCCCACAGATTGGAAATGAGCAATCCTCTGAAAAGGCTGAAAATGAGGAACCACCCTCTCAAAATGTTGAGAATGAAGAACACTCTACAAATGCTGAAGGAAAAGACAGGTGAAGATAAAGACTGACTGAAAAGTACATCTTTATAAATTTTTTCTATTTTTTTTCCGTTATAAAAAAAAAAAAAGAATCTAGAGGTGATTTTATTGCAGTTAGCAGATAGCTTACTTGCTCTCGGCGGACGAGAGTGCTAATCCTTTGTGCTTGTGAACCACAGGAGGGGAAAAAAAAAGGGGGGGGGGCTCTTGTAAATTTTGATTAGATTTTACATTCCTAGGTATATTCTTTAAAAGGAAATTACATTAATTTTTGCTGAATAATATGAAGGGCAGCAGAAAGCATTATTTGTTTAAGTTGAAAATTGACAAAATCATTCCAGTTTTTCTGCTTTTGCACTATGACTATCACCCAACGAATTTCAAGCATCATAGTTCATTTAATCCACTGATTATGTCATCAAAGGTAAAATGTGTATTTAACCAAATGTCTTATGGAAGTCAAATACCAACCCGTCATTTTGTGAGGTGATTAGGCTGCTCGTTCCTCTCAACGGGATCTTGAGTTCAAGTAAGTCCCGCAATACAAAATCGAGTATATATACAATTCACTTCGTTAGGATCTTTATGCCATATGAGTTGCACTATCTCCGCGGGATTATCTCAAGTCACTGCCTTCTAACCCTAAAACCCTTTTTCCTTTAGAAAAAATGGAAAAAAAAAAAAATTGAAATAATCAAAGGAAGTTTATTGTAGGAAGAGTTAGACACGCATTATATAAAATAAAAAATGGAATGCAATTATTGGATGCTCGAGTAACTGAAGTTACAAAAACCCAACTTAAGCACTCAGAGACCACGCTATTCTATTTTCCTACCACAGTCTCAACTAGGCCACAAAAGCTCGTGTTCTGTTTATACATTTGGAAAATAACAAAATTGTTTACAAAACTAAATTTAGTATCATTCCTCGTTTGGTATGAAGGCAGCTGCTGAATGGAATCCTGTTGTTATTGGGTCATCCTGAATCTCATCGGTTAAATTTTCATCAGATTTTTCCTGCTCCGCAACAACCATAAGCATCTCAAGGCGTTTATCAAAGAGTAATGCACTCTCATCTCTCTTGTCAAGCTCAGCAGCTTCAGCTTCAAGCCACTTCTCTCGCAAGTCATCAAGCAGATTGCCTTGGTCTGCATTGACTTCAGCTCCTGGAGCACTCGGAATGGTTGTGCGAAGCGAGTTGTCTCCAGAGGGTGGTGGTAGTGTCAACAGCATCGCTCGAAACTCACGAGTTTCAGCAAATGTCTCAAAGTTGCAAGCCATCACGTCTAGACAATACTCCCGTATCTTAAGAACTCCGTACCTAAATATCAAGAGGTAATGATACTCGCTGGGTATTTCTTATGCAGCTAAATCAGCATAGTCATGATTATAAAGGTAACCGAGAACTTCGGATCAAGACCGGAACTTTTTGAGGAAAGAAAAACCGGCCAGTTTACTCATACTTCACAGAGAAAAAAATGCCATTCAAGAATTCAGGAACTTCTAATTTACGACTTGGTGGTACATTTGTACCACAGCAGCATATGATCGGTATATAAAACTTCTTTGCACGCAGACACAAGAATGCATGCTTAGATTAGTTGGCAGAGTTGTAACAAATAAGAAATATAAAACGAACTAATAAGAAATTTCAGAGTATCTTACATGTCTGATAATATCAACCAATGGCATAGTTCTGCGGGCGAAACCGTTTCCAGGTGTGGCAGTAGCACATCAGCTACAGCACGCTTAAGAGGAAATAACAAATATCTAGAAGCAGCATCGAACATTTCCTCCACCTGTTCAATTATTACAATGGCAACTCCATTAGAAAATAATATGAATTAAGACTATGACAACAGCTTTAAATGAGATCTAAAATACCTGCTCAGGGTCTATATCTTTCAAACCATCAGTGTACCTGTATAAACCAAGGAGTCGCAAAATCAATCGGAATAAATTTTTGTAGAAACTAAAACAATATTCATACAAATTGTGTTATTGTTGTAGTAGTAGTTGTTGTTATCATTACTATTCTTGGATAATGATATGAACTCTTGTTCAATCATTCAAGAAGAGATTATGGTTAATCATAAGTAGAGGGCAAACAGGATTAAGCAGGAAACATGAGGTTATCCTAATACCCGAAATTCTGATTAAGCAGAATTTTGAAACGTTTTTTGTATGCCAAAGAATTACTTTGACTTTCCAATTTATAAGAAAATAGCACACTTACATAAACTCGATCAATTTCTCAAATGCTTCCATGCTCAAATCACGTTCCTCAATACATGGAAGGGTATCGACGGGTACCCCATCTTTTCCTTCATGAAAATCCTTCATCCGTGATAACCTTGCTTTAAAGTATTCTGACCTTGATGCTAAAACCACTTGATGGCATCGGAAAATCCTTTTATCAATTTTAATGCAAGCATCAGCTAGATCATCTTCAACATTACTTATATGCATTCTATCAGTATCAGATATTAATCCTTCAACACTATTGTCTAATTTATTTTCCAAGGTTGAATTGGCAAGGGAAATTTGGAGTATGCGATGCAAGGAACTAGGAAGACGGTCTTCTTCAGGAAGGGACAAACCCTGTAAAATGAACCGTTTCTGAGAGTTGTCTGCATCTCTTAATGCTTTGTAATCAGCATATCTTTGATGAATCAATTCTTTCTCGACAACCTTTTGCAAAGATTCACATCTACATACTTTGCAGATTCTCACCAGATCCTCCATATCATCTACTGCAATCTCTAGTCTGTCAGAGTAAAAGAAATGGATAAGGCTATAAAGGGCAGGATATGACAACTTTTCCTTTGCGAATCTTACTTCTTTACGGTCTTTCCAATCGGTCTCAAACTTTCTCTTAAAGAATGGTGATCGCACACTCAAAATCACCCTGTGAGCTTCAACAGGTCTACCTTGAACGAGGAAAACAACGTCTGGTGGGAAGTAGCTGGAATTGGAAGCCAAACTCGATGAAGGACCTACCCATAACATTCCATGTCAAGCACCACATATGTACGTGTGACTTCAAAAGAAAAATGTGTAAGAGATAACATGCTGAGTGCCAACATAAATTCTCATTTCAGTTTAAGCTACAAATATGCACAAAGTTATTGAAATGTATGCACAAAGCACACCTTGAAGCTGTAACATTCGCCCGCCTATTTCCTAACTAACATTATGGGAGCGTTTGCCACCCACGAGGAGATAGTACTCTGACCAGATGTTAATGTTAAACTTAGTAGAAAAGGATTCAATCCTTCTCTCCAATCAATCTTTACCGTCCATTAGATGTAAAGTTTCACGGAACACCGCAACAAAAATGCCCATCATCCGAATACTAACCGATATCACTAAAGTAGTTAAATATATGAGCTAGGAATCATCACCCTTCACCACAACACTGAAATTCTCATACGCATTACTACATCCAGTTAACAAAACCAAGCATCAAACAATCATTTCTACAGAAAATCTCGGTGCCGATTTGAAATCAATTTATAGAGCATCTAATACACTTACACAAGAAGTTCTAGCACAAGCATCAGTCAAGTAGTACAAAAATGATTGGCACAAAAGTCAATACATTTTAGACAACAATCTCAGTCTTCTTGCCTACTTCTGAAAATTGCTGTTGTAGTCTATCGAATTCTGTGTCAATCACTTTCGAATTATTTTCCGAATAAGCTGTGCTAAACATAGCTTCTTGTAAAGAAGGAAAAACGCACCTGAAATTTGGAACTGAGCATAATCGGCGAGCTCCAAATACGCCCTATTAGCCCCGCAGCCGAGAAAGGTCTCCCGCAGCGCGGCCTGAAGCGGACCCAAGGGCGGTGGCCGGGCCTCGAAGGCCTTGAGAAGCTTGCGGACCTTCAAATTGAGGGCGGCGTAGTGGCAGCGATCGCCGTCGAAGGTGTGCTCGGAGCAAATAGCGCCGTTGGCGAGCAGCATCCGGGCGGCGTCGAGGTGTCCGGCGAGGCAGGCGTAGTAGAGGGCGACGGAGTCCCACTGGTCACGCGCGTTGACGTTGACGCCGGACTCGAGGAGGTAGCGGAGCCGGTTGACATCGCCGGCGCGGGAGGCCTCGAAGACGTCGCCGTTGGGGACCTTCTTGAGGGGCACCGAGGCGGCGAAGTCGGATGGGTCGAGGTCGATTCCGTCCAGGCCGCGGTCGATGGTCCACAACTGGCGCGTCGGCGCCATCTGAGGGGGGATTTTGGGATTGGATTGGAAATCGATTTCGGATGAGTACTGATAGTGAGAATTGAATTGGGTAAGCTTAGAGAGTGAAAACCCAGAATCAGAAATGGTGGTGGTATTTGTTGGGTAGCTTTCGTCTGGATATTTGATCGATGAAGGAGAGTGGCAGAGAGAGGCGGTTGGGGGGGGGGGGGGGGGGGGATGGTTGGAATTGGATACTGTTGGAGGGAGATTTGGCTTGGCTTTTATGGGGAACAATGGAGAGTTGGACATGGTTAAATATCTCAATTTTTATCGTTTTAAAAACGTCGTTAGTGTCGGTATGTCACCGAATTTTGTATTGTATTTTTGGATAAACTGTTAGATTGATTTTTTATAATTAAAAGAATCATAAATCATTAAAAATATTATTATAGTAGTAATTTTTATTAATTTTTGATATAATTTATTAATTAATATTATTTTTTAATTAAATTATTAATAAATTCTATTTAAAAATTAACAGAAATGACTATTATAATAATATTTTAATAATTTAGAGACATTTATTATTTTTTTCTGTAGCTAGAATGACTCTAAATTATTAAAAATGTTGATACGGTAGTCTTTCTGTTAATTTTCAGACGATATCCATCAGTTAGCATTACTTTTTAACCAAATTATTAACAGAATCCGTTCAAAAGTAATGTAAAGGACTATTGTAATAACATTTTAATAGTATTTAAAAAATAATATTTTAATAATTTTGAGGCATTCTAGTTACGGAAAAAAAAAATTTATGGACCAGAGTTACACGGACTTAAAAATTTAAGAACTAAATGAGCTTATCCTGTATCTTTTGTGCCTCAGGTTCATTTAATGCGCCGGTTTAAAATGGAATATTCAGGATAAAATTGATTGACACTTTTAAAATTTATAATAATTTTTATTAATTTTTTAAAAAATAACAAAAACTGAAAGGGAATTTTTGATTTTGGACTTTGAAACCAAACACACCCTAAGTAATAACTATTAGTATGGCAATAAAAAATTAAAGCAAAACAAAGTAAAAAAAATAAAGAAAAAGAAAAAAAAAATTCCACGTGGTGATAACATAGTCACTCCAAGAAATTTAACAATGAACATTAGAATGAGATTCTAGCGTCACTCCGAGAAATCATTGAGAAAGATCGGAGGTGTAAAAAGTGATGTGACGAAATGAGTTTAAGATATACGAAACATATTTAGGGGATGTCATAAGCTAGTCTTGGTAAGTAATGCTCCCATAGGTGGCTTGACTGTCTCATGATCTATTTACGCAAATATAAATATAAAATAAGATGATAAGACAGATGTATGTCTTGTGCCTACTATGTATAAGTGGGAGGCGTTGAACTTTATGTCTAATTGTGACTCAATTGGATGCCCATAGTGGATTTGATCACATTATTAGAATTGAATTTTAATTAAGCAAATAATTAGAAATTCATAGTTATTAGAAATCTTATGTTAGTGGATAACTAACTAAATAATAGAATATCCAAAATTTGAGGATACCTTTAGTAAGTACGATATTAATAGTAATTAGAGGTTCTTTAATTAAAGGTCAATACATTAAATACGTATCTTTTCCGCTCCACTCTGTCAAAATTTTTTTTTTCTCTCCAAATATGTGATTTTCCCCTCTCACGCTGACTCTCTCTTCTTTCACATTCTAATTTTGTTGGGGCTCTCAGGTTGTAGAAAATTATGATTGTTTGATAACGCCCATAGATTATGAGCATTCAAGAATAGGATTAGATTGTGTTCAAGGAATATTTTTGGATTATGCAAATAAATTGGTATAGATAATTATATTTTATCAGTAAAATAAAGATCCAACCCGACACCAAAATAGAAATGCTTTTCACAAGAAATTTTCCAATGAATATACATTTTCATGTATGAATTCCATCTGTTTCCTTGTTTAGTTTTAATACGTATTTATGCATATGTTAACTGATAAATCTCAGTTTTAATGTCTTAACTTCTTATATTAAAAAAAATGATTGTATGTGTAATTTAACTTTGACATTTAATTAAAATGCCCACCTCTTAATTAAAAAAACAAAAACAAAAACAAAAACAAAATCTTTACTTCAGATAATATCTAACACTGATTACCAAGAAAACGTTAACTTCTTGAAAATTGGCATTAAATAGAAATTCATGAATAATGTGAGACATTACTTTTCTTTTTGGTACACACCAGTAAGTATAGACAAACACACGAAATAGTTTGACCACGAGAGTCTTCAGAAGGAGTAACCTAATGGACTGATAAGTAAATCCCACTAAGTTACGACTTCTAGAAGAAAACTCGTGGCATTTATAAGCTACTTGAATTCCTCACTCATAGTACATTAATTGAAACTAAGCATGCGTTTAGTGGTAGTGTTTGAATTGTATAATTTAGAGTTGAATTAAATTATGCATTTAGTGAAACATTTGAATTACTGTAGTTAAAAAGCGTAAATACTTGAAATGTATTCAACAAAAAAAATATTAATAAGGAGCTTGTTTTATTCGTCTCGAAATTCTAGATAAATAAATAATAATAATTTCATTTGGACTTATTATTGTAAAGTTATGGAATTTTAAAATTTGAATTACAAACTATATGAATAGTAAAACTGAGGTTGACTTTTCTGAAAAAAATAAAAATTGAGTTGTAATTTGTTATTCAAACCATGGTACCAAACATGCTATAAATCTCACTGCATAATTTATAGATGAATTTTATTTTTTATTAATAAAAGTGTTTAACATATGCTATTCCTAAAGATTCTTTTATTCTTAAGGACTAAAATGTTAACTGCCTTAAAAATTGACATTAACAGGGGTGGATGAGATGGCAAAATGTTAGATTCCTTTTCTAATCTCCCTTTTATTCATCAGGATTCGAGTCTCATTGCCTCCCATTTAGGCTCTTGCTCCAGCTTCGACAGGACAACCGAGAAAAGCAAGCATAAAGGACCTGATTTTACCATACTTAAAGAAGTGATCTTGTCTGTGGGACTAAAAATCTGTGGCTACCACCAGATCTTTTTTTCCCACCAAAAAAATGAGAAAAAAATTGACATTAAATAGATAAATAGCTTTTAGAGGGTAAGACTGCGGTCCCTTTTTATATACCCTATCGGTAGAGTCTATTTTTAAACCATTAAGATATAATCAAATGGCTGACATGTTGCTTGTGTATGATAGTTATAATGTACATTACCTCTAACTAGTATAAACTAAAAAAATTTAAAAATAATATATAAAAAATAAATTAAAAAGAAAACACCCACCCCCTCCCCCCGGTGCTCGAGCCGAGACGCCCCCTTCTCAACGCCGATCAGCCCCCTCCACCACCCTTCCCGACGCCAACAAGCCTAATCCCCCCTGAAGCCAGATTTGGTCGACATTTGGGTGGGGGGGTGTCGGTTTCGAGGGAGGGGGGTCTCCTCGGCGTCATCGTCGGCGTCAGGAGGGCCGCTAGTGGATGGTCGCAAGACTAGTTTTTTTTTTTTTAATTTTTTTGAATTTCTATTTTTGAATTTTTATTATATAATATTATGAGTTAAGATATATTATAGTTATCATGTATAAGTAACATTTCAACCATTTAATTATATTTGAATGGTTTAAAAATAAGTTCTATCAATAGGTATAAAAAATGAGACTTTATCATATATTTACCCATTTTTAGAAGGGAAAAAGAAGAAAAAGACCTCTATGCACTTTGATTTCTTTCGTGTTTCTTTTTATTTTTATTTTTTCAAACGAGTGCTCGGAGAATTTTAGGGGCACCTCTAAAACATTTCCCGGTGCGTTTTATGTGATCTCTTGACGGGTAAGCGATTGCAGTTTTATCTTTACAAATGGACCAATAATAATATTTATACATTTAAACCAAAAAAAATTTGGTACTATTTTGTTTGTTAAAAAAAAAAAAAAAAAAACTGATGCTTATTACTTGTTGCAGCTTTTTCAGGAATAAAGGTAAGAACGTGTGTAGTGCAGTCAGTGCAGTCTTTCTTCCATTTTTCACACCAACTCACTCTTCTTCATTTTCTAGCTCTAATCAAAACCAAAACAAACTCGAGAGAAAATTTGCACTTCTTATTTCACCCCATAGAAAAAGGAAAAAAAAAAAAAAAAAAAAAAAAGGAAAAACTTCTGGAATCAGTTTCTCACCATTTTCATTTGCTCTGTTTCAAGCTCTCTTTCCACGGTTGGTAATTCTTTTGCTTTAATCGGAACTGTTCTTGTAAACCTCCTCAGTCGTTTTTGTTTTGTTTTTTTGTTTTTTTGTTTTCTATTATGTGCTTGGTTGCCGAGAAAATGAAATGTCAAGAAAACGAGACGGTCTATTTTGCGTTTGTTTGGAACCGAGCTGGTCGTCATGTGTTTATGATTGTGATTTATGATTCGGTTGATGAACCGAGTTTCTTCTTAGCTTATTTGAGAATCAAAGCTCAGTAAGAAGTTTTTCGTTTTTTCTTCTTCAGTTTTCTTGGAGGCCAAGATACCGTCGAGTGGTAAGGCGTTATGAACTTAGAAGAAACTTTTCTAGGTTGTTGCCGAGAAATTTTGTTAGTGTTTTAGAAATATCTTGAGCTATTAGAACCGAGATTAGCTTTCATTATTAAAGATAACAAATATGATCAACTGTTCCATTATAAATTTTTTGTGGTTCTTGAAATTTGATTTTATTGTGTTTTAGTTCGCATTTGGGGATTTTCTGGATTAATTTGTTTTTAATTATTTGGTCTTTTCTGTGAATAATTTGTTATTTAGCATTCCAATTTTGTTTCTTAAGAATCTGAAGCTATTATTCTTAAAGCTATTTTCTTTAAGTAATTTGTTCAATAGTATTCCAATTTTGTTTCTTTATAATTCGAAGCTATTTTCTGTTTGTTCATTATGATGCAATTTTGTATCTTAATTATTTGAAGCTTTTTTCTATGAAAAATTTGTTCATTAGTATCACAATTTTGTTTCTTAACTATTTGAAGTCATTTCCTATGAATAATTGGTTCATTAGTGTTTCTATTACTTCTCACCAATTTGAAGTTATTTTTTGAATAATTTGTTCATTAGTATTCCTTTTTCTTTCTTAATAATTTGAAGTTATTTCTGGTAAATAATTGTCCAGTTTGTAATGGCATCGTCAGACGAAGAGGGTGAGATTGTGCCAAACTGTGTCACAAACTACCATTTTGTTAATCACGTGGAAGAGCCTGTCTCAATCACTGATTTGCCTCTTCAATGGGGTCAAAATGAGAGCCTGGTTCAATCAAGAACGCAGGTTTTCTTGCATGCCACCGCCGACAACGACGGGCTTCAGAAGGTTTACAAGGGGGTCATAGCTTGGAAGTTTGATCTCTCGTTTGTGCTGCCCGAGATTTCAGTTCTTTCCAAGGACATGAACTGGATAGGGCTCCAGAAGCCGAGAAAGAGTTTTGAGAATACGATCAGGACAGTGTTGGTCACCCTTCATTGGCTTCATTTCTTGAAGAAGAATCCGGAAGCATTAGAAAAGAATTTGTGGAACTACTTGACTAGAGTTTTTCGGTTTGCATTTTTTGTTTGGCCGTGTGATTATCTTTTGCTCTTTATGTGCTACTTTGCCTATTTTTTGTGATGATTCTGTGTCTCTTGCAGCTCATTTGAGGTTGAGCCTTCTGGGAAGGATTTGTTCTGTCACATGTCCTTAATCACCGAAGCTGTTAAAAGGGATAAAGACTTGGCCAAATGCAAGGTTGTTGTTTATTTATGTGTTAAGTTTGGAATTTACCATTCCCCAAGCTAACAGGAATAATTGAACTTTTTGTTCACCCTTTGAGATTAGATTTTTTGGTTTCGAACTTTAGAAGTAAATGATCAGTGTGCAAGTTGAAGTTGTTTGAAGGAAAATAATTAATGTTGACCAGAAACCAGAAGTAGCAGGCTTATACACGAACCATACAGCATTACTTGCTTTTTGTTCAATAACTATTACTATGAGTACAGAAATCAAGTTGAAGAAATAACTCTTAACTGTCAAAAGAATTTGATTGAATATGGCTATTCCATTCTGTCTCTAGCAAAAGGCACATGAATCCCTTTGGGAGGGTTCTCCGTTTGGCCTAATAACATAGAATGATTTGAAGGTGCAACGACGTTATTTGGACCTAGACCTACTTCAATATAGTTTTAAGAGCAAAACAGGTTGAATATCCAGTTCTTTCTCTACTAACAGAAAGAACAAAAGCGTACAATAACATTATAATCACCTTCTTTTATTTGTTTCTGGGTATGCACAAATCATATTTAAATTAAAAGCCACATTGAGATATCTTGTCTAGCAGTAAGTTATGCTATGCTTCATATTGAACTTACTTATAATTTCCTTATCTGATTATGGTTCAGTGTCTGCTTACATATATGGAGAAGCCTGGAAATACTACAGCTTTTCATGAGGTCAATTTACACTTTGCGTTGGTGCTTTCTCTTTATCGCATTACTCTGCCTTTGATTTTATTTGAGGTCCCTTTGCTGGTTTAGCAGGATATTGAAATAAGAAAGAAACCAAAGTTTATTGTTGATATGGATGACGTTGATGAAGATGATGGTGAATGTTTTGATGAAGAAGATGAATTATATGATCCTGTCTGCGCAATTTGTGATAACGGTGGTGAAATACTGTGGTATGCTATCTATTTTTAAATGTTTCTTTAACATGATTTTCTTAGAGAAACTTATAATAGATCCATACATTGTTTAGGTTCCTAAAAGTGTCATTCAATTATTCAGGTGACCTTAATCTTAGGACTAATTTTGTGTTGTGCATTTACTCTCTTCTGCTGGATTTAATTGCGATTTCATATCAGTTGTCAAGGAAGATGCATGCGATCCTTCCATGCAACTATAGAAGCAGGTGGTTATACCTGCGAATCTCTTGGATATGATGAAGCTCAAGTTAAAGTATGAGTTCTGATGGTTTCAATCAGAGTATATTATTTTCTGTTTTTCTCTTTCTGGTTCCAAGTTCTAGTCACTGGCTCCTACAATTAGCTTTATGAATATGCAGGCACTTCCGACCTTTTTGTGTGCAAATTGCAAGTATCAGCAGCACCAATGCTTTGTTTGTGGCGAATTGGGCTCTTCAGATAACTCCTCGAGTGCAGAGGTAAACTTTTCTGACACTAGTAAGCACTTCTTTGTCTGGGCTTGAGGTATATACTATATAGTCATTGATGCTTTGCCTGGGGGAACTTTTATCTTCCAAATAGAAGCATAGGAGGGTTAAGAATATTGAGACCATCGTTTTTAAGGAAAGATAAACAATATCAGTCCATATATGGTTGGATTTCTAACAAACAAAAATACATTCGTCACCTGAATCATAATACCTCTCAAGGTTATTATTATTTTATTTTATTTTATTTTATTTTTCTCTTCTACCTTGATTGAAGAGCAACTATTGTTTCCTTTAAATTAAAAAAAAAAAGCGTATTTAAATCATTAATAGAGATTTTTAGGAACAACCTTTTTACTATATTTTCCTGCAGCACGAAGTGGTCTTCTTTTAAGTTTTGGTGATGGTGTTACAACATCTTTACTAACTGGAATAATAATCCGAAATCTTTCTGAAATTTGCAATATGGTTGAATGGATAAATGAATTGTTCTCAGAACTCATTGATTAGTAATAATATTGGAAGGAAATTTTATTTTCTGAAAACCCTATTTCTAAGTTGTCGGAATTACTTTCTTGGCAATATTATCTGTGGGTTATAAAGTTTTTAAGAGAGAGAGACGTGTGAAGTATACTTTGGGTTATAACTTGAAATAATTGTTACCTATCAAATTCTATTCTCTGCTGTTGCTCCAGCTAATTGCCTATCAGATTTCCATACCTTTCACAAACAGTATCGGTTAATTTGTTCAGAACTAAATATCTGCATCTCTCAACTTTGTTCTCATTTGTTGAATTTAAGGTCTTCCCTTGTATTTCTGCAACTTGTGGAAATTTTTTTCATCCTCAATGTGTCGCAAAACTGCTCCAACCAGCTAATAAAAGTCAAGCTGAAGAACTTCAAAAGAGAATCGCTGCAGGGGAATCATTTACCTGTCCTGTCCATAAGTGTTTTGTTTGTAAGCAAGGTGAAGATAAGAAGGTCCATGAATTGCAGTTTGCAATCTGTCGACGTTGTCCAAAGGCATATCACAGGAAATGCTTACCCAGGCACTTCCAAACTCAACTTTTCTTTTACAAGCACTAATAATAGTACGGCTTTATGTTACGAGACAGAATTGGCATCGAGTTTAATAATGGTGGTTCACTTGTTTTCAGTACTATTACTTTTGAAAAGGACTATGATAGAGACATTATACAAAGGGCTTGGGATGATTTACTTCCTAACCGGATTCTTATATATTGCATGTAAGTTCGTTTGAGTTCACGTGTCTGCATTAAATTAGTTTTTCAAGTCATTATCATATTTTGCTACATCGATTGTCGATTATGTTGACTAGGGATCATGAGATTGTTAGAGAATTCGAGACTCCAGCTAGGGAGCATCTTAAATTTCCTGGTGTTAAAGGACAACAGAATTCATGCAGTTCACGTCTCCATTCGAGCAAGCCGAGGGCTACAGTAACAAGGAACATTAACGGTTTCAAGACTTTAGCTGCAAAAGGCCAAGTAGCCAAGCATCCGAAAGGGGTGGTTGAAAAAGTAGGTTCTAGTTTCAATACTGGTCAATCTACCCAAAATATCAGGAAAAGAAGTGCTGGGCCGGCTTTTGGTTTGCTGACAAAGCCAACTACAACTAATGGAGTTAAAAAATATTCAACAAAAAACATTGGACCTGCTCCATACCCAGTAAAGTCTAAAGGGCAGATAGCTGGCCTTGTCAGAAAAAGAGCTACAGAAGAGCTTGATATTAAAAAGCAAAAGAGGTCATTATCTTCAATTCAGGCTGAAATGGAAAATAGGTGATTTCTTGCTTTGTTCATATTTTCAACATTGCAAGTTTTCTTGCTGAATTTCTAGATCACAAGAATAAAGTTGCATATTATAATACCTGAACTTAATTGTGTTTAATCACATCATTTGATATACAGAATTTTGGCTCTAATGGAAGAATCTACTTCTTCGTTCAATTATGAAGAGTTCATAAAAGCACGGAGATTCCCTCCTACTTGTGGATTATTCAGCGCAAACTTACTGGAAAAAACAATTACAACAGGAAAAGTGGAGGGTTCTGTTAAGGTATTTGTGGCTTACAGCTATGAAGATGGTGGTTAAAGTGGATTATATGGTTCTCTCTAGCTTCTCTTTCTCTGAAAGACTCTTAATATACTTGCAGGCTATTCGAACTGCCTCGAAGAAGTTAGATGAAGGATGTAGTATCGAGGATGCAAAAGCTGTTTGTGAACCAGATATTCTTGCTCAAATCTTTAAATGGAAGGTTTAAATACGATGTTATCTACCATCTAGTTTTCTTTGCAAAATTTATACTTCACAAATCTAAATATCATTAGGGTGTTTCCCTTTCCCCTTCCGATTTGCAAGCTGTTAGTCTTCTCTATTTGTACATTTATTCATCCAATTTTCAGCACAACCCTTTTATCTAAAAAATAAAAATGATAAGTTACAGTAAGGGGAGCGCTTGTTTTGGTAGTAGAATTTTGTCCGTCTGGGGCTACTGTTTCATATATGTTTCTACTAATAAATTTCAGTTAAATGACTTCTGTCATGTTATCTTCAACAATAACATCTCATGTGTTTCTAACATTTAATTGAATAGTTTGCTTTTGAGAAGTTAAATATTCTCGACCTTGACAGTTTAGTTCTAGTAAGTTTCATTTTGAGTACCCAATATGTCTCTTTCCCATTGTAATTTATGGTGTCACTATTTATGACTATGTTTTGGTGTATGAATGGTTGTAGAGAGTAGCTGATTTTCATTAGTTAATTGGTTTTTTGAACCGTACAATATGCTACTAAATTCCCAGCGTTAGTTTTCTTTGTTTTGTTCTTTGTTGGACCACTAAATGACACGATGTCATTCCAGAGGAAGCTCCGGATCTATCTTGCACCTTTTCTTCATGGCAGGCGTTACACATCTTTTGGTCGTCATTTCACTAAAGTTGACAAGCTTAAAGAGGTAAACAATTTTGTTTTCAGAACAAACAGTTCACCTTTTTGCAATCACCCGCTCAGGCTAAAATTTGATAGTTTTGGGGAAGTCAAGATGTTCATCTACTGCTGGTCTCAACATCATAGTAAATTGTCTAAATTTCTTTGCTTGTCTGGTTCTGGTCAATGATTTACTGGTCGTTGTATCCATTATGTTATGAAGCTAATAGCATGAAAAAACTTCGCACAGGTTGTCAACAGGCTTCATTGCTATGTGCAAGATGGAGATACGGTAAGGAGTTCTTTTAGCATGGTTGTTTCATTTTAGAAATTTATGTTACGCTTTCTTTCGACAAGTGATGTATCTGATCAGTGTGGATCTTGCTGAAATTGGCCAGTATTTATAAATTTCCTTTGTTTATTTCCTGTCTTTCCTTGAACAGATAGTTGATTTTTGTTGCGGGTCCAATGATTTCAGTCTCCTAATGAAAGAAAAGCTTGAAAGTACGGGGAAACGGTGCTTCTTCAAAAATTATGATCTTTTTATGCCCAAGGTAGACCTTTATCTTACTATAGTAGTTTTCCTGTCTCTATCTTTTGAGGACAGGTCATAAATAAAATAAATGTTGAAAATGCCTACGATAGACATTCTTGAATTCTTTTATAAATTTAAAGTAAGAACGAAAATATTTATTGGTTAAAACCGTCGAACCTTGACCGTTGAGTACTGACTAACTCTTCAGTAGTTTTTCATTCTTCCCTCTATTCTCGCGCCTAGAAATGCAGTTTTTTAGTTGCTCAAACAAACGGCATCATTTAATTTAATTTTATTTTTTGCTACTGACTGCATCCTTTTGTTGTCATAGAATGATTTCAGCTTTGAACAAAGAGACTGGATGAGCGTCAAGTTGAATGAATTACCCAATGGTTCTCAGCTGGTAATGCACAAATCCCTTCTGCGTATAAATAAGATTTTTTTTGCTCCGAACCTTGTATAAATAGGTGCTTGTACACCTTATCATAAGCCTCTTCTCTCTTTTTCGCAAGTAGATCATGGGGCTGAATCCACCTTTCGGAGTAAAAGCGTCTCTCGCATACAGGTTCATCCATAAGGCCCTGGAGTTCAGACCAAAACTCCTCATCCTAATCGTCCCAAAGGAAACCAAACGGTTAGTGTTTGTAGTTGACTTCTTTTTTCCTCTCCTTCTTCCTCTCTCATACTTGTTTTCTGCTATACCAGGCTCGACCAGATAGGATTCCCGTATGATTTAGTTTGGGAGGATAAAGTAATACTAGCTGGAAAGGTACTCTCTCTCTCTCTCTCTCTCATATCATGTCTAGAGACCGAGTGTAGACATCTTAAAATGGCTTACAATATTCTTTTCTTTCTCCAGTCATTTTATCTTCCCGGGTCTGTTGACATGCATAACAAACAAATGGAGGATTGGAACTTGAAGGCGCCGCCCTTATATCTTTGGAGTCGCCGCGACTGGAGTGTTGGTCACAAGGAGATAGCTAGGACGCATGGCCACGCATTATGCCACGCATTCCAAGAAGAGCTACATGTGGAAGAAAACAATATAGACAACTATCTCATGGAGGAAAATAATGATTGCTTTCAGGACTATGCCAGTCTCTATGCATCTGGTGACCTCTCTCGTATATTGGACGATGTCTTGGATTATAATGACGAGGCCGAACCTGAAGGAGCTGGAGCAAGTGATGGTGTTCATATTGGTCGCCAGAGTAGTCTTAATGAGATTAAATGCGAGGGAGGAGGCCCAACCGAGTTGATAGCAGGAAACTGGAATGGTTTTGTTCCTTCTGATATGTGCATCAACATGGAGTTGTCTTCACCTACTCATTCACCATCGCGATTCAAATCACTTCACGAAGTGTTTGGAACACCAGAAATGGAAGATGCGGTGATGGGCTGGCAAGTCGGAACAGCTTCGGGATATATACCTAATATGCCGACGGATTTGGAAAACGGTGCAATCCAGACTGGTTATCCGACTGTCACAGGAAGGATGCATAGTTTCCAGGCAGGCACCAATTTCGGTTATAACTACTTCTGAAGGCACAACAGCTGAAATGTTCCACTAATGTAAATATCTACCTATAGGCTATAGTTTCTAACTCTTGAAGAACACTTTCACATCAACACATTACAACTGAAATAGATGTTAGTGTTTGGACTATGTGATCTTTTATTAGACTTGCAAGTTGCAACCTCAGTATGTTTCGTGAGAGCTGAAGTCTCCAAACTGATGATAGTTACAGGGGTGCTTAAGAGCCCCGATAACCCGCTGGAGCTACCCCGAAAGACCGATTTGGGTGGTTCCACGTTAACAACCAGACCATGGTCGGTTCGACCTTCCCGCTTACTAGTGGTAGGCAGGTGGGTGGTGGATAGGCGTTTTAGGGGTCGGGTTCGACTGGACCTCAATTCTGGCCCTCCTTTTATTGGGCCTTTTTAGGGGAATAAAAATAAATGGCCGGAAAACTTACGGCCATATGGAAAAATCTAACCCATATTGGAATCTAAATAAGATGGGTGTTTGGAAAAGAGAAAAATGGGTGGTTTATTTCAAAATACCGAAAATTTTATTTGATTTTTTTTATTCCCCCAATGTGAATCTGTGTGTCAAACTAGTCCTCCGTAAGTGTCCCGACTGGCTTTACCTCACGACTAAATTTGGTAAATCCAGGACCCCTATTAAACCTGAAATTATTTTATTAATCTATATTTACTAATTTTTTTCATTAATTTGTTATTTACTAAAATTTAAGTTAATAAACTCATCATCTTTTTCTTCTTTTTTTTTTAAGGCCATTTATTAGAAATTATAATAGATAGGTTAGTTACGACTAATCCAAAATAGACTATTTCCCATGAATTCCCCTTTTTTTAGTGCTCAGCATCAGATTCCATCTCCTTCACATAATGTCGTCTTATGCTCTATTTTTAAAACAAAACACCGTATGCATTGCACAGTTAGTACAACACTCAAGAAACACTCTCTTCTTGCCACCCTCATCGGACAAGCCCTCGGCCCTCCGGGAGGGCCCCTCCCTCAACGTAAAACTTCCACACCATCATCACCCCTGCCTCTGCTTCGCCTTTGGTTGCTGCCACCATGCAGTTCCTCCTGTCTCACCATGCTGTGCCACCGCCACAGGCCCACCACCTATGTTTCTGTTATTTAGATATTGGCATCTATCTATGAATTGAGTTAATATGTTTAAGTTTTCTGCTATTGTTAATTGTTGTTTTAAAAAAACCAATTGGGGAACACCGGCTGAACCTGCCCGCCCCCATCACAGGAGGTTTGCGGTTCCGCCATTCCTTGGCCCGACCCAGCCAAAAACCGACAACCCTGCTTGTGCAACCCTTCATGCTACATATGCCAGGTAGGGGTTTTAGTGCAACTACGCCAACATTTCCCTGCTTTACTTGGTCCTAGATAGTTGCTGCAAAAATTGACAAAACTGACAAATAAACACGACAAACGCCTTTTAAACAAGAAATGGGCGTGAACTGTTCTCCTGGGACGGATTCTAAAGGAATTAACTTTTACTCAAAATGATAATTGTACACTATATAACAATAACAATTAAAAAAAGGGGTAAGGGGCATATTGATGCATTAACGCAACAATGCCCCGATAGAGGATTTGCATTGTATCTTAACCAGGTTAAAATGGTAAACAGTTTTGAAATTTACATTTTTACCGCCTACAAAATCCTGAAAACCAACAGGCACTCACTTTTATACTTGGTTGTTCCCATGCAGGAACAGACGGGAGAGGCACAGATTCAAGCTTGCTCCTTCCCTGGGAGGACAAACAGAGGCACCAAGAGGATGCACGACAATTAACGGTTTCATCGGCATGGCACAGAAAACGCTACTTGTCGTCCACTTTTAATGAATTTAGCCGTCTCAGTCTCTGATCGAGCTCTGCCATCACAGCAGGTTCTTGTTTCTTCCTCTGCTTAGATATAGTATTGGTGGTCATTGATCCAATCTTATCAAAAGCCACCTGCAGGGTCATTTTGAAACAAAAGGGACGGATTCAATGAACTTTTTCATTCAAAATGAAGATAAGAAGAAGAATTTCAAATGTCAAGCACGGATGCAAAAAGGGGTGTGTGAAAGGCAAATGAGAAATCATTTCACACTATTTTTTCGTGTAAAAAACTTTGTAAAATAATGATATTTCCTTTTATTACTAGTAACTTCTCCAAACTTTGTTAAACAAGGCCTTGTCCCTAGTTTCACGATGGCCTTCATTATGATTTAAAAAATTATTTACTACTCGGCAACATATAAACATGTCTACAGTTGATGTAAATACATATCATGTCATTGCCCAACCATCGGAGCTTTTCTACACCCACGGAGAAAAAGTGAGAATTGTGATAAAAATATGAAATGAAAGAAACCCAGTGAAAAATTGTTTTACCGTCAATAGATCATCGGGGTCGAAGAGATGATGAGTGGTTTTCTGCAAAATATTGATCACATCGCCGACATGATGGGTTAAAAGCAACTCGTCTTCCTTCATCTGCAAGTGCAGATCACAACATCAATAAAGTGATGTCTTGCAATATTGGGTTACCAAAATGATGCGAAGTTCCAAAGGTTAAATAGCTTTCGGTACCTTAAAGATTGCCAAAGCCACATGAAATAGCACCTTTGCCCCCTCGTAGAAAAGGACATCCCATACCCGTAGAGTTGTCTAGAAAAACGAAATAAACACAGTTGAAGAAGTGGAAGTCAAGGAAACAGCATTAAAATTTCGACTAGAGAGAGTCTGACACTAATCTAACCTCAGAAGGTAAACTCTTAGAAAAGAGGCATAGAAACCACTCAGTGGCAACAAGGGAAACATCAAACTCCAATGCTTCCAAATGAGTGGCTATCCTGCATTTGTCTTCCAGTTTTTCAGACACACCAACAAGAAAAAGAAACAGGGGAAAACATGGCCATGTCAATGAACGGTAAAATACCTAGGGCATTTTTGGGCAAGTAGATCCTTGAAAACTCTTTGTTCCACATGGCATCCCGATAAATTATTTGTGTAACAGTCATTAACCAAGACGTTCTCCAAAAGGACAGCAAGCATCCAAAATGCATCTTCCTCGGTCTTCATCACAAGCAACAACAATGCTGCAACATAATTTAAGCCCTGCACCAATAATGTCAAATGTTAATTTATAATAAAGAATCGGTCTAGATTCAGAAGTAAACACAAAGGGACTTAAAAGTGCAACTCCAATACTTATTGGCCAGTACAGATCTTAAAAAAAAATAAAAATTAAAATTAAAAAACCCACTTCCAATGCTTCGATAGAACCAATCTGAATTAGATTTTATCATGCTGGAACAAAATCGGTCAGCACCACAAATCAGAACCATCCCCTCCCAGATAACAGTGAAACAAGGACCTTACTAATATAGGAAATTCAGTTTGTAAACGGCAAAAAAAAAAATGACAGATTGTAAATAAGAAGTTACTAATTTAAGTAATAAAAAAGGATTTGTAGGAGGTAAGTTGACAAACCGAAAAAACATATCAAAACGTTTTCAATATCCAAAATTCATAATGGCCGAAACTGAATCTGGTTAAAGAGTACCACTAGAAGAATATAGCAATCGTGGACCAAGATTCTTATTTTTGGTTCTAGGGGCATATAAGCAGAATATGTATAAGGTTGTACAATATAAAAGGTATAATAAATATGCCTGTAATAATGAAACTGAGAATGTAAATAGCTATTTTTGAAATATGTATGAGAGTAAGTTCACCTGACAATAGCCTACATCGGAATCACGGAAAGAATACCCAACAAGAACACGTCGCAGAGCAGCATGGCCCTCTGGAGTATCCAACCACGGGTGACCAGGAAAAGTCCGTGGAAGGTCCTGCATATGTTATTTAAAACCGAATGAGAAATTGAAGAAGCTTAGAAAATGAACAACAACACACCCAAAAGGCGTAAGCCATAAAAAAAATGAAGCACTAGCAGATTCCAACTTTAAATCCTCAAGAACGAACCATATAGCTCGGACCACCATTTATTCACACCATATTGACAATCCCTGTTTGCTTGACTTGCCATTACTAAATCTTAACAACAAGCAAAGCTATGAGAAATTTTAGACTTTGCCAATCTTGAAAATTTTGTGACTTATTTCTAATAGATACCCCCCAAGCAAGCTGTAATTCCATTCTAATTAGAAAATTAAATAACCTTATTAAACTTGCCTTTCCTCAACCAAAATAAATAATTTTCATGATCAAACATAATGCCTGGATCAGTCACATGATACCTTCTCTCTGTCCACAAGTTTGCACGTCCGTGATTGTATTCATTTTTAGGGCCAGATCAAATCACACTAGAATATTCAATGCACCACAAAGACAAGACACACAGCTAAAAGAGAATTCTACACCAGAAAGAGAAAAATCCCAGAACACAACCTTTCAGAACCAAAAACAAAACAAAACTTTTTGCAAATGGATTTGATGGACAGAGTCATCAACATGGTCCAAACAACAAATCTGCCAAAGATCTCTTAAAAAAAAAAAAAACCAATATGGGGGCAAAGGGAGTTACATGGTCAATCTGCCTAGTTGCAGGAGTGACTTTGCCTTCAACGGCCTTGGTGAGATCATTGTAATAGCTCTCGGGCACGGTTGACTTCTTCTTGGCAGCCCCAGATAAGGAAAACCAGACCTTGGGCCTAAGCAATGGAGGAATTCCATTCCTGATGAGCCTCTTCAAGGTAATGGCATTGGCGAGAGTTGAAAACTTGAGGGAAGATTTCAAAGCAATCCCTTCTGATATGGAAGGCTCCAAGTACCAATTTGCGCCTTTGTTGGCCTCCAATGCCCACCAAACCCTTCCTTGTTTCCTGACTTTTTCTCTCACCTCATTCAACACATTCACATCATCCACATTCCCTTCCACTGTGAACCCATAAAGGTCTTGGAACTTCACCGTCAGATTAGCCCTCCTCGCATGGATGCTCGGCCTCAGAATTGGTATCTGGGCTTGGAACTCTAAGGAAAGGTCTCGTTTGCTTTGAGTTCCATACATTTTTTTTTGGTTTGTTGTGATAGATCAAAGAGAAAGAGAGTAAAAACAGAAGAGAGAGAGAGAGAGAGAGGCTCTTCTTAAGGAAAGAAAAAGCGAAAAACCCACCAGCTAGAAACCATGAAAATTGTCTTCAAAGCTTTGAAATTGAATAACAAAAGAAAAAGAGAAAGAGGCTACAAAGTACCAACCTTGTTGTTCTCAAATAAATGGGTACCTCAAAATTTCGAGGAAGAAGAGCTTGAAACTCAGCATATCACCAAAAAACCTTAAATTTGGATATGAACAAACATGATTGGGTCGTGGTGCAATAAGGAACTTGAGCTATGATATAATATAATAACAAATAAATAAATAAAAACAAAAACTTCCCAGAAAAGAAAAGGTTTTAAAAAAAAAAAAGATGATTTTTTCTTCTCTCTCTATTTATTTATTTATTTTTTTTCAGGTGGGCTCTCAAGTGAAAATTCAAACAACGCCTCAGACCCAGAAAAAGGAATGGAGGGAAGGTAAAAAAAAAAAAAAAAAAAAAAGCCAAGGCCAGAAAAGAAAAAAAAAACACCCAGAAAAAGATATTTTCTTTGCAATGTATATTGACAAAGAGAAGAAATTTAGGCGAATAAGGTGGTTACTCTGTCTTACTGAAACGGGTTTTTCTTTTAATTTTTTTAATCAACAATAAAAGAATAAAAAAGAAGAAGAAAATTGTCTAATTTTAGGAATAAAAAATATAGGAATGGGTGATGAATAGAAGAGGGATTACAAAGATCAAGAAAGTCCGGATTTTGTGGATGATTTGAGCGAAGGAGGAGGACACAAATATTATGTAAAAATAGGTGAAATGAATTTAATTCTCAAATGGTTTCCTTTTTTTGGTGTGGACTGTCGAACAGAAAGAGAGAAAAAATAAATTATGGTGTACGGGAAGAGGTCCAAATTGGAAAGGAAAATTTTCAATTTTGTGGGGTTTCACATTTCAATTTTTTCTTTCTAAAAATATTTCTTTTGGAACGTTATAGAGAGAAGAAACTGAGTGGATGTTATAGATAGACGTTGATTATATTATGAAGAGAGAGAAAAAGACAGTAGAGGTTTTTCTCCTTTTTTTTTTCTTTTTTCTTTTTTTAATAAGAACAAGTTCAAACTTATGATAAATAATCTTGGACAAGTGACGCATTGCATGTCTAGGTTCCCAAAATGCCCTCTGCAGTTTTTCTATCTCTTTTTTTTTTAATTAATAAGCTCCAACAACTCATAAATTGATCTAATCTACATATTTTTTTTTATAATTGTCAAGAGTCGAACTTTAGACTTATCAGACCTAATCCTTAATACTCCTTTCTTTCACCAACTGAGCTAGCCGTTTTGGACCTAACTGGTAATACTCTCTTCCCTCACCAACTGGACTAGTCGTTTTTCTATCTCTCTTAATTGTAAGTAAATCAAAATTCTAATAATAATTTGAAATGTCTAAACAATTTATCCACAAAATAAAATATAACACCTTCAAAGGAAACAAATATTGAGGTTTAAATTTATATATATAAATGTGTGATCTCATTTTACACTAAGAAAATTTGTATTTGAATGAAAATTTAAAATACTATGTCAAAATTTTATTACTGAAAGAGTTACCACAGTATGTGTGGTAAATTGTTCAAAGAATGTATGGTAAATTATCAAATATTAGTCTAGTCGTTGTTGGAATAATGATAGTGGATTATCAAGGATACGTTTAAGCCAAAAAATAAAAACTAAAAACTAAAACACTTATTTACATGATAAAAGTTGATAATCAAAATCGTTTTCATAGGAGGTTACATTATTAACATAAAATAAAATAAAATAATTAACTCATATAATACAAGTGGTTATAAGTATAATTTTAACGATAATATTATATTTGACAGAATTCAATCCTCTCATCTTAAGTTATATATATATATATATATAAAAGAAAAAAGGAAAAAAAAAAAAAAACTCAAATGTTACAATTTGCGCTTTTTTTTTTTAAGTGTAATAAAAATGAACTTGATCGAGGGGCAAACTTGTCACTTAAGTAACAACAGACAAAGCGTCGGAAGGTCAGTTAGGTAATTCCACGCTAATATTGTTGTGGACCCACAGATCAGTGTTGATGAGCTGGGTTGCGTGGCCCCCACAAAGTGGGCCAGGCCCTTTCAGCCCGCCAAGAAGAGAGGCGTTTCACGTGCGAGGAACCCTCTGACACTTGTCCCCACCCAGACAAAAAAATAAATAAAATTTTCATTTAATCCTTAAACTTTTAAACTTATATAATTTTTGGTCTCTAAATTTTTTTAATAACTAAAATATTTTTATACTTTTAAAATATTATTATATTAAATTTTTTTTTGTTAGTTTTTAAATGAAATTTATTAATAATTTAATCCAAAAATTGATATCAATTACAGACTAAATCTAAAATTTAACTAAAAAAATTATTATAATAATATTTTTAATAATTTATGTTTATTCCAATTTCAAAAAAAGGAACATAAAAAATCCTTAAACTATACAAATGTTATAATAATTATTTCTGTTAATTTTTAAATAAAATCTGTTAATAATTTAATTAAAAAATAATATTAATTAACAGATTCCATTCAAATCTAATATAAAAATAATTATAATAATATTTAATAATTTATTGACATTTCAATTATGAAAAAAAAACTTATAGATTAAAGTCATGTAAAATTAAAAATTTAAAGACCACTCTGCTAATGAAAAAGGGGCAAAAAAAAAAAAAAAAAGCCCACATCGGAATCGGGCTCTGTAGCTTTCACGCGTGTGGTCCTGAGGTTGCATATTTCTGTACTGCACGTCAAAGCGCTTTATTTTTCACTCCTCCAGATCAAAAAGGATATATTTGTCATGTGAGCACAAAATATAGGGGGGACACGTGTAGGGCTTAAAGAGTTTCGGGCCGGCCTTCTTGTTTGAAAATTAAACAAGATGGGCCGGTCTTGTTGTGGGTCCCGCTTTTAAGAAATGTGAAAGCTGATCATGACCGTCAAATCTTGGTGATTAAGCTATGCATGAATTATGTGAGTTTGGATCACCGATCAGAGAGGGTGGTGTGACATTGATAAGTTAGGTTTCACATTAAATTGCCTATCAATATTTTATATTGTGGTCTCTTTCATCGTAAGATTTTATTTAAGCTTCATTTCTCTGTCTGCTTCAATCAGGGGGCGAAACCGTTCATGGCCAAATTCCGGCTTTTGCCTTGTAGCAAAAAGAAAAAAAAAAATGCGAGCTTTCACCCTAGTAAATTTTTTTTTTCGATTTTGTTTTTAAAAATTTTATATTTTCTCATTATGTTTTCATTAAAAATTGATTATCACTATCTAAAATTTTATAATTTTAACATGAAATTATTGGATTCATCATTAATTAAGTATTATCAAGATAAGAAAATTCCAATTAATTTTGTTTTAAAACATTAATTTAGATTAACATGGATTGAAAAAAAAAAGGACATTTCTTACTCTTAATTAATAAGACATGTACAAGTTATATGTCAATTTTTGTCAACTAATATCCTTATTAGGTGGTCCAAGCTCAAAAAAATATTTTTATTAGGGGTGCTTTGCTCTTATTTTAAAGTTCAGGGA